>JACEHZ010000471.1:1200000-1800000 GCA_017893485.1 Hemerocallis citrina | reverse complement strand
CGGAGTACGAAGCACTCATCGCAGGCCTCGGACTTGCCCGAAGTGCTGGGGCGCAGCGCCTCCGAATCCATAGCGACTCCCAGCTTATCGTGAACCAAGTCTTGGGCGAGTACGAGGCCCGAGACGAGCGGATGGCGAAATACCTCGCTAAGGTTCAGGCCCTCATGAGCCGGTTCGAAGAGGCGCTCATCCAACGGGTCCCTCGTGAGGAGAACTCTCGGGCCGATGCCCTCTCCAAGTTGGCCTCATCCTCCCTGCAAGGTCTTGAACAGACCGTTCTGATCGAGGTCCTCTCTAAGCCGAGCATAGAAGACGAGACATCCGGCTCGGCGGAGTCGTTGCCGGTCATGTTGCAAGATAATTGGATGAAGCCGTTGGTGGAATTCTTGAGGGACGGGGTCCTGCCCGAGGATCCCAAAGAAGCACGTCGAGTCAGAACCCGGGCCGAGCGGTAGTCTTGATCGAGGGTATCTTATACAAGCGCTCCTTCTCTCAAATAGACGGCCGACCATACCTAAGGTGCCTCTCTCCAGAACAGGCCGACTATGCCCTACAGGAGCTCCACGAAGGCATTGGCGGGGCACATTCAGGATCCAGGTCCTTGGCCCGGAAAGCTTTGAATTATGGATACTTCTGGCCGACCCTCCTTCAAGACGCCGAGCGACACGTTCGGCAATGTAACTCTTGCCAGAGACACTCCATCGCCCGTCGCCTCCCTCAAGCCAACCTCGCCTCCCTATCGAGTCCTATCCCCTTCGCAATGTAGGGGATGGATTTACTAGGGCCTTTCCCTCCGGCTCCGGGTCAGTTCAAGTTCTTGGTCGTAGCCATCGACTACTTCTCGAAGTGGGTCGAGGCCGAGCCCCTCGCCACTATAACCGAGAACAAGGTGGTACAATTCTTCTGGAAGAACATCATCTGCAGATTCGGCGTCCCCCGTGTCCTCGTGACGGACAACGGGACTCAGTTCACTGGCGCAGCATTCCGAGCTCTGTGCGACGACCTTGCCATCCAGCAGCGCTTCTCGTCCGTCTCCCACCCTCAGTCGAACGGACAGGCAGAAAATGCTAATCGGCAAATCCTCGCAGGCATCAAGAAAAGGCTGGACAAAAGTTCCAAAGGCTTATGGGTCGACCAACTCCCCAACGTCCTATGGAACTACTGCACGAGCAAGCGGACCCCCACAGGCGAGTCCCCTTTCAATCTCACTCATGGGTCCGAGGCCGTGATACCCCTCGAGGTCGGAATACCTTCCCCTCGGCTCGCAGTCTACGAAGAGGAACAGAATGCCAGGGACCTCAGGGCAGATTTAGATTTGATAGATGTGCTGAGGGAAAGAACATCGATTCGGCAGCAGAATTACCGAAGAAGGGTCGAGTAGGCATACAACAAGAAGGTCCGACCCACCAACCTTAAGCAAGGGGATTTAGTCTTGAGAAAACTGGCCATATCCTTCCCCAATCGGAAGAGCAAGCTGGCTCCGAACTGGGAAGGGCTGTACAAGATTACGAGGGTAGTTCGGTCCGGAGCATATCGTCTGGAAGATCTAGAGGGCAGAGGGATTCCGAGGACCTGGAATGCCGACCACCTCCTAAAATACCAAGAAAGCGCCCCGGCGCCACTCTAAGTATCATAGGATATCGAGCCATTCCTCTCCTCTAACTTGTAACCTATTTTCATAAATTGTAATATGTAAAACGGTTCACCGTCGATTATCAATGAAGAAAGCTCTTTCATACTTATAAATTTGCATGCCTCTCTCCGCCCTTATCATCTGTTTTTTAAATTTGATTTCAACCAATGGTTCGGAGTCCATGTTCGGCTCGACTTTACCTCCTCGGCTCGTCCCCGGATGAGCCAGAGGTAGACCGTCGTTTGGAACTGCTCCCACAACCGTTGAACTACACCGATGGTTCGGAGTCCAACACTCGGCTCGACTTTACCTCCTCGGTTCGTCCCCGGACAAGCCAGAGGTAGACCGTCGTTCGGAACTGCTCCCACAACCGTTGAACTACACCGATGGTTCGGAGTCCAACACTCGGGTCGACTTTACCTCCTCGGTTCGTCCCCGGACGAGCCAGAGGTAGATCGCCGTTCGGAACTGCTCCCACAACCGTTGAACTACACCGATGGTTCGGAGTCCAACACTCGGCTCGACTTTACCTCCTCGGCTCGCCCCCGGACGAGCCAGAGGTAGATCGCCGTTCGAAATTGCTCCCATAACCATTGAACTACACCGATGGTTCGGAGTCCAACGCCCGGCTCGACTTTACCTCCTCGGTTCATCCCCGGACGAGCCAGAGGTAGATCGCTATTCGGAACTGCTCCCACAACCGTTGAACTACACCGATGGTTCGGAGTCCAACACTCGGCTCGACTTTACCTCCTCGGCTCGCCCCTGGACGAGCCAGAGGTAGATCGCCGTTCGGAATTGCTCCCACAACCGTTGAACTACACCGATGGTTCGGAGTCCAACACTCGGCTCGACTTTACCTTCTCGGCTCGCCCCCGGACGAGCCAGAGGTAGATCGTCATTCGGAATTGCTCCCACAACCGTTGAACTACACCGATGGTTCGGAGTCCAACACTCGGCTCGACCTTACCTCCTCGGCTCGCCCCCGGACGAGCCAGAGGTAGATCGCCGTTCGGAATTGCTCCCACAACCGTTGAACTACACCGATGGTTCCGGAGTCCAACACTTGGTTTCATTCTACCCCCAAGCTTGCTTCGCGGCAGACTAGGGGTGGACCACCATTCGGAATCGCTCCCAGAACCATCAAACGCACGCCATGACCGACGAGTCCCGCAAAGAAAAAGAGCTCAGCTCACCCCTCAGCTTCGCAAGAAGAGGGAGACCGAAGCATTGTTCGGCCACATAATCCGAGCAATCTTGTCTAGAAGCCGAAACCCGAAACCCCACGCCTTCGGTCGGCTGCCGAGCAGGGGCCTTTCCGACCCTGCAAACGGAAAAAACTCACTTTCTCCTCAATTTTCGTGTCGAATCTCGATCAGATGGCCCAGATCTTGCCACCGATGCTAAATGACAAGATAGCGTTTTCGTGGGAACTGAGCCGCCTCGAGATTTGTGCCATCATCCGACGGCTCAGATCTTGCCAACGATGCTAAAACGACAAGATAGCATTTTCTTGGAAACTGCGCCGCATCGAGATTCGCGCCGACATCCGACGGCCCAGATCTTGTCAGAATCGCTAAACGACAAGGTAGCGCTCCATCAGGAACTCGTTCGCCTCGAGATTCTCGCCGACGGCACCATGTGCTCGGCTCGAGGACCTCGGCACGGCCAACACACTCACAAGCAAAATAAGTACGCAGAGCCACAAAGGAATTTTATTAAGAATCGGGACACAATACAAAGCAGTCTTTCCATAGTTACAAAGTATTAGAAAACAAAAAATACAGCGCCGACCCATTACACTTGGTCCTCAAACAGAAATGTCTTCACTGATCGCTTCGGTCGCCAGCCCTTCCACTTCAGCTGTTAGCTCCTCCGCCTCCTTCCGAAGCTTCGCCTCCACAGTTTGTAAGTGATGGATCTCGGAGAGCAAATCGTCCCGCTCGGCTAATATCTTCGACTGATTGTGCCGAATACACTGAACCCGAAGAGCGTTGCTAAAAGCTGTCTGCGAGTCGTCGCCCTCCCCTACGGGGGTCGCCTCGATGATCCTGCTCTCCAGACATTGGATCTCGGTGTCTCGTTGGCCGAGGACGGACTGAAGGTGGGCCCGCTCGCTCTCAGCTCGACGTAACTCCAGCTCCACTCCACGACGCTACTCTCGGCACTTCGTCGAGCACGACTTCGTCGCCCCTGAGGTCACCTCGGCATCAGCTTCATTGTCCGAGCCGTTGGGATCGGTGTATTGGTCTGACACCACGAGCTCAATACACTTCCGAGGCGCAACACTTGAAGAATTTTCCAATCAAACTTTCAAACTCATATTCAGATATAATAGCTCCACATACAACAAGACCGACTATACTACAAAGTTTTACGACAATCAGAAGAAACACAAAACGACATGATTAGGGTCTCTTCGGAAGGGGAACGCTTCGGTTCAAGGAAACGCGAGGACGAAGAGGCCTGACCTCCGAGCTCGATTCCAAACCAACGAAGCGTGACCCCCCTTTGCCGCTGACCCCGACTGAGGCACCGCTCGACGAGATGGCCGCACTACTCTGAGCGTCAGCAGGGCTCCGCCTAGCCACAGGCAAACGTGTCGCGAGTTCGTAAAAGGAAATCCCTCTCTCGCTCTCTTTGCGAGTGCACGACGTACTGCGGATGTTGGCCCTCTCCGGCAGAGGCTTGAGTGACGCGACCTCTTCCTCCAGTTCAATGATTCTGTCCCTCAAAGCGTCGTCCTTCGCCAACTTCTTCAAACGATAAGGCCTTGACGAGTCCGAGACGTTGGCACTATCGGTTGTGAGCCGTCGGAAGTGGGTGACCTCGATCCCCCTATCTATCGTGATCCTTCTGAGCCTGTCGACCTTGGTCAACAGCCTCTTGTGCTCGGTCGACGCCTTCTCCAGCTCGGAAGCGAGTTTCTCTTCCGCCGACGAGCGTTCTCTATCCGCCAACTCCAAGTGTCGGATCTCGGCCAAAAGCTCGTCATTCTTCTGCTCGGCGACGGCAAGCTCTCTACGGAGCCGTTCGACCTCACCTTCGGGACAAGGAGCTTGGGGTTGCTTCTGCAGTTGCCACAACTCGCGACAATACTTCCACACAGCTGCCTTCGTCTCCTCCAGTTTCAAGAGCATGAGAAACCGCCTCTGTCGGCTATTCGAGAGCTCACCCTTCGTTTTGGCCAGCTCCTTACGAAGGTGTGCAACCTCCGTAATCGGACCGAACCTTACCTGAAAATCAGAGATAAATCCGAGACCCAACACTTGGAGAATTCTACGCCCAATCAAACACAAAATCCGAGACTCAACACTTGGATAAATTTTGGCCAAACAAACTGTTTTCATTCAAAACCGAGAAGAAAGTTTACAAGAGCGGTGGCCAGTCCGCAGTTAGGCTTACAAAAAGAAACAAAACAACGAAAGACTAAAAGAGACAACCGAGTCAGGGGTCGACCTTTTTGTCGTTCGGGTCCGTCGACCCCCGGCCTTGTCCTCGCCATCGCCCTCGTCTTCGTCTTCACTCCCGCTCTCCTCCTCGGAGTCGTCCTCCTCTTCACCCTCGGCCTCGGTCTCTCCTGGGCCTTCGACACCTTTCGTCTCTCCCTCGGGGTCGAGCATCCCCAAGGGAACCTTCTCCTCCCCCTCCACGGGGTCGTAAAAACGGTAGGAAGACGTGTCGAAACCCGGGTTCCTGGCGGCCACGTGGAGCAAGGCTCGACCGTAGGCGTCCTCCATGTTCTTGAGCATGTGTTGCACGGCCTCCTCCTGCACAGCCTTCTTCACCTTCTTCACCTTAGACTGGTGTTTCGCCATGATCTTCTCGGCCCTCTTCCGAGCCCTCCCCGCTTCCGACCGAGCACTGGCCAGCTCCTCCTTCAGCTCGGCAGCCTCCTTCTCCGACGCCTCAAGTTTGGTTGCCGTGTCCTTCGACAGCTGAATGGCGTCGGCCAGCTGCTTCTCCAGCCCTACCACTTCGGCACCCCTCTTTGCCGAGAGGAGCTGCTTGGCATCAAGCAGCTTCGTGGCCTTGACACGCTCCACCCTCTCCCGCTCATGCTCCTGTTCCTTGCTCGCGAACTCCTCGAGCAGGAAGTTGAAGTGGCAGAGGGTCTGAAAAGAGAACGGCACATTAGAACCCGAACCCAAGAACTTAGAAAAATCTCAGAAAAAGTTTCGATGAGGAAGAGCTCGGCCCACTTACCGACATGGTGTTCCGAGCAATCTGCATCGCGGCGTCCCCTGCAAGCCCGGCCTTTAGGGTCGCTCGATCCTTTGGGGTCCGCAGGTGTCTCACCGCTTCCATGCAGATATTGCCGTCGCCCAAGAAGCCATCGACATTCATCACCTGCCAGTCAGGGACGAAGATCTGCTTACGACGCTCGGTCAAGATCTTCTCCGCCTCGGCAGTGAGGGGCGGAACTTGGAGGGACAGCACCTCCTTCACGCCGAACGCACCGCTCGACGAACCGGGAGCATCCCCCTTCGAGGTCGGTGTCGGCGCGCCTGAAGCAGGAGGGTCGAGGACCATGACCTCCCCCTACTCGGAACCAGCCTCCGACGCAACAACCTTCGGCTGGTCGGGGACCTTCGCGACCGAAGGTATCTTCGAGGCTCGGCCGCCTTGAGGCCCCGCCGAAGGCCTCTTCTTCTTCGTCTCCTGCTCCGCCGCCCTGGCCTTCGCCATCAGAGCTCTGTAGTCCATCTTCATCGTCTCTGCACAAGCCGAATGAAAAAATTTAGAAAAATTTTCATAAACTTTAAGCAAAGAGTATAAATACCAGAAGCATACTAGGGTCGATCGGACTGAGACCCCCTCGAAACAGAACCTCCTCGGTAATATCTTTCCAGCTTAACGCTGGCAGAGCGAGGAGCTTCTTGAGGACCTCTGCTTCCTCATCACTCAACGCTGACTCCTTCTTGGCTCGCTTGGGCAGCCCATCCTTCGCCCAAACTATCGGGATCACCCACGGCGCGGGAGCCCGGATGATGAAATACTTCTCCTTCCAGTGTTTGATCGAGTCCGGGTTCTCGACCAACTTCACGCCCGCAAGTGGCGAAAGATAGAACCTTTGTTCGTTTCGGCTCGGCTGACAAGGTCGGTAGAGGCTCCGAAAGAGAAACATGCTAGGCGCGGCACCGACCTCTTGGCACCGGAGGACAAACACCATGACGTGCCTCCAGGTGTTCGGCATCAGCTGGGCGGGGCTCAGACCGTACCAGTTCAAGACATCAACTACGAACGGATGAAGGGGAAAGCGGAGCCCGGCGATGAGAGAGTCGACAGGAAAGACGCACACATCTGTCGAAGACTTCGTATTGGCTCGGAAGCCTGGCCCGGGGAGTAGCAGCCCGTACTCGGTGGGGATCCGGAATCCCTTTCGGATCAAATGAAGATCGGCCTCCGTAATCGAGGAGATGGTATGGTCCACCTCGGACAGCTCTCTCGGTTCATTCTCCTCCACCGACTTGGCCGTCCCTTGGGTCACCTTCTCCAAGACATCCTCGGCGTAGTCCCGAACGCCTCCCACGCTCGACAGAGCAATGGGCTATCGACCGAACGCCCCCGCCGTTTTCGGCATCTCGACGATTGTAACCACCGCCTTACCCTTGTGAGACGCCGCCGCGACCTCCTGAGGTGGTTCGGCTACTTCACCCTCTCTGTCCGGCCGAACGACGCCCTGATCGGTCGGCTCCACTACCTCCTTTCCTTTGCCCGCTCGGCCTACGGCTTGCTCCGAGGCGGGGGTCTCATCCGTAATCTTAACCATTTTCTAAAGAGAAGGGAGAGAGACTGACCTCGAAGTGACAGCTACGGTCGGAAAGTTCACCGGAGACAAGGAACGCCTCGCCGCGACAGCTAGCACCACCACCAAGGAGCTGAAAACTTCGAAGGTGAAAGTAAAAACTGGAGAGAGAGAGTAAAAGTGAATAATGAGACTTGGGTTAAGGGGGGTGAAGATTTATAGTAAAAAAGGAACGTCCCTTGGACTTCCAAACGAAAGAGCGCGACTCTTGGGCCGCTCTCGAAACATCGCGAAGGCCCAACACAACTCTGTCTTCTTCACCAAGTCAACTAGCTCGGCACAAGGGAATCTAAATCCGAACTACACGCAATCCGAGTTCGCTCGCAAAGAGTCCGGTCGGCTGCCGAGTAGGGGCCTTTCCGACCCTGCAAACGGAGAAAACTCACTTTCTCCTCAACTTTCGTGTCGGATCTCGATCAGACGGCTCAGATCTTGCCACCGATGCTAAACGACAAGATAGCGTTTTCTTGGGAACTGAGCCCGCCTCGAGATTCTCCGCAACATATAACGGCTAAGATTGCGCCACGTCGCTCGGATGATCGTACCCTCGGGCGTCCCAAGTCTATCTGAAGGAGCTAGAAAAAATTTAGATTCAAAGTTTTAAGGCACCGCCCTCGGTGAGCCCCCCAGGCCCCAGGTTTCGGCCGGTGTTCCACCGACCCATGGGGCCCGGTCAAAAGCAGATCGGCACACCCCCCATCTCTAACTCCTTCGGGCTGGCAACCATCAGAAGACGTCAGCCCGGAAGGAAGACAGAGATGGGAAGAGACCCATCATTCCGAAGCTACTGCAGTCCCTCGGATACGGATTTGGGTCATCACCTCTTCTACCATGACCTTCCCTGACCCTGACACCCGCACCGGAGCACTCAGAATCGGGTGAAGATTATGGTGGAAGAACGACCACCCGTCCTATCGAGGCAGATCGCCCCTTCGGATCTGGACTTCGGCAGTCAACCCTTCTGCCAAGATCTCCCCTGACCCTGACACCTCCACCCGGGCCGTCAGAGTCAGGAGAAGATCTTGGCGGAAGAGCGACTCCCCGTCCTTCCAAAACACACGGTCCCTCGAATCCGGAATTCGATGGTCTACCCTTCGGCCCAAACCTCCCCTGACCCTGACACCTCCACTCGGGCCGTCAGAGTCAGGAGAAGATTTGGGCGGAAGAACGGCCACCAGTCCTTCCGAAATGAACCCCTCCGTCGGATCCGGACTAGGGTCATCACCCCTTCTACCATGACCACCCCCGATCTTGACACCCACATCGGGCCAGTCAAAATCGGGTGATGATCATGGTGGAAGAGTGACCACCCGTCCTTCCGAAACAAACTCACCCCTCGGATTCGGACATGGATCATCACCTCTTCCACCATGATCTCCCCCGACCCTAACACCCATATTGGAGCAGTCAGAGTCAGGAGAGGACCATGGTGGAAGAACGACCACCCGTCCTTCCGAAGTAACTCATCCCCCGGGTCCGGACTACGGTCGTCACCACTCTTGCCTTATTCTCCCCCGACCCTGACATCCACTTTGGGGCCGTCAGGAACGGGAAAAGAACAAGGCAAAAGAGCGACCACCCCTTCGAACCTCGAAGGAGAAGTTACCCAAGGCAAATACCTCCGAGGTCTGAAACTCTACATTGTTGCGATTGAAATGACAAAGGAAGTGGGATACTTATAAGCTCTCCTCCAAGATCTGGCCATTATGACCCTTGAAAGTTGAAGTGCCGCACATTAATTGAAGGGCGTCGTCATTAATGACCCTGGGAAAATGAAACGCCGCATGAATCCGGGAACGCCATTAATATCCTTGGAAATTGGGCCGTACCGAGGTCCATTCCCCCACTATATCTCGGAACGCCCTTTCACGCTCGGACTGCCGAAACCCTATCCCTTCGGTCGGCTACCGAGCAAGTGCCGTTCCGACCCTGCAAATGGAGAAAACTCACTTTCTCCTCAACTTTCGTGTAAGATCTCGATCAGACGGCCCAGATCTCGCCGAGGACACAAAACGAAAAGATAGTATTTTCTTGGGAAATGTGCCCATCTTGAGATGCGCGTCGTCATCCAACGGCTCAGATTGCGCCACGTCGCTCGGCCTGTCGAGCCCCTATCCCTCCGGTCGGCGGCCGAGCAAGTGCCTTTTCGATCCCGCAAACGGAGAAAACTCACTTTCTCCTCAACTTTCGTGTAAGATCTCGATCAGACGGCCCAGATCTCGCCGAGAACACTAAACGATAAGATAGTGTTTTCTTGAGAAATGTGCCCGTCTTGAGATGCGCGTTATCATCCAACGGCTCAGATTGCGCCACGTCGCTCGGCCTGCCGAGCCCCTATCCCTCCGGTCGGCGGCCGAGCAAGTGCCTTTCCGAGCTCGCAAACGGAGAAAAAAGACACCGAGCTACTACGACCATTGGATCTCACAGAAATTCGTGCCTCTAATGATGAACGGTCCAGATCGCGCCACGTGCGCTAAAAGACAAGATAGCATTTTCTTGGGATTCACACCATCATCCGACGGCTCAGATTGCGCCACGTCGCTCGGCCTACCGAGCCCCTATCCCTCCGGTCGGCGGCCGAGCAAGTGCCTTTCCGAGCCCGCAAATGGAGAAAAAAGCTTCCGAGCGATAACGACCGATGGATCTCTCAAAAATTCGCGCCCGTCTATGATCAACGGCCCAGATCGATCCACGTCATAAATCGGTATTTTAAATCATTTTTATTTATTTTAATCGTTTTATTTATTAAAAAATTGCGAAAAAAATGCTAAAAAATCGAGAAAATTAATTAAAAATTCTAGAAAATAATTAAAAATTCGGGGGTATATTTTTGAACCCCTGAATGAACAATTATTGCCTAGAATGTACTGTTAAGACCCCCGAACGATTAGTAAACACATCGCAAAATTAAATAAATAATCCGAAAAAAATAAATAAAAGCTGTCAAATACTCGATATGGCTAGAGAACAGCACATGGCATCAAAAAATCACCTCACTACCCCCTTCGAGATTCAAACTCCTCCATTTGGACTCCGATACAACTCCACTAGCCACCAAAATAGTTAAAACTACTCCTCAAAGGCTGATCACGCTCAGTCTTTAGGAGTGGGGGGCTCGTGATATGGCTAAAAATGGGGTTAAATCGGAACCGTCCAGATTGGGCGTGAATCTTGAAGCTCGGGAGTAAAACGGTAATTTCACATACACATGGATCCAGAGCGGGTATTGGGACTCCTTCTCACGGATCCAACAGCCCACAAACGGATCCACTCCGACTGGGTACGGATCCCGATCCAAGGCAAACCCAGACCTACAAAGAGACAAATCAGGGTCACTGATTTGACCAAGTCAACAGGCCTCATTTACTCTCACCGGGAATCAGGGGTTAGTTTCCTAAACAGACTGTGAGGATTTTTCTCCTAGCAGTTACACAGGGAATCAAGCTTCTAATCACTCCCCTGGCGACTATAAATACCTTCCCTCTGCCACTGTGACGAGGTAATCACTCTTTTTCCACCTTAAGCTCTTTCTTTAATCACCACTGGTTACTGACAAGAGCGTCGGAGGGTGCGTCGCCGGAATCAACCCCGGTGTCTCGCACTTCCTTGCAGGTTGCGGCAGGAATCAGAAGGCTTGGATCTGCTGTTCAGGTTTTCCCGAACTCATAAATCTCATCTGTTTACCCCCACACCGAAATCAGCGGTAACATATGTCATGCCTTAATGCCTAATGCACACATTTTTACACTAGGATGATACTAATGCACACTTGTTCGGATTCTATGCATTCCATACTACATAGGTCCGAGGGCAAGGGCCTACGTACTCTACAATAAAGGGTTCGATCCTGATGTGTCTAATTTTTATATAAATATTTGTACTCATTTATCCATTAAAATTGCTTAATTTCATTTATATTATTTATAATTTGTCTTATTTCTATAAGATTTCAATTAATTGTTTATTTATGAAAGAATAAGATTTTTAATGTAAAAAGTGATTAATTTTTGAAAAAAATCAACAAACAAAGCAAAATTATTGGTTTATAAATTTTTATTGTTTTGTTGAAATTTTACGATTCGGCCATGTGAAAAGTAAAATAGAAATATTATTATTAATTAAGGATTAGAATAAAATTTTGTATTTTAAAATAATAATAATAATAATTTTTTTAAAAAATATATATATATATATTCACGGTTTTGTTTAAAGGGTTGACTATAGGATTAATAATAATCTTAGGATACTAAATAAACTATTTTAATAATAATTAAATATCCTAATTATTTGATAACCTATCCTAAACTAACCTACTTTCCAATCTTATATATACCAGAAGAAAGAAAGAATGATTGGAACTTGGAAGTAGTAGCCGTGAAGAATAATTGGGAGGTGGGTAGGTGGCTTGGTTGGCGGCTGAAAGAAAAAAAATAATAAAAAATAATAAACAGAGAGAAAGGGAGAGAGCCAGGGGCGTGTCGAGGAGAGAGAAGAGCAGGAGCTGACGTGGCCTGGCGATCGCACGCGACTCGAGACGTGTTCCTGTGGGCTTCCGCTATCGTGGACTGGCTCGGGTTTTAACGCAGACAGAGAAGAGAGAGAATACTTGATTTATTGTTTGGGTATAATTTTCAACACTGTTCGGTTTGCATTTTTTATTACAGAACAATCTATTTTTTATCTCTTTTCTCTCTCTAATTTTTAATTATGCAATCCTTGAATAATTTTGTTAATTGCAATTTTAATATGACCTAAATTTATTTTTCTAGGGTTTCGATGTAGTCTAGTTTTTAGAACACAATTTCATATTTTTCTGTAGTTGTGTGTTTAATTTTTGTGATTAATGCTTACAATTATTTGACCAATTTTTGTTTGATTATTGGATCATGGAGAGACCGAGAGGTAATTTGTGATTTAGAACAATAAAAATTGAACACCATTAATTGAGCGAAATTAGAGATAATTTACCGCGATTAATGTAACCGTTAAGAAATCCATAGAACTTAATGAGTCTTTGATTAATTAAATTTGCATAGAGATGTGACAAACTGTTAGTTAGAGATATTTTTGGTGTTGTTCAAGAGAAAGCATCGAATAATTAAGGGATTTCGGTCTACAACTTGGAAAAATAATATTTTTAGGAATTATAAATTGTGTGGGATAAACTAGGTGAAGTCAAAAGCCCTAGAATTGATTTGCAATTAATAAATTACAATTTTCAGATTCCGCTCCCTCTCCATTAATTTAGTTAGACTTTAGGTTAATTTAATTGTTTTCTTTATTTATTAATTTTCGATCTTCCAAATAGTAGCTAATCTAGTAATATCGGTACTCAATAAAATATCTAGTCTCTGTCGGTTCGACACTCTATTCACTACTATATTACTTGTTGCGATTTTGTACACTTGCAAATATTCACATCAGGTTTTTGGCGCCGCTGCCGGGGACTAGTTATTCTTTTATTGATATTGAAAATTGCTAGATTATTACTAATTTGGATTTTTTGTATTCTATTATTATTTTACCTTTTTTGACTTAATTTTACTTTCATTTATTTTTCTTATTTTATTTTTTTTAGTTTTTTCTACTTTTTTAATACTCACACTTCAGGATATACAAGCAAATTATCATGGCAAACGAGGAAAACAGGCCTTTGAGAGACTATGCTATGTCCTCGATTTATGAATCAAGCATAAAGAAGCCGGTTATTGAAGTTGACGATTTTGAGATTGAACCGGAGATGATTCTATTGATTCAACAGACTGTTCAATTTTGGGGATTACCGCACGAGGATCCTTATGCTTACATTGCAAGCTTTTTAGAAATTTGTGACACTTTCAAGCACAACGGTGTATCAGACGATGCAATTAGACTGAGACTCTTTTCTTTTTCCCTACGAGATAAGGCGAAGGCTTGGCTACATTATCTACCACCCGGTAGTCTTACTACTTGGGAGGGACTTACACAAAAGTTTCTAGCCAAGTATTTTCCACCAGCAAAGACCGCAAAGCTAAGAAATGATATTTGCACATTTACTCAATTTGAGACCGAGTCTTTGTATGATGCATGGGAAAGGTTTAAAGAGTTATTGAGAAAGTGTCCTAATCATGAACTACCGAAATGGCTGCAAAGCAAACATTCTATAATGGTTTGGGAGCTATACATAGATCTATGGTTGACGCAGCAGCTGGTGGTGCACTCATGAGCAGAACTTACGAAGCAGCCTATAAGATTTTAGAGGAGATGGCATCAAATGATTACCAGTGGTCTTCAGAGAGAGCAATGCCAAGAAAAGTGGCTGGAGTTTTTGAACTTGATCATTTTTCTACTTTAAATGCAAAAAATGATATTTTATATAAAGAAGTAGAAAATACAAATTTTAATTCTATCCAATCTAATATCATTTGTAATCTTTGTGCAGGAAACCATTCAAGTATAGATTGCCAAGTGGGGAACCCTTTTGCTCCATCCGATGCCGAACATGAAAATTTTGAGTCAAATTTTTAAATGCAAAACAATCATTATGCAAACACATACAATCAAGAATGGAGAAACACCCCTAATTTTTTTTGGAACAACAATCAAGGAGCAGTTATACCACCTCATAATTTTCCACAGCAAGAAAAGAAGTCGACATTAAAAGAGGTGTTCACGCAATACATACAAAAGGCAGATCAGTATATGCAGAAGACAGATGTGGCGATTCAAAATAATACGGCTTCCATTCACAATCTTGAGGTACAAATTGGTCAAATTTCAAATATTCTTAATAAAAAAACTGCAGGAACATTATCAAGCAATACAGTTGTCAACCCCACGGAAGAGGTCAAAGCAATAACACTAGGAAACAGAAGGACAATTGAGCAACCACAAGAAGAAAATAACGAAAAGAATGTGGTTGAAAAGCAAGATGAGATCGAACAAATTGTGGAGGAACAAATTCAGCACGAGCAAGTAACGTATGATGTTTTTAATTCCATAAAGTTTCCTCCTGAAGAACAATCATCTTTTCAAGTAAGTAAAATTGATGTAATTGTGGGCGAGAAACATAGTGTCGAAATTGAAAAGTTGCCAATCAAAGTATGTCCAACAAATGCAGCAACATTTGAAACTAAAAAAGGAAATATTTTTGAAAATGTTATGTATTTGGATGCTGCACCCTCTATTTATTCATTTTTACAGAAAAATTTCAAAGAGGTGGGGAAATCAAAGACATCATCAAGAAAGAAATGCCTCAAACTAGAGCTTGAACCTAATCCACATCTGAAGAGAAGAATTAGAAAGGATGTGTTAATGTTGTTGGATCTTGGCGTTACTTAACCATCTCACCCCCATGTCTGGCTGAAGACTTAAAATTTAGCGCTTCTTGGGAGGCAACCCATGTTTTCTTTTACTGCATTTATATTTTCTTTTCATATTTATTTTATTTTAATTTTTGATTTTATTTTGTAGGATTGCATAAATTTTGAAGTCGCCGGGCGGAGCTATTTTGTACGCTTTTATTGATGGCTGTTTTTGAGCAGTATGGAGTCAGAATCTGGAAAACTGATGCAAAGAGCAATTGTAGCCTATCTTCTTAGCTTTCCAGCAAAAAAAAGTTCAGCCCATTTGGACAACTACAGCTCCAGATATCGCCAAAATACTGAACGCTGCGCGTGCAGAATTTTCAAGACGAATAGGGGAGAAATTCTGAACTTTTTGCATTCTTTTTGTTTTTCTTTTCCTTTCCCATTGAGGACAATGTGATATTCAAGTTTGGGGGGGAAGGTTTAAATTTTATTAATTATTTTTTTAAAAAAAAAAAGAAAAAAAAAGAAAAACAAAATTTTAAAAGGATTTCAATTAAACTCACCATTACACTTTTGAGTTCTTTATGGTGATAAGCATTAAAATAGTTTTTTTGGGATAGACAATTGCCTATAAAGCAAGAGTAAGCATACTTATTTACTTTAGAATTATTGAGTTTCACAATTCCTTACAAAATTGTGTAAGTCATGCGATTATACATAAAAGACAAATGCGATGCTTTTTCTTGTGATTATCTCCTTTGATCTAGTCCTAAACAGAGTTTAAGTAAATAAAGTAATAAAAAAAAAATAATAATAATTATGAATAAAGTCAACCTACTCCAATTTTTTGAGTTGCTTAGTAACTAGGGGTATTCATCACAAATGTTTACTTTTACGTCAAACGGCAACTTGAAATATGAGTATGCAAAGCACTCTAAGTTTGTGACTTGTTGAGTAACCGGGTGAATTCATCACAAATGTTTTGCATTCGCGTCAAAAGGCAAGTGACAACTTAAAGAAGAGACTAATTCGAAGAAAGAAAAAAAAAGGCTCTAATTTGCTACTCGGTTTGCAGTAGTGAGAAGGGATAATCACAGATTGGGTAGTTACATACTATAATTACATTAATTGCATGACAAATATGAATGGGTTGGGAGTTATGAATAGATAATTGCACTGGAGAAAGTGGGTATGCTTGTTTTTACTTTATTTGCTATTGTTTATATATTTTAGTTGAAATTTTGATGCTTACATGATGAGATCTTTTAGTGTGATGAGTGGAGTTATTATTAATTATTTTTTCCTTATTCAAGATTCTACTTTTTGCTTGAGGACAAGCAAAATCTTAAGTTTGGGGTTATTTGATGTGTCTAATTTTTATATAAATATTTGTACTCATTTACCCATTAAAATTGCTTGTTTTCATTTATATTATTTATAATTTGTCTTATTTCTATAAGATTTCAATTAATTGTTTATTTATGAAGAAATAAGATTTTTAATGTAAAAAGTGATTAATTTTTGAAAAAAATTAACAAACAAAGTAAAATTATTGGTTTATAAATTTTTATTGTTTTGTTGAAATTTTACGATTCGGCCATGTGAAAAGTAAAATAGAAATATTATTATTAATTAAGGATTAGAATAAAATTTTGTATTTTAAAAAAGAGAGAAGTAAGCCTCATATAGAGTATGAGGAAATTTTCCTCATACAAAGTGATTATACTCACTTGGTGGGGCCGTTATGGAAGATCCACTCTGTCCATCATGTTTATCATACTAATGGATGTATGTGTAGAAAAAGTCAAGTGGTTTGGAGGTCATTCACCCATGCATCATGTAGTTGAAAAATGAACGATTTCAACAGTAATACAAATCGAACCACAAATTGGACCCACATGATGCTTGGCTGAATGACATCTAAACCACTTGATTATTTCTACACATACATCTATTAGCATGATAAAAATGATGAACGGACTGGATCTTCCATGACGGCCCCACCAAGTGAGTATAATCACTTTGTATGAGGAAAATTTCCTCATACAAATATGAGGCTCACATTACTCTTTAAAAAAATAATAATAATAATTTTTAAATATATATATATATATATATATTCACGGTTTTGTTTAAAGGGTTGAGTATAGGTTTAATAATAATCTTAAGATACTAAATAAGCTATTTTAATGATAATTAAATATCCTAATTATTTAATAACCTATCCTAAACTAACCTACTTTCTAATCTTTTATATATACCAGAAGAAAGAAAGAATGATTGGAACTTGGAAGTAGTAGCCGTGAAGAATAATTGGGAGGTGGGTAGGTGGCTTGGTTGGCGGCTGAAAGAAAAAAAATAATAAAAAATAATAAACAGAGAGAAAGGGAGAGAGCCAGGGGCGTGTCGAGGAGAGAGAAGAGCAGGAGCTGACGTGGCCTGGCGATCGCACGCGACTCGAGACGTGTTCCTGTGGGCTTCCGCTATCGTGGACTGGCTCGGGTTTTAACGCAGACAGAGAAGAGAGAGAATACTTGATTTATTGTTTGGGTATAATTTTCAACACTGTTCGGTTTGCATTTTTTATTCCAAAACAATCTATTTTTGTATCTCTTTTCTCTCTCTAATTTTTAATTATGCAATCCTTGAACAATTTTGTTAATTGCAATTTTAATATGAACTAAATTTATTTTTCTAGGGTTTCGATGTAGCCTGGTTTTGAGAACACAATTTCATATTTTTCTGTAGTTATGTGTTTAATTTTTGTGCTTAATGCTTACAATTATTTGGCCAATTTTTGTTTGATTATTGGATCATGGAGAGACCGAGAGGTAATTTGTGATTTAGAAAATAAAAATTGAACACCATTAATTGAGCGAAATTAGAGATAATTTACCGCGATTAATGTGACCGTTAATAAATCCATAGAACTTAATGAGTCTTTGATTAATTAAATTTGCATAGAGATGTGACAAACTATTAGTTAGAGATATTTTTGGTGTTGTTCGAGAGAAAGCATCGAATAATTAAGGGATTTCGGTCTACAACTTGGAAAAATAATATTTTTAGGAATTATAAATTGTGTGGGATAAACTAGGTGAAGTCAAAAGCCCTAGAATTGATTTGCAATTAATAAATTATAATTTTCAGACTCCGCTCCCTCTCCATTAATTTAGTTAGATGTGACAGGGTAAAAATGGCCTGAGGCCCAACCAGGGCCCAATACAATTCCCACTCAGAAAGGTAAAGATAGCAACCTGGTTCGGCTCCGAACCACTTCAGGGTCGGCGCCGAACCTCGTGTTTGCCCTCACGGTACTGGCCTCCTCGTACCGACGAGCCTCAGTAGCCCTCGGAGTCCGATCCGGGACAGTCCCACAGGCCGTCCCCCCTCTCTGGCGGGGCAGAAGGATGACCTGGCGCAGCCTAGGCCCTCCGATCCCCCCCAGAAGCACAGGAGACCCACGATGGGCCACGTCAGCTCCAAATACCGCCAAGGATTTCGCCACGTCAGCCCTATACCACTCCTGGTATTGCCACGTCCGCCCTAAGCCCCCTGGGCCTTCTGCCACGTCAGGCCCACGGGCTTTCGGATCCAGATCCGGCCCCCAAGTGGAACCAAACCCGGTTGGGATTCTCTATAAATACTAGACCCACACCCACCTTTTGAGGTAATCAATCTTTTGCCACTTAAATATACCTAGTTATTGCTACTCTCTCACAGAGACTGACTAGAGCGTCGGAGGGTCCGACACCGGGATAAACCCCGGTGTTTCAGGACCGTCTGCAGGTACACAAGACCTCGGATCCGACCCTTCCGATCCGAGCCCAGCCTTCAACATCTTTCCGAGCTCATCGTAGGCCCCAGAAGGTCAACCGAAGGCCGGCAGACGAGCGGCATTCTCCTTCAATACAAATTGAGTCCGAACTCACACCTGGTGCATCCACACGTCTCCCAGAAATAAACAGCATCAGGTTGGCGCCGTCTGTGGGAAGAGCTGCTCCAGAAGCCGATCCGATCCAGACCCTCAAAGGCCATCGACAGCCGAACCCTCATGGCCTCCAAAGGCAAGGGGGCTGCTTCCTCCGTCAACCAACGGGACTCGCCCCCACCCACTGATAAAGCCAGGCCACGCACGTCGAAACACAAGGCTCTCCCTCGGGAGTCCCAAAGGAGCGTCGGCCGGCCAGCCCAGCCCGACCTCCGGGGAATAATCCTCAACCGCAGGATTACCCGCAGCAGGGGAAGGGCCGCTTCCAACCCGGTCCCGAACCGTCCGAGACCGCCGCCCGAGGTACGAAGATCCGCGCTCAGCCGAGTCGGAAGACAACCCTCGGACCAACCAAACCAAGTCGAGGGAGCCCCCGTCACTCACAAGGAGTTCCAAGACTTCCGAAGAGAAATTCTGGGAGCCCTCCGACGGACCCCCAGGGAAGAAACCCCCCATTCCCAAACAGGGTCGGACGCCGAAGCCAGCGCGTCCCGCCCTTCAATAATCCAGCCTGAGGACGATGGTGTCCTCCTAAGGCGCCTACAAGGGATGGAGGATCGCCTCGATCACATAGGGGACGGCGGCCAAAGAGCGGCTCAGGGGTACAGACCTGTCCGTCCTCCTTTCTCCGCCCCCATCCTCCAAGCGGAAATACCCAGGAATTTCCGACCCCCTCAGTTTGAGACCTACGACGGCGAGGGAGATCCTGCTGATCACATGGGGGGTTTCAAAACCCTCATGATGATTCACAGCGCCTCGGATCCACTGCTATGCCGAGCCTTCCCTGCCACCCTTCGGGGTCCCGCTCGTGAGTGGTTCTCGAAGCTCGCCCCTGGCTCCGTTTACTCCTTCGACCAACTCTAGGGCAATTTTCTCGCCCACTTCGTCACCAGCCGGAAGACCGAAAGGACCAGCGCCTCGTTACTCGGACTCAAACAGTTAGAGGGGGAATCACTCAGAGTGTTCGTCCGGAGATTTACCGCTGAGGCAAGGTCGGTCTCCTCCCTCGACCCAGGCGTCGCTTCAGCGGCATTCCGACACAACGTCCGTCACGGACAGCTGAAGGCTTCTTTGGCGAAGAAACCCCCCGTCGACTTCCCCGACCTCCTCAGTAGGGTCGAGAAATACATTAGGGCAGAAGAGGCCCTTAACCCCGAAGATGCCAGGGACGCCACCGGGAAGGGAAAGCGGAAGACCGAAGAAGTCGAACCATCAAAGAAAGCTCCCAGGGACCCGGGGGCCATGAAGAAGGTCCCGCCGGTCCCCCGCTTCGAGAGATACACTCCCTTGACGCACAACGTATCCGCCATCCTCTTAGAAATCGAAGACAAAGGCATTGTTCGACTACCTCCCCGAACTAACAACGGCAAGAACCGAGATCAGCGCTTCTACTGCCGCTTCCACCAAGACCATGGACACGACACAGATCAATGCTGGGCCCTGAAAGACGAGATTGAGGAACTCATCTCCAGAGGATACCTCTGAGAATTCACCCGAGAAGTCCCGCGGGGTCGACGAGATACTAGGAGCGGGATACACTCGCCCCCGAACCCCCCTCCGAGCCGCATACCGGGTCGGGATCCCGAGTCCGAGGGAGCCGCGGACACACCATTTATCTTACATTGAGTCCATGGAGGGCTAATAGGAGGGGAATCGAATACTTTCCGAAAAGCCTTCATCCGAGAGCTGAATGCTGTCCAAGGCGATCCCTCTCCCGAGCTACAACCCGCGCCAGTCTCATTCTCAGGGGAGGACCTCGAAGGCGTTCGCCTCCCCCACTGCGACGCCCTCGTCATTAGCCTCTGCATGGCTAAGTGTGAAGTTCGCCGAATCCTTGTCGACAACGGCAGCTCGGTCAACATTCTTTTCCTCGAAGCCTTCGAGAAACAGAAGTTACCTAGAGGCAAGCTCCAACCGGCCGGATACACCTTACATGGGTTCTACGGCTTCCCTGTCATGCTAGAAGGGATTGTCACCCCCGATGTTACCGCGGGATCGGCTCCCGCCAAGAGGACCCAGCCTATGGACTTCATGGTGACCAACGCCAAGACGGCTTACAACGCCATACTCGGCCGATCCAGGTTATGCTCCCTCCAAACGGTGCCTTCGGCCTACCATCCGGAGCTCGGATTTTCCACCCCACAAGGGGTCGGCGTCGTCCGAGGCAGCGAAGAAGCAGCGCGATCGTGCGCCCTCGTCATTAGCCTCCGCATGGCTAAGTGTGAAGTTCGCCGAATCCTTGTCGACGACGGCAGTTCGGTGAACATTCTTTTCCTCGAAGCCTTCGAGAAACTGAAGTTACCTAGAGGCAAGCTCCAACCGGCCGGATACACCTCATATGGGTTCTACGGCGTCCCTGTCGTACTAGAAGGGATTGTCACCCTCGATGTTACCGCAGGATCGGCTCCCGCCAAGAGGACCGAGCCTATGGACTTCATGGTGACCAACGTCAAGACGGCTTACAACGCCATACTCGGCCGATCCAGGTTATGTTCCCTCCAAACGGTGCCTTCGGCCTACCATCTGGAGCTCGAATTTTCCACCCCACAAGGGGTCGGCGTCGTCCGAGGCAGCCAAGAAGCAGCGCGATCGTGCTACATGACCACTGTCGGAGGAGGAATGTTCCCCCTCAACGCCGTCATGTTCAAACCTAAGAAGGACGGCCCTACCCCCGGACCTACCGTCGAGCCAGAGAGGTTCCCCCTTGACGCCTAGCACCCAGTGAACTCCTGCAAAGAGCAAGCACAGACTTTAACTTAACTAGAAGTAAACCTTTTGTAAAGCTTTCCTTTGTAAAGGACCGTTTTAGCGGCCCCCCCTATCTTATACTAAGGAAATCTCGTTGTGTCATACTCCAAACACCTCGGCAGACCCGACCTAATACCAGGTTAGGGGGTCGACCCCCAAGGCGTCACCTCACCCCACTCCGATTCCTCGCGAATCAATAAGGCCGAGCCACATCCCCTTCATCACTTTGTATACTGTCAACCGGGGCAAAGGCCGTTACAGAAATACTCTCCTCGTCTCGAGCGGCACGCCACGTCGGAACGACGGGGGCCCACCTCGGGAAGGAAAGCCACAACCTACGAAGTGAGCCAACTCGAAGCACATAAGCGGGGAGATCCGGAAACGACCGGCGTCAAAACCCTTGGCAAGTCGGAATTACTTTTTTATATATACACGAAAAGGCGGGGGCCAGTCCGCGGGAGGCAAATACAATCGAAAGGAGGAAAGAAGAAAGAAAGACAAAACTATACAACTCGATTTCCCTCCTCGGCGTCGATCGGGTTCACAGGAGGATCGACGGCCGGGTTGTCAACGAGCCCCTCTCCGGTAGGAATCTTCGGGGTCCCATCAATCTCCATGTCGTACTCGAAGTTCGACAGATCGAGGGTCGGATAGAAATGCCTCACATGACTGAGGGCCTTCGCGTAGCACTCATCCTGGGCGGCTATCACCATCCGCTGGCCCGCATCCGTCAGCTCTTTCCTCTCATTGGCGAACGCAGCTGTCAACTCCCCCTTCTCCTTGGCAAACTTCCTCTTCAAGGAGGCCACCCTCTTCCCCCACTCGGTGTCCTTGGCCTCGAGCTCCAGCTTCATCTGCTGCTCCCTCTGATGCGAACCCTCGAGCTGGATCCGCATCTCCTTCGTCTCTCGTCCGCTCTTGTCCGCCCGAGCACGCTCTTGTAACAGGGACGCTTCGTAGAGATTCTTCACATTAGCTCCCTGCATACAAGCCTGCAACCGAAAGACGCAGATAAGAAGAAAACTCCTGAGGCAAGACTAAACAGAAAGGAGGAGGTCGACAAGCTTACCGACACGGTGGCCTGCGCCAGGCGCGTGAATGCCACCTCCACGGGCTCGTTCTCCATCATCTGGCGATCACGAGGCGTTGCCAGCTTCTCCACCACCTCTACGGCCTGGGCTTCCTCGGTCAGACAGTCGCCCATCCGAACCGACCAGTCCGGCGCCCACCGCTGCCGCAACAACTCCACCACCGGGTCCTCCTCCTCGACCCCTACCAAGGGACCTTTCCCCTTATCAAGATCGGATGCCCTCGCCGGGCCCTTACCCCTCAAAGGGGCACCCCCCTTGCCCGTCTCCGAACGAGTCCTCTTAACCCTCGGCTCAAGCGGTACCTCCGAGATAACGAGGGGCGGCTCCCTCGGCCTCTTCGCCGCCTCCCCCTTCTTCTTCTCGGCATTTTCCTTCTTCATGGCGAGCCTCCTTGCTTTGATCGATGCCTCATCCATATCTACAGAAAAAACCATTAAGAGCAATGAGCAAGAATGTACGAAAGGATCGAGGGAAAAGAAACAACTACATACGGAGAACGGCTGGGCTCAGTCCAACACTCGCCAGGCGAACCTCCGTCACCTTCGTCCAATCAATACTAGGGGACAAACGGAGACGCTCGACAAACCCCCACTCCTCGACCGTCAGATCCCCCTGCCCCGGCCCAGGATAACTCGGCTTGGAGTAGTTCCATCGAGTCGGAATGTCCCAGGGCTCTTCACTCCGGATCACCAGATATTTTTTCTTCCAATCCTTGATAGAGTCCGGGTGGCTATGAACAACCTTCCTCCTGCTCCGGGGGGAGATATAGTAAACCCCCTCGGCCGCCGAACTAATCATCAGCGTCGCTCGGAACACGTTCAAGCGCAGGGGTACCCGTTGTTCCTCGCACATCAGTACAAAACTGATTATCTGCTTCCAAGAGTTCGGCCCATACTGCATCGGTGCCAAGGAGGCCCAGTTCAACACTTTCCGAACAAACAGATGGACAGGCAACCTCAGTCCAGAAATAAACGCGTCCACGGGGAAGACACAATACCAAGCAGACAGGGGATCGGTTGGACGAAGAGTAGAGCTCGGCAGCATCAATTCGTAACTAGGACTTATGTGGTACGCCAGCTGCAAAACCTCCAAGTCCCCGCCATCCAAGACGGTCAGAATCGCGTCCATCAACACTCTCGTCCGACTCGGCGAAGAGGCCTGCACACCAAAGAGCTCCTGGTCGGACAGGTCGTCAGGATATTGACGGAAATGCTTCGGCTGCACGGGCGAACCTGTCCCCTGGCTCGAACCACTAGTCCCCAACCCTACCTTCCTCGGAGCCTCCTTCCTCTTCTCGGTTCGCTCCGGCGAGGGAGTGAATAAGGGCCCCCGACCAGTCAGCATGGAACTCGGACCTGCCCCCTGAACCGTGGATCTCCTTACAATGCCGCCCTCGCCTCTCTCTCCCTCGGTAGCCAACTCCAAAATACGGATGTCGTCCGAACCATCAGTCGCTTCCTCCGACTCGCTGCTCTCCACCACGAAGGGACGACGAGAGCGCGACAGCCTCGCACCATGTACCTCCTCCTCAACCACCGGTTCCTCCCACGAAACCGTGTCAGAAGACTCATCAACGTACACTGACTCCTCCTCGAGTACGGGCTCCTCCCAGGACGTCGAGTCAGAGATAGGCTCCACTTCCCCCCTAGACGTCGACGCTGATGAGCCAGACTGAGCCCTGTCCATCTATGCCTAAACTAAGTAGACTTGCTAACTCACCTGGGGTTACTTTGGAAGGGCAAGCCTGGTACAGCAAGATGCAAAGATGAGCGCTGAAGTGTTGAAAAATTTTTTTGAAAAAGAAAGGAGTGGATAGATAAGGGAGAGGGGGGAATATTTATAGGAGATAAAAGCGACTCCTCGATTTCCGCGAGTACTGTTCGCCTATCTGACATGCAACTGCCGCCTAGGAATTCGCGCCACATCCTCAAAACGTGCGATGCTGACATCATCCATTGACAGGCTGGCAGCCAGACAAGGAGGTCAGTGCGGAAGAAGTATTCGGAGGAGGGAACATTTTTATTTTTAAGATTTAAGGCGCCGTCCTCAGACAGATGCCCCGGGCTCCGAGACTGGGTCGGTTCCCCTTTCACCCGTGAGCAGCTCGGGGCTTACAGCGTCATCGGCCGAAGACCCGAACTGTTCCCGGGTGAGACAGAAACCGCCTCAACCTGGAGCCCTATTGGGACGCAGAGTAGTCAGCCTCCAATCGGAGAATGACTCATCTACCCGGGGCCCAAAGCTTCAAGACGCCCCCCTCGGCAAGCACCCCGGTCGAAAGCAGATCAACACCCAGAGGTCGAAAGAAGTGCACCATTCCGAGCCAGTTGATGCAACTGCAAAAGTCCAGCCTACTCCAGCAACGGAACCTTCACAGTTGCAAACAACCGGCCCGGAACGCCCTTCATCTCTCTCGGAAGGATAGAACCTCCACAGTTGCAAACTGCTCACCCTTCGAAGTTCGGTCGTTGTCCCTCTTGCCCGGATCCCCCCTGGATCTGGCCGCCACATCAGGGCCATCAGATCCAAGAGAAGATCCGGGCGACAAAGAAACTACCTCTCCGACACAACCGGGGGTAAAAATTATCAAGAGACAGGCGTCCACCGAAGCAGACACCTTTAAGGGCCAAACAGACCACCCTTGCTTTGATCTGAACCACTACGAGAAAGAGGGGGGGGGGGGTACTTATAGCCTCCCCCCAGGCGCCGGCCTTTATGACATGGGGAAAACCAAACGATGGAAGACCATGCGCCATACATTTATTAGGTGGCGCCATTAACGCACCTAGGAAATGGGAACCTTGCACAGATCCCAGGGCGCCCCCAAATGCTCCGCGAAAAACAACAGACTACCCTACTCAAACAGCCCCAAGGCACAACGGTTCGCCCACAAACGGCCCGACCCATAATCCCCTCGCCAGCTCGAGGTCCGGTCTGGCACCAGGGCACCCCTCTTCGGAGGATTCACCGGCTGGCCATCGCCCTTACCAGCCCATAATTCCCCCTCATCTCGAGGTTCGGTCTGGCACCAGGGTACTCTTCTCAGGAAGAAACAACGGCTCGCCTTCACCCTCACCGACCCGTAATCCCTCGCCAGCTCGAGGTCCGGTCTGGCACCTGGGTACTCTTCTTCGGAAGATCCACCGGCTGGACATCACCCTTACCAGCCCGTAATTCCCCCTCATCTTGAGGTTCGGTCTGGCACCAGGGTACTCTTCTCAGGAAGAAACAACGGCTCGCCTTCACCCTCACCGACCCGTAATCCCTCGCCAGCTCGAGGTCCGGTCTGGCACCTGGGTACTCTTCTTCGGAAGATCCACCGGCTGGCCATCACCCTTACCAGCCCATAATTCCCCCTCATCTCGAGGTTCGGTCTGGCACCAGGGTACTCTTCTCAGGAAGAAACAACGGCTCGCCTTCACCCTTACCGGCCCATAATCCCTCGCCAGCTCGAGGTCCGGTCTGGCACCCGGGTACTCTTCTTCGGAAGATCCACCGGCTGGCCATCACTCTTACCAGCCCATGATTCCCCCTCGTCTCGAGGTTCGGTCTGGCACCAGGGTACTCTTCTCAGGAAGAAACAACGGCTCGCCATCACCCTTGTCGACGCATAAACCCTCGTCCTCTCGAGGTTCTGTCAGGCACCAGGGTACTCTTCTCCGGAAGATACAACGGTTCGCCATCACCTTCACCTACCCATAAACCCTCGACAAGCTCGAGGTCCGGTCAAAGCCTCAGGACAACCCCACCAAGAAGGCCCTGTGAGTCGTCCTCCCATTTTTTCCACAACCATGAACACTCCCCCAAGGCTTGCTCCCGCACCCCCGCAGGAGTGGGGGGCTAGTGTGACAGGGTAAAAATGGCCTGAGGCCCAACCAGGGCCCAATACAATTCCCACTCAGAAAGGTAAAGATAGCAACCTGGTTCGGCTCCGAACCACTTCAGGGTCGGCGCCGAACCTCGTGTTTGCCCTCACGGTACTGGCCTCCTCGTACCGACGAGCCTCAGTAGCCCTCGGAGTCCGATCCGGGACAGTCCCACAGGCCGTCCCCCCTCTCTGGCGGGGCAGAAGGATGACCTGGCGCAGCCTAGGCCCTCCGATCCCCCCCAGAAGCACAGGAGGCCCACGATGGGCCACGTCAGCTCCAAATACCGCCAAGGGTTTCGCCACGTCAGCCCTATACCACTCCTGGTATTGCCACGTCCGCCCTAAGCCCCCTGGGCCTTCTGCCACGTCAGGCCCACGGGCTTTCGGATCCAGACCCGGCCCCCAAGTGGAACCAAACCCGGTTGGGATTCTCTATAAATACTAGACCCACACCCACCTTTTGAGGTAATCAATCTTTTGCCACTTAAATATACCTAGTTATTGCTACTCTCTCACAGAGACTGACTAGAGCGTCGGAGGGTCCGACACCGGGATAAACCCCGGTGTTTCAGGACCGTCTGCAGGTACACAAGACCTCGGATCCGACCCTTCCGATCCGAGCCCAGCCTTCAACATCTTTCCGAGCTCATCGTAGGCCCCAGAAGGTCAACCGAAGGCCGGCAGACGAGCGGCATTCTCCTTCAATACAAATTGAGTCCGAACTCACACCTGGTGCATCCACACGTCTCCCAGAAATAAACAGCATCATTAGACTTTTAGGTTAATTTAATTGTTTTCTTTATTTATTAATTTTCGATCTTCCAAATAGTAGCTAATCTAGTAATATCGGTACTCAATAAAATATCTAGTCTCTGTGGGTTCGACACTCTATTCACTACTATATTACTTGTTGCGATTTTGTACACTTGCAAATATTCACATCAAGTTTTTGGCGCCGCTGCCGGGGACTAGTTATTCTTTTATTGATATTGGAAATTGCTAGATTATTACTAGTTTGGATTTTTTGTATTTTATTATTATTTTACCTTTTTTGACTTACTTTTACTTTCATTTATTTTTCTTATTTTATTTTTTTGACTAGTTATTCTTAGGATACTAAATAACCTATTTTAATGATACTTAAATATCCTAATTATTTAATAACCTATCCTAAACTAACCTACTTCTAATCTTACTAGTAATCTGCACGTGCAGCAATGCACGTTTTATGGGTTAACACGTGTAATATGGACTGGGGATATGCACGTGCAATGCACGGATTTGATGGAGGGAGAGGAAGAGATATTTTAGATTTTTGAGAGAACAGAATTTTATGGAGACTTTAAATGTGAAGTGAAAATTACAGAATTAACCATATAGATTTTTTTTAGCTTTTTATGTATACGGGGATATGATAGTAAAAAGCCGCTAAAATGGAGCTTTGCTTAATAATAGTATAGATATATACCAGAAGAAAGAAAGAATGATTGGAACTTGGAAGTAGTAGCCGTGAAGAATAATTGGGAGGTGGGTAGGTGGCTTGGTTGGCGGCTGAAAGAAAAAAAATAATAAAAAATAATAAACAGAGAGAAAGGGAGAGAGCAAGGGGCGTGTCGAGGAGAGAGAAGAGCAGGAGCTGACGTGGCCTAGCGATCGCACGCGACTCGAGACGTGTTCCTGTGGGCTCAGTGCTGACGTGGCGACAACGGCGTGTTCCTGTGGGCTTCCGCTATCGTGGACCGGCTCGGGTTTTAACGCAGACAGAAAAGAGAGAGAATACTTGGTTTATTGTTTGGGCATAATTTTCAAGACTGTTCGGTTTGCATTTTTTATTACAAAACAATCTATTTTTTTATCTCTTTTCTCTCTCTAATTTTTAATTATGCAATCCTTGAACAATTTTGTTAATTGCAATTTTAATATGAACTAAATTTATTTTTCTAGAGTTTCGATGTAGCCTAGTTTTGAGAACACAATTTCATATTTTTCTGTAGTTGTGTGTTTAATTTTTGTGCTTAATGCTTACAATTATTTGGCCAATTTTTGTTTGATTATTGGATCATGGAGAGACCGAGAGGTAATTTGTGATTTAGAACAATAAAAATTGAACACCATTAATTGAGCGAAATTAGAGATAATTTACCGCGATTAATGTGACCGTTAAGAAATCCATAGAACTTAATGAGTCTTTGATTAATTAAATTTGCATAGAGATGTGACAAACTGTTAGTTAGAGATATTTTTGGTGTTGTTCGAGAAAAAGCATTGAATAATTAAGGGATTTCGGTCTACAACTTGGAAAAATAATATTCTTAAGAATTATAAATTGTGTGGGATAAACTAGGTGAAGTCAAAAGCCCTAGAATTGATTTGCAATTAATAAATTACAATTTTCAGACTCCGCTCCCTCTCCATTAATTTAGTTAGACTTTTAGGTTAATTTAATTGTTTTCTTTATTTATTAATTTTCGATCTTCCAAATAGTAGCTAATCTAGTAATATCGGTACTCAATAAAATATCTAGTCTCTGTGGGTTCGACACTCTATTCAGTACTATATTACTTGTTGCGATTTTGTACACTTGCAAATAAGTCACACCAGATCCCTCCCCATGACAACTACTCAGTAATATGACAAGGTTTAGATCATTCTACGAATTTGAATCCCAGCCCCGGAGTCCACCGCTGACTGTTATCACAGATCCCATATCGTACGAATCATCCCGCAAGTGTCCCTCTAGTCCCGGTATATGCATATACATTGGAGTACGGCAAAACAAAAACTATCCGCCCGATTACTTAAGATCCTGGAATCTACCGCTGGCCCGTTCTCATAATCCCGGATTTATATATAAATGCCCTTCTCTCACGGAGTAACCTCAGTCTGCCGACTGGGTCTATAGCCACGAAGATCCACCACCGACTATATAGAGGCAACCCACTTACGTTTGCCCAGGTTTACTACACCTTCACTTAAGTGCCTAATTCTTAAGTACAAGACATGAATAATTTCCAAACCTAGAATTAGTTTTACCTCCGTCCGAACTTAATCAATAAAATACGAGATAGCTCCATAGCAATATCTCAAAATTATACCTCAATATCTTTTCTTTCAATAGTTCCAGTAACCGAGGTTTTACTAACTCTAAATCATAATTTTTTATGTACAAGAATCATGGGTATTTATACCCTTCAATAAACATGTCTTAACTTAGATATTTTCATTTTTCAACTCATTCACAAAATACATATAGTCTCGTCATCATTCATGATATAGTCGTTTATTCATATTCCTTTTAAGCAAACATTCCTTTCAAGAACACAAATTTCACCACGTGAATTGTTATAACAAATCTAAGCTATCACAATGTTTCAATTCACTATCAAAATATTTCATAGACAAGATACAAGTGTAATTTCTTTAAAAGATCACTTCACAAAATATACTAGAGTTCTATTCTCAAGATTTTCATTTCTTTTTATGCTTCAAAATATACAAGCAAACTATCATTTAATATTTTCATTTCATTTTATATCCATAATCAGTTTCAATTAGAATCCCCTTTTTTAAAAAATCAATTCATTAAGAATAGTATTCAAATCTTATGAAGAAACAAAATATTCAAATCTTTTGACCGTATTCAAAAAATTAATTCATTAAGATTAGTATTCAAATCTTATGAAGAAAACAAAATATTCAAATCTTTTGACCGTATTCAAATCAATTCATTGAATGAAAAAAAAAAGAAAGAAAACAACAAAAAAATGAAAAGGGCCTGGGTTTCGAACCCACTACCGGCCAGCAACAGGAGCCAGCGCCCAGAACCCAATCCCTCTAGCCATAAAGTCCACTAGGCTTTTGTGTCAATTTCATGAGCCAAAACCCTTTTAAATCAAGTTCAGTTTTCGGAAATTAAAAAAAACAAAAGTGAATGTGACTATCAAGTTTCGAACCTATGATCTCTTTCAACAATGCCCTGTATTGCACTGGCTAACTGGTAAGACCAAGTATATTTTACGTTTAGAAGTTGCATTAGTGTCCTTTTGTTTATACTATTCTGAATCTAGTTCTTTTCGAAAAATTTCACTTATCTAACGATCCAATCTTTTAGAATATTGAATAAACTTCTCTTGTGGGACTGAGATGAATCAAATGCAAAAATAAAATAAGTTCAAACTTATTATTAGAATATGTTTTTATTTTCTAATGGTTTCTACTTTCTTTATAAAAATTTGCATTTCTCAACGAAACAAGAAAATTGTAGAAATCATGTTTAGTTTAAATCCATCATCATACAAAAAAAAAAAAAAAAAATTTGCAAAAACCAAATGTGTCCCGAAATCAACCATGGATATCTCAAATGTTACTTTCATGCGAAAACTCGTATTTTAACATATGTCGACAAGTCAAAAATAACAAAAATTTATCTTTCTCTTTTCTCCTTTTTAAGCATTATGTTTCTAAAGAATATGTCACAATAAAAATATTCTTTAACAATTACTCATACATATCACACATTTGATAAATAAGAATTTGCAAACATTCTAACATGGTCCATATGATTATTATTCTCACCACATCCATAGTATGGTTTGTTCTATTATCATATCAAAAATACTTAATTTAGTACTATTAGCATGCATAGTCCTAAAATTTAGAAAGCATGAGAACACCCACCTTAATTTGGAGAATGAAACTACTAAAGAAAAGGACTCCTTCTAGCTCCTAGCTCCACAAGTACTTCCTTACTCCTAGCAAAGCTTCCTCTCCTAGCAATGACTTCTCCTCCTAGCAATTCCTCCAAGAAAAAGAGATATGCTTGTTTTATCAGAGATCCTGTGAAGTAAAGATCCTGTGAAATCTCGAATTCAGCCTTATTTGAAATTCGGGGCGTTACAGTCGTTGCTTACCGATGCTACCATTGCTCGCTCGCTGCCGTCTTGCTGCCATTCTTGCCGCCGTCCGTTGTCGATGTTGCTTCTTCTTTTCGTGGTTAATACCACCACCGTAATCGTCACGTTATAAGGCAAGTATCTTGTACACTTTTTTTGTTCTCGTACAAGCATTTTTCTTGGATTCGTGGCAAGTAGTCTAGTTATTATCATGTTTTATTGTCAAATTCCATTCTAGCCACTTGTTCCATGCTATATCAACTCAAGAGTGAACCGTTAACACATTTCGAATCGTGTTATCGAATATCGAATATTCAACCTTACTATCTCTAAATTTCTTGACCTTGCACTAAGAATTCGACCATGTTCCCGATACTGAATTGAAGATTTTCTACATGGAAATCGTAGCCCATCGAGCCCCGAATCTAGAACATCTTACGGTTTCTCAATTCGATGTATAGATTGTGATATATCGCGATTTTAGTACTGTCATATCGTGAATTTCTGAACTTGCACGGGATCACTAACCGGTCTCTTGTACTGAGAATTAGACCATGTTCCCTATACTGGATCGAAGAACTTTCTCATGAAAATCGTAGCCCTTCGAGTCTAGATATTCATAACATCTTACAGTTTCTCAATCCGATGTATAGATTGTGAGATATCGCGATTTTAGTATTGTGACTCTGAATTTCCAGAATGCGTGCGAAACATCGAAACCAGCGAAGAATGAATTTTTACGCATAGCTACTGTCTCTAGAATGTATCGTTTATGCGTTGGAACCGGAAGAGAGTCTACTTTCTAGAATCTCTGACGGAATCAGATTTGCTTTTCTGTAACAACGGGAAAGTGAATTTGAATGCAGATATGTCAAGGTGTCTAAAAATTCATCTCTACGTTTTTGCATATAAACCCGTTATTTTTCATATTTAATAAACTGAATGTATTATTGTTCTTATAATAATAAATTGCATAGATATAGATTTTCTCATATAATGCATTTTATACCACTTGATAATTTATAATAACTACTCTCGATACATGTACCCATTTCATCGCATACCATGATTACTGCCCTTAATATTTTTCTAGATTAACTGTCTTGATTTTACCATTCCACTAGTCATACCAATTGCATGTTCATAATTAATTATAAAAGAATAACAAATCGGGGCTATAAGGGTACGACTTAATAGTGAACAATATAGGGGAGTATACTCGGAAGGGGGCCCGTGTTTCCCATAATAGTGATTCTTGATTCTTGATTCTTGATTACAAAATTCTTGATTACACAATTCTTGAATACATGATTCTTAATTACATGTCTTGATACTATCACTAGAAGACCCAAGTACATAATCCTATAGAATTTACTACTTAAGTCTAAACGTCACATGATTGATATGCACTGAACTTGTGGAATGGGACACAGGATTGCGTGCATTAGATAAGTTAATAAAACAGATAAACTCGAGATTTCCACTATGCATGATTCTTGATTACACGACTCTTGATTCTTGATTACATGACTCTTCTGATTACATGATTCTTGATTATATGACTCTTGATTACATGACTCTTGATTCTTGATTACATGATTCTTGATTACATGACTCTTGATTACATGACTCTTGATTCTTGATTACATGATTCTTGATTACATAACTCTTGATTACATGACTCTTCATTACATGACTCTCGATTCTTGATTACATGATTATTGATTAACTGAGCCTAGGTTATCAATTGATTATACTTTGAAGTCTTGAATACACTAGTTATAGTTATTACTTATATTATCATATTATCCTAGTTCCTTACTTCCTTTCATTTTGTATTTACACTGCTACTTCTTGTTTCTTCCATATTATATCTTGTTATATTACCCCTTTTACTGCTTGCTGCTATTTGCTGGCCGAAGCTTACTCTAACGAGTACTTTTCTATTTTTCTTTGAGTTAATGATTATACAGGAACTGATGGACCCAACAAACAGACTCTCTAGACGATCATTACTGCTTTCTTACTACTTCATGTTGTTTTTCTTTCAGTCGCTATTTTATCTAGTTGTTATAGAGAACTGCTTATCGTACTATTTTAATTCTGGCACCTTGTATTCCCGTGCATCTTGACCCGATGTTGATGTATTATCCAGATGATGATTATTCTATTTTCAGCTCATGTGATCATTATATTTGCCTGCATGAATGTGTTATAAAGATCTTGTTGAGCTTATAATTGTACAGCTTATGGATGATGTACATCATTCGCTGGACCTCAGTTACATGCCTGTATTTTCGTATAGTGGGAAGCGGGGCGTGACATATATATATGTATATATATATATATATATATATATATATATATATATATATATATATATATATATATATATGGGTTTTGCTCCATTGAAAATGGGTTCGTTTTCAATGGGTTGGAAAACAGCAATCCTGGCCATCCGATCGAGCAAGATCATGATCAGCGAATGAGATCTGAATCCGTTAAGCATCGCACTAACGCTCCAAAAAGCGGAGGGGTAATTTCGTCACTTCACGCCAAATAACATTTGGGACTTAGCATTTTTTTGGCGTGAAGTTTTTTTTGTCGAAAAATTCACTTATGTCGTTGTTTCCAACAACGGCCTAGGTTGTTTTTTTTATAAAAAAACATACCTTGGCTGTTGTTGGCAACAATGGCCTAGGTATGTACAAGTGTTTTTCCAAACACTTGTACATATCCAAATCTACCTCACTCTGTCTTCGTCACACACACTCTCTCTCTTTCTCTTGAGCTCCCGAAACCTATCCCCAACCCTAGTTCACTCTCCCAACTCCTTGGCATCGATTTCTTTGCCTTCTCGAACTCCCCATCTTGTGGAAAGCTCTCTATCTCTCCCTCCCTCTTCCGAATACAGCAAACCCTAATTTAACATCCAAACTCCTAAATCATCTGAACCCTAGCACAGATTCCCTTCCTTTTTCTACAATAGCGTGAAGCGGCTTCTAACATCTTTGCCAACTCTCTATCTCTCTCTTTCGACTAGGTATTGACTTAATCCCAATTTGCTATAACGAACTATGTTAATTTATTGAATTTTTTTCCAATTTTGGAGCTGGATTTTTTTGTATTATGCGTAGTAGTCTAGTCTATAATTTAGAGAGTATATAATTAGCTCTGATCATGTATGTTGTATATATTTTGTTGATATTTTCGTAGATGTAGTGTTAGTTGTAGTAGTGGAATATAGGAGAAGCAAATAAACGAGATCCAAAAATTCAATTTGTACGAGTAGGTCGGACTCGCCGAGTAGAAGGTAACGGAACTTGTAGAGGCAATTTCCGTCTCACGATTTGTGAGATACGTTCGTTTATCAGTTTTATTCAATACAACAAATATAAAGTGATACACGGCCGTATCTTTCAAACCGAGAGTCAGAACTCACCTTTGCAAGTTCCGCTGGCTTGTGTTTGGTGTGCCAGACTTGACGCCCAAATTTAGGAAATTTTCCTTCTCGTTTTTGTTGTTTTGACGCGTATATGAAAAATCTTTAATCCACCTCAGAATTTTTGGAATACGTTATGAATAGAAAATTGATTAAACGAAGTCCAAATAATACGAAACTGTGCAAGTAGGTTGGTCCCGCCACTCACAAGTCATGCCAACCTGTACATGCGAGTTCCAACCCACGATTTGCGAGATACATCAATGTATCGCTTTCCGCTCAGTTTTCAAGAGTGAAAATGATACACGGCTGTATCTTTCAAACCGTAGGTCGAAACTCACATGTACAAGTTGCGTTGGTTTGTGTGCGGGAAGCCCGACCTAACGGCCAAATTTTGGAATTTTTGCAACTCGTTTATATTGTTTTGATGCATATATGAAAAAACTTCAATCTACCTCGAAACTTTTTTAGTACGGTCTCAATACAAAAATGCTTAAACGAAGTCCAAAAAATACAAAACGGTGCGAGTAGGTTAGGCTAACCATTCACAATGCAACGCAACTTGTATTTACGAGTTCCGACCCATGGTTTGCGAGATACGTCAATGTATCGCTTCCCACTCTTTTTTAAAGAGTGAAAGTGATACATGGCCGTATATTTCAAACCGTGGGTCGGAACTCACTTCTGCAAGTTGCGTTGGCTTGTGTTTGGTGTGCCCTAATTGACGACAAAATTTAGAAATTTTTGCATCTTGTTTGTGTTGTTTTGATGCGTATAAGCGAACTTTTGAAATTTTTGCATCTCGTTGGTTTGTATTTGCTAATTTTCAGGAAGTAATTAGTTTTATATATGCAAACTTTGTTACAGAGAAATGGCTAGAACGAGGGGAACCGAAAGGGAAAGGACATCCCAGGAAGCACGGGGGGAACATTCTACAGAGAATGTGAGAACTATTAATTTGTATTGTCTCTAATTTTGTATTTAGTGATATTGTTATTAGACTAATAATAATTATGTTTTTTGGTTCATGTAGGTTTGTGCATCCTCTTCGATGACAGGACGTCGTGGTCCAAGACCAATATATCCCGGTGAACTGACATTGCAAGATCACCACAGATCCGTGGCAGTGTGCGGTGGGACGACACGGAGGTGTAATTTCCGCACCCACGAGACCATGAAGGTGCATCCACGTATTGTCGAGTACCTAGTAGCAGCCAGTTTCTACGGAATTAGCATAATAGGTCAGGTTAAACTCGACCGAGCACTTCTCCCGGCACTCGTGGAGCGCTGGAGGCCAGAGTCGCACACGTTCCATCTACCGGTCGGAGAGATGACGATGTCGCTACAGGATATAGCAATGATATCCGGTCTTCCAATAGATGGGTTGGCCGTGATGGGTAATATAAACTTTGATAAAATAAAGCTGTGCAATGAACTGCTCGGTACATAGTTTGATGAGGCGGCCGCAGAAGATGATGACATTTTCCAAGGACAATGAATTCGACTATCTTGGTTGAAGGACGTTTTGATGGGACGTTGACCAATGCATCGCCCGACGACTATGTACAGTCCTACACCAGAGCTTACATTCTAACGGTGATCGGAGGGGTTCTCTTGCCTAACTCATCTGGGGATACGGTGCACCTCATGTACCTACGATTGCTCGCCGACCTAGGCTTAGCTGGCCGGTATAGCTGGGGAAGCTGTGCATTGGCAACACTATACAGGGCATTGTATCATGTAGCGCTAGATGGGACGGAGATGAACGGACCGATGGTTTTGTTACAAATTTGGTTATGGGAGCGACTGCACTTGGGTCATCCCCGCATTAGGAGACCGGCGGACGGTTGGATGGCCTAACCAGAAAATCCTGGTATGTTAGCACCCTTAGGGGTATATTGGGCTGGTAGTCGGAATTACAAAGACAACCCCAAAGGTGTAATAACGTACTACAGAGACGAGCTCGACCAACTACGAGAAGAGTTCATGATTTGGGTGCCGTATACACCCGATCGGGTGGGAAGACTACCGCCGATGTGCACCACCGGGTCGCAGTTGTGACTGACGACGGCTCCACTCATCAACTTCGATATAGTGGAGCATCCGCGACCGGAGAGAGTCCTTCGTCAGTTCGGTCTTCAACAAGATAGTCCCCCAAGCTGCGCAAACCTATACGATCATGAGTTACACGCCGTGAGGGGTACCGGCTGCATGTCTACTCATGATTGGGCAGATTTCCATCGTGTTCACGTTGCAGAATGGAACGAGCAACGGTTTGAACTTGTACTCGTTAATGTTTCAGATTACGATGGAAGAGTGCAAGGGAAGTACATAACTTGGTTCAGATCATATACACGATTGTACATCTCTCCCGATACAGTACTACCGGCTGGTGTTCTATGAGAAATCGAGGAGAGGGAGATTGAACCACCACCGGCCTATTCTAGTTCACAACCCATGTTCCAACCGAAGGTATCAGCTATACGTACATTAGTAAGTATAATCTTCAAATTTCTTTCAATGTTTGTTAATTATAAAATTATTGAATTGTTTACTTTTCCCAAACTGTATAATTTTCTTTTTTTGGTTTGTTTTTTTGTTTTAGATTGATAATACAATGGATATGGCAAAAGAATGCGTGGACGTACTAAAAGTAATGCGGGCACAGCTATGAAGAGGTTTGCTTCGAGGATGTTCGCTTCATGCCGTACCAATTTGGATGTTTTGAGAGAGGCTGAACGTTTGGATCGAGCAGTAAGGTTACTGAGGAATCAACATAAAAGAGTGAGGGGTAGGCCAGTTGGACTGATGGGACAACAACGGGAATGTGAGTTGAGAGAACAACAAGCTTCAACTTCACATCCATCTCAAGAACAAGAGCAGGAAGAAGAGAGTGAGGAGAAGGTTGTTGGAGATGTACAAGAAGAGGAGGGAGGAGAAGATGAAATCCCCGAGACGTCAACCCCATTCCGGCGTCGATATCCTGCTCGGAAGAGGCGAGCACCACAGCCATACACGCCTGCTTCTTAGCAAATACCGTAAACAATTTGTTTATTGTAGTTATGTGTTTTTTTTGTTTGGTTTTATCCATGTTGTAACTTAACTTGTGGAAATTGTGGTTCATAAGTTTAAGTGTAGTTGATGTTGTTATTAATTGATAATAGTCAATTATGGTTGGTGATTTTGGCGGCTGTAGATATGATTATATTCGGAGAGTGCATGTGATGGCAAAGTGTTTGGAATTTTACCAATTATCAAGTGTAGCAGCAGCTGCTGCTGTGTACATATGTAGATTAATTTTTTTTTTTTAGACAACGGCCTAGGTAGTAGGACTAAGGTTGTACAATTTGTCTTACTCTCTGACTTGTTGGAGTTTAAAATAGCAAGGAGTCAGAGAGCAAGACCATCTTCTTGTGTATACCCTAACAACGACCTAGGTAATAGAACAAAAAGTTAGACAATTTGGGGTGCTCTCGACTTGTTGGTGTTAAAAATAGCAAAAATTCAGAGAGCAACTCCCCTATATTGTGTATACCCTAGGCCGTTGTCTCCAATAACGGCCTAGGTAGTAGAACAAAAAGATAGATAATTTGGGGTGCTCTCGACTTGTTGGTATTAAAAATAGCAACAAGTCAGAGGGCAACTTCTCTATATTGTGTATACCCTTGGCCGTTGTCTAGTAGAACAAAAAGTTAGACAATTTGGGGTGCTCTCGACTTGTTGGTGTTAAAAATAGCAACAAGTCAGAGAGCAACTCCCCTATATTTTGTATACCTTAGTAGGCCAAAAAGATAGAAAATTTGGGGTGCTCTCGACTTGGTGGTGTTAAAAATAGCAACAAGTCAGAGAGCAAGACCATCTTCTTGTTTATACCCTAGGCCGTTGTCTCCAACAACGGCAGGAAGTGGGACAAGAAGATGGTCAATTTGATCTTGTTCTCTGGTTTGTTGGAATTAAAAATAGCAACAAGTTAGAGAGCACCCCAAAATAATGTTTATACCCTAGGCCGTTGTCTCTAGGAAGTAGGCCAAATGTTACACATTATTTGCTTTTTTCAATTTTCTCTTCACTCTTTACGAACAATCTCTGTGGAACTTTATACAAAAGATAGATGATAACTTGGCTTGTATATCATTTATATGTTTTTTTATTTTTTAATTTGACTACACCTAACTAACCACTATATAATCACGATGTTTTAATATCTACAGAACACCCCAAAAAATATAACAAAAATTTATCATTCGTTAGGGTTAGGGTTAGGGTTAGTGTATTAAGTAGGGTTAGTGTTAACGGGGATTAAGGGTAGGGTTAGGGTTAGCGGGAGTTAGGGGTTTGGTTAAGGTTATTGTAGGGTTAGGGTTATTGTAAGGAAGATATTTGCGGTAAGAGCTTGTTTTGGTTTATCATTAATTACGTTAATATTTGTAGTTGGGAGTTGATAGGTAATAAGTTTCCAGTAAAGAGTTTATAGATATTTAAGTTCTATCAATTCTCTTTATGACCAATTTATAACCACTTGTTTGTGTTATGAATGGAGCATTAAACTCTTTTCAGTTAGTACCACTTAGAGCATTCAGAATTACTGAAAATTAGAAGAAAAACAGTATAGTCACATGTGTCTCTCCACTCTTTATGTACATTGTCTTTAGAACTCTACAAAATAGACATTCATATGTATGTTTTTTTGTTTATATTTTTTAGTTATTTCCGTTCATAGCCACCTAACTAACCAATATAAAATCGATACCATCAAACGAATGAAAAAATTAACACAAATTAATTGGTATCTTGTTTCATAAAAATCAATAAAATATGATATGTAGGGTACGGTTAGGGTTATTGTGGGGTTAGGAGAGTAGGGTTATGGGTTAGGGTTAATGTAGGGTTAGGGTCTCCACTCTTTTTCTCTTCGTAGCATCCAAAACACTATTCATCTAAAACACTTCACTTGCCAAAACATTGAAGGATGATGCTATCCAGCTTAACCCAAAATAAATATACACAAGCTGGTAATTATCATACATACATGGACATATTCAACAACCTAAGTTAGCTTGAATTATCTGGTTCTTCTTTTATATCCTCGAGGAATGGAATTTAATGTTCATTTTGTTTATGATACCGGATGGCCTACTATTACTGGAAAATCTTCTAAATATGCATCACATGTAGTAGAACAAGTTCAATATGGAAAAAACCTAAAGTACATAACCACATGTAGCCTACCCCACATGTAGCCTACATATGGAAAAAACCACATGTAGATTCCCACATGTAGCCTATATATTGGAAAAACCACATGTAGATTCCCACATGTAGCCTATATATGGTAAAAACCACATGTAGATCCCCACATGTAGCCTATATATGGAAAAAACTATATGTACATCCCCACATGTACAGCAAGACCAATATGGAAAAAATCACATGTGGAAACCCACATGTGGTTTTCTCCACATGTATAAACCAATAAGGTAAGAGATTAATTCTTCTATATCTGGCTTGAATAAGAATGTATAATCTTCAAAATCCTCGTACGTTGTTTACAATGAATACGTTCCTGATGATATTCTCTAGACATGCAAATGGAAAGAATTCCACAAGATTGGGAAGAAGAGGTGTGAACTTCCTGCAAATCACCAAAAAAGTTCAAAGATTGCTTTAGATTCAGTTCGCTTTAGAGCGCAGAGTCATGAGATCCAATTACTTGGTCATTAAGAAATGGATCTGATCACATGTAGTAGAAAAAACCACATGTAGAATCACATGACGACACATTTTTTAGAGAATCTCACATGTACAAGCTGTTCATGAGAGAGATTATGAACAGAGTATTGTAGATTCTCTATTAATAGAAACTGAAGGGAAAGTTGTAGAATGGGAGATAAGATCAGGATAGAGATGAAGAAGGAGAATTCATGGGATAGCTGCGTGACGTTAGCACAACGCAAGACTAGGCACATTTAGTATGGGAAAAACCTAAAGTACATAACCACATGTAGATTCCCACATGTAGCCTATATATGGTAAAAATCACATGTAGATCCCCACATGTAGCCTATGTATTGGGAAAAACCATATGTACATCCCCACATGCATGTACAACAAGACCAATACGGATGTGGAATCTCGTCGTGAAGTAATTGTGTGCAGTTCTTGGAGACGGGGTGATGATGATGATATCTCTATTGGAAAAGCCTAAGTTCGCTTTAGAGAGCCACGCCATCAGATCCAATTACTTGGCCATCAAGAACTGAATCTGATCACATGTAGTAGAACAAGTTCATTATGGGAAAAACCACATATAAATCCCCACATGTAGACCATGTATGGAAAAAACCACATGTTAAGTCTATGAGGAATAGAGTGTTCATTTTATTTAGGATAATACCAGCCTACTATTATTGCAGACACTTCAAATTGGGCATCACATGTAGTAGAACAAGTTCAATATGGGAAAAACCTAAAGTACATAACCACATGTAGATTCCCACATGTAGCCTATATATCGGAAAAACCACATGTAGATTTCCACATGTACATCAAGACCAATATGGAAACAATCACATGTACAAACCCACATGTAGTTTTCCCCACATGTATAAACCAATAAGGTAAGAGATTAATTCTTCTATATCTGACTTTTTCACGCCGAAATACGAAGAGGTGAGAAATCCATGTAATGCACTCTTCCGGAAACACCATTCCAAAATTGGATAACTCATCTCTGAATATCAAAAATATTCAATAATAATGATGGACAAGAAGAAACAAAAAAAAATTTCGGTTCGCTTTAGAGCGGAGAGCAATCAAATCCAATTACTTGACCATCAAGAACTGGATCTGATTATTTTCGGAAAAAACGGTCTAAATAGGGACCATCGTGTATTGGGAAACCATAACAGAAAACCACATGTAGATCCCCAAATGTAGATCATATATTGGGAAAACCAACATGTAGATCACATGTCTGGATAAACCACATGTACAACTTTATGACCAATATGGAAAAAAGAACATGTAGAAACCCACATGTACATCCCCACATGTATAAGCCAATAAGAGAAGAGATTAAGTCTTCTATATTTGACACGAGAAAGAAGGGGTTGTTGCAAAACCCATCGGCTACGTAATTTTCCAAGACTCATAAGGAGACACAGTCTGGTTCTTTTGAATTTTAAGAGTATCCCAAAAAAGTTCAAAGATTACTCTAAAACACTTCCTGCAACTGTTGCTTCTGTCAAAATTTTGGATGTGGAATCTCGTCGTGAAGTAATTGTGTGCAATTCTTCGAGCATCTGTGATGATAATGATATCCCTATTGCTTCACGTAATAACAGAGTTCGCTAACAGAAAACCCATCTAACAAATAACCCCTAACCCTAACCTAACCCTAACCTTACCATAAATGTTAGAGTTTTTTTTTCTTTCCAAAATGGATGTTTATGAATTATTTTATATTATTTTTTGTACATATTTAACCACCATGATTATACATTGGTTTGAAAGGTGGAAATAATGGGCAAATAAAAAAATATAGCTAAACCATATACAACTGTAGATCATCTATCTTTGATATAAATTATCACAGAGACTGTACGTAAAGACTAAAGAGAAAATTTGTAAAAACCTACAAAATTTCATACCTAGGCCGTTATTAGAGACAACTGCTTAAGGTATTCATATAAAGGGGTTCTCCATGACTTTTTTCTTTTTTTCAAGTATTAAGCTACAACCTAGGCCGTTGTTGGAGACAACGGCCTAAGGTATTTACGAAAAAATGGTGGTGCTCTTTGACTTGTTGCTCCTTTTGTCTACTCCAAGTCAGAGAGCACCTCCAAAATCACAACTTTTTTGCTATAACCTAGGGACAACGGCCGAAGGTATTTACTAAAAAATGGTGGTGCTCTCTGACTTGTTGCTCCTTTTGTCTACTCCAAGTCAGAGAGCACCCACAAAATCACAACTTTTTTGCTATAACCTTGGCCGTTGTTGGAGACAACGGCCTAAGGTATTTACTAAAAAATGGTGGTGCTCTCTGACTTGTTGCTCCTTTTGTCTACTCCAAGTCAGAGAGCACCCCCAAAATCACAACTTTTTTGCTATAACCTTGGAGACAACGGCCTAAGGTATTTACTAAAAAATGGTGGTGCTCTCTGACTTGTTGCTCCTTTTGTCTACTTCAAGTCAGAGAGCACCCCCAAAATCACAACTTTTTTGCTATAACCTTGGCCGTTGTTGGAGACAACGGCCTAAGGTATTTACTAAAAATGGTGGTGCTCTCTGACTTATTGCTCCTTTTGTCTACTCCAAGTCAGAGAGCACCCCCAAAATCAAAACTTTTTTGCTATAATCTAGGTCGTTGTTGAAGACAACGGCCTAAGGTATTTACTAAAAAATGGTGGTGCTCTCTGACTTGTTGCTCCTTTTGTCTACTCTAAGTTAGAGAGTACCCCCAAAATCACAACTTTTTTGCTATAACCTTGGCCGTTGTTGGAGACAACGGCCTAAGGTATTTACTAAAAAATGGTGGTGCTCTCTGACTTGTTGTTCTTTTTGTCTACTCCAAGTCAGAGAGCACCCCAAAAATCACCACTTTTTTGCTATAACCTTGGCCGTTGTTGGAGACAATGGCCTAAGGTATTTACTAAAAAATGGCGGTGCTCTCTGATTTGTTGCTCTTTTTGTCTACTCCAAGTCAGAGAGCACCCCCAAAATTACAACTTTTTTGCTATAACCTTGGCCGTTGTTGGAGACAATGGCCTAAGGTATTTACTAAAAAATGGTGCTGCTCTCTGATTTATTGCTCCTTTTCTCTACTCCAAGTCAGAGAGCACACCCAAAATCATAACTTTTTGACTATAACCTAGGCCGTTGTTGGAGAGAACGGCCTAAGGTATTTATATAAAATAGTGTTGCTCTCTGACTTGTTGCTCCTTTTGTCTACTCCAAGTCAGAGAGCACCCCAAAATCACAATTTTTTTGCTATAACCTAGGCCGTTGTCGGCCTAGGTTATCAAAAAATATTGTTTTGCTCTGTGACTTGTTGCTCTTTTTAACTAGTTAGATTGAATAACAAACAAAATTCAACAAATAACTGAGGCCGTTGTGTCCAACAACGGCCTAGGTTTAAAATAAAAAAAAATTATTTACATTTGCAAGTACACCTACAGCTGATACAATTGAGTTACAAATCAACATTTATGTACAACAACAATATTAACAAACGACACAAACAAATGACACTTAAGTCTCAAGAACATTTACAGTTACCAATCAAAGGTAATTAACCAAGTTGCACAACGAGTTCAAAATATACCGAAACATTACATTTTATAAATTACAATTCACAGTGGTTCGTCATATCTCGACTCAGAACTGTCTTCATCGGAAGGAATTACTTCTTGTCTTCATTGAAAGATTAGGTTTAGTTAGTAAGAAACTCATTTACCACAAATAAAGTATAATAAATTTAAACGAGGGACAAACAAATAAAGTATGAGTCTTACTCCTCAAATAAAGTTGGACAATTTCTTGAATCATGATACATTTGCACAATGCTGCATCTTCGGCACCTTCTCAGTTTTTTTATGCGGAGTTGCTCTCTAATCGGCCTCAATATTTTGGCGCGAGGCCTTCCCTTTGTCGTGCATTGCTGTGGGTCACTAATGCGTGTAGGTATGTGTCCACTCCCTTGATCATGAGGTTGTGCACTACCATGCGGTTGTGAACTACCTCCGGGTTCGACACTGTCATGTGGTTGTGAGGCCTGTTCAGGTTGTTCACCTAATCCGGGTTGTAGCCGAGAAACACCGTCAATGATCTTCTGCAAATTCTCCAACGTGTATTTGTAACTCTCATTGGAAGAACAACCGGGATCGACAATCTGTTTTGCATGGTAGCTCAGCTCACAATATCGAGAAGCAAAATTCTCGGTATTTGGTTCGGTTGGAACGGATGTATAACTTCTTCTCATCACATCCCTGCTCCATCTTCTTTTAATATATACCTCCAGAAGGGAAGTGTGATGGCAGAAATGAAGTGCAGCTAAAATATGCTTGCAAGGAATGGCAACGAATTCGAACAAGTGACATGCACATATGTAGATTATTTTTGTCGAATTCTATGCATTCCATACTACATAGGTCCGGTGCAAGCCCTTAACGTTCTCCACTTTATAGGGTTAGATCTCCCGTTATGCAACTAATCCTACAACGGTGATGGAAACAAGATTCAGAATACTCCGCGAATAGGCATCACAACCCTCGACGCGCAAGCATCATGTAAGAATAGCTCAAAAACCGGAGAATTAACTCCCTGCCGTACACCCCACGAATAGGCTTGTGAGGTTCTCGACGTGCAGATACACAAGGTACATTCTGTGAATATGCCCGCCGACCCTCGACACGCAAATGCATCAAAGTGGGCAACCATCATATGTGAGTTACCAAAATCGTATATACATTTTCGGCTTTAAGAACATTATTATGTTATAATGTATTTTACGTACTCTCATTAATTTTTATATCTTATAACTTTCAACATGAGGAGTTATACACTCGTTGTCAACAATTGAGTAACACCGAAGCACAACTTCGACGAATAATACTTTCAGACATGGTTTTGAGAGAATCAATTCCTCCTGAATTACCGAATGTTAGGCGATCTGTATCGATGAGCAGACCATCTAATTCTCGACATACACCATGGCAATCTCAGTCTCAAGATCAAGTCATGCCCCATGAGAACCTTCAGCCCCATCACCATTACCACCATTCCTGGTCCTGGGTCCTGCCATTATACTGAATACTGCAAAATGATGGTAAAGTTAGAGCAACAAAACACAATCCATATTCATATCCATACCCCATGGCAAAACCTCAATCATACCCCAAGCCAAAACATCATGTTTTAACTCTATGTGATACTCACACTCTAATATCCAAGCCTAGTTACTCACGCTCTAATTTCCACACCTAGGTTCATTTTTATACCATGTTTTTTTTTGAGGTAAAAGGTGGAATAAGGCCACCCTATTTCATTTTTTTATATATTTTTATACCATGTTTATTATTACTATTGAAGCATGCTCTGATACCAATCTCTGTAGCGCCCCGAATTTTCAATATAATATCTCAGAAATACGTGGCACAATTCCCAGCATCTACCTCAATTGTAATAGTAAATATAGCCAAAAAAACAAATATTTTTTTTCAACTTTTATTACATCAATTCTTTACAAAATACAGCGGGAAAACAAACACCTTGAATTACAATCTCTTTCTTTTACAGCACTTCTTTTACAATTTACATAAGCCACATTATCATTCTACCACATGCATCCAAATCCCAATGCTATAGGTATATACCTATAAAAATGAGGCTAGAGATAACCCTAACCCCCAAAACAACAGGAGTCAGCCATAACGGTGTGAGTGACATCAAAAAAAATACAACATGAATAAAACACGAAGAATAAAGTCATGATTAACACATAGCCATGGTAGTAATGGAAGGAATATGAAATAGCAATAAATAAAATATGAAAACATCGAGTGAAACTAGACTGAGTGTTAGGTGTAGGAAAAACAGAAAACAACATTCATAAAACCAAGTCAAGAAAACACAATGCCATATGCTGACTCTCTAATGCACACTTGTCGGATTCTATGCATTCCATACTACATCGGTCCGGTGCAAGCCCTTAACGTTCTCCACTTTATAGGGTTGGATCCCCCGTTATGTAACTAATCTTACTACGGTGATGAAAACAAGATCCAGAATACTCCGCGAATAGGCATCATAACCCTCGACACGCAAGCATCATATAACAAATAGCTCAAAACCGGAGAATCACCTCCCTGCCGTGTACCCCACGAATAGGCTTGCGAGGCCCTCGACGTGCAGATACACAAAATACATTCCGTGAATAGGCCCGCCGACCCTTGATACGCGAATGCACACTGCATGTCCGTGAATATGCCAGCAGACCCTCACACGCGAACATACAAATGTCCTCTCAAGACAGAACAACACACAAGTCCTGAAATGCATTCGTTGGACCTAAACCCAAGAGCATATACTTACGTTTCCCAAGCCACATCACATCTCCACTAGTGTCTGTCCTTAAGTTGGTTATTATATATTAAAAAAAATACAAATCCCCCTTCTGTAGAGTTAGTATATCCTGCCGGAATTAATTCCACAACAACTATCCCAAGACCCCACTGGTCTAAATCCACAAAATCTCATCTGCCGGTTCACAGGATTCCCACTCAACTCCTAGAGACTCACAACTCAACCATCAATCCAAATCTTTCAATAAAACTCTCAAAACTTTTATATAAAGGAAACTTCTTAAATTAACAAAAATCCATTTTCATTTAATGTGCTCATAAAATTACAGAATTCAAATAAAATATTAAACCCATCAAATAACAGAAAATTACATTTTAAGTCGTAGAATATCACCTAAACATTAATTCTTTTGAAAACACATATAATTCACTTAATAAGGTCATCAGAATACAAATTAAAATTCTATTATAAATAAAATATAACTCTCTGTAAAATACTGTAATATGCAGTAAAAATATCATCTAAAACAGTAAAGCAATATTCCATAACATCGAGGAAATAACTGTTTAAAAGAAACGAAGAAAAACTCAATAAAACAATTCAAAAAGCAGGTGCAGTCGACTGCCCAAACAGTTCAAAAACAGGGCAGTCTACTGCCCCCTTTTGAATTTCTCAAAAAAATAGCATAGCGGTCGACCGCTAGCTGATAAACAACCAATTAGAAATTCGTGCATGTTTTCAACTGATACGTCAATAAATATTTGTAAAATCAAATTTAAACTTCCTAAGATGCTAAAGTATGACTTGTACAATATATATGAGTTTATAAAGTAATCAAAAACACATCAAGATCTCAAAGAAGTGATTTTCACAAAAATTCGTATATGAGTTTATAAAGCAATCAAAAACACATCAAGATCTCAAAGAAGTGATTTTTTCACAAAAATTCTTCAAAACAGCCACTATATATATGTGTGTGTGTTTGTGTGTGTGTGTGTGTGTGTGTTCAAATAAGAATTTAAGCATTAGTTTTAGCATTAGAATTCAGCAAATAGAAGTATTAAAATGTTTAAACTCATCTCAGAATCAAAACAATTGAAATCCAATCAAAACCCCATTAAAATTCACAAAAATCTTCGAAAAACAGTAGATGTGAATGTGAATATGTATATGTGTGTATTTGTGCATTAGTTAAGCATCAATAATCCTTTGTATATATGTAGTATATTATTTCCAATCAACCCAGTGCCAAAACAACTTAGACCCAACTCAAAAAAAAAAAACATCACAAAATCTCAAAACCCAATTTTTGGTTGTTCATCAACAGACCCGAAAACTGATATTTAATTCTAACTTTTGAAAGTTGGTCTTTGATCTAATAACCCCTCTTAAAAATTGTTATACACATACTACACTGATTTCATCCATCCACACATGAGTATAGGTGACTACAACACATTTTAATCGAGTTTAACTTCATCATAACCCAAAACAGAGTATACATGATACACCCACAGTGAAGAGTTCTTCTTTCATCAATTTTTAGCATCTTAAGTCCTACCACTCTTTATAATCCATCAAACAGCAAGATCATGGAGGAAAGCAACATACCCATGAATATAAGCACTTACAACATGTAATCAATCAAGTCGTACAACAACAAAAATATCAACAGAGTGTATGTATGCATATTCAGCAGTATGGTTAGGGTTTTGTTCAATATTGCATTAAACATCATAAAACTCAATAATATTTGTTCAAAACAGCAAGGGAATGGGGGAAAGCAATCTATCCATGATTTCTAATAGGTTCTTTAATAATCTCAAGTCATCTATATGTAATTTTAATTATTAATAGCATAGCTTTTATGAAAGGTTCAATTTTTAGTTCATCTATTCATTAAAATTTCATATTATCATCATACAATCCTTAATCATGCTTTCTAATACACAATCATCACATACAACATGCTTAGAATAATAAGAAAACAAACATATGTCACTCACCTTATTGAATAATCAACCGAAGAAAAATAAAGAGAATAAGAAAATCTCTCCTTTCGCAAGAAAACCAAGATCCTCGCTTTAATACTCCAAGAAAATAATAATAAAGAAATCCTTTTGTGTGGTGTAGCAAAGAGATAGCTGCACCTCACCTTTAATAGGCCGGAAATAGGGTATCTAGGGTTTTTGAATAGATTTGTAAAATATCTCTTTTGAATATATCTTTACATATATAAATCATTATACTTGGTGATTAGATAAACCAATTCAATTTAACTTAAAAACAAAAATAACTTACCCAAATACTGGTCGGCACTATTTCTAAAACTCAGAAAATGAAATTTGTACTTTTTGCCCTCTAAGTGGCAATTTTGCAAAAAAGACCCTTCTTTATCAAAACTTGCAAAATAAACCAAATTTATTAAAACAAAAAGTAAACTCTTTATCTCTGAGTTGGCTAGGCATCATTCTCAACCCAAATATCCGAAAATCTGAAGTTTTCACTCCAAGTGGTAATTTTGCACGAAAGTCCCTCCTTTTGTAATATTTGTAATTAGGTCAAATAAATATTAGAAAAATCCAGAAAATTCACAAATAATACTTACTAATAAATAATAGGTTTCCCCCAAAATAATTTCTGATTTTGAACTCCCCAAGAAGATATTTGGACGTGTTTTGCACGTGTAAAAAGATAAATTTCAGAAAAATATTTATTAAATCACCAAAAATTGTTTTAATCCATTTATTAATCTTAAAAACATTATTTAAAAATCTAGGGTATTACATCACTCCCTCCTCAGAATAGTTCTGTGCATAGAACTACTACTAATAGAGACCAACCAATACAAGCAAAAGAAAATGAAATCTCATAGATGGAAAAATAGTTCAAGGAGTATAATCACACAAGTGAACGTAATCTAACAAAAGAAATAAAATCATACAAAAAGAACATAATCATACAAAAAGTTCAGGAAAACCCTTCCGCATGCGATCCTCCGACTCCCAAGTAGCTTCCGCTGCGCAACTCTGATAACTTGGCTTCGAAAACCTGCTGCAACATCCACTAAATCTCTGCATCTAATTTCTGACCTTCCGCAATTTGCTTTCTCCCGGAAGGTTGCAGCCTCGACTGAGCCAAAGATGCACTCCAAACTCTACAGTACAACCTCGATACCTGCCTGATCAAACTCTGCTGCCAACTCCAAATCATGCGTCAGATAATTCTTCTCTTGCAGACGCAAATGCCTCGAACCATATGCAATAACCTTGCCTTCCTGCATCAAGACTGTAACCCCCATTCCCGACAATAGGTATTTTTCCGTGTATTTTCTATAATTTGATTTTTTGTAAATTTATTTTGTGCTAAATTCTGTTCGGATCTTTTATTAAAATATTTTCTAATAAAAAATTTTATTTATTTTGAATAATTGTTTATTTTGATCGCACTTTCTATTTCTTATTTATCGGATATTTATATTTGAGTCTAAAACAAATATATTATCATTACTGGATTATTTTAATAAAATTGCTAAACCCGAATACTATTTTATTGTATAATTTATTACTATTATGATTGTGATTATTAATTTTTATTTCATGATTATCTATTTAAAATTCATATATTGGATTATTTTATTATTATACCAGATCTGATTTACTTTGCGAATTTCCAAACTATTTTCAAGCCCAGTTTATATTCTATTCATTTGTATTGTTTATTTATTTATTGGGATTCAAATTTTTGTTCGTGGAATTCTTTATTTTTCGTGATTGGACTATTTTGTTGATTCTATTTTCTTCTATCTAATTGTGGGTATTTTTATTTGAACCCTATTGATTTTGATATATCTCTTATTGAGCCCTAAAACCCAATTCCATTTGTTCATGACCCAAATCCGCTCTTAGTGGACCCTAATTCACCAACCCAGTATCCTAATTGTACCTTATAAATACAACCCTAATGCAAATCCTAAAAATTGCACATTTTTCGAAATCCTAGCCGTCTAATCTCTCTCCTCTCTTCTCTTTCTCTCTCCTCCCAATTTCTTTCTCCCCATTTTTGAACCCATCTCCTGCACTTTCTCCTCTAGCCAAATTCCGGTGCCCTCTTCTCCGTTCATCTCCTCCGGCGACCCCCATCGCCACCCCTTCGAGCGACGCCCTCTCCCAGCCCGTCGAGCCACTCCGACGACCCTTCTCTGCCCTCGACCACCTAACAGAACCCATAACCCTGACCTCCTCCCTGTTCCATCGTGTCGCCGACCAGAGACACCAGCAGCACCGCCATTCACCCTCCTCGCCATTGCACCGTTCGTGATCACCAGCGACGCCACCCCTCTGCCATTGCGGTGCTCTCTTGTTGCTGCAGTCTCTTTGTATGCTGTTGCCATTTTCTCTTTATTTACACGTGATTCGCACGTGTTATTATGTGTTCGTGGGTTCGTTGCTTCGGGATCCTTATCCCGTTATTCTTGGTATTCATTTTCATCGTCTAACAGGCAAGTCACTGTCCTCTTGATTTGCTAATTGTATCAAATTCAAGTGTTATTGAAATTCTTGCAAGTAGTTTTCTTTGTTATCGTATTATTCATTGTTCATATCTTTGTTGGGTCTATTGAGGGTTTACACGAGCTAACCCCAATATTCTTGACATCGTGCCACTTTTGACTCTAAAGTTTGGATCTTTCATGAGTGCATATAGAATTGATACTAGGGATGCTTATATAATTGACACACAAATAAACTATTGTAGAAATAATTGCTAGGTTGTATGTTGGTTGATTGATTGATGATTGATTGATGATAAATTGATGTATGAGCGTGTTCTAATTTTATTTATCATGTTTGGTCACCCATCATGCTGATTACAAAATTTATTGACTAAAGAATTGATACACATCATGTCTAATTAATTTATTTTCATGAAAATACCCCAAAACCTTGTATATGCTTGCTGACCTGATTATTGACCGCTGTTTTCGAACCAGTAAACGACCTTAAAATGAAATACTTTCTGAATATGAATTGTAGTCTTATCTTTCTAGTTTTCAGAACACCTTGAATTTTTGAATTCTGGGTTTTATAGCAAAAGTTTTGCCCGTTTTACTCGTTTTACTACAGCTGTGTTTTTACTTTCAGATTTTCAGATTCTCGTACCGTTCATGTTTAAACAGTAAAAGGCTGATCAAATGATAAAATTTTGCTATGAAAATTTCCAGATTGTTGCTTAACATGTTTAGGAGTCTAGATTATATTTTTACTGAATTTAATATTGAGTTTTTGCTAATTCAAAAAAATAAAACAACAAGATGTTGAAATTCTGCCTGAACATGAAATTTGTAAAGAACATTATGTTTGACCTACCTACTGTTGTCGGATTTTGAACTTTAAATATGCGTTGGAACCGCATGGAAGTCTAGTTTCCAGATTTTCTGACGAATTCAAATTTGGACTTCTGAGTCAGCGGAAAACTGTATTTTTGTACAGACTGCGCTTGCTGTCCAGAATTTTAGATTTCACTTTTTAATAGATTAATTATTTCTATGTTGTACCATTGCATGAATTAATGTATGTGTATTGCATTGCATGATCCTAGTATCCTATTGTCATCATTCTAATTTTCCTATCTAAGTTATCGTTCTATTGTTCCCCTATTATTGCTATCGTTCATCTAATGTCTCATGATTGCATATTGTATTGTATTATTGCATTGATAAAATTGTTAACAAACCGGAGTTTAAGGGAATGACTTAAGTAGTGAATAATATAGTGACTGTGTCGGCCAGTGTTTACCGATTGATTATGGAACACTGACTATGGCACCCCTATCTTTCGTGTCGTGAACTCGTGAACCCGTAAACTCGTGAATCAGTGTATCATTATAATGAATTGTGTAAAAATATTGTATTGTATCAGTGATTACTGTACCGACACATGATCTATAGAATTCACCACTCAGTCTAAATGAAATTGATTGTATGTATCGAATCTGTACTATGGGATGCAGTAGTACATGCATTAGTTAGGATTAAAATAATAATAGAATTAAGGGTTTGCATCACATCAATATTGCATATTGTTCATCATTGTTCCTATTTGTAGCCAATATTGTCTAAGTGTTATTGACATTAACCGTTGTTTACCATTACCGAATATTGAACCATTGTTACACCGTTGCATCGATTACCATGTTATTGATTATTACTATCGTGTCATGTTATTGACTCCTATTGATCCATTGATTCATTGTTATACTGTTATTCCATTGTTCCTTGTTTTCTCTACTTGCTGTCCATAACTTGCTCTAAGGACAAATTTTCTCCTCTTTTTAGATGAAGTGTTTACATGTGTTGATAGAGAATTGCCTTATAGATTGGGAGAACAACATTGGTGAAGGAATTGATTGCATCGCCACTTAATAAATATTTATTGCTTTGTTATGAAGACTTAATTATTGAACTATTGTTATTTCATTGTATTAGGCTTATGACCCGAATATTGCTATTTGTTTCCAGACGTTAGATTATAATTATTGTACTTGGATATTATATGTTGCTTCATTTCAAGTATTATTGTTTATGAGATTATTATTATTGCATGCGCAATTGTTCTGTATTGTTTATACTGTTGAGTTGATCGGATAAACAACTTATAGGTGACGTTAGTCATTCGCTGGGCCAATGTTACGTGCACGTATTCCGTATTTTTGGGAAGCGGGGCGTGACAAAGACACACCCCAAACCTCTGAGAGATGCATCACTGAAGGTATCATAATCCTTCCTAGCTTGTGGCAAAGCGAAGATAGGCGCAGTCGTCAACCTCTTCTTTAGCTCAAGGAAACTCGCCTCACACTTATCAGTCCATGTGAATGCCACATTCTTCCGAGTTAACCCTGTCAAAGGAACTGCAATTTGTGCATAGCCCTGAATGAATCTCCTGTAGTACCCAGCCAAACCCAGGAAACTCCTGACTTCCTTCACTGTCATTGGCTTGAGCCAATCCTTCACTGCTTCAACCTTCTGAGGATCTGTGGCCACTCCCTCTTAGAATAGGATATGACCAAGAAAAGCTACCTCGAACTTCCAAAACTCACACTTTGACAGCTTGGCATACAAGTTATGCTCCTGCAATTTCTTTAATACCTCTATCAAGTGCATAGAATGCTCATCCTCCGACTTCGATACACCAAAATATCCACCATGAAGGAATCAATAAATGACCGCAATATCCAATTCATCATATCCATGAATACTGCTAGCGCATTCGTCACTCCGAATGACATTACCAAAAACTCATAGAGTCCATGAGGAGTCCTGAAAGCTGTTTTACTCACATCTTCCTCCTTGACTCGAACCTAATGATATCCCTTTACTTAACAATTCCTTAATATTCTTCTTAACTTCATCTTGTTTTACAGGTATCATCCTGTACGGAGCCTTAGAAATCGAAGCACTCTTCGGCTGAACATTAATACAGAACTCTACATTTTGCTGCGGCAACAATCCTGGTAAATCTTCCAAGAACACCGTAGAAAAATCCCTAACAACTGGAATGCCTCTGACTTCATCTGGAATCATCAACTTAGATACCATAGCAGTCACTTTCGGGTCCTTCTTCTTCTCCCGAAAGGTCACTGCGGAACCACATGGTGCTTTCACCAACACCTTTTCTTCTTGCATTCAATTGTGGCATCATATATTGCTATTCAATCAATGCCCGCAATCACATCCCCACCAAGAAATTGTAGCTCAATGAGATCAAAGCCAAATATAATCTCTCACCAATCTCGATATCACAACCTTCGTAATATCGATCAACAATCAATTTTTCTCCTGACGGCGTTGCTATCGACAAGATTCTGCCTGGAAACAACTTAGGTTCCGCACCTAAGACTTTTTCAAAAATTGGGCAACACAAATGTATGTGAAGAACCAGTATCAAATAAAACTTTTGCTTTTATTCCATTAACCAAAATAAATTCTGTTACATGGAGAATGATACTCAAATCTCCAATTTATTCTTAAACAAAGTTTTACTTAATACATAAATGAATGAATTCAAAATTCTTGCACACCCTGGATCACATCCTCTGAGTTACCCGCATCCTCCTCAGTCAATGCGAACACTCGCCCCTGCCTCTGAAATTTTCCTCCGTCTGCACCATTCTTCTTCAACTGCAGACAGTTTGGTCTGAGATGCCCTTCACGAACACACTGATAACAAACCTGCGCCCGAGGCTTGGTGCATGCTGCCTGATAATGACCTGCCACTCCACAGTTAAAACAAGTCACGCCTTGAATTGCAGGTGCCTTCTGCACTGGCCTACTGAACTTGCCCTACTTCACTGGGAACTCCTTCTCACTCTGACTAACTGCTGGCCTCTTGTTCTTGTTCTAGGTCTCCTGCTTCTTCTAGAACTGATCCATATCTTCTTCTGTCATAGCTGCTTTCCTGACCAGCTTATCAAACCTCCTAATGCCCAATGGAATCATCCTCGACCTCAAATTCGGTCTCAAGTCCTGCTCGAAATTCTTGGCCTTCTTCGCTTATCCACAATCAGCTCCGGTGCATACCTTGACAGCTGGGAAAATTTAGTCTCATATTCGCGTACCGTCATGCTGCCTTGCTGCAGATTTAAGAATTTCGTTACTTTCTTCTCCTGAATATTCAGAGAAAAGAAATGGTCCCTGAACTTGTCCAGAAAAAGCCTCCCAAGCCACTTGCTGATCTCCAAAGTCCTCTTCACTAACTGCCAGCAGACGCCAGCATCCTTCTCTAACTGCATTGTAGCCAATTTCACCTTATTGACTGCTGGGGTTTCGAGAACTTTGAAGATCATCTCCATCTGTCTAATCCAAGCATCAACCTTATTTGGATCAGACTGCCCCTCAAACACAGGCGGCTTCATCCGCTTGAAAGACTCAACCTGCTTGATCGGATCAGCGTTAACAAACACTGGTCCAGCCCCTTGATTCTGATTCTAATTCTGTACCATGTTAGCTGCCATGAATGTGTTCAAGGTTTGATACACCCTGGCAATCTCAGTCTCAAGATCAAGTCCTGCCCCATGGGAACCTTTAGCCCCATCACCATTACCACCATTCCTGGTCCTGGGTCCTGCCATTATACTGAATACTACAAAATGAGGGTAAAGTTAAAGCATCAAAATACAATCCATATTCATATCCATACCCCATGGCAAAACCACAATCATACCCCAAGCCAAAACATCATGTTTTAACTCTATGTGATACTCACACTCTAATGTCCACGCCTAGTTACTCACGCTATAATGTCCACACCTAGGTTTATTTTTATACCATGTTTATTATTACTATTGAAGTATGCTCTGATACCAATCTCTGTAGCGCCCCGAATTTTTCATATAATATCACAGAAATACGTGGCACAATTCCTAGCATCTACCTCAATTGTAATAGTAAACATAGCCAAAAAAAACCAATATTTTTTTTTCAACCTTTATTACATCAATTCTTTACAAAACACAGCGGAAAAACAAACACCTTGAATTACAATATCTTTCTTTTACATCACATCTTTTACAATTTACATAAGCCACATTATCATTCTACCACATGCATCCAAATCCCAATGCCATAGGTACATACCTATAAAACATGAGGGTAGAGATAACCCTAACCCCCAAAACTACAGGAGTCAGCCATAACGGTGTGAGTGGCATCAAAAGAAATACAACATGAAAAAAACACGAAGAATAAAGTCATGATCAACACATAGCCACAGTAGTAATGGAAGGAATATGAAATAGCAATAAATAAAACATAAAAACATCGAGTGAAACTAGACTAAGTGTTAAGTGTAGGAAAAACAGAAAACAACATGCATAAAACCAAGTCAAGAAAATACAATGCTATATGCTGACTCTCTAATGCACACTTGTCGGATTCTATGCATTCCATACTACATAGGTCCGGTGCAAGCCCTTAATGTTCTCTACTTTATAGGGTTAGATCCCCCGTTATGCAACTAATCCTACTACAGTGATGGAAACAAGATCCAGAATACTCCGCGAATAGACATCACAATCCTCGATGTGCTAGCATCATGTAAGAATAGCTCAAAAACTGGAGAATCAACTCCCTGCCGTGTACCCCATGAATAGGCTTGCGAGGCCTTCGACGTGCAGATACACAAGGTACATTCCGTGAATAGGCCCGCCGACCCTCGACACGTGAATGCATCAAAGTGGGCAACCATCATATGTGAGTTACCAAAATCATATATACATTTTCGGCTTTAAGAATGTTATTATGTTATAATGTATTTTACGTACTCTCATTAATTTTTATATCTTATAACTTTCCACATGAGGAGTTATACACTCGTTGTCAACAATTGAGCAACACCGAAGCACAACTTCGACGAATAATACTTTCAGACATGGTTTTGAGGGAATCAATTCCACCTGAATTACCGAATGTTAGATGATCTGTATCGATGAGCAAACCATCTAATTCCCGACATAGACTGTTGAATCCTAATTTAGAGAACACTGGAGCATCGACGCCCTCATTTGTGCCTGAAACACAGTATAATTATGAAGAATGGGAAAAATAGTATTGAAATTTGTTTTCTATATAACATGAGGGTATTAATGTCAACTTGTAAATGTCACGTGTAAATGTCACATGAGGGTATTAATGTCAACTTGAAATTTGTTTTCCTCATTTGTAATCACAACATTAATGTCATAGTATTAACTTGGGGATTGTAAATAACTTGAGGGTCTTTTAGTCACAATATTAATATCACATGCCTAGTAGGTTTATACCTGGATTGTAGTGACATAGGTTTTTTGTATTTATTCACTTCCATACCCATTATTCACAGTTACTTTCCTACCTACGAATGATAGCTTTTGACATTTTTTACACCTATTTATTGACTTTTAGATTGGACGGGACATTGATGATTCATTCTTCTTCAAGTGGCATGATCAGTATTTATATGTTGCCATCTTGTGTACATTTATTTCACGACTAGACTTTGTAAAAATTCAACTCCAAAATAACCCACTTAAAATATATTTTCTACTTAACCATGGCTAATTTACATGTTTCTTCTTCCTCGAGTTCATCTTCTGATTCATCAGCACAGGACAACGATGTTGTTTCTAAGATGATTCACAACCGTCTCGTAAGGATCGGCCAGGCAATCCAATCTAGTGAACAAAACAATCGTCGTCGTTATATTCGTTGGGAAAGAGAAGAAGGTCATAGACGGATGTGGAAAGAGTACTTCACCGAAAATTCAGTTTACCCATATTCTATTTTTCGTCATCGATTCCGTATGCGCCGACAACTCTTCAACTGGGTATTGGATGTTGTTGTGGGTTACGATCAGTATTTTCTCCAGTCCCAGGATGCTTGTAAACAACTTGGCCTAACTCCTCAACAAAAAATTACAGTGGCACTACGATGTTTGGCGTACGGAGGTGCGGCTGATGCGGTTGACGAATATATACGTATAGGCAAAACAATGGTATTGAAAACTTGCGTCATTTTTGTTTTGCAATTGTAAATTTATTTAGTACTCAATATATGAGGAAATCAACACCAGCCGATGTGGAAAGACTACTCGAAGAGAACAGCGCTCGAGGCTTCCCTGGGATGTTGGGTAGTGTAGATTGCATGCATTGGAAATGGAAAAATTGTCCAGCAGCATGGCATGGCTAGTACACAGAACATGTTCGAGTGCCGACTATTATTCTCGAAGAAGTTGCTTCTTATGATCTTTGGTTCTGGCATTCATTCTTCGGAATGCCAGGATACAATAATGATCTAAATGTGCTGAACCGGTCAACTTTATTTAATGAGATTCTTGATGGTTGTGCCCCTCCAGCTAATTTTGTCATCAACAACCACAATTACAATATGAGCTATTATTTAGCGGATGGTATATACTCACCGTTGGCAACCATCGTCAAAACTTACACCGCATCGGATACCCAAAAGAAAAAGAAATTCACAGAAATTCAAGAGGGTGCAAGAAAAGATGTGGAATGTGCTTTTGGAGTTTTACAATCACGATTTGCAATAGTGAAGGGTCCAGCACGTATGTGGGATGTAGATAGTCTGTCATATATTATGAAAACTTGTATCATCTTACACAACATGATTGTTGAAGATGAACGTGACAAAGAAATTCTTGATTATGATTATGATCAAATTCCTGACTTGATTGGGATCGAACCAAGCACAGGTGGACTAATTGATGAGGAAGGCCGCATCGTTCGCAATGTCATTCCATGTTCGGCAAAAACACCATGCACTTCGTCAAGATCTGGTGGAGCATATTTGGTCACAATATGGAGATGAGTAACTGCACTTAGCATGTATTACTATGTATTCCCATTTTCTTGTAATGTACTACTTTGTATTGGGTAATAATTAATAACGCATTTAATGTATTACTTTGAACTATGATATAATATTTGAAGCGTATTGTAAACCGATAATTATGGGTATAAACTAACGAGCCATATTATGAACACATGATACATTCGCAATTAAAATTGAAAATAATAACGTAGGATCCTTCTTAATTAAAATTCAATTTAATCACACAGGATACTATCGAGCCATATTGTGAAAACAAGATCTTTCTTAATTTCACATTAATAACGTAGGATACATTCGCAATTAAAATTGCATGCTTACATTATATGAAGATAAAATACCAAATTTTGGGTTAATGTTCTTTACCCAGGATTGTAACCTAGTTTTTGCATAATTTCGTTCTGCCTACACATAAAATAATATCGTTGATTACTTGGTAACGTTTTGAGATCGATATTCATAATGCGATCTTCCTCGGCCCGTTCTTTAATATCGCATTCTCGGTTTTTTATCGCATTCCTCCTTTCTTGCGATTCTTTATATACAGATGTAAAAATGGTTGTTTCTTAGGCAATTTCTTTGTATTCTGATGTTTCGACCGTTCTTTTTCCTTTCCTCTTAGCAGCTTTACGACCTGGTGGTCGGGTAAGGGGTGTAGGTGAATCGGTATCAAAGGGTATATCTGAGTCTCAGTTGTTTATTGTGGGAGAGTTTTGTCAACCACTCCCTTCACCGGATTGGGTACTTTGTACTCGATCAAACACTTGTGTAGTACGCAATGAAAACTTTGGCTGATCTTTAAGAATCTCATAACATTCATCAAATTTGAAAGCTTTTCCCGAAGTTGCCATATATTCTACTATGGCTTTGCGAATCTAAGACAACATTGAAATTCCAAACGTTATTATGTACACAAATAATACAAATCATGACTTTAAATCCAATTTCTTTTACATACCTTATCTGTCTCGGTTGTTCCGCTACCGGCCCTAGTAGTTACACTGCTCAATTTTGCTATGAATAGGGCTACTTCTTTCGAAATAAGTTGAAATCGACTAGTAAGTGAGCTAACCATTTTGTCGGTTGGAGTTCCTAATAATACCTCAAACGTATCAGAAATTCGCACCCAGAACTGTGCCCCAGATTGATCGTTACCGATCACTGGATCTTGTATTATACTTATCCAACTATGGCAGAGAAGAACATCTTCCTGAGCCGTATATGCTCTCCCCCTTGCACCTTGGCTCGTCATTTATTTTCATTCACAAATAACTCAATACACGACAGAGAGGTAATAGCTATTACTGGAGGAATTTTTTTTAGACAATTGTGATGCTTGTATTAGGTTAAGGATGGGTACTATATATAACAAAATTTTAGTGAGCTATTCAGATAGCGAAAGAGCCGTTGGATTAATCTAGGAAAGTAAAAAAGAGCAGTTGAATGAGGGGGGGGGGGGGGGGGGGGGGGGCAAAATGGTCATTCATTTAAATATTTTTTTAAAAAAATCTCCTCAGATGGAACTTCAATAGTCGTCCTACAAATGCGCTATTGTCGGACGAATCTTGAAGATCCGTCTGAGACGATTTTTTTTTGAGTTTTTAATTACCAAAAATTATTTGGGGGAGGGACGGAAAGTGAAGTTGCGTCGGAGAATTAAAAAATGATTTTTTTCAGTGGGACGGAAAGTGAAGTTGCGTCCTTTATAATATGCATTTTTCTCATTTCTACTGTCATTTATAGCAATCTACTGTCGCTATTTTGTCAAAAAATGCGTAAATAGCAAACGATGCAGCTGGTCGTTTGCTATAAAATGCATTTTATGCATAAATAGCACACGACTGTGGATGCTCTTAAGGATTTAGAGGATATGGGAATTATGAAGCAACAGTTTGGTTTCGGGTGATCGGGTTTGGGTTTGGGTGATCGAGTCCGATGACACAGATCCATTAATGATCTAATAATGATCCTCCACTTCCGCTTCAATTTCTGTTTGTGGATAGGTCCAGAAATATCTGTGATTTAAAATTTTAAAAAAAAGTCAAAAAAGAAATTTTGGGGGCCCCTAAAAAAAGGCCCAGATTTTAATTAGGAGCACGAGAAAAATACCTAATATATAGGTTTCTTTAAAAAATTGGGGGCCCCTAAAAATGCCCCAAAATTGGGGCCCGAGGCAGCTACTTCTCATACATCTCCTATAAGGCCGACCCTGGATATAGCTATAATATTTTGTGTTGTAATTAAATTATTTTCATACAACTGGGTTATAAAAATGACATTCAGTTGTCCCTCAATTTTAAATATTTTATTACAAGTATATTAAGTTTTCAACTTGCAATTGTGGTTGTGTTTCAGTCTCAATGTAACACCCCAAAAAATAAAATGTATTATTTTGAATTATTAAATATTGTTAAATTGATGTATTTGACTGTTTTGACTATTTTATGAAATTACTGTTTTACACGTGCAAAACACGTGCAAATATTGCAAAATTCAAATTCTTAAATTTTCGTGTCAAAAATTACTTCTTCTCATTAAATACAATGTTCTTATTTTTATTTTTTATTTTTTGAATTTTTAATATAGAGGACTACTTTTGAAAGTATATTGACAAAATAGATTTTTATGAAAGAAATCATTTTGGGCCATGAAAAAAGCCCGAAATTCAAATTTAAATTTTAAATTTTCTAAATTGGAGGCCGACCAATTATGAGTGATTATGGGATAAGATCATGGAGCCAAATTGTAACACCCCGTAGTTTTGAAAAGTATATAAAATATATATATATTGAATATATGTTGAAAAGGTAAAAATAAGTTGCTGTTTTTTTTTTTTTTGAGGGAAAAGGTGGAATAAAGCCACCCAAAATAAGTTGCTGTTGTATAAGATATATGCAGGTTGTTGGCATATGGTATGTATCTATATAATAAAACACAAAGAAAGCTATCAAGTGGCTCTCCTTCAATCCCCCAAAAATCAAAGGCTCAGATCTTATCTTACAAAACATATTTTCCTCTCAAAAGTTTCCCCCAAAATTCAAATTCAAATTCAAATCTCCCACCCAAAACAACTCCTATATTTATTTTTATTTTTTTTTCTCTCTCTCTCCCTCCCTCTTCTATTCAAAAAATTAAGAAAATAAAATTTTAAAATATTAAAAAAAAATTAAATTTAAAATTTTAAAAACTTTAAAAATAATTCAAAAAAATTCAAACAAATCATATAATATGTTTTTTGCTCTATGTTTGCTACTTCAATTAATTTGCTGGACCTCCGAAAGGATTTTATATAATCAAATAAGGTGCACCGTTCCGAAGACGTGCCGTAGGCACGTGACAACGGGCAAACCTAGTATATGAATAAATGTTGAAATGGTAGAAAGGAGGGGCCCACGGAGAGAGAAAGGGACAACAATGTGATTTGGCTGTGTGTTTCTCTCCACTGCTGACGTGGGTGATGGCAGACAGGTGGGGCCCCGGGCTGCAGCTGCCAGTCGCTCTCTGTGGCACCACGTAGACATGGGGGCCCACTCCCGAGTGTTTGAATAGCTTCGGCAGTGTAATTCCTTGGGAGAGAGAAAAGGTAAGTTTGTGGGATATAGTCCCATATCGATAATAGAGTATCTATATAATAAAACACAAAGAAAGCTATCAAGTGGCTCTCCTTCAATCCCCCAAAAAATCAAAGGTCCAGATCTAACCTCACAAAATATATTTTTTCCTCCCAAAAGTTTCCCTCCAAAACTCAAATTCAAATCCCCCACCCAAAACAACTCCTATATTTATTTAATAATTTTTTTTTCTCTCTTCCTCCCTCTTCTATTCAAAAAATTAAGAAAATAAAAAATTTTAATTTTTAAAAAAAAAAATTAAAAAACTAAAAAATTTAAAATTTAAAAACTTTTAAAATAATTCAAAAAAAATAAAAAAAATCATATAATATGTTTATTGCTTAACCCCAAAAAGTTTCTTATATAATATGTTTACTACTTCAATTAATTTGCTGGACCTCCAAAACTATTTTATATGATCAAACAAGGTGCACCGTTCCGAAGACGTGCCGTAGGCACGTGTCAACGGGCAAACCTAGTAATAATATAATATATCTATATAATAAAACACAAAGAAAGCTATCAAGTGGCTCTCCTTCAATCCCCCAAAAAATCAAAGGTCCAGATCTAACCTCACAAAACGTATTTTTTCCTCCCAAAAGTTTCTCCCCAAAACTCAAATTCAAATCCCCCACCCAAAACAACTCCTATATTTATTTAATAATTTTTTTTTCTCTCTCTCCCTCCCTCTTCTATTCAAAAAATTAAGAAAATAAAAAAATTTAATTTTTTAAAAAACTAAAAAATAAAAAAATTAAAAACTTTAAAAATAATTCAAAAAAATTAAAAAAATCATATAATAAAGTTTCTTATATAATATGTTTGCTACTTCAATTAATTTGCTGGACCTCCAAAACTATTTTATATGATCAAACAAGGTGCACCGTTCCAAAGACATATCGTAGGCACGTGTCAACGGGCAAACCTAATAATAATATAATATATAAATAACAAAGCCTATGATCAAGAGTCACCTAATCGATTAACAAACTTTTGAGAGACAGCCTGTGGTGGGTAGTTGTACTACATAGTATCTAATTTGTCTTATAAATTGTATAAAATTGTCTGAGCTAGGGGCAGGGGTGTTACAGATGGTATCAGAACTGACTTTCGACACCGAGTGTGGGGCATGTCTAGATAGTCAGCGGTGGATCTCCGTGACTGTGGTTGCTTGTTATGATTAGTCTGACAGTGGTCCGGGACTATATACCCAGTTTGACGGTGGACTCCGGAACTGTGGTTGCCCAGGGACTATGATTGGTTTGACGGTAGACTCCGGAACTGTGGTTGCCCAGGGACTATGATTGGTTTGACGGTGGACACCGAGATCATGAATAGCCCAGGGACAATGATTGGTTTGACGGTGGACACTGAGATCATGAATAGCCCAGGGACTATGATTGGTTTGACGGTGGACTCCGGGATCATAAATAGTCAGGCGGATAGAAAAGCAGATGCTCCATATCGGCTAGAAAGGAGATCTTGCACTAGATTGTGCATGCCCGTACTCAGCGAGGACGTTAATTTCCGAAGAGGGGGTGTGTGTAACACCCCGTAGTTTTCAAAAGTATATAATATATATATATATATATATATATATATATATATATATATATATATATATATATATATATATATATATATATAATATGTTGAAAAGGTAAAAATAAGTTGCTCTTGTATAAGATATATGCAGGTTGTTGGCATATGGTATGTATATATGAATAAATGTTGAAATGGTAGAAAGGAGGGGCCCACGGAGAGAGAAAGGGACAACAATGTGATTTGGCTGTGTGTTTCTCTCCACTGCTGACGTGGGTGATGGCAGACAGGTGGGGCCCTGGGCTGCAGCTGCCAGTCGCTTTTTGTGGCGCCACATAGACATGGGGGCCCACTCCCGAGTGTTTGAATAGCTTTGGCTGTGCAATTCCTTGAGAGAGAGAAAAGGTAAGTGTGTGGGATATAGTCCCATATCGATAATAGAGTATAATAATATAATAGATAAATAACAAAGCCTATCATCAAGAGTCACCTAATCGGTTAACCAACTTTTGAGAGGCAGTCTGTGGTGGGTAGTTGTACTACATAGTATCTAATTTGTCTTATAAATTGTATAAAATTTTCTGAGCTAGGGACAGGGGCGTTACACAAATTGATTGAGTTATATATAGATCATAACTTAATTTATTTCCTAAAATTTGGAATTTGTAGAGTAGGAGATTCTAGCGGATCTATTTGTAAAAATTCCATGAAACCCTAAAACATTTCCTGGCCATATTTAAGGGAGAGTAGGGTTTAAGCCTCATTTTTTTTGGATTTCTCATTGGTGAATATTTGGAGGCTTGGAGAAGGGAGCAATTTCTTAGGAAGGAAGAGGACTTTCTTTATTTTTGTATTCAAATTCTTTGAAAGGTGGGTGTCTCTCTAACTCTCTTGATGTGTTATTTCTGTTCATGATGATGTAGTATTATGCTAGAAATCTATTTGTGGATCTATAGATGTGTATAGCATGTATTTATTATTTTGCCATGAGATGAATTGTTGAGATGATTAATATATGAAGATTAGTTGATGTTATGAAGTAAAAATCAAATCTTTATATGAGTTGAACATAATGATTGAATTTTTAACTCATAGAGTTGATTGTACGATCATGTATATTGTTGAAATTGATTAGAACTTGATGATTTGATCTAGAAATTTATGTTTGAGTGATATAATGTTGAAATCTTTGAAGTGTATTCACTGTTTTAATGCATAAAACTTTTATAAATCGAATTCTAGTTGCTTGGTACATGATATAGGATGCATATGGACCAAAGAATCGAAGTTTAAGTGCCCAAAGAGCTCGGGGGTTAGGGTTGCACAGTACCCGTGTTTGTACAGTGCACCCGAGCATTGTGCAGACCCAGGTCTGCACATTTTGGGTTTCGGCCTGCATTTGGGGCTCGGGTCTGGGGTGGTTTTGTGTGGGGTTTGTGTGTGTTAGGGTTTGAGATGATCCCTCGTACATATATATATATATATATATATATATATATATATATATATATAGATGTTTTGTTGATTTTAAAATCAAGATTAGAAGTAAAGTTTCCAATTTTGTGTATATTTGAGTTGCAAATTCGTGTGATGCAAACCTTTATTTTAAATGAGTATAACTCTCAATTTTGAGGAGTTTAATATTCAGTTTTGAATGATTTATATAATAAAACACAGAGAAAGCTATCAAGTGGCTCTCTTTCGATCCCCACAAAATCAAAGGTCCAGATCTAACCTCACAAAATACATTCCCCCCCTCAAAGTTTATCCCCAAAACTCAAATTCAAATTCCTCAACTCAAAACAACTACTTTATTTATTTAATTTTCTCTTTCTTTCTCCCTCTCTCTCTTTCTCCCCTATTCAAAAAATTAAGTAAATTTAAATTTAATTTTTTTTTAAAAAAAATTAAAAACTAAAAAACTTTAAAACTTAAAAAATAAAAAAAATTTAAAATTTAAAAACTTTAAAAATAATTTTAAAAAAACAAAACTTAAAAAAATATTTAAAAAATTTGAAATTTAAAAATTTTTAAATTTTTTAAAAATTGTGAAATAATTTAATATAATTTTTAAATTTAAAAAATTTCAAAATTTCAAAATTTTTAAAATAATTTTTTTCTAAAAAAATTTTAGAAATAAAAAAAATTTAAATTTTTTAAACAAAATAAAAAATTCAAAAAATTTAAAATTTTAAAACTTTAAAATAATTCAAAAAAACCAAAAACTTATAAAAATTATTTTAAAATGTAAAAAAAATTAATTTTTGTTTAAAAGTTTAAAATTTTAAAAAATTTAAAATTAAAAAAATTTAGAATTTCTTAAAATTTAAAAAATTTTGAAAATTTTAAATTAAAAAAAAAAATTGAAATTTTGAAATTTTGTAAATTTGAAAATCTCAAAGCAAATCCTAATCCAAATCCAATGTCGAACCTCAATCAAGTGGTCGTCGCCGATATCTGATCCGCTGCTGATTCCATATCGGTGACTTCCCTCCATCAAATCGAGTGTGAATATCAAGCGACTCCCCTCCACTGAATCGAGAGCCTCTATATGCGAAGTGATGATTCTAATTTCATCTTATTAAGTGAATTCTCATTCTAAATTTTAATTTTGTGCGTGCAGGAGATTACTTAGTTTTTTGCTGACTCGAATTTTGTGTGTGCATGGGATCTAAGTTCATAGAGGTATGATTATTTTATTTTGGGTTTAAAAAATTTTAATTTGGTGATTTATTTGATGAGTTTTTTATTGGTTTTGATTTAAGGTATACGCAAGTGAGAGATGGATTATTTGGTGGCCTCAATTTGGACTTCCAAGCCATAGCAGGATAGGTAAGCTGACCAGTAACCTAAAATAACTGGGCAAATATGCAACATTAATTTCTTTACTACAATAGAAAATACTATCGTGAAGTGTTCCCTTCACTGGTTAAACCATGGATAACATAATATATAAGAACTTTTAGCGTATGTTTGGATATATAGGATTGGGATAAATGGAGTTTATCAGTGAAGGGTGCAAACTCTCCACAAGAAAGACAGCTAAAGTAAATTTGTTATTTATCCATTTTGATTTTTTTTTTAATAAATGTGCAATGGGGAGACAATGTGAAGATAAAAGAAATGATTAGCTTGGTTTAGAATTTTGAGAACTTCATGTATTTCATTTTGGTTGAAAATATAATAAGAGGTATTTCAATAGCAAACTCAATCTCAGACAAATAAATGTTTAGATTATTGGTATTGTAGATACCTTCACACCTGCACTTGCGTTACCATTGTATTTAGACATGTTCATTGTGGTTATGAGATTAGAGTAAGCTCTATAAAACTTATATGATAATGTCCCATAACTATTACAAGCATCTAAAACTGATGCTGAAGTTTTAAAAAAACTTTATGCAGTGTTTCTAACAAACTATATGCATTCTAGGTAAGTTTAAGCTAATGATCAAGAAAGCGATGATTGAGCTTAAAGGTAGATATACTGCTTCCTCATATAATATATTTACTACTTCAATTAATTTGCTGGACCTCCAAAATTATTTTATATAATCAAACCAGGTGCACTGTTTCGAAAACGTGCCGTAGGCACGTGTCAACAGGCAAACCTAGTATATTCTCAAATTTTGAAGTAGTTATTTTCAGATTTTGAGAGGCGAAAGTTTCAGATTTTGAACTATGAAGATTCAGAATTTGTAATGAGATTGATGTAATGAGACTTTTTATTTCCTTGTATTTTGTACCGAGTTTGGTTTACATTGAAGTAAAGATTCTAATTTGTGTCGCGTATTTTCTATGTTGAAATTCGAGGCGCTACACTCAATCACAACTGTACACATTAAAAGCAAGTGCACCATGGTGTTATTCCAATTGACTCATATAAATACAAAAGATAATTGTAATTATAACTCAATCACAGCTGCCACCGACTATAGACCTAATACAAATGTATTCTCTAGCTACAAACAATTACCTTAAAAAAGACGAAATGCACTAACTTAATATCTACAGATTTCAAAACAAATCCTCAATTTAAGAAAAAGTAGAAATCGTACTAATATTTTATTTTTTTAAAATAAAGACTACAATTTAGTCTGGCTTTGAATCTGAGACCTATCTTTTTCCATCTGAAATTCTTTACCATACTCTTTACAAATTATACTTAGTTAAAAATTTATATGAGTCACATTTGTAAATAATTTTATCGTAAATAAATTTGAACTTTGAGGGTATTATGGTAACTGACAATATTTGAGTAAATGGATAGTTAATATAACTTCTACTTAAAAATGAGTTGTTGAGATTATATGACTGGTTGTCTACAAATTACATAAGCCCAACTCTGGCATTATAATATTATTATTAGAGATCTACAAAACTTATTTCCCAATCTAAATTAACAAAAATCATATTCCAAGTTTTTATTAAAAAAAATATAACATATTGCCAAATTATAAGAAGATAACAAATTCTGTTACCAATTTTGTTAAAAGAAAACGGTCGAGAAAATTATGGGGAAAAAAAGCTAAAGCACATGGCATTATTGTATTTGGGGTACCCTAGTCTCAATTGGCAGTGTTTCCCAATCCTCTAGTTGTGACAAGTCATTTATAAAAAAGCTAAAGCACATGGCATTATTGTATTTGGGGGGTAACCTAGTCTCAGTTGGCTGTGTTTCCCAATCCTCTAGTTGTGACATGTCATTTATTTACCAGGTGAATAACATTGAGATACTTTATTCAACAACAACAACAACCACCCTTCTTGATCTGCGATATATGAATTTGGCTTTATTGGGTAAATGGTGGTGGAAAGTATTTCACCCAAATGGAGAAAGGTGGTAAGAATATATCCAGGGATACCAGCATGGGAATGGAACGAGAAATTTGGGCTTCAGGGTAGGCCTGCGTGTATCCTAGTTCTGGAAAGGCATCGCTAAGGCCTATGATCCTTTCATTAGCTGTGTCACATCAGTGATCGGTAATGGTAGGCTCACCAGATTCTGGTGGAATAAGTGGTGTGGGGACCACACACTCCGAACACTGTTCCCCGATCTATATGAGCATGCGTCATAACCATATTGCACGGTGGCCGCTACTTGGAAAAGATGCGCCTGAAAACCAGCCTTTAAGCATGCACTCGACGGAAGATCTTAGGGTAGACTCAGGGAACTTCAGACCTACATCACCAACGCTGGAATTATCCTGGTTCTGGAACTTCAGAAATCTTGGGGATTGGAAAAGAACGGGACGTTTACCGTTAGATCGCTGTATAATCGCATACACTTTAGGAGATATACCCCAAAGTGGTCATGCGTCATTTGGAAGACGAAAGCCCCGCTGAAGATTAAAGTCTTCCTATAGCTGGTGCTGAACGACGTGATTTTGTCTCGAGAAAACCTCGCTAAACGACAACCAAATGTTGACTCTCTTTGTGGATTCTGCCAGAATTGAGACTAGAGACCACCTGTTCCTACACTGCCCCAGGAGCAAAGCGGTACTTGGCGAGGTACTCAGCGCCCTGTAGGCGAACCTGTACCCGAGTACGTATGAGGATCTGTGGGTAGGTCCAACTTTTGCCACTAAGAGAATAACTATGAGAAGTGTGGTATATCGCTATCGCCGCAACGACCTGAGTTCTTTGGCTAGACAGAGATAACTATTATTTCTGCACAACTTGTACTAATATTTCTAGTAATTTGACTCACATTATGTATTTGATCTCATTTTGGACTAATGTGGCTACAGCAGGTCCTAGGGGGAGGATAACGAGCGTATTCCAGGTCCAGGATTTTGACGATGAGGAAGTTCAGATCGGTCCGACGATCGACTGACAGACAGAGTAGCCTTTTTGGTTAATAGATACCCACCGCCCCAGGGTTTACTGGAGAAATTTGATGTATTTTGGTTTCACGCATGTATGGTGCGGCCATTCTAGTACTTTTTTGTCCCACTCCTCATGCTTGGGGTGGAGATTATATGCTTTTGTTTATGTACTACTTTTGCTATGTTTGTAGAACTTTGTAACCGGCTCAGTACTCTGAGTTTGTTTTATTAATCTCTTATTAATGAAACAGAGTGGCCATATTCCACCTTTTCTTAAAAAAAAAGAAAAAAAAAAAAAGAAAAAAAAATGCTTTGGAAATAGAAAATTGCAATTATTAATCTTCTAGGTGGTAAACTACATAACTTAAAACTGGAAGGGTCTAATTGTAAAAAAACAAAAGTCTATCCTCTTTAAATATGGAGACCCCACTCCCATAAAAGAGTCACCTTGATTTCAATCGGTGGCCTCTCTCCCTCTTTCTTCGCCATGTCGACCCTCAGCAAACTGATCAACCTCGATCTCAACGACACCACCGAAAAGATCATCGCCGAACACATTTGGTGACGCCACTTTCCACTTCACCTCCCCACAATTCTAATAATTACTTTACCATCATCTACTCATTCTCCCTTTTGTTAACTGTTTACAGGATCGATGGATCGGGAGCAGTCAGGAGCAAAGCGAGAGTCGGTTTTGTTTAAATAATTAAAAAAAGTTAAATCTTGTTTTACGGGTAGTAACTTTTAAAATTTTGCTGGCTGACCCTCGTTATTTTGTTATTTGCAAATTGTAGACACTTCCTGGGAAAGTATCGGATCCGAAAGAGTTGCCGAAATGGAATTATGATGGGTCCAGTACCAGGCAGGCGCCGGGGGATGATAGCGAAGTGATTATATAGTAATATTTGATTAATTGTTTTATTTTTTTTTTAAAAAAAAATTACTGTTGGTAATTGTAAAATAATTTAATTTTTTTTGTAATTTGTTTTTCTTTGGCTTTGTTGTGTAACAGCCCACAGGCGATTTTTAAGGATCCGTTCAGGAGGGGTAACAACATTCTGGTAATTTATTTTATCTTTTTCCTTTTTTTAAACAAAATTCTGTTATTGATTTTAATCTTTTCTTTTCTTTTCTTTTCTTTAGAGAAAATCTGGGTTACTTTTTGATAATGGAATTTTGAAGGGTTAAATCTGTAAATATTAAAAAAAATGATTTCCCTCTTTATTGCAGGTTTTATCAAAGTGTAGTTAATTTGTCTATATTATAAAGTTTGTTATTTTCTTTTGCAAAATATCTAGTTTTTGTTATCTGCAATTATCCTAAAGTTTTTTTTTAAAAATATAGTGCCGCCTAGACTTAAATAGTGATGCAACATATGTGCTTGGAAATGAAGTTAAGCTGGGATAACTGGAGTTTGTATAGTTATTAGATAATAACAGGGCCAGCCCCCCCCCTTGAGGCAGGTGAGGTGGCCGCCTCAGGCCCCCGATTTTTTTGCAATTTTAGGGGGGCCCCAAATTTGTATTACCCTTGTAAATATAGACACATATTCCGTGCGTTAAAAAAATTGTAATTAGTTCTTGCTACATCGATTCGGGTTTGTCATCGGTGGCTATTGAGTATCAGTGGCTATCGAGTATCGGTGGTTTTATTCGGCTTCGGCCTTGATACATCTTTTCTCTACTGGTAATCTTATAGTTCTTGCTCGGAGGTTTACCGCCTCCTTTCATCTTTTGATGATCTGTATTCTGTTCGGATCTTTTCCATCGATCTGAATACTTTTTTCCCTTGACCGGAGCCTGTTGGTGTTTCGAGTTGTGGAATTGCGTAGCTGTTTGCTACCATGACTCTCGCTGTTCCGGAAGCTAGAGCGACTAAACAGATTCTGGAGATCAATTCTTCTCCTCCTCTTTTGTCTAACCCTTATCTCCATCAGTCCTCTCTTAATCTCTTCTCTTCCCCTTCTGCTGGTAAGCCCGCACCGATTCGGGTTTGTCACAGATGCTTCCAACCTGGGCATTTCAAGCGTGAGTGTAGGTATAAAATGAAATGTTTTTTCTGTGATAAATTCGGTCACGCGCGAAGTCGCTGCTATGCCCTTCAAATTCTTCTTGGTCTTCCCAGAGGCCGCCCTATACCAACCAAACTCCTCTCCTTCCTTAACTACCCTCTTTTGAAAAGCAAGCTGCGTGCTGGCTTGGTTTCGATACCCAGTAGTGTTCCTGGAAAGAATTGTTTTTCCTCAGTACTTGCTCCCTCTCCAGCTTCGAACACATCGAGATCGTTCCCTGCTCCTTGTGATTCTCTTACGAGACTTATCCGTCCTAATATTTCTTCACTCTTTAAAGATCGCAAGGTCTTTTCTTATCCGTTTTCCTTCCCTCGTTTGGGTCCTTTAATAGCCCATCACCACTCTCATGCGGTGGTTCCTGCGCAGAGGTTGAGTTTAGATTATAATACGGTTTTGTTTAAATCCTATTCTTATTGCCACTACGGGCATCGCAGTGCGGTGGGAGACTTTGGGTCTCGCAACATCTCTATCCCTCCCCTATCGGTCAGAGCCTATGACCTTTTGGAGGATCCTACTCTTCTCGATAAATTTCTTGGCTCAACAACCATTTCTTCTCCCCATCTGTCGATGATCTCTTGCCGTTCGTCGAGTAGCATCTACTCGCTCTATCTCTATTTAGGGGAGCTTTCTTCGATCGATCTACTCCGAAGGGAGATATCTCTTTTCCTGCTCCCTTTTCCACCCAAGTCTTTTCAGAGCTGGTTTCACTCTCCTATCGTGGATTCCTCCTATCATTCTAGCCTCATCACTGATTCATCATCGGTGAGTACTGGTGTTCACAATTCCCCTCCCTGCACCAATAAAGACGCTATGTTTTTGATTGCCCCAGCTTCGAGTTCATCCCCTTTAGTTGAGACTGATCCTCCTCCCGTTAAGCAATGTCGCAAGAAGCTGGTCGGTAATCTTAAACCGACTCGAGTGAGTGCGCGTATCCTCGCCAGGCAAGCTCATGTTTTGTCAGCCCGTCAGTTGGCGCCCAGTTGAGTTCTTGCGTTATCTGCTTGGTGGTTTCCCTTTGTGCCGCTAAAGCTTCTCCTCTCTGGCTGCCGCTGGAGTTGGTCATCTGCTTGGTAGGTCCTTTTGGTCTGCGTTTGGCTCGCCGCTCCTATTGTTTCTGCTATTCTGGTGGGTGAGACAGGGCGGCGTTTTCTCTTTTCGCGAGTTTGCTTTCCGGGTTGAAGCTTTAGTATCCCCGTTCAGCGGGTGCTTCTTCAGTTGTATTTTAGCTCCCTTATTAGGCGTCCTTTGCCTCCTAGTTAGGATTTCAATATTGTTTAGTTCGCTCTATTCTGTTTTACATCTTGTAAGCCATTGATTATTTATTTGTACTTGTACTGTTTAATTGATTAATATATTTTGATGGCTGGAGCCTTTTGGCTCTATCCGATACATCAAAAAAAAAATTGTAATTAGGTATCCCGAGAATAATTATTTGGGCCTTTCGCCTTGGGCCCCCTCAAACTCAGGGCCGGCCCTGAATAATAACTTTACAAATTTTCCCATTATCTAAGTTAATGAGATCCTTTTTGGAGTTCAGATAACTCAATTTATCTCACCTTAAAAGTTGAGATAACTACATATATCTAAATTCCGTTCTAATCTAATTTATCTAAACTGTGGGCCACTCTTCTTGCTTTGGTTGGGTTGTCAAACACCTAGTGTAAGTTGATATGGCTAAAAATATGACTAAATCGGAACTGTTCAAATCGGGCACGAATCTTAAAGCTCTCAGGGGTAAAACGGTAATTTCACCTACGAACGGGTCCGAAATGGGAACTGGGTCTCTTCTTCAGGGCCCAGCAACCTATGAACGGATCTGTCCTGTTAGATACGGGTCCCAACCCGTTACAAACCAGTTCAGAAGGATAAAAAGGGATTCAGATTCGTAATTATCCTTAGGAGGTGGTTTTAACCACTTCTATCCATCTATACCGGGAAGTAGAGATTTGTTCTTATCTCGAAACAGATTCCTAAGGCGACTATAAATACCCCTCTCCCCCACCGTTACAAGGTAATGAATGTTTGCCTACCTAAAGCTCTTTCTTAATCTTTCTGGTTATTGACAAGAGCGTCAGAGGGTTCTGTTGGCTGTGTTACTCTAAGAGCAAAACCAATCTCCTCCTTGCTTTTAGTCCCACATCGGTTGGAGTATAAGCCGAGTGAATGATTATATTACAATCCCTCTATTGCTCCTTTGTGGTCTTGTGTGGGGAGCCCGTAGGCCACACGCGCGCGCCGAGCCGAGCCGGGCCAATTGTTGTAAAAAGCTCCTTGATTGACTGATTTTCTGCAACCCGAAATAATATAAATAAAATAAATTAGAACAAAGTTACCGGCCTATGGGGAAGTCGCGCTGAACGCACTGTCCTAAGAGTTGATCTGAGGTCTTATGTGTAGACTTTTCTTAGATTCTCCTAGTGGTAAAACCTTCGGTATCACCGGCTTCTTGCTGTCACGCACAACGTCGAGAGATGCGACCCGAACTTAGCCTTGTCCAGAATTGAAGAGGAAAGACGGAAGACCGGACCCGTGAATTGAGCAGCAGAATGAGAGGAATAAATGAGAGCAAGAGTTTTCTGTAAGCAATATGTTTCTCAGTAACGAGCAAAGAGACCAAAGATCAGAATATATGGGCAGCAAGGTCCTGAACTGTTGCTGATCCAACGCAAAAACGTGCACAGAAAAGATGACCAAAATTCCGGATCTTAAATAACTGATCCAATGTTCGCAGCAAATTCGGAGGGAAACAGTCAAATAAATGAGAAATAAAAACAAATAGCAAAAAGGAGTTTTGGGCCTCAACCCGAACCCGAAGAGCAAATCGGATCGGCATTCGGCGCCCGCAGATGTGGGCGTGCACCCGTGCCCGTTACGCGCGCTGAGCCGTGCCGGGCCGGGCCTGGCGGTGCGCGCGTGTGGCCCACGGGCTCCCCACACAAGACCACAAAGGAGCAATAGAGGGATTGTAATATAATCATTTACTAGGCTTATACTCCAGTCGATGTGGGACTAAAAGCAAGGAGGAGATTGGTTTTGCTTTTAAAGTGAGCAACACAGCCAACAATCCCCCCCAAAACCAAGATCCGCAGACAGAGATAACAAAAGAATAATGATGGAGAAGTTCTGCGCAAGAGTATAATATGCATAAATGAGATGGACTACAGCCTTGAATCTCACGTAGTGATTATTGTCTTTGTCTGAAGAAGTGTTTGATGGACTATGCCTTGAATCAGACTTCTTGAACCAGATTCAGAAAATAGCACACATAGTACGCTAGAGGTTATTGGATCTATCGAGTGGCGCTTTTGAATGGCCATGCGCACTTTTTCCATATTCATGAGAGTTGTCTGGGATCGCCCTGTCTCATAGTCGCGGCCTTCACGACCTCTCATATAGGTAAGTCCTCAAAGGGTTGGTGATCGGAGTCAACCCTACATAATAATGCTTGGACCTATTAAGAGTTTAAAACTCATCCTAACCAGATCACACCGGAACACTGTCACCATAGGGATGAGATATCATTGTACAACCTCGTACAGCCACCTGGGCATTAGTTTGTGAGATTTTAGTCTCTGAGTCAGTGTTCCATAATAGTCACCGAAGTCCAGCTTGTTTCTACCCATTGAACCGGCTTCTTGGGATCTCTAGTCAGACTCGGTTGGGTTGCCACTACCGGTGACTTACTTATGGGCTTAACCCCATTCTCCTCGATGATTCTAGGATCAAAGCCCTAGACAGACCCTTTGTCAAGTGGTTTGCAAGGTTCTTTTCTGACTTTATATAGTCAAGAACCACATATTTGCCTAATAGGCTCTTGATTGACTTGAAGCGCAACTGCAGGTGCAGGTGCTTGTTCATCTTAGCATTCACAGAATCATGCTTTAGTAGTTCTATAACAAATTTATTATCACAGTTTATAGAAATAGCAGGAACAGGAATATTAGCAACAGGTATATGCATAATTAAATTTCTAAGCCATTCAGCTTCTGTATAAGTAGTGTCCAAGGCTATCATTTCAGAGTCCATAGTACTTCTAGCTATGATAGTTTGTTTACATGAACCCCAGGAGATTGCAGCTCCTCCTAGGGTAAAAACATATCCAGTTGTGGATTTCACATCATGTGAGCCAGTTACCCAATTTGCATCTGAATAACCTTCTATGATATCAGGGTGTCTAGAATAATGAAGTTTATAATCTATAGTACCCTTAAGATATCTAAATACTCTTTCTAATGCTGACCAATGTGACCGGTTTGGATTACTAGTATATCTACTAAGTCTCCCAACAACAAATGCAATATGAGGTCTGGTTCTATTTGTTATATACATAAGAGAACCTATCATCTGAGAGTATCTATGTTGTTCTATAGCTGAACCTTCATTCTTCTTGAGAATGATACTACTGTCAAAAGGAGTAGGAGCAGGTTTCTTATCAAAGTACTCAAATTTTCTTAGCATTTTCTCAATAGAATGTACTAAGGAGAGAGTATAACCCTCTTTGGATTTGAATACTTGCATTCCTAGAATCAGGTTGGCTTCACCTAGGTCTTTCATATCAAACATGCTAGATAAATAATCTTTAGTATTATTTATCAACTCAAGTGTTGATCCTAAAATGAGGATGTCATCTGCATACAAGCATAAAATGACACAACTTCCATCAATGTTTTTAGAGTATATACATTGGTGATACTCATCTGGTAAGAAACCCTATTCTAAAATCACTTTATTAAATTTGTTGTGCCATTGCTTGGGAGTTTGCTTTAGGTTATAAAGTGATTTTACTAATCTGCAAACTTTCTTTTCTTGACCTTTAGCAATAAAACCTTCAGGTTGCTCCATGTAGACCTCTTCCTCTAGGCCTCCATTCAAAAATGCTGTCTTTACATCCATTTGATGAATTAGCAAGTCATAAATGGATGCTAAAGCTAGAAGAGTTCTAATAGAGGCAATCCTAGCTACAGGAGAGTAGGTGTCAAAATAATCTAATCCCTTTTTCTTGGTGAAACCTTTGGCTACTAATCTAGCTTTGTATTTCTGTACGGAACCGTCAGCTCTAAGTTTCTTTTTGAAGATCCACTTGCAGCCTATGGGTTTACTACCTAAAGGTAGGTCTGCTAAATACCAAGTACTGTTTTCCATAATGGAGTTGTACTTATTGTTGATGGCTTCTTTCCAGAAAGGAGCATCAGGAGAAGATATTGCTTCTTCGTAAGTTGAGGGATCACCCTCTATCAAATAAGTGTAGAAACCTTCCCCTAAACTCCTTTCAATCCTTCCTCTTTTACTTCTTCTAGGTTCCGAGTCTTGATCAGGTTGAGAACTAGAAGGTTGAGAATGGGAACTGGTAGAAGGAGCAAGGGAAGAACTGGAGGAGTTGGAAGAAATTCTATCTTTAAAAGGGAATATATTCTCAAAGTAAACTGCATCTCTAGCTTCTATAATGGTATTGTTAGAGATTTCATTTACTTCAGAATGAGTCACTAGAAATCTATTGGCATTGCTATCTAAGGCATATCCTATGAACATAGCATCTACATTCTTAGGTCCAATCTTTATCTTTTTAGGTTCAGGGATTCCTACTTTTGCTAGACATCCCCAAACCTTGAGATACTGGACTCTAGGAGTTCTACCTTTCCATAATTCATAGGGAGTCTTATCCTTAGATTTACAAGGGATCCTATTTAGGATGTAACAGGCTGTCAATAAGGCTTCTCCCCAAAAGTTATCAGGAGCACCTGAGCTGAGAAGCATGGCATTCACCATGTCTAACAGAGTTCGATTCTTCCTATCAGCAACTCCGTTGGACTGTGGTGAGTAAGGAGCATGCACCTCATGAATTATTCCGTGTTCTTCACAGAAGTTAGTCATTTCGTTTGAGGTATACTCTCCACCACGACCAGATCTAAGGATCTTAATCTTTTTCTCTAATTGGTTCTCAGCTTCGGATTTGTAAACCTTAAATCTATCTAGAACTTCATCTTTGGTTTTGAGAAGGTAGGTATAGCAATACTTTGAACAGTCATCTATAAAAGTGACAAAGTATTTCCTACCACCTCGGGTCAAAACCCTATTTGAGTCACAAACATCACTATGAACTAGTTCTAGAAAATCAGAATTCCTTTCTACAGATTTGAAAGGTAGTTTAGAATGTTTGGCTTGAACACAAATCTCACATTTGCGTTTATTATCTACAAGAGACTTGAGAATAAGATCTAAGTTCATCATCCTTCTAAGAGAACTCAGATTCACATGACCTAGTCTACCATGCCAAACATTAAAAGATTCTATATTGGAAACAACAGGAGAAGGATCTAACATTTTATTTATAGTACTGAGAATAAAGAGACCATCCTTTACATATTATTTTCTAACAAAGGACTCATTCTTAGAAAATACAACTTTATTATTGGCTTCCATTACAATCTTGTAACCTGATGCTACAAGAAGAGAACCACTAACTAAATTTCTCCTAACTGACGGCACATGAAGTACATCATGAAGAGGCAGATTTTTTCCTGATGTCATCTTCAGATCTATTCTTCCTCTTCCTACAGTCTGTGCCGTTGAGCCATCTCCTAGAGTTATGCCTCCACATGATTCCTAAAGGAACTTGAAGATCCATTCAGAATCATGTTGGCTTCTGGTTTGGCAGGGCCTTTCCCCTTATAAGGAGTCTTGATAGGTTCCTTCTTTCTTTGGAAACAACTGAAGGATAAATGGTTTGTTCTTCCACACACCAAACAAAACTTCTGTTGATCCTGAGTCTGACTGAAGTTTCTAGTTCTATGGTTTCGCTGGTGTTGACGGTTTGGTGGTTTTGGTGGTTCTGGTGATGAGGCTGAAAGTTCTTCTTCTTGAAGAAGTTCTTCTTGGGTTTGTGAGGATTATTAGATTTGGGTTTGCCTTGGGATGATTCTACTAGGTTTACCTTTGCCTTAGACTCAGTATTGGGGTTAGACCTTAGCCTAAGTTGATCCTCTGTTCTAATCTTCTTTAGGACTTGGGCAAAGGTAAGCTCACCTTGAGTATGAGTGAGATCCTTCTTGACATCAGACCAAGAAGGAGGGAGCTTATCTATCAGGCAAGCTATCTTATACTCAGTAGAAAATATTGTACATTTGGCTTGAATATGCCTCACATGTTCTTGGAATTCATGGATTTGGTCATTCATAGGTTTGTTATCTACCATGAAATACCTATCAAATGCAGAAGAATTGAATCTTTCAATTCCAGCATCATCACAAGCATATTCATCTTCCAGAGCATCCCAAAGTTTTTTAGCGCTCTTATATTCAAAGAATATATTATAAAGAGAATCAGATAAAGCGCTTAGAATTCGATGGAAACAGTGAAAGTCTATTTCCTTAGGGGTTTTAGGTTTTTGGGAACTAGAGGGTTCCTTAGGAGTTTGAGAGGAACTAAAGGATTCGGGAACTCTTTTGCCAGACTCAGAATTGTCAGAATCAGTTGTGATGGGTGTGGATCCATCAATTGCTGAAAGCAGTCCTAAAGTGGTGAGCCAGAATTTCATCTGACTCTGCCACCTCTTGAAGTGAACTTGGCTGGCTTGGCAGTAGCAGTCTCTTCTTTCCCAGTCATGGTAACTAGTATAGCAATCTAGAGTCTGCAAGAATAATGTTGTAGCTACTCAATAAAGGTGTCGGGGGCTCTAGAATAATAGTTTAATGATCTTGTTAATCAACCTTAATAAATCTTTAGTCTATTAAGTTTCGATTAACTTGGGTTAGCTTTAGGGGCCGGTTCCCAGCTAGCGGTGGTCCGAAGACGCTTAAATACCGTGTCGCATAGGGCTGTTTACACCCGGTTGACAGAAGGACCCGTTCGGCTTGTTCCCAAATTTATCTTTACTTTTTAGAACTTTAGATTTTTTAAAAGAATTTGCAAGGTCAATAAACTATTCCTTTTATTTAAATGTTTAAAGAATACCAAAGTAATATCTAGCACCACAAATTAGTAATATCCTTGATATTGTTATGTAAGCAATAATGCTACTCATAATATTACAAGAATTATGTACTAACAATTAATTATGCTAGCAAATTGATGATTGCAAATTTATAAAAGCAAATTTACAGCGAGAAGTATTCAAAAGCTTTGAGAATATCAAAATGAATCTTATAACACAAATGTTGGTGCAAACAAATATTGTAATTAACAATATATCAATACTTTAAGAATATTAAAGCTACAGATATTCTATAATGTGGGAATTTATGGTGATGCAATTTGTTAATAATAAAAGTATGTGATCTCTAAGCAATATGAACAACACGTTATGAAAAATGAATCTCAGTATTGCTTTGACAGATAAACAGAAAATATGTGTATATATGTATTCTGTTGACTAAACAAATTATCTAGCCAGATTTGTTTTGTTCTCGAAGCAAAGCCTAGCAGTTAACTAACATAATAAAAAATGTGACTGAAGTGTGTTTTATTTCAATGGAAGTGACAGAACAAAAATGTAGACAAATACTGTCACCAAGTAATTTGGAAATTGTCTTTAGAAAATAAGATCAGAAGTGTGTGCACTTGAAAATTAACAGTAGAAAGTTTATGAACAAAATATTAGAACAGCGAGAACAAATAATAAGGTATATTGTATATGGTTCAACTCTTAGATTGTTGTAAAAAGCTCATTGATTGACTGATTTTCTGCAACTCGAAATAATAGAAATAAAATAAATTAGAACAAAGTTACCGGCCTATGGGGAAGTCGCGCTGAACGCACTGCCCTAAGAGTTGATCCGAGGTCTTATGTGCAGACTTTTCTGAGATTCTCCTAGTGGTAAAACCCCCGGTATCACCGGCTTCTCGCTGTCGCACACAACGTCGAGAGATGCGACCCGAACTTAGCCTTGCCTAGAACTGAAGAGGAAGATGGTAGACCAGACCCGTGAAGCGAGCATCAGAATGAGAGGAATAAACGAAAGCAAGAGTTTTCTGTAAGCAATATGTTTCTCAGTAACGAGCAAAGAGACCAAAGATTGGAATATATAGGCAGCAAGGTCCTGAACCGTTGCTGATCCAACGCAAAAACGTGCGCAGAAAAGTTAGCCAAAATTCCGGATCTTAAATAACTGATCCAACGTTCGCAGCAAATCTGGAGGGAAACAGTCAAATAAATGAGAAATAAAAACAAATAGCAAAAAGGAGTTTTGGGCCTCAACCCGAACCCGAAGAGCAAATCGGATCGGCATTCGGCGCCCGCAGATTTGTGGGCACGCACCCGTGCCCGTTACGCCCGCCGAGCCGGGCCGGGCGGCGGCGGCGGCGGCGGCGCGCGCGCGCGTGGCCCACGGGCTCCCCACACAAGACCACAAAGGAGCAATAGAGGGATTGTAATATAATCATTCACTAGGCTTATACTCCAGTCGATGTGGGACTAAAAGTAAGGAGGAGATTGGTTTTGCTCTTAAAGTGAGCAACACAGCCAACAATAAGCAAGGAGGAGATTGGTTTTGCTTTTAAAGTGAGCAACACCCAACAATCATCAATTTGCTTTTATAAATTTGCAATCATCAATTTGCTAGCATAATTAATTGTTAGTACATAATTCTTGTTATATTGTGAGTAGAATTATTGCTTACATAACAATATCAAGGCTATTACTAATTTGTGGTACTAAATATTACTTTGGTATTCTTTAAACATAGATAAAATGAATAGTTTATTGACCTTGCAAATTCTTTTAAAAAATCTAAAGTTCTAAAAAGTAAAGATAAATTTGGGAACAAGCCGAAAGGGTCTTTCTGTCAATCGGGTGTAAACAGCCCTAAGCGACACGGTATTTAAGCGTCTTCGGACCACCGCTAGCTGGGAACCGGCCCCTACAACTAACCCAAGTTAATCGAAACTTAATAGACTAAAGATTTATTAAGGTTGATTAGCAAGATCATTAAACTATTATTCTAGAGCCCCTGACACCTTTATTGAGTAGCTACAACATTAATCTTGCACACTCTAAACTCCTATACTAGTTACCATGACTGGGAAAGAAGAGACTGCTACTGCCAAGCCAGCCAAGTTTGATGGCACCCACTTCAAGAGGTGGCAGAGTCAGATGAAATTCTGGCTCACCACTTTAGGACTACTTTCAGCAATTGATGGATCCACACCCATCACAACTGATTCTGACAATTCCGAGTCTGGCAAAGGAGTTCCTCTAGTTCCTCTCAAACTCCTAAGGAACCCTCTAGTTCCCAAAAACCTAAAACCCCTAAGGAAATAGACTTTCACTGTCTGCATCAAATTCTAAGCACTTTATCTGATTCTCTTTATGATATATTCTTTGAATATAATAGCGCTAAAGAACTTTGGGATGTTATGGAAGATGAATATGGTTGTGATGATGCTGGAATTGAAAGATTGAATTCTTCTGCATTTAATAGGTATTTCATGGTAGATAACAAACCTATGAATGACCAAATCCATGAATTCCAAGAATATGTGAGGCATATTCAAGCCAAAGGTATAATATTTTCTACTGAGTATAAGATAGCTTGCCTGATAGATAAGCTCCCTCCTTCTTGGTCTGATGTCAAGAAGGATCTTACTCATACTCAAGGTGAGCTTACCTTTGTCCAAGTCCTGAAGAAGATTAGAACGGAGGATCAACTTAGGCTAAGGTCTAACCCCAAGACTGAGTCTAAGGCAAAGGTAAACCTAGTAGAATCATCCCAAGGCAAACCCAAACCTAATAATCCTCACAAACCCAAGAAGAACTTCTTCAAGAAGAAGAACTTCCAGCCTCATCACCAGAACCACCAAAACCACCAAAACCATCAACACCAGCAAAACCATAGAACTAGAAACTTCAGTCAGACTCAGGATCAACAGAAGTTTTGTTTGGTGTGTGGAAGAACAAACCATTTATCCTTCAGTTGTTTCCAAAGGAAGAAGGAACCTATCAAGACTCCTTATAAGGGGAAAGGCCCTGCCAAACCAGAAGCCAACATGATTCTGAATGGATCTTCTAGTTCCTTCAGGAATCATGTGGTGGAGGCATAACCCTAGGAGATGGCTCAACATCACAGATTGTAGGAAGAGGAAGAATAGATCTGAAGATGACATCAGGGAAAAATCTGCCTCTTCATGATGTACTTCATGTGCCATCAGTTAGTGGTTTTCTTCTTGTAGCATCAGGTTACAAGATTGTAATGGAAGCCAATAAAGTTGCATTTTCTAAGAATGAGTCCTTTGTTGGAAAATGATATGTAAAGGATGGTCTCTTTATTCTCAGTACTATAAATAAAATGTCAGATCTTTTTCCTATTGTTTCCAATATAGAATCTTCCAATGTTTGGCATGGTAGACTAGGTCATGTGAATCTGAGTTCTCTTAGAAGGATGATGAACTTAGATCTTATTCTCAAGTCTCATGTAGATAATAAACGCAAATGTGAGATTTGTGTTCAAGCCAAACATTTTAAACTACCTTTCAAATCTGTAGAAAGGAATTCTGATCTTCTAGAACTAGTTCATACTGATGTTTGTGACTCAAATAGGGTTTTGACCCGAGGCGGTAGGAAATACTTTGTCACTTTTATAGATGAGTGTTCAAAGTATTGCTATGCCTACCTTCTCAAAACCAAAGATGAAGTTCTAGATAGATTTAAGGTTTACAAATCCGAAGCTGAGAACCAATTAGAGAAAAAGATTAAGATCCTTAGATCTGATCGTGGCGGAGAGTATACCTCAAACGAAATGACTAACTTCTGTGAAGAACACGGAATAATTCATGAGGTGGCTGCTCCTTACTCACCACAGTCCAACGGAGTTGCTGATAGGAAGAATCGAACTCTGTTAGACATGGTGAATGCCATGCTTCTCAGCTCAGGTGCTCCTGATAACTTGTGGGGAGAAGCCTTGTTGACAGCCTGTTACATCCTAAATAGGATCCCTAGTAAATCTAAGGATAAGACTGCCTATGAATTATGGAAAGGTAGAACTCCTAGAGTCCAGTATCTCAAGGTTTGGGGATGTCTAGCAAAAGTAGGAATCCCTGAACCTAAAAAGAGAAAGATTGGACCTAAGACTGTAGATGCTGTGTTCATAGGATATGACTTGGATAGCAATGCCAATAGATTTCTAGTGACTCATTCTGAAGTAAATGAAATCTCTAACAATACCATTATAGAAGCTAGAGATGCAGTTTACTTTGAGAATATATTCCCTTTTAAAGATAGAATTTCTTCCAACTCCTCCAGTTCTTCCCTTGCTCCTTCTACCAGTTCCCATTCTCAACCTTCTAGTTCTCAACTCTTAGATTGTTGTAAAAAGCTCCTTGATTGACTGATTATCTGCAACTCGAAATAATATAAATAAAATAAATTAGAACAAAGCTACCGACCTATGGGGAAGTCGCGCGTAACGGGCATGGGTGCGCGCCCTCATCTGCGGGCGCCAAATGCCGATCCGATTTGCTCTTCGAGTTCGGGTTGAGGCCCAAAACTCCTTTGTGCTATTTGTTTTTATTTCTCATTTATTTGACTGTTTCCTTCCGGATTTGCTGCGAACGTTGGATCAGTTATTTAAGATCCGAAATTTTGGCCATCTTTTCTGTGCACGTTTTTGCGTTGGATCAGCAATGGTTCAGGATCTTGCTGCCTATATATTCTGATCTTTGGTCTCTTTGCTCGTTACTGAGAACATATTGCTTACAAAAAACTCTTGCTCTCGTTTATTCCTCTCGTTCTGCTGCTCGCTTCACGGGTCCGGTCTTCCATCTTCCTCTTCAGTTCTGGGCAAGGCTAAGTTCGGGTCGCATCTCTCGACGTTGTGTGCGACAACGAGAAGTTGGTGATACCAGGGGTTTTACCACTAGGAGAATTTGAGAAAAGTCTGCACATAAGACCTCGGATCAACTCTTAGGGCAGTGCGTTCAGCGCGACTTCCCTATAGGCCGGTAACTTTGTTCTAATTTATTTTATTTATATTATTTCGAGTTGCAGAAAATCAGTCAATCAAGGAGCTTTTTTCAACAAGTTCGTCGCCGGGATCCATCCCGGTGTATCGAACTTTGTGCAGGTTCGTGGCAGAGGCAAGGAACGAGTCAACACATAGGAGGAGTCAACAGGTTCGCTTTACTATTTTCCTCAACTTGGAAGAGTGTCAGAGTTTTAATGGGACTCCCATTAAAACTCTGACACTCAATTTGGAAATCCTTATAATCTTAAGAGTCTCATCCATAGGGGAATATGGGACACTCGTTTTGGGGCCCCCAAATTGAACCCTATTTTTGATGAATTAATACAAGACAATCCCCTATGACTATGTTAGGAGTCGCCCCATCGCCATCAAAGAAGAAGCCGCTCTCCAGTCGGTCGACCCGCTCCTCAGGACCACCGAGAGCAGGAGGCCCCCGTCACGCGGGTAGAGTTCCAGCAATTCCAAGAGGCAATCTTGAGGGCCCTCAATGTTATCCCCGACCACGGTCAGCGGATGCCTAATCCTCAGCCTGCCCAAGACCGTAGGCGTCGTACGCCCAGTCCTCAAGCAGCCCCGAGCTATCGTCGTCGCACTCCCAGTCCCCTTCCGCGCTCGGACGAATCTTGGGCCTTAGCAAGGTATGATCAGAGGGAAGATTTGGTCTACCGCCGTCTCCACGAGATGGAGAGGCGCCTTGGCCGACTGGATAGAGAGGAGGAGCAACGGGCAAGGAATTTCCGCCCCAGCAGACATCCATTCTCTCAGACTATAATGGAGGCACCGGTCCCGGATAATTTCAAGCCTCCTCATTTTGAATCTTACAATGGGGAGTCCGACCCCGCTGACCACATTGAGAGGTTTAAAACGCTCATGATGATACATTAGGCGTCAGACGCCCTCCTCTGCAAGACTTCTCCGGCCACTCTGAAGGGGCCTGCATGGAAATGGTACTCCCATCTAGCCCCGACCTCCATCTTCTCCGATCAGCTCGAAGGCTTCTTCCTGACTCACTTCGTGAGCAGCCGACGAGCTGAAAAGACGAGCACCTCTATGTTGTTGCTTCATCAATGGAAGGGCAAGCGGCTGAGAGACTATGTCAAATGTTTCACCGCGGAAGCCAGATCCATCGCCTCCCTGGACCAGTCCGTTGTCTCCGCCGCCTTCCAATCCAATGTCGCTAACGACAGCCTCCGAGCATCCCTCGTCAAGAAGCCCCCTCGAGATTTCTCAGAACTCCTGCTTAGGAGTAAGAAATACACCCGAGCGGAAGCCCTCTCCCGCCCTGCTTTTGAAGGACTGTCCTCCAGAAACAAACGAAAGGGCGCTGAAGAATGAGCTAAGAAGCTCCAAAAGAACAACGGAGGCCAGCGTCGCCCTCCTCCATGCTTCGAGATGTTCACTCCGCTCAACGCGAGTGTCTCGGCCATCTTAATGGAGGTTGGGAAAGAGGGTCTTCTTTCGCCCCTCCAAAGATGAACACCCCGGGGAAGAAGAGGAACCGGGACAAGTGGTTCCGCTTCTACAGGGACCATAGCCACGACAAGGATGACTGTCGGGCCCTGAAAGACGAGATCAAGGCCCTCATTCAGAGAGGGCAGCTGTCTAGGTTCGTGAGGAAGGACTGGGCCGATCCTCCTCCGTCCCCTAGGGGGCTAATAAGCGACCCGAGTGGCATGCGGAGACCCTGAACTCCGAGCCAGAGGCCATCCTGCATCTCATCCATGGAGGCCCAATGGGGGGAGATTCCAACTCCTCCCGAAAAGCCTTCGTTCAGGAAGTAAATTCTGTGCAGAATCGTCCTCCCCCCAAGGGTCTAGGGGTCCCGGTCACTTTCTCAGATAGAGACATAGAAGGCGTCCGAACCCCCCATTGCGACGCGTTGGTCATAAACCTCCACATGGCCAACTTTGACGTGCACCGGGTCCTAGTAGACAACGGCAGTTTGGTCAACATTCTCTTCCTGGAGATCTTACAGGGGCTCAAGCTATCCAGGGATCGGCTCAAGCCGCTGGCTACACTCTGCACAGGTTCACGGGAGTGCCAGTGACGATCGAGGGTGTCATAACTCTCGACATAACCGCTGGCAAAACTCCCAGCACCCGAACCGAGCCGATAGACTTCATGGTGGTAGATGTGAAAGCCGCCTACAATGTCATCTTAAGCCGACTAGGCCTAGCTGCTCTGCAGGCCATACCCTCGGCTTACCACTTACCACATGAAGATGAAATTCCCCACCACAGCGGGAGTGGGAGAATTCAGAGGAAGCCATGAGGTGGCCCGCAAGTGCTACATGACCTTGGTGGGAGGACATGTTCTCTCCCTCGAAGCTCTTGAACTCCCCCAAGGGAGTAGCCCACCTATATCGGAGCCGGTCGATGAGCTAGAAGAGGTGGCCTTTACAGAAGGTGATCCAACCGCAGATTTCTGATTAGCAAAGTCCCCCCTCCTGTTCGCTCCGACATTATCCAGTGCTTAAGGGGAAATCGAGACCTCTTCGCCTGGACTGCAGCTGATATGCCGGGAATCTCCGAGGAGCTCCTCATGCACCACCTTAGTGTCGCTTCGGGGGCCAGACCCGTTTAGCAGAAGCGATGCAAATTCGCTGCCGAGCTCCAGTAAGCTATCAAGGAGGAGGTTGAGCAACTCCTTAGGGCTCATTTCATACAGGAGGTCAACTATCCGGAGTGGCTCTTCAATGTCGTGATGGTCAAGAAAGCCAACGGGAGCTGGAGGATCTGCATCGACTTCACAGATCTAAACAAAGCCTGGCCCAAAGATCCTTCCCGCTCCCGAGCATCGACGCCCTGATTGATGCAACCTCGGGCCATGAACTCTTAAGCTTCATGGATGCATTCTCTGGGTACAATCAGATAAGAATGTTCCCTCTCGATATCCCGAAGACCTCATTCGTCACCGATCTGGGCCTATATTGCTACCGGGTCATGCCCTTCGGGCTTAAGAACGCTGGCGCCATTTACCAATGCCTTGTTAACAAGATCTTCAAGGATCAGATTGGGTGGAACATGGAAGTCTATGTGGACGACATGTTGGTGAAGAGCGTCAGCAGGTCAGATCATGTCTCCGATCTCCAAGAAGCTTTTGACGTATTGAGGAGACACAGTATGAGATCGAACCCGAACAAGTGTGTGTTCGGAGTCTCATTCGGCAAGTTCTTGGGATTCATGGTCAGCCAAAGGGGCATAGAGCCCAACCCCGATAAGATACATGCCATATTCAACTTGGCTCCCCCTCCAATGTTAAAGATGTGCAGCGACTCACCAGACGCCTTGCGGCGATAGGGCGTTTCCTCTCCAAATCCCGGGGAAAATGCCTCCCGTTCTTCAAGGCCGTTAGGGGGGCTAGAGGCTTTGAATGGGGGCAACAACAACATGAGTCATTTAACCAGCTCAAGGCGTACTTAGTCAACCCCCCACTTTTGAGCAAGCCAAGGCCCGGGGAGGTTCTCTACCTATACCTCGCCGCTTCGGAGCAGACCCTCAGCGATGTTTTGGTAAGAGAAGAAGACAAGATGCAGAGGTCCATCTACTACGTGAGTAAAGTCCTTAGGGACGCCAAACTCCGTTACCCGAAGCTAGAGAAGATGGCCTATGCCTTGGTCATGGCGGCCCGAAAGCTCCGCCCGTACTTCCAGTCTCACTAGGTGGTCGTTCTTACCGAATAGCTGCTCAAACAAGTCCTCCACAAGCCCGAGACCTTCGAGCGTCTTATGAAGTGGTCCATCGAGCTAAGCCAACATGCTATCAGCTATCAGCCTCAAACCGCTATCAAGCCTCAAGCCCTAGCCGAGTTTATAGTGGAGAGTAAATTCCCGAGGCCAGCAAAGTAATAGAGGAACCCCTCTTCTGGACGGTGTATGTGGACGGGTTCTCGTGCGCTGATGGGAGTGGAGCGGGAGTCATCCTGGCGGGCCCAGATGATTTCATCCTCCAGTACTCACTCCGCATCAACTTCAGAGCGTCCAACAACGAGGCCGGGTATGAAGCCCTTATAGCAGGCCTGTGCATGGCTCGCAAGGCAGGGGCAAAGCATGTCAAGATCTTTAGCGACTCGCAGCTGGTGGTGAACCAGGTATCAGGAGGATACGAAGCGTGAGACAGTCGCATGGCCAAGTACTTAGCCAAGGTCAAAGACCTAATGGCCTCTTTTGATGAGGCACAACTCCATTGGATCCCCCGAGAAGAGAATGTGCAGGCGGATGCCCTCTCAAAACTAGCTTCCTCCCTCCAAGGGCTCGAACAAATTGTCCTAATAGAAGTTCTACTGAAGCCCAGCATCGAGGAAGAAGGCCCCGAGCTGATGGAGACGGTACCCTTACAACTCTGGGAGAACTAGATGAGCCCTCTGCTCGAGTTCTTCAGAGATGCGATCCTTCCCTTAGATCCTAAAGAGGCCCGAAAGATCCGAACCAGAGCCGAGCGGTATACCCTCATCGAGGGAGTTGTACAAACGCTCCTACACTTAAGTAGACGACAGACCCTACTTGAGGTGTCTCTTCCCCAATGAAGCCCAGTATGCTTTGAAGGAAGTACACGAAGGGATATGTGGCACTCACTTGGGAGCAAGGTCCCTCGCCCGCAAAGTCTTGAACTATGGATATTTCTGGCCTACTCTCCTTCGCGATGCCGAACAACACGTTCGTTAATGCGGCCCTTGCCAAAAATTCTCAACAATCCGCCGCCTACCGCAAGCTCAGCTCTCCTCTCTATCCAGTTAGACCCCCTTTGCAATGTGGGGAATGGACTTGCTCGGGCTGTTCCCTCCAGCACCAGACCAGCTAAAGTTCCTTGTCGTGGCGATCGACTATTTCTCTAAGTGGATCGAAGTCGAGCCCCTAGCAACGATCACGGAGAATAGGGTGCAACGCTTTTTTTAGAAGAACGTTGTCTGCAGATTCGGCATGCCCCGAATCTTGATAACGGACAACGGAACTCAGTTCACGGGGGCAGCATTCCGCGCTTTCTGCGCGGATCTTGGCATTCAGCGACGATTCTCCTCGATCTCCCACCCCCAGTCCAATGGTCAGGCAGAAAATGCCAATTGGCAAATTCTTTCGGCCTGAAAAAGAGACTGAGTAGGTCGGCTAAAGGGTTATGGGTAGAGCAGCTCCCCAAAGTACTCTGGAGCTATCGCTCTACGAAGAGGACCCCCACGGGAGAATCGCCCTTCAACCTCACTTACGGCTCCGAAGCCGTTATCCCCTTGGAGGTGGGTCTACCGTCCCCCCGCTTGATTGCTTACAACGAAGAGCAAAACGAGAACGAGCTTCACGGCAATCTGGACCTCATTGATGAGCTCCGTGAGAGATCCTCCATTCGGCAAGAAATCTATCGGCGTAGGATCAAGCAATCCTACAACAGGAGAGTCCGCCCTATCAATCTCAAAGTAGGAGTTCTGGTGCTCAGGAAGTTGTCTATTTCTTTTCCTAGCAAGAAAGGCAAATTGGCACCCAATTGGAAAGGACCATATAGGATCTCCAAAGTTGTCTGCCCGGGTGCTTATCAACTTGAAGATCCGGGGGCAAGAGGGTGTTGAATACATGGAATGCAGAGCACTTGTTGAAGTACCTAGAAGGTGTTTAAACACCGCTCCCAGCAACTTCCCCAATAGCGTTCTCCTTAAAGCATGTTAAAGTCTCTCTTTTTCCTTTATCAAGTGTAATAACGGCTTGCAACTTAGAAGCAGCCGCCTAATTGTTTTAAATAAAACTTTTTTACCCCCTGAAAATTCTCTATTCCAAAGCATCTGGTTGTACTACTTTTAGGCTTACAAAAAAAAACTCATTAAAACAACAAGTTCGGAGTCCAACACTTGGTTCGATGCAACTTTTGCTACTTGTGAACGAGCGAGTACAAAGTAGATCACCCTTCAGAATTGCTCCCACAACTATTGATACTCTCTAAACGACAAGTTCGGAGTCTAACACTTGGTTCGACGCAACTTTTGCTATTTGCGAACGAGCGAGTACGAAGTAGCTCACTTTTCGGAATTGCTCCCACAACTGTTGATAGTCTCTAAACGACAAGTTCAGAGTCCAACACTTGGTTCGACACAACTTTTGCTACTTGCAAATGAGCGTGACAAAGGAGCTCACCATTCGGAATTGCTCACACAACTGTTGACACTTGCAAACACTAGCAAAACGCGAACTCTCACAAGAAGCTCGAGAAGTGAGTATATTATTTCATCAAAATTTGAGGTACAAGTCTAATTCTAGACCAAAAACTCATTATTTGAGATACAACTCATATGACAAAGATTACATGATTACAAGATTCCGTCCTAACCCCTCCTATGGAGCGGGATGCTTCTATTGAGCGATAAGCGGGGCCGGCGAGCGCTGTGCTGCTGTCGCCTCATTTTCGTAGAAGTTTCCAAGCAGGAAGTGCTTCTGACGTTACTCCCCTCAGAAAGCCGTCGCAGACGAAGGTTCTCCGCCTCTAACTCCACGATCCGTTCCTTCAGCGAGTCGTTTGTCACTCTGACCTTCAGGCGAGGCATTCGGCTCGAGCTGCCCCCACGAGAAGCCTCGGAGATAGCCCTCCAAAGGTGCGCCGCCTCCAAGCTCTTCTCGAGCATTACGTTCTTCAACCCGTCTCTCTCAGCCCTAGCGTCGAATTGGGACTGACGAAGGAATTTTAGTCTCAAGCCTTGGCTGACGGCCATTGAAGGACATGTCTCCTCCCCTTCAGGGGGCACTTCGCGAGCCTTCTCCTCTAGGCGTTTCAGCTCGGAGTCTCGACGGGCCAATGTCAGCTTTAAATAACTCAACTCCGACTCGGCTTTATAAAGCCTCTCTCGAGATCGTGCGAGCCCTAACTTGACGACGCCCAGGTTAGACCGTAGACGAGACACTTCGCTAATCTGTGAAAGTTGGAACAAAAAAAGGGGGCGTGAATCTTTAAGTTCGAAGAGCTAACATGAAGATACTGCGTCTAAACGAAGCTACTACGAGACAGCTCGGAAGTAAAGCAAACATACAAGTTTCGAAGCCACAATACTTGTCAAAAAAAAATTTCATTAAAATTCAACAAGTATAAGCGGTGGCCAGTCCGCGATTATGCAACATTTCTTGGTTCAAAACAGATGATTACAACTAGATCAAGGGCAGACCTCATTAACGTGATCCTCGGTCGCTGAGGGCTCCGACCCTTGTGTGGCAGCGACGATCGCCAAGGGCATGGCCTCTGCGCTGGCCTCTACCTCAGCCTCGTCGACCTCTACCTCGACCACCTCGACCTCATCCTCTTCTTCTCCCTTTTCGGAGGCATCGTCGAACCCCGGAACGGGGTTGGGGAATAGGCGCCATCCGGCGCAGTCTACCTCCGGATAGGCCTCCTTCACCTGCGCAACTGCATGGGCATAGGCCTTCGCCATATTGACGGCGAGGTACCCTTTCGCCCTCTCCATGGCTTCAGCCTCGACCTTTTTAGCCGTGGCGACCCTAGCGGCGGCAATGGCGTCCTCCTTATCCTTTGCTGCCAGCTCTTTCTGTTGGAGCAGCAGAGTGTTGTCAGCTTCAAGCTTCGCCACAACACTTTCGAGGTACTCCAACCTCGCTGCCTTCCCCTCGGCTTCGGCCCTCAACTGCTTGAGTTCCTTGGCAATCCGAGCCTTCTCTGCCCGAGCTCGGTCGGTCTCTTGCTTGAGGTCTTTCTCGAGTTCGGTCATCTTTTCCATCAGATGACCGAAGTGGCAAGTTATCTGCAAAAAAGAAGGCGAAGCACCATGACGAACTCAGAAAGAATAGTTTATAAAAGTTGAAAAACCACAAGTCCAATATTCTTACCGATACCACCACTCGTGTGATCTCGAGTGTGTCGTCACCAACACCGCCGACGTCCATGGCGGCCCTGTCCTTCGGTGTTGCGAGGTGCCGAACAGCTTTCATATTGGACGACGAGTCCCCTAGAAACCCGTCGTGCTTGCGGACTTGCCAGTCCGGGACAAAGATTTTCTTGTGCTCCTTCGTCAGGGACACCTCAGCCTCGGCCGTCAACGGCGGGGCCTCCAAACCCAAAGCAGCTGCTAAGGGGAAGGCCCCCACCTCTGCCGAGGTCGACGCCGCTGCGGGGGTCGGCGGCCGCTGAACAACGGCGGCCTGCAATGCCTCCTGCTCCACGGCAGCGGCGACTGTCTTCACCCTCTGTGAGGACACCTTGGAGACCACCATCTTTCTCTTCCTCGGGGCCTTGCTGCTCAGAACCCCGCGCTGTGCCAACATGGCGTCGAAGTCCATAGTTTCTGCAACAACAAAAAAGGGGGGGAGAAGAGGGTTATGCACAAGTAATACCAGACTCAAGAAGAAGAACGCGGGGCTAAAAATAAACCGCATACTAGGGTTTATACGGCTGAGACCCCCCTGAAAAGCACCTCCTCGGTCAGGTCCCTCCAATCGAACTTTGGCCGATCGAGAAGCGTTTGAACCTTCTCGTCTTCGTCAGGGCTGAGCACCGGGCTCTCCTTTGCTCTCCTCGAGACCTCTTCGACCCAGTTCGTCGGAATGATCCACGACTCTCGACTCCGGATAAGGAAGTACTTGTTCCTCCAATGCTTTATCGAGTCGGGGCAGTTGACAAGCTTGGCGCCATGCCTCGGGGCCAGATAGAATCTAAACTCCGACTTATGTTGTTGATGGACCCGATAAACGGTCCGCAGCACCCTTAAATCCGGCTCGAGCCCCGCCGCCTGACAGTGAAGGATGAACCCGTTGATCGGTCTCCACACGTTCGACATGTACTGGACTGGGCTGATTCGAAACCACCGCAACACCTCGACGAGGAAAGGATGAAGAGGCAGCCGCACCCCGGCTATAAGGGCATCGACAGGCCAGAAGCACATGTTCATCGGCATCAGAGAATTGGCCTCACTCCGGGCCCTGGCAACATCAGTTCGAACTCTTCTGAGATCTGAAAACACTCCCGAATCGACGCCAGATCCGCCTCGTTGAGTATGGAAATCGTCTCGTTGACCTCCGAAGTCTTTCTAGCGGCATTCTCCTCGAAGCTCCGCCCCATGCCATACATTATACGCTCAGCCTGTTCGTCCGGAAGGTCCCGAACCCTCTGAAGTCCGGTCAGCACCCCGGGCATTCTACCGAACTCCCCCATCCTTCGCTGATTCTCAACCACGGTCTCCACTAGGACCGAAGAAGACCCTGCTACGGCTTTGCCTTTGTCGATTAAAGGAACTTGGCTCGAGGTCGGCTCACGAGCGAGAGTAAGGGAGGTCTCCTGCCTCGGAGGAAAGCTAGACATTCTCTAAAAATAAACTAAGTGCGAGATTACCTTGATGTGACAACGACGGTCAGAAAAGTCATCGGAAATCTGTAAAAACTCGCCTGAAGCTCCTTCTAGTGAAAAAGAATCAACTGAGTAAAAACTAGAAAGCGAACAAGTGAGAAGGGGGGGTGAAGTTTTATAGAAGGGGGCACACTAATCGAGACTAAAAGGCCTCAAAAACTCAATGGCCCGGCCCATTTACCGCAAGACGACAAAAAATGGAGAAAACTCAACAGGCCTTTGACTGGTCAACGGTCAAACGGTCAGCGTGCCACATGTCATTCTCCTGGACTTCGGCAACCTGTGCCGAGCACTCTTGCCACCGACGTCCAAATGCGAGAAAAAATCTCTTCTAGATTTCGGCAACGTGTGCCGAGCACTCTTGCCACCGACGTCCAAATGCGAGAAAAAATCTCTCCTGAACTTCGGCAACGTGTGCCGAGCACTCTTGCCACCGACATCCAAATGCGAGAAAAATCTATCCTGGACTTCGGCAACCTGTGCCGAGCATTCTTGCCACCGACGTCCAAATGCGAGAAAAAATCTATCCTGGACTTCGGCAACCTGTGTCGAGCACTCTTGGCACTGCGTCCAAATGCGAGAAAAAATCTCTCATGGACTTCGGCAACGTGTGCCGAGCACTCTTGCCACCGACGTCCAAATGCGAGAAAAAACTCTCCTGGACTTCTGCAACCTGTGCCGAGCACTCTTGCCACCGACGTCCAAATGTGAAAAAAAATCTCTCCTGGACTTCGGCAACCTGTGCCAAGCACTCTTGCCACCGACGTCCAAATGCGAGAAAAAATCTCCCTGGATTTTGGCAACCTGTGCCGAGCACTCTTGCCACCGACGTCCAAATGCGAGAAAAAATCTCTCTTGGACTTCGGCAACGTGTGTCGAGAACTTTTGTCACCAACGTCCAAATGCGAGAAAAAAATTTCTTCTGGACTTCGGCAACCTGTACCGGGCACTCTTGCCACCGACGTCCAAATGCGAGAAAAAATCTCTCCGGGACTTCGGCAACGTGTGCCGAGCACTCTTGCCACCGACGTCCAATTGCGAGAAAAATCCTCTCCTGGATTCGGCAACCTGTGCCGAGCACTCATACCACCGACGTCCAAATGCGAGAAAAAATCTTCCTTGGACTTCTGAAACCTATGCTGAGCACTCTTGCCACCGACGTCCAAATGCGAGAAAAAATCTCTCCTGGACTTCGGCAATGTGTGCCAATCACTCTTGCCACCGACGTCCAAATGCCAGAAAAAAACTCTCCTGGACTTTGGCAACCTGTGCCGAGCACTCTTGCCACCGACGTCCAAATGCGAGAAAAAATCTCCCCTGGACTTCGGCAACCTGTGCCGAGCACTCTTGCTACCGCGTCCAAATGTGGGAAAAAATCTCACCTGGACTTCGGCGCGATCTGGGACGTCCAAATGCGAGAAAAAATCTCTCCTGCACTCTTGCCACCGACGTCCAAATGTGAGAAAATGCATTGACTGGTCAACGGTCAGCAGTCAATGTGCCACGTGTCGCGCCCCTGGACTTCGGCAACAGTTGCGGAGCGCTCTTGCCACCGACCCCCAATGGTGGAAAATTGCTTGCCTCCCGATGCGCGCTCCAGATCCGACTGCCTAGATCAAGCCACGTCAGCAAATTACTGATCCACTCTCAGATCGCTCAGAAATTCGCGCCAACAACACGATGGACGTCCCAGATCGCGCCACGTCATTATTTCCATGATTAGTCCTTTTATTTTAATTATTATTCGAATTAATTATTTAAAATTGTGAAAAATAATTAAAAATACAAAAAATTAATTAAAAATTCTAAAAAATAATTATAAATTTGGGAGAATATTTTAAGCTCCGGGAAAAATAATTGTTGATTAGAAAAATTAATTGGTACTTTTTGAAACTAGATTGTTGCTTCGCAAAATTAAATAAATGATTCGAAAAATAGTTTAAAAATCGGGAAAAATCACCAAAAATCCAGAAGAGCCTAAAGAATGATTTAGGGCGTATTGCCAGCTCAGAAAAACACTGTTACACCTCGAGCAAGATCCAAAATCCCTTTGAAGAGCTCCGATAAAGTCTCGTACGCCATTGAAACAGTAAAGCTACTCCCCAAAGGCTACAAAACACAATCTTTAGGAGTGGGGGGCTCGTGATATGGCTAAAAATATGACTAAATCGGGACCGTTCAAATCGGGCACGAATCTTAAAGCTCTCAGGGGTAAAACGGTAATTTTACCTACGAACGGGTCCGAAATGGAAACTGGATCTCTTCTTCAGGGCCCAACAACCCATGAACGGATCTGTCCTGTTAGATGCGGGTCCCAACCCGTTACAAACCAGTTCAGAAAGATAAGAGGGATTCATATTCGTAATTATCCCCAGGAGGTGGTTTTAACCACTTCTATCCATCTACACCTGGAAGTAAAGATTTGTTCTTATCTCGAAACGGATCCCTAAGGCGACTATAAATACCCCTCTACCCCACCGTTACAAGGTAATGAATCGTTGCCTACCTAAAGCTCTTTCTTAATCTTTCTGGTTATTGACAAGAGCGTCGGAGGGTTTGTCGCCGGGATCCATCCCGGTGTATCGAATTTTGTGCAGGTTCGTGGCAGCGGCAAGGAACGAGTCAACACATAGGCGGAGTCAACAGGTTAGCTTTACTGTTTTCCTCAAAGAACTTACAAATTCGTCTGTTTGCTCCCACACCAGAAATCAGCAGCAACATAAGTTATTTTTTATGTTGAAGTTATTTGTGCGATAACCAAAGTCATGACACCTCTACCTCCACTAAATATACCTCCACATAATAGATTATTTTAGTTATCCTATCTTTGTTCCCAAACACACTCTAAAATACTCTTCCTTCTATACTCTTATCTATCTTTTCTACTTCGAAACTTTGGGTAGTTGCAGTCTTGGAAATAATAAAATGTGAATCATGGTATTTAACAATAAAAAGCTGTAAACTTTAGGATATATTATGGTAATAACCAATCAATTTACTGGAATTTACCAAATTTTAATGTAGTCGTCTAACATAAATGTTTAACTTAATTGTTATGTTAAATACTAGGTTTGTGATGAAATTAATCAAAGTTTATACTTATTGCTAAAATAACTTTTAGGTTATACCACTTATTTTGCTTGAATAGTTTCTTTGGAAATTGAGGGTTGATCAATCTTTTCGTTAAGATTAGTTGAAGCTTCCTCCATTATAACTTTACTCGTAATTTGCACGTGCGAAGCATGCCTTGTTTTCCTTAAGCTCCTACTTTTCACAAATTATTCTCAGTTGCACCAACTTTTATTTTATATGAATGACAAGTTTGTAAATAATTATGTCGTAAATAAATTAGAACTTTGACGGTATTTTGGTAACTGGCAACAATTGGGTAAATGGATGGTTAATTAACTCTTACTTAAAAATGTGTGGTTGAGATTGAATTAATTAAGTTGGTTTGTCTACAAATTATTCAACTCCATCTCGAGTTATATTACTTAATTTCTGACTGGCTTAAAATTGGGTATCTCATCATATAGGTTATGTGCGATACATATACACCTCAAGGAGAGCCATTACCTACCAACAAGAGGTTTAATGCAGAGAAGGTCTTCAATCATCCCAATGTTGCTTCTGAAGAGCCATGGTACAAATAAAAAAGTTCTTTCTTTGAACTTCAAGTTTACTGTAACGTTTAGACTAATTTTGAGCTAATTACATAAATTTTGATGGAAATTAGGGAAGGTCATATGGCATAGGAGGAATTCCCTCCTATGGCTCAGTAAAAACTCAATCCACACTATCGAAATTCACAATTCACACCATTTAAGTTGATCACCACACCCTAAAACATAGGGTGGGTCATGTAAAATCGTTGTATTGGAACATATTTTTCCACTCATCAATGGGGTTGCAAAATGAACTATTTTTTTAGCAATAGAACAATTTCGAGCAGTTAATGCATGAGTAAAATATATTCAATTTTGATAATATTTCTTCCTCTTATGTTTTATGACATGTTCAACATTTTCAACGATGTGGATCATGCATTTGGGAGGAGGGGGTAGCATATTTAGGGTGTCATAGGAGGAAATTTCCTCTTATGCCACCTTTCCTTCACTCTTCTCATTTTGATGTTCTGGAGTGTATTGCTATTTCAATTAGTGATTTCTTAGAACCTCTGGAAACATAGACTAAGGAGCCATTATGATTTAAAGAGAAATTTATTTGTTAAGACTTTTTATGATGGAAACTACTGATTATGCTACAACTTTGGCAAATCAGATTAGCTGTTTGTTTAATTGAATAAGTTTTTTTCAGTTACATGATGAATTTTTTTTTTCAAAGGATAGATTCCTAAGGGATTCCAGCCGAAATACCATACTAACAGAAATATAGTTCATACAAACAAATACCCCTAAATAACAATCTCGAGCATAATGAAGCACAAAGCCACATTAAACAAAATTGCATCAAGATGGATAGAAAGTAGCAACACATATAGTAGTAACAGAGTGGCAAACTAAAACAAGTGGAAAAGATATTAAGGATCTAAAACCACTATAGGATTTCCCTCATTTGTAATTTCATTCCTCTCATACGCAACTTGAAGAGAAGTCACCAACAGAATCCCTAAGATGTACTCCCGTTGATGAGAGGTCAATGCAGCAATAGAATCCACAGTCGAAGAGATAGGATCAACACCATCAGCAGCATCAACATCTCCAACAGAGTCAGCAACATTAACATCAAAGTTATCAGCAACATCTTCACCACCTACTGCAACATCACCATCCACAATAGAGTCCGAGATATTAATAATGTAATCTCGAGAAGAATTTAGTGGTAGAGAACCTTAAGCAGCATCAGGAACCTAGGAAGCACTTAGATTTGTAGCTGGAACTGGCAAAGAATTAATAAAATGATGAACAGAAAAATTGATACTATGAAAATTAACTTTCATCTTTTTATTAGGGGGGAGAATATCCAACCAAGAACAAGCAAAGAAATAAATAGATTCAAGATTCATCGTAATATCAGAATATCTCTTACAAAAAATCCTTTGATTTCTTTCCTTCCAAATTACCCAAATCAAAGCCATAATAATATCCCATCAAATTCTTAATCTAGGTTTTATTCTTTTTTTCCTCCACACACTCCACCATGATTTAATAGAATAAGGGAAGCCTTTAATATTCCATGCCTCTTTCGAAAGAAGCCAAATTTGTCCCACAAAACTACATTTGATGAATAAATGAGTGGTAGATTCATTACCAGTGGAACAAAATAGAATTGATACAGAGTTAATCTCCCTCCTCCAGATAGAGATCTACCAGCCCATGAATTAAGCCTCCTTTCAATTTTCTCAATAATAGGATTCCAATCAGACTTATGAAATCAACCAATTCTAAGTGGAATGGCAAGATATGATAACGGAAAAGTAACTCTAGGGCAATTAAAAAATGCAAAAAATTCTTGTTTTCTATCAACATCTCCACCCAACCAAATAGTAGAAGATTTAGAAAAATTAATCTTCATCCCGGAAATACTCTCAAAATAGTAAAGAATCAATTTCAGATTTCTTAATTTAATACCATCACAAGAAGAGAAAAGAATAGTATTATCAGCATAATGAAGGTCAAGAATGCCCTTGAAAGATGAAAAGCTTCCCAGACATTCAATAAGATCATTGTCCCAAGCAAGGGATAATATTCTACTGAAAACATCAGCAACTAAGACAAACAATAAAGGTAAAATAGGATCACCTTGTCTTAGGCCTCTTTTACATTTAAACTTCTTACCCTCAATATTATTGACAATAATAGAAGAAATACCAGAATAAAGGCTATTAAAAATCCAGATCCATTTGTCTCCAAAGCCTCTAGCTTTAATAACAAATTTAAGAAAAGACCAGTTCACTCTATCATAAGCTTTTCAAAATCTAGTTTAAGAATGATACCTTCAGATTTTTCTTGATGTATAGTTTGAATTATCTCTTGAGTAGCAGCTACGCTATCAAGAATGAATCTATCTTTTATGAAGCCTGATTGAGTAATATCAACCAGATCATTAATGACAGAAGTCAATGTGTTGGGAAGTACTTTCATCAGAATCTTAAAAATGGAATTCAGTAAACTAATAGGTCTAAAATGAGAGACCTTATTAGCACTAGCTAATTTGGGTATTAAAATAATGTGAGCATAATTAAATCTACTATCTACTAAAGTCCTAAGTATGATTTTAAAGTTCATCAAAGATGCCCATAATATCCCCTTTTAAATCCTTCCAAAGTTTTATAGAAAAAATTAGGCTTGCCATCAGGACCTGGAGCAGAGTCAATAGGTAGATCCTTAATAGCTTTAAGAACCTCTTCTTCTGAGAAGGGTAAATCTAGAGTAGATAAATCAATCCTCAAGCAAGGGGCATATAATTTACTCCAATCAACATTAAGAAAAGTCTCCCCAGGACAACCCATTAAGTCCTTATAAAAATTATAAAATTCAGAATGAATAAGAGAAATATTAGAAATGACATTGTTAGATGATAGATTAGTTTAGTCCCATATTGAATAATGTATTGATTTAGTATTCTCTTCTCTCCTATATATAGGAGACATATTGTACTCAGTTTATTTAATCAATAATAAAGAATATTTTTCTATCTCTAATTCTAACATGGTATCAGAGCCTATCGTCCTATAAGGCCTATACTAATTTTATTCTCGTTGTCGAGGTGGAGTGGTTCTCCTCTTCATCGGAATCACTCCACCTCCCGACATTTTTTTCCTCTCCTGATTTTTTATCAAAACCCTAATCTCCCCCAAAATCCTAAATCTCCAAAACCCTAGCCGTCATCAAACAACAAGATCTTCTTTCTCTCTCCTCCAACTTTCTCTCTCCCCGTTCAATTTTGAACCCAGGTTACTGTAGCTTCATCTTCCCCAACCCCAAATCCCGACCATCCCCTACTGTTCTTCTCCGGCGACCCCCGGTGCTCACCCTGGTCTCCGAGTGTTGCCCTTTGCCAGACCCAGATCCAGTCGATGCCGCGCTCTATCTTCCTCCCGACCTCCAGTCGGCCGTCGGTGACGCTAACAGCCAGCGACGCCACCCGCCGTCACAATCCACCGATCGACATCAGTCGTCCCTCCTTGCTCCTTTGCCATCACAATGATAAGCTCCGTCAGTCCATTGTCTGAGAAGAAGCCAACTATACTTTTGGAAGTGGCCTGATTCAATTCATTTATGTTATTTTTTGGACTTGGAGCATCACTCATTCCCAATCCTCAAATCTCAAAGATGTATACCTACCATTTCTCTTGGATCTCCGAATTCTCCATCTTCAAGCTCCTCGTTGGAAACATTTCTACGAGAGCTATCTCATTCTTTCTTATGCCTCCGGTGCCGGTTTTCATTATCAGAGTCTGTGGCATGTCCATGCTTTCTAGATTTTTTTCGGTCAATGTTGTGTCGCCGTGATTTCTTCGGCTCTTCCTTCTCATCTTTTTCTGAGTTACCATTATCCTCTGAGCTGTGACGACGTCTCCTGTGCCTTCTATCTTTCTCTCTCTTCCTGTCTTTCCCGCCATGGCTCTCTAACACATCAGTAGTTTCAATGTCCATCTCATCCTTATCAGAGCACTTCTTTCCTTTTTCCTTTTCATGCTCCCATCTCTCCCTTCTTTCTTTCTCTTCTCGTTCCTTCTTTTTCTCTTCTCGTTCCTTCTCTTTCTTCGCCTTCAGACTATGTCTCAAGTCAGGGGTGAGATCCCATTAGTCTATTTCTCAGTTCATCGACTATGTCTCAAGTCAGGGGTGAGATCCCATCATCGACTATGTCTCAAGTCAGGGTGAGATCCCATTAGTCTATTTCTCAGTTCAGGGGTGAGATCTCATCATCGACTATGTCTCAAGTTAGGGGTGAGATCCCATCACAAATCGGGATATGGAGATCCCGCCATTGTTCGAGGTGAGATCTCAACAGTGCGCCATCACTACTTTCTTCCGCAACACTCTACTCCCTAGTTCCGTCACATGCGCTATCAAGCACCGTCACTGCCTCACAGTTTATCGTTCCTTCTATATCAACATCGTCAGTATTGCAAACTCTTGTTGCTTGAACCAACATGAGTTTGAGAGGGGGTGTTAGATGATAGATTAGTTTAGTCCCATATTGAATAATGTATAGATTTAGTATTCTCTTCTCTCCTATATATAGGAGACATATTGTACTCAGTTTAATCAATCAATAATAAAGAATATTTTTCTATCTCTAATTCTAATAGACATCATTATCTGTATGAATGGAAGTAATAGCATTACATTTTCTCCTATATGAAGCATAAATATGAAAATGTTTAGTATTACCATCACCTAAAGTAAGTCATCTTACTTTAGCTCTTTGAAACCATTTAATCTTTTCCATATTCATAATGTGTAAATATTCGCTCTAAAGTTATATACTTCTCATTCTATTAGGGATAGAAAGAGGAGAAGTCTCCTCAAGACCATCCCATCCAGATAATCAATCTCATCTTTCAAGTTATTATTTTTAACATTAAGTTTACAAAACAATCTCTTTTCCAAATCTTACAACCATTTTTGATACGTTTAATCCTAGCAAGAAATCTCTTAAGGCCAGGACCAGGATGTCCATTAACATAGTGAATACAGTCAATAATCATCTTAGAGAAAGGAATATCCTCCAACCAAAACTTTTCAAATTTGAAGTTTAAAAATTTAGGAGTGGAAGAATTAGAGGAAAAAATTATAGGAACATAATCAGAGATTATATTAGAACAAGCTTTCACAATAGAAAGAGGGAAAGAGTTGTACCAATCTTTAGATACTAAAAATCTATCCAATTTAGCAAAACTTGGGATAATTCTTTTGTTAGACCAAGTAAATTTCTTGCTAGATAAAGAGTAATCAATAAGATCTAAATCTCGGATCTAAATCTCTAATAATGTTATTGAAATTATCAGCATCTTTTCTGCAAAAAGAATAACTATTTTTTTTGAAAAGGAATCTAATAGAGGTAAAATCTTCACAAAAAACAACTCATCCTTGAAGAAGATGTTCCCAATCAATAAATTCTTTCCAAAATTCATCTTTAAATTCATAAACACAAGGGCCATGAACTAAAATGAAGAGAAGGCTGCAATTGTAAACTGTACATTCTAGTTGTACAACCAGAAAATACTTCTTTTTAATCGCATTCAAGCATTTGAATAAATTGTCTTTAAAACCAATAAGCATTTCACCAGTGCACCATAGGATTCAAGAGCAATCCATTCAGTGATAATAGAATCACCTAGAGCTCTATAAAGGACCGAAGAAGGGGAAGAAATTTTGGATTCTTGAATTGCTATAAAATCACAATGAGAAGAATTAATAATTTCAAAGATAGCCACCCTTTTATCATTATCCCCTAATTCTCTAATGTTCCAAGAGAGAATATTCATTTAAAACAATTGGAAAACCCTTTTATTTCTCTAAATTAATCAAACTATTAAAATCTACTTCAGAAAAGGCATCTAAGCCTATCATCTTAGGAAAATTAAGTATTTGAGAAGAATCAAAACTATCAAAATGATATCTATAAATAGAGCCAAGATGATTACCTTCAGGAGAAGATTTAACCATAGGAGCAGGTATTTCTAATTTTTTTACTTTAGCAATAAGGGTAGCTTTCTCCATAATCGGTTGATTAGCATCACCTTTACTTCCCACTCTTAAACTTCTACGAAAAGGACCTGGAGTGTAACCTCCCCTACCATTCTCCTGTTGTATACTTAAGGATTAGAACAAGACCCTTCTTTTGGACCAAAAAAGGGAGAAACAGATTCTTGATTGAAAGTAAAGATCTGTTGGGATTGGGGCGTCAACCAACGCCCGTTGCAGCAGCGGAACTAAATAGAGCAATGAGAAAGTCGAAGTAGATGAGACGAATCAATTGAGCAAGCAAGTAGATCACACAAACACACCGATGACTTATCTCGATTAGCTTTTGCTTAATTCGGGGGGAAATATAGGAAGATCTGATATTCAACTAGAAGAGATTACAAGGAGTTATTGATTCACTCAATACAAGGAATTAAACTCACTCACCAAGAACTATCTCTCTCTCGAGCCTCTCTTTGAAATGGAGAAAATAATCTATGAAGTACTCTACTCTCATAAAGGAGGAGTTTACAATATATATAGAAGAATAGAGAGAAACCTAGGTCTAATCTTGATTTACAGTCGTCCGATATAACCTGGAAAAGAAGTAACTCAATAGGAGCCGTACGATCTAACTTGGAGTTGAAGATTGGGCTGAAACGACCTAACAAATTGAGGCCCAAAACGAACACAGAGCCGCGGTCGGTCGATCGTCCAACAAGACTGGTCGACCGTCCACCTCTCGACTAAACCCAGTGCAACTGCGGTCGGGGGGTGCGGTTGACCACAACTATGCTTGCACCTTGCTGATGCTGTTTTTTTCTACTCTTTTCGACGCTTCGACCTCCGTGCTTCATCTTACCTTCTTCTAATCTGAATAACGAGTATTCAAGACACATTCCTAACAAGATCTTCTTAGATTGAAGGTAGCATATAGAAAAAGGAACAGGGGAAAGTTCAAAAGAACCAATCTCTAACTATCAATGTTCCCATCGATGTTACAGTCTCCATCCTTCAAGTCATCTTCACTCAAAAGATTAATCATATGAAGATCCTCTTGTTGCTAAACAAGAATGATAGTCAAATTCAAAGGAGATTCCTCCTGCAATGGGACCTTATAGGGAGAACAAGACTCAATATACTGCATGAGCCAAGGGAAGTTAAAATGTTCCTGAGAAACATTCCTGGAGATAGGCTGGTTATTAATCTTCCAATTCATAGATTTAGAAGCATCACCATCAAAAGTAAGACAATTAATCAAATCTTTCACTTCTCCCCCTGAGGTAGGTGTTTCCTCAAAGTAAGAACATTTCTTAACCTGGCTTCTTTCAGCTCAAGAGAATTCCAAGCAGTGGCATCAGATGAAACAATCTCACCACCAACCTCCTTTGATACATTTTGATTAATATCAATCATACTTGAATCATTATCATTGAGAATTTCTCCTTCTTCAGGGATAGAAAGAGAAGGCTCCCTTCTTAAGATAAGAATTATAGCCTTTGCCTTTATTAGGAGAATTGTTTTCTTGACCGGAGAAATAGGTATTTTGAGAATTGGAAGCAAAGGAAGGGCCAGTAGCAGAAGGCTTACCCCAATTATCCCAACCAACACTAGGATTCAAAGATTGAATAGGAGCATTGGAAAGAGATTGCTTATCTTGATTAAGAGATAAATCAGGGTAAGAAACTGAAATTGCGAAAGCCATAGAAGAAACCTAGATAGTATACTCCTTTATCAGAGGTAAAGAAGAACATCAAAGAAAATAAGCAACAATTTTCAAATGACCATTATTCATCCTGTTCGTAGAAGAAAAACCAACAAAATCACTAATGCATCTAGAGATTAAACTGAAAGAGGTAAAAGAGACACAATATGGAGGGACACCTGAGAGGATACATTTGGTCTTTGAAAGGCCCAAAGATCTCTTACTAATACCAAATTGAGGCCAATTCTTAACCCTGAAAATTGATTTACCAAAACAAAGGTCCTAACCTTCAAGATTTTCAAGACATTGAACATTAGGACATTTGCAAACAAAATCCCCATTGGGTAACATCCAAAGACCCCACCCAATTCCAACTAGGCAACTGAAATCTAGACTCAAGAAAATTGACAAGATCAGGAGCTGTTAAGAAACCAGAAACAACTGAGATAACCCCTTCAATGTTCAATTGTAAACAACCATCTCTCATCTCTTGAGTGAAGTCACAATGGATTTCAACTTTAGATTTCGAAAAAGAAATAGGAGAGTTGAGGTTACCAGTGGTTTGAAGGGGAGGGAGGACAGTCGTAGAATGAAGATGAATAGATGACGGATGAGAACCAAGAACACCCAATGAGCCCCCTGAAGAACCTCCAACCTCCAAAGTATCCCCTGAAGAGCCACCAACAACCAAAGAGCCCATAGATTCGCCAGAAACTCAATTTTCCCAAGATTTGACAACCTTAGAGGCTGTCTCAGAAACCCTATTGTCAGATTCAACTCTTCAATCTGCCATTCCATTGCCGGGTTCGCTCGGGTTTCCATAATCTTGTTCGCAACTTCGGAATGCTCATCGAAATAGACAAGGGGACACTGACACATTCATGTCGAAAGTTTGCGAGGCTACGTATCAGAGTTGCGAATAGGGGAGACATCCCGTCCAAGATCATAGTAGATTTTGAAAATGAGACTTACGACGTTAAAGTTTTCGCCGAGGCGAAAAAGAGTGTCTCGTTTCGAGGGATGGCGATGGCGGACGAGGGTTTTTTCGACGACCATGATGATGAGCTAGAGGTTGAAGACGAAGTCAGACCTTTGGATCATGGGGTGACGAATCACGACCCTCGATCTGCGGATCAGATCAGAACCTCTTCTAAGCCGCTCATCAGATCGAAGGCAAATCCTGTGCATCAACAGCAAACAATTCTAAGCCACGTGGGGGGGGAAGTCAGAGGTACGCTGTCAACAAAGCTGGCGTCGAAAGGGACCGAGTGAAGATGTGACAGAAGAGAAGGGTGACTCGACAGGCGATGGGAAACTTAGTACGAGGAGTAGCTGAAAAGGTGGCGGAAAAGGAGGAATTTTGAAAAAAATGACTGTGAGGGGCTCGAGGCGAGCAGAGTGATGGGAATCGTCAAAGAAGGCTGGTTACATTTTTCGAAAGCTGAGATCGAAGAGTCGATTAGAGTTGCTATGACTTCGTTAGTTAGAAACATGGGCTCTGGGCTGCACCCTAATGAGCCCATATTTACTGAAGCAGAAGCCCAAGGACTAATCAACGAAGGAGAATGTAGCAAAGGGTTACAAAACCACAATCTCGTTGAAGAGCTAAGACAACCTACTTCAGGAACAGACAACATCCAACTAATCCAAACTCTTCAGCAGTTGTCTGAGCTTGATACCTCGGGGGGGGGGATTATAGGAGCGCTAAATGGTGTTCGAGAAGACAACATAATTTCAGATACCGAAACAGAGATTGGAGACAAGGAGGTCAAGGGAAGTGTTTGCAGCAGCAATAGCAAGAAAATTACTGAGTATCAAAGGAAGGAAAAGCGACAGATGGACAAAGGGGGAATGCAGGTCGTTAACCAGGAAGGGTTAGCCAAGGGTTCGTCTAGAGAGATGGAGCAGGAGTCGAGTGGCGGAGGTATTATCAATTTTGACTTTTCAATTCTAAACTCTTTAAATGACGAATCGCTTATTTATTTTGCTAGTCTGTACGGTCTAGCCATGGGTTCTAATAGTGCGGAACAATTAGAAAATGTAGCAATCATTAGAGGGGAGCCTAGGGTAACAATGGCATAAGGTTGCAGGGGGTAAGGAGGGGTTAGAGGGTAGGTGTCAAACAACTTTTTTTTAATGGTTTACATCTTCTGGAAGGTTAGAGGGATGAGGCAAAAAAGCAAAAAAAGAATGATTTCTTTAACTATTAACAAAATTAGTCCGAGTATTTGCGGGTTGCAAGAAACAAGAATAGACAATCCTTCAATAGTGGAGTTTACAAGTCTTAGGTGGGTAGCCGACTTCAACTGGAGATTTAAGCCAGCTGCGGGGTTCTCCGGGGGAATAGCAACTAGAGCAGACACGAGAGTTTTTGAGATTTTAGAGGAATTTATTGGAAATTTTACGGTTTCCATTAGACTAAGAAGAAGCGATGATTGGGAACACGTCGTTACGACGGTTTACGGTCCGTACGATTCTAGGCTGCGCAAGGAATTCTGGACGGAGCTGAAAGGCATCATGAATAGATGGGATCGGCCGTGGGTAGTAGGAGGGGATTTCAATATTACTAGATACTAAGACGAACATAGAGGCATAGGCCACAGCTGCAGTGAGCAGGAGAAATTCAATGGTATTATAGATGACTTGGAGTTGACAGAATTGGAGATGAGCGATAGAAATATCACTTGGTCCAACATGCAACTGAATCCTACTCTAGCCAAATTAGATAGAGTTTTGGTGTCCAACGAATGGGAGGACGCATTTCCACTAGCAAAAGTGAGGTTCGCAGTTCGATATACGTCCGACCACTTGCCATTAGTAATAGATTGCGAGCAGGATATCAAGAAAAAGAACTTTCCTTTTAGATTTGAGAAATCGTGGACGACGATCAACGAAACACGACAGGTTATCAAAGAATCATTGCTTGGCACAACCTCGCAAACCTCAGCAGTAGGAATCTGGGTGGAAAAGACAAGGCGCCTTCGGAGGAGCCTAAAAGGGTGGGCTAGACGGAAGTGTGGGGATGAAGACCTAAGAAGGGTGGCACTCGGCAATAGGACCCACGAGTTAGAAATAATGCAAGAGGAGAGGGACCTAACCGGGCAAGAAAATGTGGAATTGGAAAATGGGAGGCTTGAACTACAACACATAGGAACAATGGAGGAGATGTATTGGAAATAACGATCGAGAATACAATGGCTAAAGGAAGGGGATGCCAACACAAAATTCTTTCACAAGGTAGCAAACGACAGAAGAAGACAAAATCATATAGCTGGCATTTTCGTTGATGGAATTTGGACTGAGAACGAGGAGCTTATTAGAGAGCACTTGGATAGCAAGTACCACGAATTGCTGGGCAGGACAAGTACTGCTAGATGCAATCTTACGCCCGATATGTGGAGTTCCTCAGCAATAGACGGTAGTGAGGGAATCGAAGATAGATTTACGGAAGAGGAAGTACGTGACGCAATCAAGCAGGTGGGCCAGGATAAGGCACCAAGGCTAGACGGGTTCCCAATTTTCTTTTACAAAATCTACTGGCAGATTATCAAGGCGGATCTAATGAATATCTTCAAAGAACTACATGACGGATGCGCAAACCTGGGCAGAATCAACTATGCCTCGATCATTCTGATTCCCAAGAAACGAGACGTTCTAACAGCAGAGGACTTCAGACCCATTAGCCTCCTAAATGGGTCGTTCAAAATAGTAACAAAATTGTTGGCCCAAAGGTTGGCACCTAATCTAGACGACGTGGTGGCGCCATCACAAAGCGGGTTCATCCGTGGTAGAGACATTATGGACAGCATAGCGTCTGCCCACGAGATCATATTCAGGGGTAACAAAGCAAAAGCTAACAGGTTTCTTCTTAAGCTAGATTTTGAAAAGGCTTACGACTCGGTACATTGGGAGTGTCTAGATGACGCCCTTAGACTCAAAGGTTTCGGAGCGAAATGGCATTCATGGATTAAGCTATGTGTTCAAGGAGGAAAATCGTCCATACTTGTAAACGGGTGGCAGGGCAAAGAAATCAGATGCAAAAGAGGTCTCAGGCAAGGGGATCCTTTATCGTCACTCCTATTTGCCATCATAGCAGATGGGCTGGCGGAAATGATAAAGAGGGCACAGGAAAACAGCGTCATCGAGGGAAAGGAATAGCCCAGCCAATGACTATACTTCAGTACGCAGACGACACCCTGTTGTTTGGACGTACAAAAGTGGAAGAAGTCGTAGCTATCAAAGCGGCCTTGGCTTGTTTCCAAGGGTGGTCGGGATTGAGAGTTAATCTATAGAAGAGTTGCATCATCCCTATTAGCAACCAATTATCAACATCGGGCAACTCTATCGCCGCAATATTAGGATGCGAGATAGGTGAATTCCCGATCAAATATCTAGGGACACCTATTAGGCCGGGTTCACTGTTAAGAGAGGACTGGATTTCCCTAATTGAAAAAATAGCTAAGAAACTGGCAAGATGGAAGAGTCGTTTTCTCGCTTTAAGGGGAAGGATTACACTACTTAACTCGGTTCTTAGTGCAATTCCACTTTATCTTATGTCGATCTATGAACTTCCTAAGTGGGTAATTAATAAGGTAGACAAGATAAGAAGACGATTCTTATGGAAGGGTACCGACGAGGGAAACAAGGAGTTTCACCTGGTTAAGTGGGGAAGAGTCTGTAAGAGAAGAGAATTCGGCAGACTAGGAATTCTAAATTTACACGACATGAACCGAGCACTGCTTAGCAAGTGGTGGTGGAAGATCAATAAACGACGAAAAGGCTGGTGGGCCGACTCGTTTGACTTGTTCCGAAAGAGAGAAAAAATACGGTTTTGGAGGGCGAAGCGCGTTCGGAAAGGTATCGTTGCTATGGAAAGGAGTGACGAAGCAGAGGGAGATCTTCAACACATACTAGGTGCAGGATTGGGAACGGGAAGAACACTAGATTTTGGAAGAATAAATGGTGCGGGAACAGATCGCTAAACAACTTATTCCCACAAGCAGCGGCAGTAACAGTTAATTCAGACGCACTAGTGGCAGATGTATGGAAAAATGGGAAATTGAGACTTATTGTATCAGACCAGCTGTTGCACGAGAGCATCAGCCGTTGGAAGAGCTAAATAGGTTCATCCAAGCTGAGGGAGGGCAAATGAGCAACGGTAGTGATGAAAGATGGTGGAATATCGAAGAATCAAAAACATTCTCAGTGGCATCAATGTACAGATGGCTTAACGACGGGGGCCTTAGATGTAAGGTGGAGAACGTCATCTGGGGAATACATGCACCTCTAAAAGTCAGAGTCTTTAGCTGGTTGGTGCATAACGATGCTATTCTTTCCAAAGTCAATCTTAGGAAAAGAAATATGCAAATCGACGTTAGATGCGCTAGTGACGCAGAGGAGGATACCACACATTTATTTTTCAAGTGCCAGAAGGCGGTTCTCACATGGAAAATAGTTTGTAGGGGATTTGGATGTGTTCGGTGTCCCAGTTCTAGTTCAGACATTTGGGATATTTGGAGGGAGAACCTAATTAGATTAGAAGACAAACGGGCTTGGGAGATAGCAGTAGCGGCAACCTTGTGGGGTCTATGGCTAGACCGAAACGACTTATGCTTTCGAAATATCAATTATAGACTATCAACTTCAATGCATAAAATTTTTCTTCTAATTCATGATTGGGTAGGATATACGAGAGAAAAGAAGAAGCTGAAGATGAACAACGGCGAGTAAACCACCAAACCTGCGAGGGGAGAGCACGTATCAAGATCAACAAGGGGACGTCGTCCAATTACCGCTTTTGATTTACTTGATGTAGTAATGTTGTTACTTTATGTTGACTTTTAGTACTGTTTTAGATGTTGTATTAAGGGAGCATTAAGTTCCCGTTTTGGATGCTAGTTTGTACTACTTTGTTTCGTTAATCATCATTAATGGAACGATGACGGGGTCATCTCTTTATCAAAAAAAAAAAAAAAATAGCCACCGACCCAGAATTAGGGTTTCCACCTTCTTGAGTATTTGGACCAGCCGAAAAATTAGATCTACCATTAAATTTGCCTCCCTTACCTTGCGAACGCCTTATATTCCCAAATCTACCACCACCTCTACCACCACCAACATTTCAAGAAGACAAACATTTTGATGGTGGCCTTTCCCACCACAAACCCTACATACCAACATATTCCTATAGTCTTTCTTAAAATGACCCTTTTCTAAACAGCGGAAACAGATAAGATTTGGATATGAAGAAGAGAAGGAAGGAGGATGAAGAGAAGATAAGATTTTTTTTGTAATAGATCTAGGGTTTTCTGGAACCCTATATAATCAAAGATTCTTTTTGAGAATATCCACCTATTTAACTGGGTGATTTCCGCAAAAAACTGTTCCCCAAAATCGATGCGTCAATGTTGTGATTGACTCCCGTTTCAGAAACAGCAGCAAATGGATGGCTAGGATCAAAAGATGGCTTGAAGTGGTCAGAAGTGGGTAGAGATCGAGGGGATGGTGATGATGAAGAAAGGGAGATTAGAAAGCACAAAGGGATTTGAATCGTTTTTGCATGGTTCAAGAACAACTTCTTGATTCTCTTGGGTCTGAAGAGGAGCAGAAGAATTTTTCAGAAAACGGTGTTGTTCCCCATGAAAATTAAGAGAAGAAACTTTTTTCAATGGAATTGTGATTAGAGGCAAGAACCAGAGGAAGAGAGGAGGAAGAAGGAACAGAGAACATATGCTGCAAATCTTTGAAGGATCTCATCTCTCACTAAATTTTTAAGCCCATCTTTTTTCCTTTTGTGAAAAGTTACCAGAAGCTAACATCAGGAAATTTCAGAAAGTTTTTTTTTTTTAAAATTTAATCTGTTTGTGTTGGAGGTTCTGAAGCATAAATCCATATTCTCAACATGATGAAGTGTTTACAGTTTAAGTAAACTCCCTTTTAAAAAAACAATTTAAGTAAATTCCTTTCGTTTTAGACATTCATTTTTTCTTAAATGTTTGACCTCTAAATGCAATCAGGGCCGGCCCTGAGTTCCCGGGGGCCCTAGGCGAACTTCCGAAATGGGAGCCCCTAATAGCATATATATTTTTTTTTACGTGTAAAATACGTGCCTATATTTACAAGGGAAGTTCAAATTTGGGGCCCCTAAAATCGCGAAATCTCCGGGGGCCTAAGGCGGTTGCCTTACCCGCCTCTAGGGTAGGGCCGGCCCTGAATGCAATCATTGTTTCTCAATAATCTCTTTTTCTGTACTGCATTATTTTTTGTATAGCATGTGTCTTCTGCTCAGTATCTCTTACCATATACTAGTTAACTATTACCTTATGATCACTATTAGTTATATGTGGTATGGCTATGGTTGAAGCATTGATACTTACACAGGTGTACGCCTATCTGAGGTGTACCCTATCAGATACTCAATAGGGTAGGGCCGGCCCTGAATGCAATCATTGTTTCTCAATAATCTCTTTTTCTGTACTGCATTATTTTTTTGTATAGCATGTGTCTTCTGCTCAGTATCTCTTACCATATACTAGTTAACTATTACCTTATGATCACTATTAGTTATATGTGGTATGGCTATGGTTGAAGCATTGATACTTACACAGGTGTACGCCTATCTGAGGTGTATCCTATCAGATACTCCTACAGACTCCTATACTTATAATTGTCGGGTAAACCTTTTTCTGCATCCTATCCAAAATCATACAGATTACATGTTTATGTGTTAGGAAATAAAAAGTTTATTCAAGAGTTGTGGTTCATATTTCAATTTGATTTGGAGCCCTTGATTTTACTTCTCTGCAGCAAAATCAAATGAATTTATTAGTTACATGTTTATGTGTTAGGAAATAAAAAGTTTATTCAAGAGGTGTGGTTCATGTTTCAATTTGATTTGGAGTGCTTGATTTTACTTCTCTGCAGCAAAATCAAATGAATTTATTAGTTCATGGCAATAGCTCATCATGTGAGGGGTTTTTTATTTGTACAAAAAGATTTTGTTGTGTGTAGGATAATCATGCAATCTTTAATTGTAAGGATAAATGTGGTTATGATGATGTTGTCCGAGTGTGTTTTTTTTGGGGGGGGATAAAAGATGACCTCTGTCATCTTTTCATTAATGATAATTAACGAAACCAAGTAGTGCTAGATTACATCCAATAGAGGGTCCTAACGCATCCTTAATACCACCTCCGACATACAACAAACTAGTCGGAATAAAGTATCAACGTAGATACATCACCATAAACAAAATACATCAAAAGTATCAAAAGTAGCACATCCTCTATCGGCTGATGAAGCGTGCTCTCCCGTCCACCATTTGATGCTCTACTCCTCGCTCAGCTTTAGCGTCTTCCTTGCTCCAACGTATCCTGCCCAATCATGAATGAGAAGGAAAATTTTATGCATAGAAGTAGAAAATCTGTAGTGAATATTTCGAAAGCATGAGTCGTTTCGGTCTAGCCATAGACTCCATAGGGTTGCCACTACTGCTCCCAAGCCCGTTTGTCTTCTATCCTAATGAGCTTTTCCCTCCGAGTGTGTTTCTTCTCGGTTGATATTACTATTTTGGCTTAGACATACTTATCTTTTTTCCATGTATTCATATTACAATTTGATTTGGAGCTCTTGATTTTATTTGTCTCCACTAAAATAAAATGAATTTTTTAGTTCAAGACAATAGCTCATCATGTGATGGTTTTTTAATTTGTACATAAAAGATGATTTTTTGTGTGTAGGATAATCATGCAATTTTAAACTTAAGGATAATTGTGGTTATGATTATGTTGTCGGAGTGTGTCTCTTCTCAGTTCTTCTCTGTTCGTATTACTATTTTGGCTTAGACATACTTTTTTTTCCATGTAATATTTCATTAGAAATCGAAGTATTTTCATTAAATGTTTGTTTTAATGATTCTGTTTTGTAATATCATCAGGTACGGTATTGAGCAAGAGTACACTTTACTCCAAAAGGATCTTAAGTGGCCTCTTGGATGGCCAGTTGGTGGCTTCCCTGGCCCTCAGGTTTGAATTTGATTACAATTTTTTTCCAAGTATTGAGCAAAATTCTAAATTGTGGTTTTTGTTTATTTTGTTTTATTTTGTTTTGCATATCTAAGGATGTTTGCTCGAAACAAAGCCAATTGAATTTATTTATTTCCGCAAAATACCACTCTGAATTATTAAAATTCTAGTATCCTAGGAGAGTCTTCTTTTTTTTTTATTAACAATGAATTCCTTGCAATAACTTCTTTCTCGTAAAAGAATGGACCCTGATATCTGTATCTCTGCATACTGAGATACTGTCCTTAAGATGTTGTAATTGGCACTCTGGCATGTAATTGACTTGACTGAGCAAGAAAGCTGTAAGCAAGAGAATGATTAGGAACACTCTTTCGCAATAGAGTAATGTTATAGTCACTATATACTTCACTACCAAATTCTCCACTACCTGATGTAGCAGCCTAGTCAGCGATGCCACATCAGCAACCCCCTTTAATTATATTATTAATTAATGAATTCTTAAAATACCAAATTAACAACTAAAATCTCTTCATCTTCTCGTACAATCTCTCCCTCACCCCTGTCCCAATCTTCTGACCCCGTCGTTGCTTCCTCACGCTACCACCCGTGCCGCCGCTTCATACCGCTGCCCCCATGCGCCGTCGCCGCCTCCTCCGCCACCACAGTTTCAGGCCAGAGTTTGTGGATGCCAGAATTCAACCAGATCTTTGTCAAAAGCCTTTTTGGTGATGACTTGCATGTTGAGTTTAATGTGCAGGCATCCAGGCCAGAGTTCAACTAGATCTTTGTCAAAAAAGCCTTTTTGGTGATGACTTGCCTTACTAGCACTGGATTCATTTTTGGGGATGAAGCTGTCACTTTGGACAAAAGCACAGAGAATCTGAAATCACTTTCATTTGTTAATTTTGATTTGTTTGTAGATTAAAATTTGTGACAGCTATCTGATGTTTCAGAATTGTATTGTTTACATCTGTTGAGTTCAAGTAGTAACTAGTAAGTTTCAAAGAACATAAGTATACTCGTCTGCTGTGAAGATGTAAAACGTAATCCTAAATAGAGAATTTCCAAGAATTTTAAAGGATTAATTTTGCCAACATGTAATGCGGATCAAGTTAAAAATTAAAACAATTAATCAGTTCGATATATTTTCAAGAATTGAATTAAGTTTAACAGGCCCAATTAACAATTCAGTTCTAATAATCAATAATTATATCTCTAAGCGTGCTTAGCAAGTAAAAGATGCAATATTGATTTGTACTCTAATTAGCAAGTAGAAACGCTCTCTAATTAGCAAGTAGAAACGCTCACTCTCAATATTAGTGGACGACAGATAAATCAAATAATATAGTAGAGATGATAAGGCGGTATAATACAAATAAATGAAAAGAGGACTTTGGACAAAAGCACAGAGAATCTTAAATCACTTTCATTTGTTAATTTTGATTTGTTTGTAGATTAAAATTTGTGACAGCTATCTGATGTTCCAGAAATTGTATTGTTTACATCTGTTGAGTTCAAGTAGTAACTAGTAAGTTTCAAAGAACATAAATATACTCGTTCGCTGTGAAAGATGTGAAACGTAATCCTAAATAGAGAATTTTCAAGAATTTTAAAGGATTAATTTTACCAACATGTAATGCGGATCAAGTTAGAAATAAAAATAGCTAATCGGTTCGATAGATTTTCAAGAATTGAATTAAGTTTAACAGGCCCAATTAACAATTCAGTTCTAACAATCAATAATTATATTTCTAAGCGTTCTTAGCAAGTAAAAGATGCAGTATTGATTTGTACTCTAATTAGCAAGTAAAAATGCTCACTCTCAATATTAGTGGACGACAGATAAATCAAATAATATAATAAAGATGATAAGGCAGTATAACACAAATAAATGAAAAGAGGAAAGCGTTTACCGAGTTGCGATGAAAATGTCGTTAAGTTGCTGGATCTGAACAATAAGTGGCACTAGGGGGTGCACATGGCTGTCGATGGAGGCCGCAAAGGGGCGGCGCCAAGATGTGAAGGAGTAGCGAGGGTGGCCTCGGGGTGGCTGTAGTCGACGACTGCAAGGACAAAAAGGGGTCTCGGGGTTGCTGGCGACGGAGGGAGGCGGGGAGATTGATGGGGCAGTCGACGGGGTGGCAGTGGCGACGGGACGACGGAGGTGTGTAGTGAAGGTCGATGAGACAACGGGAGGGTGGCGACGAGCAGAGGAAGGAGGTCGGCTAGGGGGTTGGATGTGGGCGACGGAGAGGAAGATGAGGGGAGGAAGGGGGCGACGAGGAGAGAGAGAAAGTCGGGGTAGGCTTTGTGATGGGTTTTGTGTTCCCAACGAGGAAGAAGAAATAGGAGAAGGGGGGGGGGAATTAGTTTAGGGTTTAATTAATTTGGGGATTAGGGTTTTGGGATTTTAATTTGGGAATTTGGGGGTAGTTTTAGAGTTTATCACAAATCTTAAAATTTTATTAGCACTTCTCACAAACCCTAATAATTGGATCTCAATTGTATCACACAAAAAGAGAGATGAAGAGCACAACTCAACACAATAATTTTTTTAATCAAGAATAACATAACTTTTCATTAATCTTAAGGCCTATATATAGGCTAAAAACAATATATATCTCAAGAATAGCAAAACTTTTCATAATCTTGATACAAATCTCAAAATATTCTAAAATCTCAGAAATATTCTAATGCATAAAAGAAAGATTACATATGGTTATAATTGTCAAAAACAAATATGGTACTGAAATAAAATACTAAACTAAATAGAATTGAAAGCCTCATCAAGATCTCTAGCAGTTACATGAATGTAAAGTAAGAAAAATGAAAGTGAATGTGGGTTGGATCAGGTGTATTTTGACAACATTATAGTGTAGTCTTTGCAGTAAGCCAGTAACTGCCATGATCAGGGATACATCCCTTTCTGACCTGTCAATTTGCATCGCTAGCATATCGGGAGTTTGATAGGATGCGTATTTCTGAAACTGCAATGCCAAACAGGCCCAAACTACCTCCAAATATTCTGAAGAGATTGCAAATCACTTATTAAGATTTCTGAGGTACCATATCGAATTTGAAATTTTCTCAACCAACCAACCAACCAATACATCGAGCACCTCTTCAAACAATTTCAAACAGTCCACAACCTAATTTGTGCTCTCATTGCATTAGTTACAACGTATGCAGTTATAACTGCAATGTAACTTTATCTAAGCAAAACGGGCCTGCGAGATGACATCCTTTTAACCATTTTCTTAAAGAAAAACAGCAACCAAAGAGTTATAGAGATCAAGACACTTTAAACAGAAGCAATGTGGTACATATTCCAACTAAAGTAACTTATACCAAGTAACTTATACCAACTACCATGCAGATTGTAAGTATAAAAACTGCCTAAACTCAAAATAGTTATAAAAAAAATCAGTATGTTCAGACTGCTTTTTATGATGAATATGTACCACATTGCCACTGTTAGAAGTTAGATTGCTAGCACAGGATAAAGTTAGAACATTCTTCGCCAATGAAGAAAAAGCCAAACACAATGGTGAAATGTGCTGATAGAGTTTATAATCAAAATCTGGCATTATCAATTATCAATTGAGTTTGAAGCTTTCAACATGACAGTTCAAAACTGTAAAGTTTAACATTTTCAGAATCTTTAAAAACAGCGCTGATGGCAATCTGAATGCAATCTAAAAAGAAATTCTTCAATTTTTGCCTTGATGACCATCACCATTAGTTGCATTTGAAGCATTTTGGTTGGGTACCATATGAGTACCATAAAGTTTAACATTTTCAGAAACTTTAAAAACAGCGCTGATGGCAATCTGAATGCAATCTAAAAAGAAATTCTTCAATTTTTGCCTTGATGACCATCACCATTAGTTGCATTTGAAGCATTTTGGTTGGGTACCATATGAGTGCCTACGGACGACCTAACGTTGGTAGAAGCGACCTACATACACAATTAATAGCAATTAACTCATAAGAAATAATCTTGTGTTCAATTAGCACACACTTTAAGTCAAAATACGACTTGTTGAAGTCCATTGAAGTGTGAATAATGCTAACCTGAAATGTAGGTGTGCTTAGGTTGGATATTTCACTACCATATGAAAATCATATTGTTTGACTAAGTTGCTGCCATGTAGAAGTACAAATACCGTTCCTAACCAATACGTTTTCTCCACCAAATTGATTCACCGAAACAATGCTTTGGCAACCAAACTGAGGGACTACCTACAAAATTTTTTAATTGTTACAAGTGAATGATAGAATACAAAATAAACATAACCTATAATAAAAGAATAAAGTTGGTGTACCTGATATGGAGGAAAGAATTGCGAACTTGCACTCACGTCAACTGAGAAATGATTAAATGGTGAACTGGAGCATGCCAAATTATTGTTAGGTGGTTGTTGAATCAATGCATTAGCTGGGACAACAACAATTGGTATCAATGTTTCTTCTACTTAAAAACCTACTACTTATCACATAGATATGTTCACACTGCTAAACATTTGAAGATATGAAATTAAACCTTAATTACCCGGACGTGTTTGTCCTTTCGCAGCCTTATTCTTCGTTGCTTTATTTTTTCACAAATTTCTCCACTATAGATTCTTTTTTTTAGTAGGTGGATAGCCCTTAAATGGAATTGTGAATGGGTCATGTGGTTTTTGCCTCTCCTTTACCGTACATTTATCGTCGGCTCCATTTACCTCGCTAAGGTTGGATCCTTGTGTAGGTTGAGAACTGTCAACAATATCTGTAGTCACCAACATTTTTTCCTTAAAATCTTTTATCCAGTCAATAACCATATTGCATTTCCTCTCAGACTCGATAGCTAAGTCTACAACTTACTCGCCACTTCTTATTTCTACACAACACAATGTTCATTTTTGCCTCGCAATTAGTCTTTTGTACAGTACAGAATGTGGCTTCAAAACTATTTTGAGAAGTACTTTTGGGAAAACCATATCGATGACATGCAAATGTGACAGAACACATCTCATCATCTACATTCTTTCTAGATGTTTTTTTGCTTATTTCAAACCCCATCTGATTAGCATATCTTATGTAATATTCAAATGCCTCCTCATTTGAATTGAATTTCATGTTAAGTTTAGGTTCCTCAACCCTTTCCTCTCCCTTTTTCTCTACACTCTCTATTTCATTGTGACCATGCGCAATTGAATTTTGAATTGAAGGTAAAACATTGAGGGGGTTATCCATGCCTGTTAAATATCAAGAATATCAAGGATCAAAACATCTCAAGAGAACGCAGTGGATGAAATCTACTGAATTTACTTAAGAATCAAAACATCTTAATTTAGTTAATTGCAAATGTGATGTCAAAATACCATATTGATCATTTTTATTGAATGAGATAAATTCTATTGAAGATTGTGAACATAGACTCTGTTCTGAGATGTAATTGAGTTACTGAATTTAGGGTGTGCTACTGAATTTAATTAAGAATTTAAATATCTTTTCTCCATCAGAATAGAGACTCTTAACACTCAATTTCATTCAATAAAACATCACAATTTAATGTTATCAATTGCAATAACCAGAATCAAAATCTAGCATTGCAATAACTAGAAAAAAAACTTGAAGAGATGAAGTACCATCTATCACGCAAATGACGATCAAAACAGATGAAGAAACTGTGGTGGAGGAGGCAGAGGATGCGGCAGCACATGGGGCCGGCGGGATGAAGCGGCGGAGCGTGGGAGCAACGGGAAGAAGCGGCGGCGGCAGCTATGGTAGCGGGAGGAAGCAGCGGCGGGGTAGTGGCGGGGTCAGAAGATTGGGATAGGGGTGAGGGAGAAATTGTACGGGAAGATGAAGAGATTTTAGTTGTTAATTTGGTATTTTAAGAATTAATTAATTAATAACATAATTAAAGGGGGCTGCTGATGTGGCATCGCTGACTAGGTTGTCACATCATGTAATGGAGAATTTGGTAGTGAAGTAGGTAGTGACTAGCATTACTCAAAGAGTTTCTCTCTCTAGAGTTTCTAGAGAGAGAAGCTCTCCCAAAAACCCAACAAACCAAACACCAATAAAGAGGCGCCGATCGGAGAGGGGGGATGACTCCCTCGCCACCTTTTCCTCCTTCCCCCCACAGCCCCATCCCGCTACTGGAGCAGTGTTGATGTCGTCGGAGTTCCGACTAGAGCTTCTCGATTTGATTTTTTTTAGAGGCGGTCGACGCGACGAAGGATAGAGACGTCAAGTGGTTGGCGTCGAGGGTGGTTATTGCGTCGTCGGGTGATGTGGAGGCGGCATCGAGGCGGCCTTGATGGCTGTCATCGACAGGAGTTGCTGTCGTCGGCGATTGGTGGGGCTGGCGAATTGTTAGGAATTGTGGCCTCAAATACACGTAGGCACTGAGTACTTGAAGTTTGAGAAGAAGAGGAGACAAAGAAGCAAGAGAAGACAAACAACGAGTAGAAGAATGCAGTCTAGAGAGTTGCGGTCGACCGTGCAGTCGACCGACCGGGGGTGTGGTCGACCGACCCAATCTGCTGAGAGTTCTTCGAGTGTACAGGTCCAACAGAGGAGGGGACGGTCGACCATGCAGTCGACCGGCCATGTCTCGGGTTTGGTTCTACATGTTGCGGCCAACCGACCTTGGGGGTGTGATCGACCGACTTCGGCGCTGTGCATTTTTGGGCTTACGAGTTTAAGGCCCAATTGCTGGATTTGTGTTTATCTTTTAGGATTTACTTGGGGGCTATATATATGCCCGTAGATTGTAGAGTTAGAATCAATTTTGTGTAATCAAGATGTGAGCCATTATCATTGTTCAACTTCAAAAGGGGATTGTGCCGAGTGTTTCAAAGGTGAGAGAGAGATTGAGAGTTGTAATCTCTTTTGTAATCTTTTGTATTTCTAGGGGAGTAAGAAGTATGGGGTTATCTCTGCAAATTGATTGTGTGCTTGTGAGATCTTGCATATATTGTGGTGGCTTGTTCTTGGTTCATCTAATTCTTGGGAGATTCTATTGCTTGTGGTGTGTAACGCCCCGCCCCAATACTCAGACAATTTTAATATTTTTAGAATACAAATTAGATACTATGTAGTACAACTGCCCACCACAAGCTGCGTCTCAAAAGGTAGTTAACCAATTAGGTGACTCTTGATCATTGGCTAATTATATTTATACTCAAATTAGTTTTTGTGCACCTCTCATGTGGGACTAAATTTCTCAAATCCTTCTCAAATTCCTCAAATCCCGTGTACGCAAACCAGTCGACTGAACAATCGACCAGTTGACTGTTCGCTACAAATCTGGGGTATTACATACACCCCACCTTAGAAATCAACGTTCTCGCTGAGTACAGGGCACACATCTCGTGTAGGATCCGCCCTTTCTAGCCGATGTAGTATAGTCCTAGATCCCGGAGATCAATCACTTTCAACACCGCAGATCGGATACCCAGTTATCAATCACTACCTGTGACTCTCAATACCGCAGAATATACCCGACCCCGGAGATCAATGACTCTCAGCACTGCAGATCATACTGACCTCTACACCCGGTGTCGAAAGTCGGCTCTGATACCATTTGTAACGCCCCGCCCCAATACTCAGACAATTTAATATTTTTAGAATACAAATTAGATACTATGTAGTACAACTGCCCACCACAGGCTGCCTCTCAAAAGGTGGTTAACCAATTAGGTGACTCTTGATCATTGGCTAATTATATTTATACTCAAATTAGTTTTTGTGCACCTCCCATGTGGGACTAAATTTCTCAAATCCTTCTCAAATTCCTCAATCCCGTGTACGCTAACCAGTCGACTGAACAATCGACCAGTCGACTGTTCGCTACAAATCTGGGGTATAGCGCCCCGAATTTCTAATATAATAACTTAGAAAATACGTGGCACAATTCCAGAATCCACTTCAATGTAATAGTACACATAGCTCAAAACACAAATAATTTTATTCCATTTTTTTTTAATTATTACGACAACCTTTTTCAAATGCAGCGGAAATACAAACACCTTGAATTACAACATTCTTTTACAACACTTCTCTTACAAAATTTACACAAGGCTCTATTACATCACTTATAATCTCCAAAGCTAACTCAAGCATCCGACCTCCAAACTAATCTGAGCAACAACCTGCATCATATGAGGCTAGAGTTGAACCCTAACCCCCAAAACTAACGGGGTCAGCTATAAATGGTGAGAGTGATATAAAACAAACAAACTACCTAATTAAACAATAAGCATGGTTTCTTAAACAACATGTACTGAACGAGGGAAACATATACTAAACATGTATTGTGAAGTAAGAAATGACAGGAAAACATGAAAACATCGGGTATAGCTTAACTAAGTGTCAGAAAAATCCTTCTCAAACAATTACAGCTCAACTGTGCAGTACAGTCGACTGCTTAATGGACCAGTCGACTGTTCGTTGCCAATATTCGGTTATCGGTCATTCTCAATGCCACAGATCGGATACCCGGTTATCAGTCACTCTAACAAACTTGAAAGGACATTCAAGATTATGAAAAACTCATCAGCACCAGTCGACTTATACTGTAGTAAGTCGACTGCCCCGAGAACCAATATCCAAGATTATAACAAGTACTACAAGTCGACTTAAGAAACCATCAGTCGACTTACCCGAGACAATTTCCAATAATTCTCACAAAAATATTATAAGCACTAACAGTCGACTTAAGGAGTCATAGGTCGACTGTCCAGGAAAGAAACTAAACTTGCAAAATAAATCTAAAGCATACCAGTCGACTGTAAAAGGGGTTCAGTCGACTGTCCAGATCGTATTTTCAAGAATTTAAAGACACAGCAGTAGGGTCGTACCAGTCGACTGAATAGTAGACCAGTCGACTGTCGGCCTACGGTTTTCATGATTTTAAATCTGAATACAATAATCAAAACTAAAGTTTTCTAAGGATTCATTACTTATGAAATTATTTTGTATTCAGGTAAAAATGACAAATCTCTAGTGTTACCGCTGATTTCGGTGTGGGGGTAAACAGATGAGATTTGTGAGTTCAAGAAAACCTGAACAGCAGATCCAAGCCTTCTGATTCCTGCCGCAACCTGCAAGGAAGTGCGAGACACCGGGGTTGATTCCGGCGACGCACCCTCCGACGCTCTTGTCAGTAACCAGTGGTGATTAAAGAAAGAGCTTAAGGTGGAAAAAGAGTGATTACCTGGTCACAGTGGCAGAGGGGAGGTATTTATAGTCGCCAGGGGAGTGATTAGAGGCTTGATTCCCTGTGTAACTGCTAGGAGAAAAATCCTCACAGTCTGTTTAGGAAACTAACCCCTGATTCCCGGTGAGAGTAAATCAGGCCTGTTGACTTGGTCAAATCAGTGACCCTGATTTGTCTCTTTGTAGGTCTGGGTTTGCCTCGGGTCGGGACCCGTACCCAGTTGGAGTGGATCCGTTTGTGGGCTGTTGGATCCGTGAGAAGGAGACCCAATACCCGCTCTGGATCCATTTGTATGTGAAATTACCGTTTTACCCCCGAGTTTCAAGATTCGCGCCCAATCTGGACGGTTCCGATTTAACCCCATTTTTAGCCATATCACGAGCCCCCCACTCCTAAAGACTGAGCGTGATCAGCCTTTGAGGAGTAGTTTTAACTGTTTTGGTGGCTAGTGGAGTTGTATCGGAGTCCAAATGGAGGAGTTTGAATCTCGAAGGGGGTAGTGAGGTGTTTTTTTGATGCCATGCGCTGTTCTCTAGCCATATCGAGTATTTGACAGCTTTTATTTATTTTTTTCGGATTATTTATTTAATTTTGCGATGTGTTTACTAATCGTTCGGGGGTCTTAACAGTACATTCTAGGCAATAATTGTTCGTTCAGGGGTTCAAAAATATACCCCCGAATTTTTAATTATTTTCTAGAATTTTTAATTAATTTTTCCGAATTTTTAGCAATTTTTTCGTAATTTTTAAATAAATAAAACGATTAAAATAAATAAAAAATGATTTTAAATACCGATTTATGACGTGGATCGATCTGGGCCGTTGATCATAGACGGGCGCGAATTTTTGAGAGATCCATCGGTCGTTATCGCTCGGAAGCTTTTTTCTCCGTTTGCGAGCTCGGAAAGGCACTTGCTCGGCCGCCGACCGGAGGGATAGGGGCTCGGCAGGCCGAGCGACGTGGCGCAATCTGAGCCGTCGGATGATGGTGTGAATCCCAAGAAAACGCTATCTTGTCTTTTAGTGCACGTGACGCAATCTGGGCCGTTCATCATTAGAAGCACGAATTTCTGAGAGATCCAACGGTCGTAGTAGCTCGGTGTCTTTTTTCTCCGTTTGCGAGCTCGGAAAGGCACTTGCTCGGGCGCCGACCGGAGGGATAGGGGCTTGGCAGGCCGAGCGACGTGGCGCAATCTGAGCCGTTGGATGACGACGCGCATCTCAAGACGGGCACATTTCTCAAGAAAACACTATCTTGTCGTTTAGTGTCCTCGGCGAGATCTGGGCCGTCTGATCGAGATCTTACACGAAAGTTGAGGAGAAAGTGAGTTTTCTCAGTTTGCAGGATCGGAAATGCACTTGCTCGGCCGCCGACCGGAGGGATAGGGGCTCGGCAAGCCGAGCGACGTGGCGCAATCTGAGCCGTTGGATGACGACGCGCATCTCAAGACGGGCACATTTCTCAAGAAAACACTATCTTGTCGTTTAGTGTCCTCGGCGAGATCTGGGCCGTCTGATCGAGATCCGACGCGAAAGTTGAGGAGAAAGTGAGTTTTCTCCATTTGCAGGATCGGAAAGGCACTTGCTCGGCAGCCGACCGAAGGCATGGGGTCTCGGCAGTCCGAGCGACGTGGCGCAATCTGAGCCGTTGGATGACGACGCGCATCTCAAGACGGGCACATTTATCAAGAAAACACTATTTTGTCGTTTAGTGTCCTCGGCGAGATCTAGGCCGTCTGATTGAGTTCCGACGCGAAAGTTGAGGAGAAAGTGAGTTTTCTCCGTTTGCAGGGTCGGAACGGCACTTGCTCGGTAGCCGACCGAAGAGATGGGGTTTCGGCAGTCCGAGCGTGAAAGGGCGTTCCGAGATATAGTGGGGGAATGGACCTCGGTACGGCCCAATTTCCAAGGATATTAATGGCGTTCCCGGATTCATGCGGCGTTTCATTTTCCCAGGGTCATTAATGACGACGCCCTTCAATTAATGTGCGGCGTTTCAACTTTCAAGGGTCATAATGGCCAGATCTTGGAGGAGAGCTTATAAGTATCCCACTTCCTTCGTCATTTCAATCGCAACAATGTAGAGTTTCAGACCTCGGAGGTATTTGCCTTGGGTAACTTCTCCTTCGAGGTTCGAAGGGGTGGTCGCTCTTTTGCCTTGTTCTTTTCCCGTTCCTGACGGCCCCAAAGTGGATGTCAGGGTCGGGGGAGAATAAGGCAGGAGTGGTGACGACCGTAGTCCGGACCCGAGGGATGAGTTACTTCGGAAGGACGGGTGGTCGTTCTTCTACCATGGTCCTCTCCTGACTCTGACTGCTCCAACGTGGGTGTTAGGGTCGGGGGAGATCATGGTGGAAGAGGTGATGATCCATGTCCGAATCCGAGGGGTGAGTTTGTTTCGGAAGGACGGGTGGTCACTCTTCCACCATGATCATCACCCGATTTTGACTGGCCCGATGTGGGTGTCAAGATCGGGGGTGGTCATGGTAGAAGGGGTGATGACCCTAGTCCGGATCCGACGGAGGGGTTCATTTCGGAAGGACTGGTGGCCGTTCTTCCGCCCAAATCTTCTCCTGACTCTGACGGCCCGGGTGGAGGTGTCAGGGTCAGGGGAGGTTTGGGCCGAAGGGTAGACCACCAAAGTCCGGATCCGAGGGACTGCAGCTTCGGAATGATGGGAGGCGTGCCGATCTGTTTATGACCGGGCCCTGGGGGTCGGCGGTTTCTCTCTAACCCTTGAACAATTCGTGGCTTCGGCTCCGAGGCTGGAACTTCCGTAGTGCTCATGGGTGAGAGAAATGCCGACCGAAACCTGTGGCCTGGGGGGCTCGCCGAGGGCGGCGCCTTAAAACTTTGAAAAAAAAATTTCTAGCTTCTTTAGACGGAGGTGGCTCATCTGAGGGCGCGGTTGTCCAAACGACATTCTGGGCCACCGGGGTTTGAGGGCACGGTCGTCTGGGCAACGCGACGCAATCTGAGCCGTCTGATGTCGACACGCATCTCGAGACGGGCACACTTCTCAAGAAAACACTATCTTGTCGTTTAGTGTCCTCGGCGAGATCTGGGCCGTCTGATTGAGATCTTACACGAAAGTTGAGGAGAAATTGGGTTTTCTCCGTCTGCAGGGTCGGAACGGCACTTGCTCGGTAGCCGACCGGAGACCTTTACAGTTGAGTTCGGACTGCATGTGACTCGGATTCAGATCCTGTGGTGCCGAACTGCTCGACTTGGTGAGGAGGCGGAGTGGTTTTGGGCCTTCGCGACGTTTCGAGAGCGGCCCAAAAGTCGTGCCCTTACGTTTGGAAGTCCAAGGGACGTTCCTTTTTTACTATAAATCTTCACCCCCCTTAACCCAAGTCTCATTATTCACCTTTAATCTCTCTCTCCAGTTTTTACTTTCACCTTCGAAGTTTTCAGCTCCTTGGTGGTGGTGCTAGCTGTCGCGGCAAGGCGTTCTCTGTCTCCGGTGAATTTTTCCGACCGTAGCTGTCACTTCAAGGTCAGTCTCCTTCCTTTCTCTTTTAGAAAATGGTTAAGATTACCTCCTCGGATGAGACCCCCGCCTCGGAGCAAGCCGTAGACCGAGCGGGCAAAGGAAAGGAGGTAGTGGAGCCGACCGATCAGAGCGTCGTTCGGCCGGACAGAGAGGGTGAAGTAGCCGAACCACCTCAGGAGGTCGCGGCGGCGTCTCATAAGGGTAAAGCGGTGGTCACGATCGTCGAGACGCCGAAGACGGCGGGGGCGTTCGGTCGGCAGCCTATTGCTCTGTCGAGCGTGGGAGGCATTCGGGACTACGCCGAGGATGTCTTGGAGAAGGTGACCCAAGGCACGGCCAAATTGGTGGAGGAGAATGAACCGAGAGAGCTGTCAGAGGTGGACCATACCATCTCGTCTCTTACGGAGGCCGATCTACATCTGATTCGGAAGGGATTCCGGATCCCCGCCGAGTACGGGCTGCTCCTCCCCGGGCCAGGCTTCCAAGCCAATACGAAGTCTTCGACAGATGTGTGCGTCTTTCCTGTCGACTCTCTCATCGCCGGACTCCGCTTTCCCCTTCATCCGTTCGTAGTTGACGTTTTGAACTGGTACGGTTTGAGCCCCGCCCAGCTGATGCCGAACACCTGGAGGCACGTCATGGTGTTTGTCCTCCGGTGCCAAGAGGTCGGTGCTACGCCGAGCATGTTTCTCTTTCGGAGCCTCTACCGACCTTGTCAGCCAAGCCGAAACGAACAGAGGTTCTATCTTTCGCCACGGATGGGCGTGAAGTTGGTCGAGAACCCGGACTCGATCAAACACTGGAAGGAGAAGTATTTTATCATCCGAGCTCCCACGCCGTGGACGATACCGATAGTTTGGGCGAAGGACGGGCTGCCCAAACGAGCCAAGAAGGAGCCGGTGCTGAATGACGAGGAAACAGAGGTCCACAAGAAGCTCCTCGCTCTGCCAGCGCTAAGCTGGAAAGATATTACCGAGGAGGCTCTGTTCCGAGGGGGTCTCAGTCCGATCGACCCTAGTACGCTTCTGGTATTTATATTCTTTGCTCAAAGTCTTTTCATTCGGCTTGTGCAGAGACAATGAAGCTGGATTATAAGGCTTTGATGGCGAAGGCCAGAGCGACGGAGCAGGAGACGAGGAAGAAGAGGCCTTCGGCAGGGCCTCAGGGTGGCCGAGCATCGAAGATGCAGTCGGTCGGGAAGAAAAGCGACCCGCAAGAGGCCGTTGCTCTGGGGACCGGTCCCGAGCAGGAGAAGTCCGCGGCTGCGGATCCGCCAGCACCCGATGCGCCGGCGCCAACGGTGGAGGTGGATGTGGCCGGTTCGTCGAGCGTTGCGTTCGGCGTGAAGGAGGTGCTGTCCCTCCAAGTTCCACCCCTCACTTCCGAGGCGGAGAAGATCTTGACCGAGCGGCATAAGCAGATCTTCGTCCCCGACTGGCAGGTGATGAATGCCGACGGCTTCTTGGGCGACGGCAACATCTGCATGGAGGCGGTGAGGCACCTGCCGACCCCGAAGGATCGAGCGGCCCTAAAGGTCGGGATGGCAGGGGACGCCACGATGCAGATCGCTCGGAACACAATGTCGGTAAGTGGACCGAACTCTTTCTCATCGAAACTATTTCTGATTTTTTCCAAGTTCTTGGGTTCGGATTCTGATGGGTTGTTCTCTTTTCAGACCCTCTGCCACTTCAACTTCCTGCTCGAGGAGTTTGCGAGCAAGGAACAGGAGTATGAGCGGGAGAGAGTGGAGCGGGTCAAGGCCACGAAGCTGCTTGATGCCGAGCAACTCCTCTCGGCAAAAAGGGGTGCCGAAGTGGCCGGGCTGGAGAAGCAGCTGGCCGACGCCATTCAGCTGTCGAAGGACACAGCAACCAAACTTGAGGCTTCGGAGAAGGAGGCTGCCGAGCTGAAGGAGGAGCTGGCCAATGCTCGGTCGGAAGCGGAGAGGGCTCGGAAGAGGGCCGAGAAGATCATGGCGAAACATCGGTCCAAGGTGAAGAAGGTGAAGAAGGCTGTGCAGGAGGAGGCCGTGCAACACATGTTCAAGAACATGGAGGACGCCTACGGTCGAGCCTTGCTCCACGTGGCCGCCAGGAACCCGGGTTTCGACACGTCTTCCTACCGTTTTTACGACCCCGTGGAGGAGGAGGAGGAGGTTCCCCAGGGGATGCTCGACCCCGAGGGAGAGACGGAAGGTGTTGAAGGCCCGGGAGAGACCGAGGCCGAGGATGAAGAGGAGGTCGACTCCGAGGAGGAGAGTGGGAGTGAAGACGAAGACGAGGACGAGGATGAGGACAGGGCCGAGGGGTCGACGGACCCGAACGACAAAAGGTCGACCCCTGACTCGGTTGCCTCTTTAGTTTTTTTTTATTGTTTTGTTTCTTTCTGTAAGCCTAACTGCGGACTGGCCACCGCTCTTGTAAAACTTTATTCTCGGTTTTGAATGAAAATAGTTTGTTTGGCCAAAATTTATCCAAGTGTTGAGTCTCGAATTTTGTGTTTGATTTGGCGTAGAATTCTCCAAGTGTTGGGTCTCGGATTTATCTCTGATTTTCAGGTAAGGTTCGGTCCGATTACGGAGGTTGCACACCTTCGTAAGGAGCTGGCCAAAACGAAGGGTGAGCTCTCGAATAGCCGACAGAGGCGGTTTCTCATGCTCTTGAAGCTGGAGGAGACGAAGGCAGCTGTGCGGAAGTATTGTCGCGAGTTGTGGCAACTGCGGAAGCAACCCCAATTTCCTTGTCCCGAAGGTGAGATCGAGCGGCTTCGTAGAGAGCTTGCCATCGCCGAGCAGAAGAATGACGAGCTTTTGGCCGAGATCCGACACTTGGAGCTAGCGGATAGAGAACGCTCGTCGGCGGAAGAGAAACTCGCTTCTGCGCTGGAGAAGGCGTCGACCGAGCGCAAGAGGCTGTTGGCCGAGGTCGACAGGCTCAGAAGGATCACGATAGATAGGGGGATCGAGGTCACCCACTTCCGACGGCTCGCAACCGATAGCGCCAACGTCTCGGGCTCGTCAAGGCCTTCTCGTTTGAAGAAGTTGGCGAAGGACGACGCTTTGAGAGACAGAATCATTGAACTGGAGGAAGAGGTCGCGTCACTCAAGCCTCTGCCGGAGAGGGCCAACGTCCGCAGTACGTCGTGCACTCGCGAAGAGAGCGAGAGAGGGATTTCCTTTTACGAACTCGCGACACGTTTGCCTGTGGCTAGGCGGAGCCCTGCTGACGCTCAGAGTAGTGCGGCCGTCTTGTCGAGCGGTGCCTCGGTCGGCGCCACAGTCAGGGTCAGCGGCAAAGGGGGGTCACGCTTCATTGGTTTGGAATCGAGCTCGGAGGTCAGGCCTCGTCGTCATCGCGTTTCCTTGAACCGAAGCGTTCCCCTTCCGAAGAGACCCTGATCATGTCGTTTTGTGTTTCTTCTGATTGTCGCAAAACTTTGTAGTAGAGTCGGTCTTGTTGTATGTGGAGCTATTATATCTGAATATGAGTTTGAAAGTTTGATTGGAAAATTCTTCAAGTGTTGCGCCTCGGAAGTGTATTGAAATCTTGCTATTCATTTTCCCTTCTTTTCAGCTCGTGGTGTCAGACCAATACACCGATCCCAACGGTTTGGACAATGAAGCTGATGCCGAGGTGACCTCAGGGGCGACGAAGTCGCGCTCGACGAAGTGCCGAGAGCGGCGTCGTGGAGTGGAGCTGGAGTTACGTCGAGCTGAAAGCGAGCGGGCCCACCTTCAGTCCGTCCTCGGCCAATGAGACGCCGAGATCCAACGTCTGGAGAGCAGGATCATCGAGGCGACCCCCGTAGGGGAGGACGATGACTCGCAGACAGCTTTTAGCAACGCTCTTCGGGTTCAGTGTATTCGGCACAATCAGTCGAAGATATTAGCCGAGCGGGACGATTTGCTCTCCGAGATCCATCACTTACAGACTGTGGAGGCGAAGCTTCGGAAGGAGACGGAGGAGCTAACAGCTGAAGTGGAAGGGCTGGCGACCGAAGAGATCAGTGACGACATTTCTGTTTGAGGACCAAGTGTAATGGGTCGGTGCTGTATTTTTTGTTTTCTAATACTTTGTAACTATGGAAAGACTGCTTTGTATTGTGTCCCGATTATTAATAAAATTCCTTTGTGGCTCTGCGTACTTATTTTGCTTGTGAGTGTGTTGGCCGTGCCGAGGTCCTCGAGCCGAGCACATGGTGCCGTCGGCGAGAATCTCGAGGCGAACGAGCTCCTGACGGAGCGCTACATTGTCGTTTAGCGATTCTAACAAGATCTGGGCCGTCGGATGTCGGCGCGAATCTCGATGCGGCGCAGTTCCCAAGAAAACGCTATCTTGTCGTTTTAGCGTCGTTGGCAAGATCTGAGCCGTCGGATGATGACACGAATCTCGAGGCGGCTCAGTTCCCAAGAAAATGCTATCTTGTCGTTTAGCGTCGGTGGCAAGACCTGGGCCGTCTGATCGAGATCCGACACGAAAGTTGAGGAGAAAGTGAGTTTTCTCCGTTTGCAGGGTCGGAAAGGCCCCTGCTCGGCAGCCGACCGAAGGCGTGGGGTTTCGGGTTTCGGCTTCGAGACAAGATTGCTCGGATTATGTGGCCGAACAGTGCTTCGGTCTCCCTCTTCTTGCGAAGCTGAGGGGTGAGCCGAGCTCTTTTTCTTTGTGGCACTCGTCGGTCATGGCGTGCGTTCGATGGTTGTGGGAGCAATTCCGAATGGTGGTCCACTCCTAGTCTGCCGCGAAGCAAGCTTGGGGGGTAGAATGAAACCAAGTGTTGGACGCCGGAACCATCGGTGTAGTTCAACGGTTGTGGGAGCAATTCCGAACGGCGATCTACCTCTGGCTCGTCCGGGGGCGAGCCGAGGAGGTAAAGTCGAGCCGAGTGTTGGACTCTGAACCATCGGTGTAGTTCAACGGTTGTGGGAGCAGTTCCAAATGGCGATCTACCTCTGGCTCGTCCGGGGGCGAGCCGAGGAGGTAAAGTCGAGCCGAGTGTTGGACTCCGAACCATCTGTGTAGTTCAACGGTTGTTGGAGCAGTTCCGAACGGCGATCTACCTCTGGCTCGTCCGGTGGTGAGCCGAGGAGGTAAAGTCGAGCCGAGTGTTGGACTCCGAACCATCGGTGTAGTTCAACGGTTGTGGGAGCAGTTTCGAACGGCGATCTACCTCTGGCTCGTCCGGGGGCGAGCCGAGGAAGTAAAGTCGAGCCGAGTGTTGGACTCCGAACCATCGGTGTAGTTCAACGGTTGTGGGAGCAGTTCCGACCGACGGTCTACCTCTCGCTCGTCCGGGGACGAGCCGAGGAGATAAAGTCGAGCCGGACACGGACTCCGAACCATTGGTTGAAATCAAAATTTAAAAAACAGATGATAAGGGCGGAGAGAGGCATGCAAATTTATAAGTATGAAAGAGCTTTCTTCATTGATAATCGACGGTGAACCGTTTTACATATTACAATTTATGAAAATAGGTTACAAGTTAGAGGAGAGGAATGACTCGATATCCTATGATACTCAGAGTGGCACCGGAGCGCTTTCTTGGTATTTTAGGAGGTGGTCGGCATTCCAGGTCCTCGGAATCTCTCTGCCCTCTAGATCTTCCAGACGATATGCTCCGGGCCGAACTACCCTCGTAATCTTGTACGGCCCTTCCCAGTTCGGAGCCAGCTTGCTCTTCTGATTGGGGAAGGATATGGCCAGTTTTCTCAAGACTAAATCCCCTTGCTTAAGTTTGGTGGGTCGGACCTTCTTGTTGTATGCCAACTCGACCCTTCTTCGGTAATTCTGCTGCCGAATCGACGCTCTTTCCCTCAGCTCATCTATCAGATCTAAGTCTGCCCTGAGGTCCCTGGCGTTCTGTTCCTCGTCGTAGGCTGCGAGCCGAGGGGAAGGTATTCCGACCTCGATGGGTATCACGGCCTCGGACCCATAGGTGAGGTTGAAAGGGGACTCGCCTGTGGGGGTCCGCTTGCTCGTGCGGTAGTTCCATAGGATGTTGGGGAGTTGGTCGACCCATAAGCCTTTGGAACTTTTGTCCAGCCTTTTCTTGATGCCTGCGAGGATCTGCCGATTAGCGTTTTCTGCCTGTCCGTTCGACTGAGGGTGGGAGACAGACGAGAAGCACTGTTGGATGGCAAGGTCGTCGCACAGAGCTCGGAATGCTGCGCCAGTGAACTGAGTCCCGTTGTCCGTCACGAGGACACGGGGGACGCCGAATCTGCAGATGATGTTCTTCCAGAAGAATTGTACCACCTTGTTCTCGGTTATAGTGGCGAGGGGCTCGGCCTCGACCCACTTCGAGAAGTAGTCGATGGCTACGACCAAGAACTTGAACTGACCCGGAGCCGGAGGGAAAGGCCCTAGTAAATCCATCCCCCACATTGCGAAGGGGATAGGACTTGATAGGGAGGCGAGGTTGGCTTGAGGGAGGCGACGGACGCTGGAGTGTCTCTGGCAAGAGTTACATTGCCGAACGTGTCGCTCGGCGTCTTGAAGGAGGGTCGGCCAGAAGTATCCATAATTCAAAGCTTTCCGGGCCAAGGACCTGGATCCTGAATGTGCCCCGTCGATGCCTTCGTGGAGCTCTTGTAGGGCATAGTCGGCCTGTTCTGGAGAGAGGCACCTTAGGTATGGTCGGCCGTCTATTTGAGAGAAGGAACGTTTGTATAAGATACCCTCGATCAAGACATACCGCTCGGCCCGGGTTCTGACTCGGCGTGCTTCTTTGGGATCCTCGGGCAGGACCCCGTCCCTCAAGAATTCCACCAACGGCTTCATCCAATTATCTTGCAACATGACCGGCAACGACTCCACCGAGCCGGATGTCTCGTCTTCTATGCTCGGCTTAGAGAGGACCTCGATCAGAACGGTCTGTTCAAGACCTTGCAGGGAGGATGAGGCCAACTTGGAGGGGGCATCGGCCTGAGAGTTCTCCTCACGAGGGACCCGTTGGATGAGCGCCTCTTCGAACCGGCTCATGAAGGCCCGAACCTTAGCGAGGTATTTCGCCATCCGCTCATCTCGGGCCCCGTACTCGCCCAAGACTTGGTTCACGATAAGCTGGGAGTCGCTATGGATTCGGAGGCGCTACGCCCCAGCACTTCGGGCAAGTCCGAGGCCTGCGATGAGTGCTTCGTACTCCGCCTCATTGTTGGAGGCCTTGAAGTTCATACGGATCGCATACTGGAGGACGAAGTCGTCAGGACCGTTCAGGATGATACCGGCGCCGCTTCCTTCGCTACAGGAGGAGCCGTCCACGAAGACCGTCCAAATGGGGGGTCCATTTGGGACGTGGCTGACTTCAGGGATGGTGGACTCTACGATGAAGTCGGCGAGGGCCTGTGCTTTAATTGCCGTCCGAGGTTGGTAGGAGATGTCATGTTGGCTCAGCTCTATGGACCACTTCATTAGCCGGCCCGAGGTCTCGGGCTTGTGGAGGATCTGCTTTAGAGGTTGGTCAGTGAGGACAACGACCGAGTGGGATTGAAAGTACGGCCGGAGCTTCCTCGCCGCCATGACCAGGGCGTAGGCCATCTTCTCTATCTTCGGATAGCGGAGCTCGGCGTCCCGAAGCACCTTGCTCACGTAGTAGATGGGCCTTTGGGCCCGGTCCTCCTCTCTCACCAAGACAGCACTTAGGGTCTGCTCGGAAGCAGCCAAGTAGATGAAGAGAGTTTCCCCCGGGACAGGTTTGCTGAGCAGAGGGGGGTGCACCAAGTAGGCCTTCAGTTGGTCGAACGATTCCTGTTGTGGTTGGCCCCATTCAAAACCCTTAGCCCCCCTGAGTGCTTTGAAGAAGGGGAGGCACTTTTTCCCAGACTTCGAGAGGAACCGGCCGATAGCAGCGAGCCGACCAGTTAGCTTCTGCACCTCCTTGACATTTTGGGGCGGGGCCATGTCCAATATGGCCTTGATCTTCTCGGGATTGGCTTCGATCCCTCGCTGGCTCACCATGAAGCCGAGGAACTTTCCCGAAGAGACCCCGAACGCACACTTGTTCGGGTTCAGCCGCATGCTGTGCCTCCTCAACACGCCGAAGGCCTCCTGGAGGTCGGCCACGTGGTCAGTGCCTCGGATGCTCTTTACGAGCATGTCGTCAACGTACACCTCCATATTCCGGCCTATCTGGCTCTGGAAGACCTTGTTGACGAGGCGCTGGTAGGTGGCGCCCGCGTTCTTCAACCCGAACGGCATGACCCGGTAGCAGTAGAGGCCCTGATCGGTGATGAAGGAGGTCTTCGGAATGTCCGGGGGGAACATTCGGATTTGATTATAGCCGGAGAAGGCGTCCATGAAGCTGAGGAGCTCATGGCCCGAGGTGGCATCAATGAGGGTGTCGATGTTCGGAAGAGGGAATGGATCCTTCGGACACGCCTTATTCAGGTCGGTGAAGTCGATGCATATCCTCCACGAGCCATTGGACTTTTTGACCATTACAACATTGGAGAGCCACTCGGGGTAGTTTACCTCCTGTATGAACCGAGCCTTTAAGAGCTTATCTACCTCCTCCTTGATGGCCTGCTGTCGCTCGGGAGCGAATTTCCGTCTCTTTTGCTGAACCGGTTTGCACCCTGGTTCGACACTTAGGCGGTGGACTAGCAGGTCCTCTGAAATCCCGGGCATATCCGCGGCTGACCAAGCAAACAGGTCGCGGTTATCCCGGATGCACTGCACTAAGTCGGAACAAAGTGCAGTCGGCAAAGACTTGCTGATGAGGAACTTTCGACTCGGGTCCTCATCTGAGAAGAGCACTTCTTTCAACTCGTCCGCAGGCTCGGACGTAGGTCAGACGTTCAGCTCGGGGATCTCCAGGGTCTCTAGGGAGAGCACCGGACCCCCCGTGGAAGTCATGTAGCACTTCTGAGCTGTCTCTTGGCTGCCCCTGACTTCTCCTACTCCTGACCGAGTGGGAAACTTCATTTTAAGATGGTATGCTGAGGGGACAGCTTCCAGGGCAGCTAGGCCGGGTCGGCCTAGGATGACATTGTATGCGGCCGGGACGTCGACGACCATGAAGTCCATCGGCTCGGTACGGGTAGTAGGGGCCTTTCCAGCGGTCACGTCTAGGGTTATGACTCCCTCGACGGTTACTGGTACCCCCGTGAACCCGTGGAGCGTGTAACCGGCCGGCTTGAGACGGTCCCGCGATAGCTGCAGCCTTCGGAAGGCCGAGAGGAAGAGGATGTTGACCGAACTCCCATTGTCTACTAAGATCCTCTGCACTTTGAAGTTGGCCATGCGGAGGTCGATAACCAGTGCGTCGCAGTGGGGGGTCCGGACCCCTTCGAGGTCTTCATCAGAGAAGGTCACCGGGACGCCGAGGCCTTTGGGGGGAGGAGCGCTGTGGACTGAATTGACCTCTCGGACGAAGGCCTTCCGGGAGGAATTGGAGGAGCCCCCCATGGGGCCTCCGTGGATGAGGTGCAGGACCCGCTCTTCCTCAAACTCGGGGGTTTCATCGCGCCGCTCGGAGCGCTTGTTAGCCCCCCGAGGTGGAGGGGTAGTGCGGTCCGCCCGGTCACTTGCTTTCACAAATTTGGCCAGCTGCCCCCTCTGGATGAGGGCCTCTATCTCATTTTTCAACGCTCGGCAGTCGTTGGTCTCGTGGTCGTGGTCCCGGTGATAACGGCACCATTTCTCTTTGTTTCTCCTCTTGGCCGGGGTGTTTATCCTCGGAGCGGGTGGTAGCAGGCCTTCCTTCTCCACTTCCATCAGGATAGTGGAGACATTGGTGGTGAGGGGAGTGAACTTCTCGAACCTAGGGGGAGGACGGCGCTGACCGCCGTTGTCCTTCTGCATCTTCTTCGATCCCTCCCCCTCGGTCGCCTTCCTCTTCGATCCGGAGGCCGATCCTCCGAAGTTCGGGAGGCACTCGGCCTCTTCCGTCCGGATGTACTTCCCGCACCTTAGGAGAAGGTCGGCAAAGTTGTGCTGGGGCTTCTTGGCGAGGGACGACCGGAGGTTGGAGTTGAGGACGTTCGATTGGAACGCAACAGTCGCCACTGACTGGTCTAGGGAGGCGATAGACCTGACCTCTGCGGTGAATCTCTTCACGTAGTCCCTCAGTTTCTCTCCCCTTTCTTGCCGCAGGTTGAGCAGGGAGAGGCTCGTCTTCTCGGCTCGCCTGCTACTCACAAAGTGAGTAATGAACAACGTCTCGAACTGCTCGAACGAGAAGATGGAAGAGGGGGCGAGCCTGGAGTACCACTCCCGAGCCGACCCCCGGAGGGTGGCGGGGAAGGTCTTGCAGAGCATGGCGTCGGAAGCTTGATGGATCAGCATTAATGTCTTGAAGCTTTCGACGTGATCAACTGGGTCGGACTCCCCTGAGTACGTTTCAAACTGCGGAGGTTTGAAACCCCTCGGTATGGGGGCCTCCGTGATCGTCCGAGAGAAAGGGGGTCTGCTGGGCCGGACGGTCCCTGCTCTGGACTCCTCTCTGTCCATGCGACCAATGCGCCTCTCCACCTCATGGAGACGGCGGTTGAGGGCATCGTCCCTCCGCTGGTAATCATACGATCCCCCGGACTCTTCTTCATAGGAAGGGGAGCGGGGACTGCGGCGCCGGTAGTCCTAGGATCGGTGGGGACTGTAGTGCTGCTGCTGGCGACTGGGAGCCGGGAGAGGACTTCGGGATCGGCAGCGAGGACTGGGAACCCGCGGGGGTGTTGGAACCCTCTGGGCATTTTGGTTGTTGGGGCGAAGGTTGAGGACCTGCAACACGGTGTCCTGAAATTGTAGGAACTCGGCACGAGTGATAGGTGCCTCATTGTTCCTCCGATGATGCCGATCCGCAGGGGAATGCGGCCTCCTCCTTCAGCGCTCGGGAAATGTCGCTCGGCCCCTGCGGTCCGGAGACCTTCTACCGTCTCGGCGGTGAGGGGACCGCTCACCCTGATGCTGGCGGGAGGCTCCCTCTCGGGCCCGCCTCTCATCAAGGTGGGTGCGGAGGTCCTCATCTTTTTGGCGGTTCAGGATTGTGTTGTGGAGGTCGGGGTGATGAGAAGCCATTGAATCCGAGGATTCATTATGAACCGAGACATGGTCTGGGTCGAGGGGCTGCTTCTGCCTCTGCCCGTTATGGCCGGAAGGGCCATTGGGGGGTTGTTGTTTGGGAAGAGGAGGTTGGCCCTGCTGGACCGGGGGAGGAAGTTCAGGCTGCTGGACTGGATTGACAGGGACTTCCTCTGTCTGATCGGCGGGAATGGCCCCGCTGTTGGATCCTCTGGATCTGACCTTCTTTGGAGGCATGGTTGGAGCAGGGCTAGGCGACGAGGAAGAGACGGAGGCTGTTCGTGTGGTGTTTCCCACAGACGGCGCCAATCTGTTACCGCTGATTTCGGTGTGGGGGTAAACAGATGAGATTTGTGAGTTCGAGAAAACCTGAACAGCAGATCCAAGCCTTCTGATTTCTGCCACAACCTGCAAGGAAGTGCGAGACACCGGGGTTGATTCCGGCGACGCACCCTCCGACGCTCTTGTCAGTAACCAGTGGTGATTAAAGAAAGAGCTTAAGGTGGAAAAAGAGTGATTACCTGGTCACAGTGGCAGAGGGGAGGTATTTATAGTCGCCAGGGGAGTGATTAGAGGCTTGATTCCCTGTGTAACTGCTAGGAGAAAAATCCTCACAGTCTGTTTAGGAAACTAACCCCTGATTTCCGGTGAGAGTAAATCAGGCCTGTTGACTTAGTCAAATCAGTGACCCTGATTTGTCTCTTTGTAGGTCTGGGTTTGCCTCGGGTCGGGACCCGTACCCAGTCGGAGTGGATCCGTTTGTGGGCTGTTGGATCCGTGAGAAGGAGACCCAATACCCGCTCTGGATCCATTTGTATGTGAAATTACCGTTTTACCCCCGAGCTTCAAGATTCGCGCCCAATCTGGACGGTTCCGATTTAACCCCATTTTTAGCCATATCATCTAGGTATCTCAGATTGGATACGGTGCTCAATCACTCAATACCTCAAAACTCAGATCTCATGTTCTAGATTCCAAATTCTTTCATCAGGATTTCTTAATACTAAATTTCTCTCACAACTCATAACCCAGATCTGATTTGTAACCACAAGATCCAGATATTCAACCATCCAATTCCTTATAACCATACTCAAATCCTAACATGTTTTCAAGCAATAAAGAATTTGTCAACCAAGATCTACTAAACATTACTAGATTTCACATGCATAATATAAATAACAACTATTGCATCTTTCACATACAAGATACACTAAATAAACAAAAATGTCGAGACAAAACAACACACAATCATTCACATAAATCAATCAACAAAAACCAAGTTCATATCACAAAACAAAACAAAACAAACAAAACAATATCACTCACCTTTAGAATTGAAAGATCCAACGAAAAAGCCTTTCTTTTTGCGAGATCCAAATCTTCCTCTTCAATCACCAAAAATATAAAATATAAAAAATTGAGTTATGCAGCGAATGACGGCTGCAATTTGCAAAAAGGCCCTTCTTTTCTCGAAAATTGCAAATAGGTCCAATTAATTTCAGAAAAATCTGGAAAAATAATAAATAAATTCCAAATATTAAATAATGATTTTTCATGAAGAAAACTTGACTTTCAAACTTCTCAAAAAGTATTTGCACGTGTTTTGCATGTGTAAAAAGATAAATCTTTTAGAAAATATTCATTAAATCTCCATAAAATCATTTAAATTCATTTTCAAATTTTTTAAAATAATATTTGAAAATACGGGGTTCTACATGGTGTGTTTCCGCTATTAGCACTACGAGTTATGGGGTAGATTCTTCAACAAGTGGTATCAGAGCCTGGTTGTTTCGGGATGGCCGATAACAAATCAAAGATTGAAAGATTCAATGGGTTGACTTCACGATGCGGAAGATTCAGATGATAACGTATCTTCGTCAGAAATATCTTGATGGTCCGTTGTTTGATGAGAAGCCGGTAGGTGTAGCTAAGGATGCGAAGATCTTGGCAGATTGGAATCGTTGGGATCAGAAGGTACTGGGGCAGATTTAGTTGGGGCTGAGTAGGAAGCCGTTATTTCATATCTCGAAGGCAAAGACCACAAATGAGGCTATGGAGATTCTCACGGATATGTTTGAGAAACCGTCAGCATTTAATCAAATTCTTCATCTGAAGAAATTGGTTAATATGAAGTTGAGGGAAGGGGGTTTAGTAGCAGAGCATGTGAACAATTACTGTATGGTTTACAACCAGAAGGAAGCTGCAGGTTTGAAGTTTTCAGAGAGGGGGCAGTCATTGTTACTTCTATCTACTTTACCCGATAGTTATGGTATGGTGGAACAAACTATTACAGGCACTATGACAGATTTGATGACTCTACAGGATGTTGTGAGTAGCATTCTAAATGGGAGGTGTGAAGGGTGAGACGGGTGAGAAATGGGGGATATCCATCATCTTCTAGAGATTCCGCAATGTACGTTGAGAAGAGACGTGGGAGATCTAAGAGCAGTCGAAGAAGAAAGGATCAGAATAGTTCATCTGAGAGTGGGTCTGATGACAGCGATGGGGGACATGGGCCTGAGTGCTGGTATTGTCACAAGAAGAGTCACATGATGCACAGTTGCAAGGCTTATATGAAGAAGCAGGAGAAACCGAAGAGAGATACCTCAAAGGAAGCTCAAGTGGGGCTTGTTGAGGATCTATGCTTATCAGCTCACGAGGAGTCGGGCACTCAAGATTGGTGTATTGATTCGAGAGTTTCTTCTCATTGCACTCAGAGGAGAGAGGTGTTTGATGACTACGAGGAGGGTTCTTTTGGAGATGTGATCGTGGAAAATGGTCACCGGTGTCCTGTACGTGGGGTTGGTACTGTTCGCGTGAAAGCCAATGATAATCAAAGTGTTGTCTTGCGGGAGACAAGACATGTTCCAGACTTGAAAGAAAATCTTATCTCAATTGGAAAGCTAGACAAAGAGGGATTGTCTACTACAGTTGGTAGTGGGGAGTGGTGTATAGCTGCAGATTCAAGGGTGATTGCAAAAGGGAAGCGTGAGGGAACGTTGTATTTGCTTAGGGACGTGAGGGGCGTTTCTCCTGTAGTTGACTCTCAGCCGGAATCGAGTAGTAGGTTGTGTGGGGTGCAACCAAGTTCTTTCAGTTGTGGAGGGGAGGTTACTAATTTAGTGGGAGCTGCTGGCCATGGAAGTGATCCTAGAGGGCAAGACGTTGCTGCGGTGAGGGTACTTTGCGAATTGGCAGTTGAAACTTCAAGTCGCTCTTGTGAAGTAGAGAGCACTGGTATCGATATGCGGGGTGATGTCAATGAGAGTAACCGAATTGGGACTGTAGGGGTTGAACAGTCTGCGGATATTGTGGAGGTGTCGTCCACGGAGACTTCTAATGTAGAGGGTGCATTGAGAGGTTTTGAACCATGTCCGGTGTTGATGGAAATTCTGCGAGTTGGGGAGTCTTGTAATACGAAATCCGACACAGGATGTTATTTTTCCGGTATTCGTGCTCTATGCGATTGGTGGAGCACATCCTTCATGAGGCAATGAGGGGTAGTTGGTGTACTCCACGTAGTGGAGTGACGGAGGTGCTTTTCATGAGAGTGGAGAGTACTTGGGTCTTCCATGAAAGTGGGAGATTGGCAGAGATAATGCGGGGTATAGATTGCAATAACTTTGAAGTATTGTGTATTTGGTCCAAGTGGGAGATTGTTAGGAATTATGGCATCAAATACACGTAGGCACTGAGTACTTGAAGTTGGAGAAGAAGATGAGGAGACAAAGAAGCAAGAGAAGACAAATAGCGAGTAGAAGAATGCAGTCTGGAGGGTTGCGGTCGACCGCGCGGTCAACCGACCAGGTGTGCGGTCGACCGACCCAATCTTCTGAGAGTTCTTCGAGTGTACAGGTAGAGGGGACGGTTGACCGTGCATTCGACCGGTCATGTCTCCGGTTTGGTTCTACACGTTGCGGTCGACCGACCTTGGGGGTGCAGTCGACCGACTTCGGTGCTGTGCTTTTTTTGGCTTACGAGTTTAAGGCCAAATTGCAGAATTTGTGTTAATCTTTTAGGGTTTACTTGGGGGCTATATATATGGTCGTAGACTCTAGGGTTAGAATCAATTTTGTGTAATCAAGAGGTGAGCCGTTATCATTGTTCAACTTCAAGAGGGGATTGTGCCGAGTGGGGATTGTGCCGAGTGTTTCAAAGGTGATAGAGAGATTGAGAGTTGTAATCTCTTTTGTAATTTTTGTATTTCTTGGGGAATAAGAAGTATTGGTTATCTCTGCATATTGATTGTGTTCTTGTGAGATCTTGAATATATTGTGGTGGCTTGTTCTTGGTTCATCTAAGTCTTGGGAGTTTCTATTGCTTGTGGTGTGTTCCTCTATTAGCACTACAAGTTGTGGGGTGGATTCTTCAACACGAATGAGGTGGACCGTCGGGGTGTTGACGACGTTGAGGGAGCTTTGATGGTTGCCATCCAAGGGAGTAGTTTTCGTCGGTGATTGGTGGTGCTGGCGACGGAGGTGAATCGTTGGGTTGTTGGCGGTGTGGTCTGCCGGCGAACGAGATGGTTCGGCAGGCTATTTGGCAGGTAGTTGTCGGCTTGTGAGGAGGTGGTGAGGATGTCGGCAGGCGATTGATGGTGCTGTTGGCGTCGACGGGTGGTGAGGCGGCCGAGCTCGAGGGGGCGTCGAGAAGGGGGATGGTGTGGTGATGGCTGAAGGTGGCTAGGCTGGTCGGGGTGGTCAGGGTTGGTTGGAGAAGAAATTAAGGGAAGGGGAGAATTTTGAGATTGATTGATTGATTTTTTTAATTTGAATTTAAAATTAGAGTTTGAAATTCAAATTATGTTTGGGGATAAGTTGTGGGGGGATATTTGGATCATGTTTGAATTTTAATTTAGATTTTTGAAATTCAAAGCATATTGGGAGAGTGTGCTTGTTGATGAATTTTGAATTTCAATTTGAGATTTTGAAATTCAAATTCAAATTTGTTTTGGAGAGTTGAGGTGTAGAATTTAATGAAATTTGAATTTCAATATAGATTTTTGAAATTCAAATTATAGATTGGGGAGTAGAGAGAGATTATCTTTATGTAATCTGAATGTTGAACTAGATTTTGTTTGAAATTCAAATTGTATTTGTGGAGAGATCGGCGAGTACAAGCGTCACATTTGTTAGGCGGTGGTGTTAGTTGGCGGAGAAGTTCATCAACAGCACTGGCTTGTCAGTTGAGATCAACAACTACTGTTCATGGCTGGATTTGACACAATCGGAAGATGGCGTTGCGGTGTGGTTGGTTTGGCGGATATACGACTGCAACGTCGTTGGGAGAGGAGTAAGCATGCCAGCAGGGGATGGTGGACGTTTGGGGAATGTGAAGAGTCTCTGGGGTGAAGAGATATTTTAATGGATTTTGATTTTTCAGATTAGATTTTTTGGAATTCAAATTGCATCTGGGATGGTGGGGTGGGAGAACAGGGTGGAGAGACCTTGTTTACAAGTTTAGCTAGGGGGGATTAGTTAGACTAGTTAGAAATGTAGGCTTAACTTTGTAATTGTTCTTTACTGATCTGTTTCAGGAACAGATAGATGTATATTATTGTACTACTTGTTTCGTTAATTATTGATTAATGAAACGGTGACGAGGTCACATTTTTTTCGCAAAAAAAGGAGGTTGTATGTATGCCAACTATTTGACATGTGATCTTGTAATGCAAGAGATTGACCAATATTCCCTAGGGAACAATGCTCTTTGTTAGATGATATATTAGTTTAGTCTCATATTGGTTATGTATCAGTTTGGTCTTCTATTATTTCCTATATGTATGAGCTATATTGTATTCAGTTTATTAAACAATCAATCAATAGAGAATTATTCTCATCCAATAATCTTAACATGGTATCAGAGCCTATCGTCCTATAAGGCCTATACTAATTTGATTCTCATCGTCGAGGTGCGGTGGTTCTCGTCTTCATCAGAATCACTCCACCTCCCGACATTCCTCTCCCGATCTTGATCAAAATCCTAATCTCCCCCAAAACCCTAAATCTCCAAAACCCTAGTCGTCATCTAACAACAAGATCCAACACCCAAGCCATCATCATCAACATCAACGTCAGCATCAGATCGTCATCATCAACTTTAGCAACTCTCCCCGTTGTCGACGCTGCCCAACTTCGGGATCAGCAAGATCAAACAGCACCCAAACCAACTCTCCCCGCCGTCAACTATCCTCAAGAACCCAATCCTCGTCTTCGCCCTCCTCTCCACATCCGCCGTCGTCTACTCCATCGCCGCCCTCTTCACCACCAAGGACGTCTCCTTTCCCAAGCTCTTCTTCTCTGTCATCCCTAAAGTCTGGTGCCGCCTTATGCTCACCTTCTTCTGGGCCTTCCCTCCTCTCCTACAACCTCCTCGCCGTCCTCATTTTCCTCGTAACCGCAACCAAAACCAAAATCAAACCCTAATTTCCTCCCCCAAATATTTTGATCGCCATGATTCTCGAACCAGAGGAGCTCCAGTTCCTGGGCGTGGCCGGCGTCCTCTCATCGTCGACGAAGCTGATCACATAAGCCCACAACTGCCGGCTCTTCTCCCAGATTACCTCCACCCTGATCCCATAACCCTATTTCCCTTCTAATACCCATACCCGAAACCCACTTTTCTTGTACCTAAAACCCAAACCCCCCAACCTGTTTTCTGTTTACTAAAAAAAAAAACTTTCTTGCAGGTTCTTGTGCTTCTACATCCAGATCGTCGGCAAACTCACTCCGATTGACCGATCGTGAGATTGAGAGGGGGTGTTATCAGCATCCAGTTCTCAGTTCAGGGATGATATCTCACCACGTCGATAATTCTCAAATCCGGGGTGAGATCCCATCATCGACAATTCTCAAGTCTGGAATGAGATCCTATCATCGACTATTCTCAAGTCAGTGGTGAGATCCCATCAGCCTATTTCTCAGTTCAAGGGTGAGATCCCATCATCAACTATGTCTCAAGTCAGGGATGAGATCCCATCACAGATCGGGATATGGAGATCCCGCTACTGTTCGGGGTGAGATCTCAACAGTGCGCCACCACTACTTCCTTCCGCAACACTTTACTTCTCAGTTCCGTCACATGTGCCATCAAGCGCCGTCACCGCACCACAGTTTGTCGTTCCTTCCACATCAACATCGTCAGTATTCCAAACTCTTGTATCTTGAACCAACTTGAGTTTGAAAGGGGGTGTAAGATGATATATTAGTTTAGTCTCATATTGGTTATGTATCAGTTTGGTCTTCTATTCTCTCCTATATGTATGAGCTATATTGTATTCAGTTTATTAAACAATCAATCAATAGAGAATTATTCTCATCCAATAATCTTAACACTCTTAAAGGAAATCTTTGATAAGACTATCGAAGAGAGTTTGAAGTACTCAAAGGATTCTTGTTGATTCGGCTGCGGAGGATTGTGTCTCTGCCTCTCTTATTATTAGAGTACTTCAGTAACTTATTTGTGTCAACGTGTACTTGCAACTATAGTTCTTTCTTCCCCACCAAAACAAAATTTAATATAGGGTCCATACTACTGTGGAACTGGAGCTGAAAAGGCATTTGGCCGAGACATTGTAGATGCTCACTACAAGGCATGCCTGTATGCTGGAATCAACATCACTGGAATTAATGGAGAGGTTATGCCGGGCCAGGTAATCTATCCCTGTTGTTTATCTAATATGTTTTAACTTGAATATTTTATCTCTTGTTACCAAAGATGGGTTTGTGTTCATTTGTAACAAAATAAATTGTTTCATTCAGTGGGAATTTCAAGTTGGCCCTGCTGTTGGAATTTCAGCAGGTGACGAGATATGGGTTGCTCGCTACATCCTTGAGGTGAGTGCAAAATATAGAACTAAACAAGTTGCGCTTTCAGGAATAGCTGATATTGCCATCACCTTTTGTTATTGATTTTTTTTGTTATTTACTCCCTTCAAACTTGTTATTGTTTTACCACCACCAAACACACACACACACAATCCCTTCTCTCTCCTTCCCTCCCTCCCCAATTTTGCTGCCGTCATTTGAAATAGGCCGTATCTGGGTTCTTCATCAAATCCGTAATCTACTGATCGGAGAAGGTAGGGAGAAATGGGTGAAGACTGAAGAGTGTAATGGAAAGGGCATGATTTTCTGTTAAAACCCACAATTTATAAATACATTATATATATTGATTTACTAAAGAGAAAAAATTGGGCAAATCACATGTTTGGGGAACATATAGCACTTACGTGTAATTTAAGAGTCTAAATAGCAAAAAATCATCTGTTAGCATCTGAATTCTGAAGCTCATCTTTCTTACACTTTTTATTTTGTGAAAAATAATTCAGAGAATTGCTGAAATTGCTGGAGTAGTTGTGTCCTTTGACCCCAAACCGATCCAGGTTCATTTAACTTGTTCTTATATTCATATGTTTGTTGTGCTTCTGACTTGGCAACTTAATTTTGATTTTTCCTTTTTTTTGTTTTTTCCCTTTTTTTTTTGAAAATATGTTTGTTCTTCTGTAACTGTATTTTGATTGGCACAGGGTGATTGGAATGGAGCTGGTGCTCACACAAATTACAGGTTAGCTTTGACAGTTTGCAGCAATTTGCTTCTTACCCCGTAACATTAGACAATGAAGAGATACTCACCATTCTTTTTTTTTCCTAATAGCACCAAATCAATGAGGAGTGATGGTGGCTTCAACGTGATTAAGAAAGCTATTGAGAAGCTTGGTATGCGTCATAAGGAACATATTGCTGCATATGGTGAAGGTAACGAGAGAAGAGTAACTGGTCGCCATGAAACTGCCAATATGAACATGTTCTCATGGGTAAGGATGATAAATGAGTTCATTATGGTAACAGTATTTTTGTTTGAGACTTTGATGATACTTGCAATTATTTAACCTCCACTACAAGTCTACAACTATTTGTTGGTGTTATTAGATAATTTAGCAAAAAAGTATAACATTTGGTTATGTACTGATATGATCACTGGTAATCTCAGGGTGTTGCAAACCGTGGTGCCTCTATCCGTGTTGGCCGTGAAACTGAGAAAGATGGAAAAGGTTTGGAATTTCTCAATCTCATATCTAATTCAGTTATCTTCATATCATTATTAGTTCTGTGCCTAGACTTCCATCTATATTCACAGGTCAATTTTGAATCAACTACTTTGGGCATATGAATAGAGATATACATCAGCTTATTATGTCGAAGTCGAAGAATTTCTACACAATTTCATGTCTAAATTTGAACTGAAAATAAAGTATTGATTACACCTCACCTTCTTCCTCTTCTTGAGGTTCTCTAGATAACACCTAGCTGCTTCTGATTTGACCATGAAAACAAATGCTAATATTCGTGAATGCTAGTAATGGCTTCTCAATTTAAAAAAGAAAAACCGATCATTTTTTTGTATATTAATAACTTTAGCTATTCAATACTAAAGCATATTCTCGTTCAATTAAATATCATACTAATGAATTTGGGCGTTAATGGAACAAGAGGCTGAAAGTGCAAGAGTCAACCAATAGTTCCTTAATATCTTTACTCAAGAAATATTTGAGTAGTTGATGTAATTAATTCAAAAATAATAAAGCTTACCTTTATATAAATATATTATAGCAAAGCCTAGAACTAGCTTTCTTTTCTTTCCTTTTTCACCTTTTTTTTTTGGTTTTGTTTGAGGAAACTTTTCTATTTGTGCAATAGTCTCAATTGGTGGGTCTTTTTATTGTACAGGATACTTTGAAGATCGGCGCCCAGCATCTAACATGGATCCTTATATTGTGACCTCAATGATCGCTGAAACCACCATCCTTTGGAAACCGTGAGATACCTCTGCTAACTGAAGCAGCAAAAACCTCTGTTTTCTGAGAAACCTGAATCTGTTCGTTGCGAACTGAAGAAGGAAGTAAATTCTGTGTATACTTCTATCCAACTTTCTCTTATTTGTAATTGGATTGATGTTTCTAGGTTTAAAATCTTGCCTCTAATTATTTTTATTATACTTTGTTTTAGAAGCGTGGATATGTTTATGGATAGTATAGTACTACATCTGGTAGGAATCGGGGGTTGTTGTGGATTTGGTTGTGTAGAGTAATGGATTTAGGTTGGTTGAAGTTGAACAAATTTAAGTAATGGTGCTCATGTGGTGTGTTATTTAGCTAGTATTGAATTGAGCTTGGCTGAAGTTGAACAAAGTTGAAAGTGTCAATGCTCGTGTGATGTGTGTTATTTAGCTAGGAATTGATCCATGTGACAATATTGGTTTTAGCTAGGTTATTCTGCCTCCCTCTAAGAAGGCTAAGTTGGATTTCACTTCTATTTTTGGTGCCTTCAAGAGCTTTATTCCTCGAAACACATGTTTCATCTGATGGTTCTTAGAATGCAATAGCAGAAAATCATGGTTCTGTTGTAGAAGATCCTATGCATGTTGTACAGGTGGAAGAGCAAACTCTGATTGATCTTACTCATGAAGATGTTGCTGCCAATTCTGTTCAGGAACATGAGCTGTAACACATTCTCAGGTACTGCCAATGAAGAGGCCAGCTACAATGCTGAAGGTGTCAACAATAACTATGGAGTCCATTTCTCAAATGTCTACCTTTCAAGATGAGTATGTTACTTATTACACAAATGCTGTAGATACTTCAAAATTTACTCCAAACTTACCCCCAACCACTAAAAGACAAACAAAAATTGATTAAATATTACCAAAATCTTGTCTTTTAGTGGTTGGGGTATATTTGGGGTAAAATTTTAGGTATGTGTAGTCATCCTCTTACTTTTATCCTTTTAGTGCAATTGATGCAAGCAGTTCATGAGCTAATGAGATCACTAGTGATGGAGATGAAGTGGTGATTATTGACCCTTAGTAGTCATCATAGTTTTTTCGAAATTGGATTAATTGTATGGTTTATGTTGTGTTACTATGTTGGTGATCTTCTCTTGTGTTGTTTTGGGTGCCAATTTTTTTATGAGGCGCATGTTTGTGGTTATCCTGATTGTTCTGAATTATAAATTTGGTTTGGTTATAATATTTTGGCTGGAATCCATTATAAATTCTATCTTTTAATCCCTTGAAAATGGTAACCAAAGAGTAGGGGCAAACGTGTCTTGTTACTTGAAATGCAGGACTTTTAGGAATTCGTTACAAGAATTAAGATTTGTAGGAGTTGTGAATTCGTTTACAATAATTAAAATTTGTAGGAGTCATGCATTATTGGATTCGTATCCCCTACTATTTTTAAACTATAAGGAATATTTCCAAATAATAAAAATTGAAATAGTGGCTCAACAAATTCCTAAAGTAGCCAAGTAATTTTCAAAAGTTCAATTGACCTTGTCGACCATGTGGATCCGCACCTGCTCATCTATAAACATTTTTTCCTCCACACTAAACTTAACTAAAGTTGAAACTCATGATTTTGTTTATTGAGTCCTTTTCAGTATTCCATTTCAAAACTGTTACTAGTATGAACTGATAATGAACCAACCAAATCTACTTAAACAAACTATACTTCCCCGGATCTTACAAGTCCTGCAAAATGAACCCAAAAAAGGAATTAATATCTTACAGTTCATATTAATTGTTACGTAAGAACCGTGATGTCTTTTCTCGCAACTATGTTATGCAAAAATATTAGAAAATGTATACTAGTTACTGTGTTTATTGAACCCAGTTCAACTAAAGTGAGCAAGAGTAGAAGCCTAGAAAACCAAACTAGGCCGTTCACAGTGCGGTGGCCAGGTCAGTTCTGACAGCAATGTGCATTGCTCCAAAGTTGCAGGGAAAAGCCAAGGTGGCTAAGAGTCCGTTCAATATAAATATTTCTTTCATCCAATTGCTGCAGTGCAGAGTTTGGATCAAAAGAGTAAAAGACACGTATAATTGTTCGACATTGGTCACATTACGTTCCACTAGTACATGTGTGATACACGTCTTAATAAATATACATTTTTAAAAGTAAAAACTCCGACATAGTGGGGACTCGAACCTAAGACCTCCTTCATATTAGTTATGTACGTGTGATATACGTAAGTTGGTATGTTTACAAACGACAACTCCAATTTTTCTATTATAATATTAGAGATGTACCTGATGCCATTCTGTATGGAGTGGTGCCAAACCCAGTAGTGAAATACTTATTGTGATAAAACCTACCTTCCCAAAAACTCTTTAAACTGGTGGCGGCTTACTAGATACTGCTTTAGGAACGTAGGGCTTAGAAATATTTGGCAAAGATTTCATGTTCCCACAAAGCTTGTGTTGAGTTTAATACGGAATAACTCAATCTGAGATGCAAACAAAAGAAACTCATCAAAGAAACGAGAACAAGCAAATCAACCAAGCCCACAAGATTTTTTTCGAGGTTCACCCAATGCAATGACTACTTTTCCGCGCATAGGCAATCCTGCGATTTTCACTAGAATGATGAAGAGAAAAAGTTACAATCACTCTAGATCTCACCACTAAGGTGTATAGTTTTTCTTCTCTCAAGAACGGCTGCTAGATCTCTCTCTCTCTTGAAATTATCACCTCTTTTATCCCTAATAATCGTACGTCATACATATATATAGGATTACAAATGATTATATCACAACCATTGATCAAACAGCCCCACAGTCGACTGCACGAAGTGACGCTGGACTGCAATCACCCATCGAGCGAACAGAAAGTAGGACAGCCGACTGTGTGGTCGACTACACAGCTCTCAGGTAGAGAGGTTGTGCATGTCGGGTCGACTGCACTTAGTGTGGTCGACTGCACATTATGCAGTTGACTGCACTGTTCCAGAATGTAGCTTCTGCTGCTACTGTGTTTGCTTCCACTTCGACGCTTCTTCTTGTCAATCTTCTTCAACCTGTTTCATTGTGTATTGGATCCACTAATCCCAATAATCTCCCACTTTGAGACATATACATGAAGTCTAACATGTTCTTCATTTCTTTATTGGCATATTCTAGGCACGTGCCTCTGTGAGTCACCTCAACAATTTACGTGGAGACAATACGATAGTGGAATTGCAAAACTTATGTTTTCTACTATCCACTATCTTTGTGAACATGTCCGCCGGATTCTTAGCGCTAAGAATCTTTGATAACTTCAACAACTTCTTTTCAACTGGCATTTTGATAAAGTGATAGCTCATCTGAATGTGTCGAGTGCTTGCATGATACGCCAAGTTCTTTGCCAAGAATACTGCACTCTGACTGTCACACCATCTCCTATGGGTTGCTACCTATGCAGCTGATCCATGAGTCCCGAAATCCACAGCATGTCCTTAGACGACTTTGTAAGTGTCATATACTCTGACTATAGTTGACTGTGCAACAACCTTTTGTAACTGTAAAGCCCAAGTAACAGTGGTACCTCCAACTATAAACACATATTCTGCAGTACTCCTATAATCATCACGATCACCGCAAAAGTCCACATCGACATAACCATGTACATGCACAGAATCACCACCAAAATATAAAGAATGATCTGAAGTACCTGCAAGATATCTGAGAATCCACTTTACTGCATACCAATGCTCTTTACCTGGATTTCTCATGTACCGGCTGATAACTCCCATTGTATGTACGATAACTGGTCTTGTGCACACCATCGTATACATAAGACTACCAACAGCTGAGGCGTAAGGGACTGCAGTCATCTCATCCATATTTGCCTCCAATGTAGGACACAAAACCATTGATAACTTGAAGTGTGTGTTGGAAAATAATCTATGTGGGCTCACATATGTGACTAAATGTATAATTGCTATTCTAAAGTCTAACCCAAATTAAAGTGATCTAATCAAGATTAAGTAATGGGTTAAAAGCATATAATTTAAAGTGTGATATAACACGTGTAGAGACTGTAAAGTAAATTTCTTATTTTGTGATGGGCAAAATTGGAAATTAATAATTATCAATTAGGGTTATGGTACCCTATATATACGCATCTTCTTATTCCATCTGTCATCCCCATCAACAGAAGAATAGAAGACGGCCTCTCATAGAAGTGTGTATCATATAGGAGGATCCAAATCCTCTGCGCAATCTCTATCAATGGCTTCAGATTAGTGCTTCCGCTTTTTAATGTTCTTCTTCTTTTGATTTAGCAAAGATCTATAGTTTCATGATTTAGGAATTTATATTAAAGCACTTTTGCAACATGATTAAGATCCAGATTCATAGAAACATGTTTTAGGTTGTAATTAATGTTTTATGCATGTTCTTAAGTGCATATAAAATTCCATCAGTGTGTACCCAAGGGACAAGTAACTGGCCTCATGCCATCCATATTGAATCGTTTCAACATTTTCTTTATATAGTCCGCTTATGCCAACCAAAGCTTCTTACTCTGTCTGTCTCTACTGATTTTCATGCCGAGAATTTGCTTAGCTTCTCCTAGATCCTTCATAGAAAACTAAGAAGGCAGTAATTGTTTCACCTCATTAATTTTCTTCATAAATGAACCTGCTAACAACATGTCATCCACATATAAAGCTAAAATTACCGCGTCGTTATCGTCATACCTGTGCACATAGACACAATGATCGGATTCGCATCTCTCGAATTTCTTTCTTCTCATGAAACAATCAAACCTCAAGTGCCATTGTCGTCGTGCATGTATGAGCCCATATAGACTCTTCTTCAGTCGAAAAACCATGTCTTATTTTCCTTTAACTTCAAAACATGTGGGGTTGTCTCATATACATCTATTCTTCTACATCACCATGGAGAAAAGCTGCTTTGACATCTAACTGCTCTAAGTGCAAATCTTCAACTGCAACTATATTAAGTAGAACTATGATTGAAGCCATCTGCACAACTGGAGCAAAGATTTCACTGTAGTCAACACCTTCCTTTGGGAAAAACCTTTAACAACAAGTCTTGCTTTGTATCTCTAGCTTCCATCTGCCTCATCTTTGATTCTGAAAATCCACTTGTTCATAAGAGTATGCTTCCCTGCAAGTAACTTAGTAAACTCCCCAGTTTGGTTCTGTATGAAGGAGTTCATCTCATCCCTCATGGCAGACTCCCACTGAGTTTGAGCATTCCCTCTCCAAACCTCTTCATGAGTCTCTGGCTTGCCTGAATCTGCGTATAGAATATGCTCGTAAACTGTGCTTGGTGAGGGATCATACTTCACTAGTTTCCTTATATGTCGTGTTGACCTTCTCAAGGCAAGTACCGGTTCACTGACTAGTTCAGGATCCCCTAATTGCTCTGGTTATACCTGTTCATCTTGGATCTTCTGTTCATTCTCATTAGGCTCCTTCTGAGCCTCCTGTGCTGGTTGATGCTGTACTGTAGAGGCCCCACCACTTGGACCGGCTTTAGAACTTGAGTCTGAATCTAAATTTGAATATGACTCTAAATCTGAACTTGTTTTAGTTTCCTGACCTGTGTGCCTGTCTTTGTATAAGAACTCTTCATTAAATACTACATTCCTGCTGCGAATGACCATGTTATTCCTAAAATCCCAAAGTGTGTAACTATACTCATCATCGTCGCAGGCAATGAAAACACATTTACTGGATTTTGAATCCATTTTCTTCCTTTCGAGTATCATACAGTTCATTCTTTCTACAACTCCATTCTCCTGTGGAGTTCTAGGAACCGTCCTGATTCCTTAGATACCTTATTGGTCCAGATCGTCAATAAATTTTCTGCTAGTGTACTCACTGCCATTGTCAGATTTCATTGCTTTAACCTTGCACCTCGTCTCGTTCTAAACTCTATACTTCCAAGTCCTGAATGTCTCAGATAGCTCGGATTTCTCACAAATTGTCATAACCCAGACTTTCCTTGTAGCATCATCAATTAATGTGACGAAGTATCTCTTACCACCATAAAAGAATTCTTGAGCCGGACCTCACATATCTGTATGAACAAACTCTAGTTTACCAAGCTTCTTCTCACGCCCACCCAACTGAAAGCTAACCATCTTTTGTTTGCCCATGACACAATTATCGCAGAAATCCATCTCAACTTTCTTTAGCCTTGGCAAAAGATTTCTAGAATAAAGCTACTTGACACCATTTTCACATAGGTGCCCCAACTTGATAATCCATAAGAATGAAGGTGAACTACCTATTGAATCTGTGGCAATGATATCACCTGAGTCGCCTCCTGTGAGTTGATATAACGTGCCCACACGTTTTCCCGTTGCCACTAACCTAGAACTTGTAGTAATCGTCCACTCTCCAAATCCAAATGTTTTCACAAGCCCTTCTTTGTCTAATTTGCTGATTGAGATCAAGTTCTTCTTCAAGCCTGGAATATATCTCGCGTTATGCAAAACTAGTTTCCCACCATTGCGAGCTTTCACTATGATTGTTCCTTTTTCAACAACTAGGCAGTTGTGCCCATTTTCAACTGGGCAGGTGTTGAATGATAAGAAGCACCTAAGTCTATAAATCAATCATCTTGCATCGCATCAACTCCAGCAAATAAACATAAATTATCTAAATGAGTTTCGTTGCTTACCATGTTGGCTCCCTGTGACCCACTTTGCTGTCTCTTATACTCTTCGCACTGGCAGTGTCAACACTTACCTTTGCGATATCCAGCTCTAGCCTTGGACTTGTAATTCTTGCTTTTCGACCTCCCTCTGTTTGTGTTTCTCCCACAATTCTCAGTAGCCAATGTGGAGTTGCTAGAAGATGATGCATAAGATTCTCCCTTTTTTTCTCCTTACCTCCTCATTCATGATGATGCTCACAACATCCTTCATAGTAGTTGCATCAGTCATAGTATTAATGATAGCCTGTTTTAGCAGACCGCGATTGTAGGGAAGACTAGATAGCAATAACAATGCTTGTACTCGTTGCACAATCTTCAACCCTGCCGATCCTAACTAATTGTAGACCATACAAAATTTATTCACATACTCCACCACTGAACCCCTCTCAGAACAATTCATGTTCACCAACTTCTTCAAGTGAAGGATCTAGTTCGATGCGGACGATTTCTCAAACAAATCTATCAGAATATCCACAGCCTCTTTTGCGGTCTTTGCTTTCTCAATGCAGAATAACGTCTTCCTACTCATCGACATCTGAATTTGCCCAAGCACCTTCTGATCTAAATGATTCCAAGCCGCCAACGCAGCTGCATCTACTTTGGATCCTTCTGGCTTTAAGCCAAACAACGGATCATCTAAATCTTTCTGTCGGAGGTACGCGATCATCTGGATCTTCCACATTGTGAACTCTGTTCCATCGAATCTCTCGATTCTACTTTTGTCTCCCATCTCTACAACTAACTTGGTACTCTGATACCACTTTGTTGAGTTTAATGCGCAATAACTCAATCTGAGATGCAAACAAAAGAAACTAATCAAAGAAACGAGAACAAGCAAATCAACCAAGCACACAAGAACACACAAGAATTTTTTCCATGTTCACCCAATGCAATGACTACTTTCAGCTCAGAGGCACTCCTTCGATTTCCACTAAAATAATGAAGAGAACAAGTTACAATTACTCTAGATCTAACCACCATAGTGTAGAATTTTTCTTTTCTCAAGAACGACTGCTAGATTTCTCTCTCTTGGAATTATCACTCCTTTTAACCCTAATAATCGTACACCATACATATATACAGAATTACAAAAGATTAGATCTCAACCATTGATCAAATAGCCCCGTTCGGTCGACTGCAATCACCCATTGAGCGAACAGAAAGTAGGACAGTCAACTTCGCAGCCGACTGCACAGTTCTCGGGTAGAGAGGTTATGCATGTCGGTCGACTGCACTTAGTGTGGTAGACTGCACTGTTCCAGAATGTAGCTGTATTGCTGTTGTGAAACTCTGACTTGCTCTCACTTTGATGCTTCTTCTTGTCAATCTTCTTCAACCTGTTTCATCGTGTATTGGATCCCCCAATCCCAACAGCTTGTAAAGGTTATGCTGAACACCCCTCCTTCTCTTCATCACCTTGCAACGACTTTTCCAAATTGATAAAACTCCACCTTGAGTTGTGTACCTGCAGCCTCGTGCTTCCAGAGTTCCCAAGAATATCATGTTCTGTTTCAACAAAGGAATATGCATGACGTTTTCTGGTGTGTACCCATTTCCATTTGGCGTCTCCATCTCAACTGTTCTGTCACCCATTGCTTCACATATCTCACCAACCATCGTTCTCACACAATGATGTCTAGTAGACTTGTAAGTAGAATACATCTCCCTCTCGAAGCATATATGAGAAGAACTACCTGAATCAAGAAATATCCAAGATACACATCTATAGAACTTGAGATAAGAGTACAATCTAAGTTATCACCTGATTCAGCAACACTAGCAATATTGGCAATATTGGCGCTCTTCTGATTTAACAACTTGCGACAATTATTTTTGCAATGCTGAATCTCTCTGCAATGGTTGCAATGGATCCTATCTTTACATGAACTTTCTCTTTCACTCAAAGTACCATCCACCCCGTTGGAACTCATAGAAGTAGACGCCAATCTCAGAGTCTCCTTCCTAAGTCCATCATCCTTCAAGCCCTCGATCACCTCTGCTACCGAAAGCTTCTCCGTGGCAAACTTTCCGTCTATCATGGTGGTTATTAGATACTTGATGAATCTGTTAGTGAATCTATCAAGTTGAAAGATTTTAGATCATTTGTGATTTTCACACTCAATTCAGATGACTCCGAATTGACTTCCTCTATGTGATTTAGTAGAGTAGTATTTTTCTTTATTGAGTAATTGAACAGTTTTCTCTTCTAGTACATATGATCCTATAATGATGATTCTGAGTAGTCAGCCTTGAGTCTTACTCACCGACTCGCTACTCTTCTACACCTGACGTCGTTCGTCGAAAACATTCGGATTAAACCTAAGGCTTTTGAACAAATCTCTTCGCACTTCTCATACTTTATGCCGATTGATCTCCATTTATCTCCTTCTAGGGCTAGATCCAAGCCCTGATGATCAATGCGTTGTGCATGTCTTCCTTCCAGAGATTAAAGTTGATCTTACTATCAAACCCCTTAATCTTTGTGAAACTCGAATTTGTCATCTTCTCCAAGGAACTTGAATAACTCCTGAACTGCAGAATATTTATGACCTGAAGCTCTAATACCAATGGTTAGGAATTCTCTGCTGAGTTTGCAACAACCGATCACTACGAATAAACCACCAAGTAAATCAAACCAAACACAAAAAGTACACAATTTTGTTCCAGTTTGGGCAAATGCTAATCCGAAGTAGAAACAACCGAGATATTATTCACTAGAGAAGATACAGTAGTTACACATACTCTCACCACGAACATATCTATCTCTCCAGACTCACTATAAGATAATCTATTGTTTACAATGAAAAACTCTCAATGAAGTAATTTTCTCACTTTACCTCTTTACATGCTCTTACCTCTCGAAGGAGGCCGTTACAATCATAGAGATCTAGAGAAAACCTGGGTTTTAGTCTTGATACAATAACCGTCCGATATACCTTGAAGAGAAGCTACATGATAGAAGTCATACGATCTAACATGGAGAAGAAGATGGGCTCAAACAGATTGAGGATAAGAACGAAAAGACGACCTTTTGTTTGTTCATTTTTTCACTTTCGAGCTCATGATTGTAAATACCAACTAATTGGTAAGTGTGACAATTCACTAGCTTTGTCAACAACACTCGAGACAACTCTTTTACAACCTAACAAAATAGTACAGTAATAAACCTGTACAGCCTAAATTGATTTTAACAATGGTCTATTGCCTCTTACAAGGGCTGTTTTCCTTCAATAGTTCACCATGTGAAGTCCACAACGGATGGATACATCACCAACAGAAAGAGTTCTCCACAAACTTCATGTTCTGAAAGGAAACAAAACAAGTACGTGAGCTCCAACTGAAGAATATTCCTTACATTAAACAGTTTGATGGTCTCATACCTGTAGCATATGTACCTTTCGCAGTATTTGAATGCCTGCATGTATGCCTTTTCAGCTGTATGCAGATAATATACAAGAGATGGCAACAGGTCATGTTCTTGCATTTTCTCGTCACAGGTTATATATTCTTGTGTTTGTGCTCGGACAAAGGAGGATCAAAACAACCATGTAGTGTTTACCGGATGTCTCAAAAAGTAATCATAATCCGGATGGAAGTTAACAGATATTTGATCACCTTTGCGAACTTCAGCCGTAGCCATCACAGAAGCAGAGTGCTCAAGTGTTTTCAGCCTCTCTTTTAGAAGTTCAGTGGGAGATAAGATTGAGGTTTCTTCCTTCTGGACTTCCATAGACATCAAGTCTCTTGGTTGAAACCAGCACTCCCTCTGTAAGACAACCATATATACAATTTAACAACATTTGACTGCTAAAAAAGAAGTCACTAAAACACCAATGCACATTACAAGTATGTGATTGATAAGGAAATATGCCTTACAAAAATGCACCCAGTAAGATGTTTCAAACATTCTGGTTATCTTTAATAAATGCAGAACTCTAAGTGCTTGCACAAAAATGCCTTGAAACCAACAGTTAACAAGAGGAAAACTCTGGAACTGCTCAAGTCATTCATAACCTAGTTGAATTCAACAGTCAACACCAAATCCATAAACTTTCTAGGATAATAAATCATTCTCCGGGCAACATGAATTCAGTCTGTAGACGCAGACAATATACCGTGTATATCTGACAAGCCACAATAAATCATTTTTCCATCTCTCTCTCTCTCTCTCTCTCCCTCTCTCTCTCTTTTTTTTTTTTGGGGGGGGGGGGGGGGGGGGGGGGGGGGGGGGGCATATGCCATCCCTTTATCTATCTATTTGTCTATTGGACAAGAATAAATAAAAATATAGGACTCATCATAACTCATCCTCAACCCTTTTCAGTTGCCACCTTATCAGGCCCAGTGTTACTGAATTCTCCCACCCCCCTCCAAACCACCGGATCTCACGATCTAACTCAAGGGAATTTTGCGACCCATATCTCTTAAGCTAGTGATCCACATGTGGTCTTCTTCCAAAGCTTCGAAGTGTACATCTTCATGCGTTAACCCATCAACTTCCATCTTCATGCGTTAACCCATCAACTTCACTTCAAACTCTCATCTTCAACCTCTCCTCAATTCGGGTTGCTAATGAGTTTAATTTGAGTATTACTCTTATATTTCAAAATGCTGGTTGCTAAAGATTTTATAAATTAATTTTCCCTGTGACTATCTTTAGACAGATAAGAACATTTTGCAGAATATGTAACATAAGGGACCAAAGCACAAGACTGAAATTTTTTTAGGGTATATTAACGAGAAGTGTAATTCAATGAAAAAATATATTGAGGTATTTTTCTGCATACCCATAAATTTTTAAGAAAAGAAAAAAGAGCTGGCCCTGGCCTTCAGGGTGGCTGGCAGTGCTAGGCGGACGTACCATATTAGTATTTCCCTTTTTTGTAGATATAGGTTATATAACTAGAGAATAAGAAAATTTCTTAATTAGTACCCTACATGATAACATTTTTTATTTTTCTGAATCTGTGAATCATGAATTTAGTGGAAGAACAGAGCCTTTAAGAATATAGTCCTTTCCTTTTGGCCTCTATCATTCATACTGCAGTACCACCATAAAAGTTTCCTATTCTGTTTGGGAGCAATCAATCACATCCGTAGTATGACTGGTTTTCTTAATGTTGTAACTTGGAAGGCCTTCTTAGTTCTCAACATTACTCTTAGACTGAAACTCGATTCTTCTCTGAATAGTAAACTTGTTAGTATTTTTTAACAAGGCAAAACTTGATAGTTGAATCTGTAATTTATTATCATAGCTCAGTCCTTCAAGCCCATAAGTTTAGTTTGGAGATTTGACAGCAGAGCCAATATTAATTGACGAGAGTTTTAGATAATTATTTCAACATTAGCAAAGTCTCAAACTAGGTACTTTCATCTACTGATGCACCCACAGTTCAAACACAAAGGAGACGGTTTGAGTTAGAAAATTCCCCATTTTTTATTAAAAGATTTTCTTTCTTAAAAAAGTTAGAAAGAAAGAAAGAAAAGCAACAATATAAGCCATGCATGATAGAAAGATAGTCAAGATCTATGATTTATTGGATACCTGAGCATTGTAACTCTGCAGGCCTACAGCTGGGAAGATTGTACGAGTGACTCCCATATTTGATGAAGCACTTTGATGAACAAAATGGCCGAGAGAATGGTAGGTTAAGAATGCAGCACGAAAGTTGCCTTCAGGTATACGATAAATAGGATACCAAGCCACAGCATACCTGAAATTCAATTTCTGACTTTAAGAATCAAATTATAATGGAGAAAAAATTTGTTTAAAAACAGTAAAAAGAAGCTATAACATTAATATATAGAGGGGGAAATGCATGGTGCAGAAATAAATGTACAATACAATAAACAAACCATGAGGCAGGATGAAGATCCTGTAGATTCAAGTATTTCAGATTCAATGGATCTCCATACATGTGGGCATTTGGTGATCTCTCACCACGGATCAGCTCGTTTATCCTGATATAGATCACAGAAAAGTTCAGTTGAAACCAATGAAAATTATACTAGCTCAAAAATCAAAAACTTGTAGAAACAGACACCAATATAATTACATTGTGACACTAGGAACTGGTCTTTGAAAAGAAACACCATGTTCATGCTACACACTTCTGTTGTGCAAAGTATTAGCATTAGAAAGAGAAGAATATTCCTAGTCTGTACATAATAGTTAACGAGATTATCCAGTAACTCACTGAAATGGAAAAGAGACAACATGCACTGAGATGGTGCGAATTTACTTATCTGTGCATTAGAGGTCTTTGAAAAGAAACACCATGTTCAGGCTACACACTTTGGTGTGCAAAGTATTAGTATTAGAAGGAGAATATTCTTAGTCTGTTCATAATAGTTGGATTCTCCAGCAACTCAATGAAACCGAAAAGAGACAACATGCATTGAGACTGGAGTGAAGTTACTTATCTGTGCATTAGAGGTACTTGTAAAAGTCACAAAATCTTTCACGAATATCAGAACCAACAAAATGGTGCTAGCTAAACAATTTTCCATGTGCTACTAAATGTTATTATTTTAATTAACTAAAAAAATATAGAGTGATGAAATAGCACCCAAAGTTTACCCTAATTCCCAAACAGCACCCAAAGTTTTTAAAATAGAACCAAAAACCCCATTCGTTAATTTTTTAACATAATTATTGTGAAATTACAGAAATACCCCTGACCTCTCTACTTCTCTTTTCAGTTCTTCTTCTTATTCATTTTTTCAGTTTTTTCAGTTTTTTCGGGTTTTTTTTCAATTTTTTTTTCTTGTTTTGATTTTTTTTAAAAATTTTTGGTGGAGATGAAGGTGTTGGTGAAGAAATACCCCCGACCTCTCTACTTCTCTTTTCAGTTCTTCTTATTCATTTTTTCAGTTTTTTAAGTTTTTTCGGGTTTTTTTCATTTTTTTCTTGTTTTGGATTTTTTAAAAATTTTTTGTGGAGATGAAGGTGATGGTGATGGGTTTCAGAGGTGGTGGAGATGGTGGTCGATGGAGATGGGTTTCGGAGGTGACGAAGATGGTGGTGGAGATGGTGGTCGGTGGTGGTGACAGTGGTTGGAGATGGTGGTGGTTGACAGAGATGGTGGTTTGTGAGGTTGTGGTCAGTGATAGTGAATGATAGTGATGGTGGTTGGAGATGGTGGTGGTGGTTGATGGAGATGGTGGATGGGTTTCAGAGGTGGTGGAGATGGTGGTCGATGGAGATGGGTTTCGGAGGTGACGAAGATGGTGGTGGAGATGGTGGTCGGTGGTGGTGACAGTGGTTGGAGATGGTGGTGGTTGACAGAGATGGTTGTTTGTGAGGTTGTGGTCAGTGATAGTGAATGAAAGTGATGGTGGTTGGAGATGGTGGTGGTGGTTGATGGAGATGGTGGAAATGGTGTTCGGAGATGGTGGTCGGCGGTGGAAATGGTGGCCGGTGGTGGTGGTGATGGATATGGGTTTGAATTTTATACCCGTTAAGAGGTGAGGACAATTTTGACATTTCATACTCTTTTTAACGGGTTTTAACCTGTTAAGAGGTATATTCGGAAAATATTTCATTAACTTAATGGAAAACTTAAGGGCTGGTGCTTTTTCATCCATATTTAAAAACTTTGGGTGCTATTTGGATATTTTAAAAACTTTGGGTGCCATTTGGGAATTATGACAAACTTTCAACATTTGGTCATTTCCCCATAAACATATTCTGGAATCATATCAGATACAATTACTTTTCTTAACCCTCCCCCAAATATTCTCTTTCCAAAGTTATATTGTATGTTTTCTCAATATTAAACATCCTAATTTTGTAGTGATGTAACTAATTACTATTCTCTTTTATATTTATCCCTCGCAGAATTTTCAAATCCGAAGTAAACTTCAGACCTGACAAATGTTTGTAGGCACATCTGAGCTTCCCTGGATTGATCATCCTAAAGGCACAACTTGTTACATGAAAAGTTTTAAACATTAAATCAGAATAAGTATTTCATACAACTCTTAAAAATTATAATTTTAAAAGTTTAAGAGTAAATAAAACTTATAAAAGAAATTAAAACCTAACTGTGCTATATTAACAGCAATGAGACTTGATAACTGGCTGTCACATCTAGTCTTCACTAAAATATCCAGTTTATTTCAACTTTGAACCAAGTATGGATATCGAGTTTTACATTCAATCAAATTTGATATGTATATCCGTAATAGTTAATAAAATGGATGTCGGTTAATGACATGAAGGATGATGCAACACAATAATGATATTTTTAGTGTAACACTACACATGTTTCAAGCTTTATGGCGCAGGCGCACTAACAATCCAGACAGTCAGTGAAACAGAAAAAATATTAAAAGTGAAAGGGGAAAAAATTCTAAATCAATGTTTTATTAAAAAAGCAAAACTATTTGCTACTTTCACCAGTGACAGCAAAACTGAAGGGGAAATTAGTCAAGAATTGGAAACATACTTTTCAAACAGTGGTCGTCTCCGCGGAGGCAGGGCATATTCAAAATATTCAAAAATGACCTCCTCGATCAATTTTTTTTTCTCTACCGGAAGTAGATTCTGGAAAGCAAGCAGTACAGGGATGATTTGTGAATGTAGGAAGGGAGCCCAACTTAGATGAAAGCTTTAGTGCAGGATCAACCTTATGAAATTTTGGCACCGCTCCGCAGTAACTTGCTGAACCAGAGTCGGACGGAGCAAATAATTGCAACGCAGAAAGATAAGGTACAAAGTAAGCTCTGAATTCAACAAAGCCATTGCGCAACCTTTTCGACTTACGGTTATCCTCTGCCTTCACTTCCAACCCATAACAGCCAGGTTCTTCATACCACTGCCAAAGGCTTGCCAAAGAGAGATTATATTTCTGATGAAAGCACATACCATTATGATGCCTCGGACTAATAATTGGAGATGCAGAACGCATGAATCTCTCAAATTCAGCAAGACAGCTGCCTTTTAGGTGAGCATCATCTGTTATGGTTCGCAAGTTGCGAGTGGCGTCAACCGCTTGAATTATCTAGCCTAAAACAGTCTTGAATGTAGTCGTCGATCCAGGGGAAATCACTACATCGGTTGAATCAAGATGTGATTCTCTAGACGATGAACAATTAGCATCATTACTACTTTGGCTGGAACATTGCATCTCTTTTTCAGTTTGAAGATTTGAACTTACTACTACATCAGCATTCTTACTATCTAATACATTTGGGACTGATTCATCTTCTGCCAAAGCCGCTGGGTTATCAGAATGGCTCGTATGATACACAGCTGCATTTTTTCTGCCCATGGGGACCCACTTCTTGAATGCAGTCCCAGAATTACTGTATCGATTGTCAGTGCCATTCATGGGATAAAGATCTTCGTTCATGTTATCATAACCCTTCAAATCATTACCATGTGAATGCCCATCAGTGTTAGCCTCCCTACTTGGATGTAAAGCATCTGCGCCTGATAGTGACTGACCTATTTGATTGCATGCAACCGCTGGAATCACTTCACCCATAATACTACTACTATTTACTGAAGATCCAGCCAGGTCCATACATTCTTCAGTTTCTTGCTCTTGTCCCAACTGGCATAAGTCTTTTCAGTTGAACTCACCTCTTTTGGTTGAGCATCAATTTTACAAGGCCTAGCAAGATTTGTATTACCACTATGAGAACCCTTTCTGAGATAGTGATTTATCTGCTTTGCCCCTGAGCCAGGTTTCTTTTTGACGTTACTTTCACTTGAATCAACAGGGTTGGAAGCTATTTTCAGAGAATGTTTTATGGATGGTTCGCCAACCATATCATATGCACAAGGATGTTTACCATTCTTTACTCTCTGAGTTTGACTTGGCAAAGCATTTGATCTCACCCTTGTATCTGAACCCTTGGAAAGGGTTTCAATCGTCGGTGTCTCCGTCTTTTGGACCTTCTGCCATACAGAATTAGAGTGATCTTTTTCTGAATGAGAAATCAATTTTCTAGCTGCCCTACCTCTCTTTACCGAAATAGCGGTATGGAAATCATTTGCTACTCCATTATTCACTAAAGAAAAATCTACAACATTATCAAGTCCAACTTTATTTTTTACTAATACTCCTGTTTCCACATTACTACTGTTGGGTTCACATATATCACTCTTCAAGCAATCCACCATTTCATCCTTCTTTGTACTGATATCTTCAACTAAGGTTTCTGATATTTTTTCATCAAAACAGACTGAAGAGCACTTAGTGGAGGTTTCGCCAACAGAATCAATACAAGTACTTTCTTCGCACTGACTTTCCAATTCAGAGGGAACAGTTTTGCTAATGGACCTTTTGCTATGCTTCCCTTTCTTTTTGCCTTTCTTTTTGGAGCCTCTTTTCACAGGCTTTTCGTCCTTTAGGATATCAGTGACTAAGATATCAGAACCAACAGGGCTCAAACTATCAGATAATGAATCAGAAGTATTAGAGAAATCCTTGAGAGATTTGGTCTGTTTGTTATTGTTGCAAGATAGACCCATTTCATTCATTCCTGATGAGGTGAGGGTTGCAAACTGTGGAGAACATGTGTTCTCAGGGAGATTAGTTATATGCTGTTCTTTGTGTGGATTAACCAGGAAAATTAATGTTGGTGGAGATTCAGAACGAGTGGTTCCCTGATCAGGACCTTGAAGTGATTGCAAAAGGGCCACCAGTTTCCAATATGAATCAAGTTTGGAGTAAACTAAAGTGATGATACTGCAGCTGTTAAATTGGATAAAGAATATCAGAATAAATTCGAAGTCACCAGGTTGCTAAAGACAATTACAGAATAATAACTGTAATATGAGCAGTAATAATGACAATAGTAAATAGGCTAAATTTAAATTAAAAAACCCTTCTACTATATCCTTTCGAAAATCGCCTTGAACTTTTTTGGCGCAAAACCCCCCTTGAAGTATGTTTTCAAAAAACCCATCTCGGGTTTTATCAAAAAAAACACATCTAACTTTCTCCTTCTCCTTGTATTAGATAACCTCATTCAGGTTTGCAAGTTGGTTCAGCAAACATCATCCACCTTTCTTATTATTGTCAAAAACCTCACTCAACTCTCATGTCTCTTAGGTTGTGTAAAAAAACTAAGCAGAAAACTCACGCCGTCGGGGTTGGGTTTTTTTGAAAAGGGGGTTGCGCAAAAAAAAGTTCAGGGTGTTTTTTAAATTTAGCCTAGTAAATAAGTAAATTTTAAAGTAACAAAAAGAAGAGCTTGCAGTTGAAAGAAAATAAAAACAAAATAAAGAAAAAAGCCTTTGGAACAGAGGTTTTGTAATTAGTCTTGATGATAATAACAAAACCCAAAGAAAATTTAGATGTCTCCATAAGAGAGTTCATGGATATTCAACAAAAGCACACTTGATTTAGCTTAGAGAGCATTTAGAAAGAAATTTTATTTACATTTATTATATCCTCTTAAGGTGAGTGTACTAATTTTGGAAATAGATTCTTCTTTCTAAATAAAAGAGTGAAGATTTTAGAGAAATGTGAAACAATATACATTCTTCTGCTTAACTGGAAAAAAATTAAAAAATTATTACAGACATAAATGATTATAATTAACTTGTATGTAGTACCAAAGAAACTGGCAACCATTCTAATAGTAACCCTCTACACTGGACTATAATAATAAGATCTACCACGTTCTGAAGTCCCTATCTAATCTCCATGCACATTAGAGCCAGCCCATAACAGATGCTATATAACCATAAACCATGAACTAGTCCACAGATCACACACAAACAAAAATGACTGCTATTGCAAAGAATAAAAATTTTTGTCAATTTTTGTGCACATATGGGGTCCACAAAGTAATCACATGCCCCATGACACATGATCCTGGTAACATCCATGAAACCACACTATTCACAAATTATCATGTCACACCCACATTACAAACATTTGACAGCTCCAATTCAAATCCACAGTAACTCTGTAATTCATATTTGAATTTGGATTTGAACCATGATGCAGTGATTGAACATTGCTCACATACAATGTATGTGATGTTCAGCTTCACCTTTTGAACATAGAACTGACCATTTGGACAGACTCCTGTCAACTAGCAAAGATAGCGCGTGAATCTATAGCACTCAACCTCACATGAACACACTGCCAAAATCGGATTTGAACACACTAAAACTTAAACGCATAAAGCATCATGCGAACACGCTAAAACTAAAACGTCGCACAAATAGATGGTGACATATATAGCATGTACATATGTCGCCTCCAAATTTATATACGTGGTTGTGCATATTTAGCATGTATATTAATTACTAATCTCATTTTTTGGATTTTTTTTTCTTTTTCTCTCATTGTCTCTCTTATAAGGAAAATTATACTCTATTTATTGAATTCCAAAGCCCTAACGAAGACATGACAAGAATTTCACCTTTTTTATGTGATACTAACAAGCACCACTAACATTAAATTAGAAGAAAAATACAAAAATCTTTAAAAATAGTAAAAAAAATGCAGGATAAAGCATTGCAGGAAATGTTTAAAAAGGAAAGAACTTGTGCATATAGGAAGTACTCATAAATCAAACTAAACCATAATACCTTTGTTCACGAGTTCTCAGGACAATTTTAGATAGTTGTGATTCCTGAAACAAGATACATGCATACATACATCAGATTCAATTTCTCGTGAACAGTATAATTTAGTTTGCATCCAGAAAAGGAACCTCAAGTTAGAAAACTGATTAAGTTCGTCTCTAAGCATAACTTACATTTGAGGAGAGCTTGCCATTGTTCTGATTTAAAGATCTTCTGAGACATATTTATTGTTGACATAAAAGTGACATAAACAGTGAGACATATTTATTGTTGACAGTAAAAGTGAAACTGATTCTAAGAAACGAAATTAGAAACAAACATGAAATTATCAAGAGATATAACAAGTATGAAAAACCAGCCACACATGAACCCTTCAAAGTCTGGAGATGAGTAGGTATTGAGGAAATTAGCAAGGTCATCAGTTAGAAAGGGCACATAAACAGCATAAAGACCAACAAATTTAAACCCTGCAAAGTCAGGAGATTATTCTTCATAAATAGGATAATTATTATGAGAAAGAATCAGCAATACTTGGGAGGTGATGAGGGGGAGAGAGAGATGGGGAGGTGGCAGAGAAAGGAAGAGGCTACTGCGGAGGAGGAGGCGGCCGCGAAGGGAAGAGGTCGACGGTGGGGTGCAGGGCGGAGGTTGATGAGGAGGATTGACAAAAGAGATGGATTTGTGACAGAACTGGGGGGAACTGGGGTTTGGGATGTTACACAAATATTTATAAACTTTAAACTCAATTGATTGAGAGACACAGAAAAACAGAGAAGAGAATGGGAGAGGAATAAAATCCAACAAGAAAATAAAACTAAAATAAAAAATAAATAACAACTTACAAATAAACCAATTGATATGTAACTAGGTAGAGTAGTCGAGGTTTGTGTATCACACAATTTCCTTAAAACAGATTTCGCGCTCGCGCCTCCTCCGGTTGCTGGATTGTGCGAAGGCGTCTTTCTCCCAGGATGCAACGACTAGAGCGTTCACGTAGGCACCACGTAATACTCTCGAACTGACCGACAGCGTGAGAATCCTATCACCGACTTACCAAAACAGCAGGACCGAGGAACGGAATAGAGTAAAACTAAAATAGAGGAAGAAAGAAGATGATTCTTGTGCAGAGAAGGAAGTGAGAGGGGAGGCCTCTATTTATAGGGTCAGGGTCAAAAACTGTAACGGCAGACAAGACTATCAATGCCTTCAATGTAACGGCTGACAATGTATTGAATGCCTACACTGTAATGGTAGACAACAGTCAATGTCCTGAATGTCACAGTGTAACTGCAGACAGTTAATTGAATGCATACAATGTAACGGTAGATAAAATGTTTAATACTGCACTGAAACGGCAGATAAAACCATTTTTGCATTTATAACAGCCGTTTACAAAGGCAAAATCAAAACTGCAGCAAAAGGTGACTCTGCACGGGGTGGGGTTATATCGGTCCGGCATTCATGTCCGTAGGACGTGAGGCCGCACACAAGTCGCATGTAATCCGGTCCGAGATCCCCCCTCCCCGCGCGCGCGCACCGCGAGAAAGAGCCTCTCTTGTAGCTATCTTACAATGCTTAAAATTGCTCAAAAACTGGTTCGTAAATGGTGTATAAAATACTTATAATCTAACATTTTCCACATGAATGAAAATTGACGACTATAGACATGACAGACTGATACGACAGACTTGGTGATAGAATTCAGCGGTTGAATCCTGCATAGGATAGGTAGGTGTTATCCTTTGAACCTTCCCTTATGAAAACTAGTATAATATACGTGCGATGCACGTATAAAAAGGTAAAGTCATCTAATTAAATGAATATATATTGAATAAGAAAAAAAATAGTTTATATTTGAATGTTTTGATTTGGGCTATACGTGCGGTGCACATGTATATTTATTGGATATAGTTTGAACGTGTATTATATGTGTTTATATAGTTACAAAGTTAGGGTTTGTTTGTTACAAACCCCAACTCTCTCATTAAAATAGTAGAGATATGTTTACTTTACTAACTAAGCAGTAGATGCGATGTCCTTGAACTGTTCTATCATTTGTGTAAACGATGACATATCTCACACAGAAATCTTCCTATAGCATTTTCAGTTCTCACTGTTATGTTCGTTTTGGCCATGAACATACGCCTGGTTTGCAACAGTTTAACAGGAATATTGCCCTATATTATTCCATTGGAAGCGGCCCTTCTTCCATCTTACATAGGTGATTTCTTACTTAAGAGTAACCCACATTACTCTGCTCGGATATCCGACGCATAAGAATCATTAAAAGCCTAGCTTAACCTGTTACCTTACGAGCATCACTGTTTCATCATGGGAATGGACATGGAAAAATCCTCATAGTGATCCAACTTGGTCTTTACAATTTAGTTGTCCCTTTGAACCTAGATCTTGTGATCTCTAGTCAGCTAGGTTGGGTGTCCATTGTATCGACTTATTCTTTCATGGGCTTTAGTCTCATTTTTCTCGATGATTTATCAACGAACTCTCTGTTTAACTCTTTGGTTAGCGGATCCACAATGTTATCCTTTGACTTTACATAGTTTACAGAGATAACCCCAGTAGAGAGTAGTTGTCTAATGGTATTATGTCTTCGACGAATATATCTAGATTTACCATTATACATATTGCTATGTGCTCTACAAATTACAGATTGACTATCTGAATGTATGCAGATTGGAGGTACAGGCTTTGTCCACCTTGGAATATCCTCAAGAAAGTAGCGTAACCATTCAGCCTCTTCCCAACATTTATCCAGTGCGATAAATTCAAATTCCATCGTAGATTTAATGATCACTGTTTGTTTTGAGGATTTCCAAGAAACTACTGCACCACCTAGTGTAAACACATAGCCACTAGTGAATTTTGAATTATCACTAGATATCCAATGCGCATCACTGTATCCTTCAAGTACAGCCGGGTATCTCGTATAGTGCAGCTCATAGTTACGAGTAAAATGCAAGTACTTTAGTACTCTTGTAATTGTTTACCAATGCTCACTTCCAGAATTACTCGTATATCTACTTAGTTTACTAACTGCATAGGCTATATCTGGTCTTGTACAACTCATTAAGTACATTAGACTGCCTATGATTTTAGAGTATTCTACTTGAGAAATACTCTCACCTTTATTCTTGGATAAATATAAAGTTAGATCTATTGGAGTTCTGGCAATTCCAGAATTATCTTTATCAAATTTTCCAAGAATATCGTCAACATAATGTAACTGGCTTAAAATAAGCTCGTCCGATGTTCTTGTGATTTTAATTTCCAATATAACATCAGCTAGTTTCATGTCTTTCATATCAAACCTCGAGTTCAACATGTTTTTAACAGATTTAATCATCTAATCATTGCTTCCAATAATAAGCATGTCATCTACATACAAACATATAATGACATATCTATTTTCTGTGTCTTTGACATATACACATTTGTCACATTCATTGATCTTGAAGCCATTTGTCATCATGACATTGTCAAATTTCTCATGCCACTTCTTTGGAGCTTGTTTCAAGCCATATAATGACTTCACCAGTTTACACACTTTCTTTTCATGTCCTGGAACTGGAAAGCCCTCAGGTTATTTCATGTAAATTTCTTCATCTACATCTCTATTAAGAAAAGCTGTTTTTACATCCATTTGATGTACTTCAAGATTGCGCAGAGCTGCTACTGCAAGTACGATCATAATGAAATTTATTCTCGTCACAGGAGAATATGTATCAAAGTAATCAAGACATTTTTTTTGTTTATAACCTTTAATTACAAGTCTTGCCTTTTATTTATGTAACGCCCCACAAAATTGGAAATGACAATTTTGCCCTTGTGTGTTACGCACGTATATTTTGTAACGTTACTGGTAATATTTGTAACGTGTTTTCGTTACGTATTGTGATTTCTGACTAATTATGCATTCCCTGTATATTTTATCCTATTTAAATCAACTAAGATATTAAAATTCAATCCCTGCATTTTTACGTGCTTTTTACGTGTTTTTGATCTACATATCGATTATGTGTTTCCACCGCTACGTGTAATATTTTCTATGTGATTAAATTATTTATTTTTGGTATTCAAATCTATTTTTATAAACGGAAATTCATTTCTCTTATTTTGATTAAAATATTATTATACGTGTAATGCACGTGTTCTCTACGTACGTAGCAATTACGTCGAAAAATTAATAAATATATTTTCTTATATTTTATTTTTATTATCTTTTAACTTTTTCCATTGATAACGTCGAATTTCTTATTTTTGATGTTTTACATGCGATGCACGTGTTTGTTTCGATGCGCGTATTTAGGTGTATTCCTTCTCGAAATAAATTTCATAAAATGTGTGTGCATTTATTTTATTTGTGCATGAAAAATTATTAATTTTTTAATTAAACTAAAATTTTACGTACATATTACGTGTGTGTGTGTGTGTGTGTGTGTGTGTGTGTGTGTGTGTGTGTGTGTGTGTGTGTGTGTGTATATATATATATGCACACCTATACCCCTAATTCACTACTTTCCTTACTTGTCAACTTCCGAACACCACGGTACAACCCAACTCAGCATGGTCCCCCTTCCACTGTGCCTACATTACTATACCTATATACTATAGTCCTTTGTACATGTATATATCTATGTAAATAGGGTGATATATATTGTACACATGAAGTTGATTTTGGTTCCTGTGCTAGTCCGGTTGGAAGTTGGAGAGAGGCCGGAGGGGGGTTTTGGAAGTGGAGAGTTGGGGGTTGGAGTTTTGAAGAGGTGGAGATGTGAAGAGTTGGGAGTCAGGGGAATTAGGATTATGAAGGGTTGAAAATTAAGTGGAGTATCAAAAAAAATTTATTAGGTGTAGAATTATGCAATTTGAACCCTCACATTGACCTATAAATACACCCCTCATTTTCTTCTCGTATCACACATAAAATAAACAAAAATAGAGAGAGGAAAAAGTAAGAGAGAAGAGAGTATTTTTTGTGCTTTGGAGGCTTGCTAGGAGAAGGATAAGGAGGTGCTAGTTGAAGCTAGGAGCTAGAAGTGTCTTTTCATTCTTGATTTTCATTCTTCATAAGAGGTGGGTGGTCTTGATATTTTATAAATTTTAGTTTGAGCATGCTAGAACATGATGTTTAGTAATATAGATCAATTGATGTGATATGAGTAATCCTATGTTTTTTTCTAAATTATGAGACATGCATGCTAATTTATTACATGAGTAGTATAAAGTTGATGTGATAATTAGAGAACAAAATCCATGCTTTTATGTGTGCTATGAAATTGTGGAAATTTTGATGTGATTAAAGAAATAAGTTGTCATCTTGTTGTTTGGAAATGAGAAATAATGAGTTTTTGTCATATGCATGTTAATTTACAAATGCAGAGGCATGTAATTGTAAAAATAATTGTAAAGACTTCCTTTATAGTAAAAATGAATTTTTGTAGTTAAATTGGTACTCATAAATCCATTCAAATTGTTTGTAAGGATACAAATTACTACTTTTTTAAATTGAAGAAATGAATTTTATGTTCATTAAAGAGAACAAATAAATTGAAATTTAGATATAATGTTTAAAATATCAATTATAAATCTGTGAGTTGCTGTTTGAAAGAAATTTCAGTCTAGATGAACTAATTGTTGACTAACGAGATATTAGAAATGGAGTTTTATGAAAAATAATAGAATAACAGAAAAGCTGAACAAAAGCCTATTAATGCAATTTGATATCAAAGGTCGCAAGTGGACTTCTGGCTAGCAAGTGCGCCATAGGGTAGTCAGAGGACTTGGGTTCGAAACTTGTTAGACCCACTTTGTTATGTTTTGTTTAAATAAAATACCAAAACCCGAGAGTTTATTTAAGGGGTTTTCAATGTGGCTTTGTGACAGTCCAGTCACATGGACTTCTTGGCTTTCGATGTAGATCTGGGGCGCTCACTGTTGGGCGGTTGGGCTTTGGGAGTTCGAAACTCGGTGACCTCAAATTTTAATTTTTTTGGTTTTTAATATTTTTGAATGAATTTTAATGCAAATTAAAAATTGGTGAAAAGTTCTAATATTCCTATAAAATGATAAGGAATTTATTAAAAATAGTTTTAGAGTTTTTGTGTATATTTTGAGAAATAAAAAGAGGAATTGAGATAGTAAATGAGTTTTGACTTCAAAATTAATTATTTGAGTATATGACCTTTATTTTGAAAAGAAGAGAAAATTATGTGTCATGTTATGGAATTCTCTTGATGTAAACATACACTTATGTTGAGTAAGAAATACTTGATGTGGAAATTGCAATATAAGCCTAAATTGCTAATGAGACTTAAAGTGATGAATCTATTATGAGTTCATGAAAATAATTATTGCTTTTGAAAGATTGTGAATAAGTAAATTATGAATAGTGTCAAGAAAAGACAATGATCAATTTGTGAATAGGTGTTAAGGCAAGACTTTGATCATTTGTGAATAAGATGAAGATAAGAATACTTTAAGTTTAAGACATGATTATTGAAGGGTATGAATACCCAGGTTTCGAGTACATGAAAAGTTGTGATCTAGATGTGTAGTAAGGCCCCGGGTACCGACAAGTTAGATTAAATGATTGATATATTTTGAGATATGGCTATGGAGCTATCTCGGCTTTGTGATTAAGTTCGGTAGGGGGTTAAAGCTAACTCTAGGGGTTGTAATTGATTCATGTCTTGAACTTAAGAACTAGACACATAGTGAAGATGTGATAAACGTAAGTGGGGCTCTCTATATGGTCGGGCGGTGGTCTTGCTGCGGCGGTTCACCGAGACTATAGACCCAGTCGGGAGGTGTACTCCGGGACTGTGGTTGCTTCGTGGGAGACGTGCTTATATTTTGAATCCGGGACTATGCATAGTCGGGCAAATAGTTTGCCGTACTCCAAAGTTTATACGTATACCAGGGCTAGAGAGGCACTTGCGAGAAGTTCGCACGACGAGGAGTCTGTATAACAGTCTGGCGGGGGTCTTGCTGCGGCGGTTCTCCGGGACTGGGATCCGTACTCGTGGAACGTCTCAACCTTATTTTATTACTGGGTAGTTTGTCATGGCGAGGGATCGAACCCTTTATTGTGGAGTACGTTGGTGCTTGCCCTCAGACCTATGTAGTATGCGATGCATAGAATCCAAACAAGTATGCATTAGTGTCATCCTAGTATAAAATGTGTGCATTAGGCATTAAGGCATCGCATACACTTACATAATTAGAATAATCACTTTTGATACTTTATTGTTCATTCAAATTTGTGGTTTGTTAAAGTATTGAGGTCCTTATATGTACGGCATAGAGAGGATGACCGAGTATAACATTTTCGTCAGTTGTAAATAACTGACGTGCCCACAGCTTATTATGCAGGAACTGAACTTTTTCATGAAGAAGTAAAGATGTTATGATGTTGTTGATTAATTACATTGATAAAGTTGTACAAGTTGTGTATTATTTTCATTGTTGTAATTCATTTTATTTTCCGATGTGTAAAAAATTGTAAAGAACTCTGATGTGTATTGAAAAGTTTAAATTTCCTTGTAGAATTATATGAAGTGAAGTGTAAAGATCCTGTGGAATCTCGAATTCGGTCTTATTTGGAATTCGGGGCGTTACAATTTATCAATTGATCCATCAGGTTTCATTTTTCTCTTGAAGATCCACTTGGAACCTAAAGGTTTACTACCTGGTGGAAAATCCACTAGTTCCCAAGTATGATTTTTAAGATAGAATCAATTTCACTCTTGATGGCTTCTTTTCATAGATGACCATCACTAGAGTTCACCGCTTCCTTGAAGGTTTGGGGTTCACCTTCAAGCATAGAAGTCAAGAAATTTGGACCAAAAGATTTTTCCATTCTTGTTCTTTTACTGCGTCGAGGTTCCTTCTCAACTTCTTCATCTTGGTCTTCACTATCTTCACTAATAGTCTCATGTGTTCGTTTGAAGGAACTTGGTTCCTCCTTTGACTTACATGAAAATACATCTTCAAAGAACGATACATTTTTAGACTCCATTATCGTGTTCTTTGATATATCAATGATATTGGATTTGTACACTAAGAACCGATAGGCACTACTGTTAAGTACATAGCCAATGAAAATACAATCAACCGTTTTTGGTCCTATTTTCACTTTCTTAGGTGGAGGTGCTGCCACCTTGGCAAGACATCTCCACATTCGCAAGTAATTATAGGATGGCTTTCTTCCTTTCCATAATTTATATGGAATTTTCTCTTCTTTCTTTTTGGGCACCTTATTCAAAAGGTAGTTAGATGAAAGAATAGCTTCTCCCCACAAGTTTGGCGGCAAATCATAACTTATTAACATTGCATTCATCATTTCTTTCAATGTACGATTCTTTCTCTCAGCAACACTGAGAAGAATAGGGCGCTGTCGTTTCATGTATGTTACCGCTGATTTCGGTGTGGGGGTAAACAGATAGAATTTGTGAGTCCGGGAAAAAGCCTGAACAGTTGACTTGGCCCTCTTGCTCCTGCCGCGACCTGCAAGGAAGTGCGAGACACCGGGGTTGATTCCGGCGATGCACCCTCCGACGCTCTTGTCAGTAATCAGAAAGGGATTAAGAAAGAGCTTAAGTGGTGAAGAAGTGATTAACCTGGTTTTGGTGGTAGAGGGGTTGCATTTATAGTCGCCTTTGGAATGATTAGGGTCCTGATTTCCTGCCTAACAGTCAGGAGCAAAATCCTTCTATTCTGTTTTAGGAAATTAGGCCTTGATTCCCTGGTGAGAGCTAATCAGGCTTATTGATTTGATTTAATCAAATCAGTGGCCTGATTCTCCTCTTGGTGGACCGGGCTTGTATCGGGTCGGGACCCGTGCCCAGTTGAAGTGGGTCCATTTGCGGATGGTTGGTTCTGTGAGAGGGAGACCCAATACCCGTTTTGGATCCATCTGTATGTGAAATTACCTTTTTACCCCCGTGCTTCAAGATCCGTGCTCGATCTGGACGGTCCCGATTTAACCCCAATTTTAGCCATATCACGAGCCCCCCACTCCTAAAGACTGAGCGTGATCAAACTTTGAGGAGTAGTTCAGCTGTTTCCGTGGCTGATGGAGTTGTATCGGAGTCCAAATGTGGGATTTTGAATCTAGAAAGGGGGTAGTGAGGTAACTTTTGACGCCACTGGCTGTTCTCTGGTCACATCGGGTATTCAAGGGTTTTTATCTATTTTTCGGACTATTTATTTAATTTTGCGACGTGTTCGCTAATCGTTCGGGGGCCTTAACTGTACATTCTGGGCGATAATTGTTCGTTCAGGGGTTCGAAAATGTGCCCCCAAATTTTCAATTATTCTCCAGAATTTTTGGTTAATTTTCCCGAATTTTTAGCAATTTTTTCGCAATTTTTAAACAAACAAAATGATTTAAATAGATAAAAAACGATTTAAATACCGATTAATGGCGCGGCTCGATCTGAGCCGTCGATCGGGGACGGGTGCGAACTTCGAAAAGATCTGACGGCTGTTACCGCTCGACAGCATTTTTTCTCCGTTTACGAGCTCGGAAAGGCGCTTGCTCGGCTGCCGACCGGAGGCAGGGGGTTCGGCAGGCCGAGCGACGTGGCGCTGTCTGAGCCGTCGGATGTTGGGCACGCATCTCGAGACGGGCACAGTTCCCAAGAAAATGCTATCTTGTCTTTTAGCGCACATGGCGCAATCTGGGCTGTTCATCATTGGGAGCGCGAATTTCTGAGAGATCCAGCGGTCCACGTGGCTCGGTGTCTTTTTTTCTCCATTTACCAGCTCGGGAAGGCACTTGCTCGGCTGCCGGCCGAAGGCAGGGGGGTTCGGTAGGCCGAGCGACGTGGCGCTATCTGAGCTGTTGGATGTCGGCACGCATCTCGAGACGGGCGCAGCTCCCAAGAAAATATTATCTTATCTTTTAGTGCTCTCGGCTAGATCTGGGCCGTCTGATTGAGATCAGACGCGAAAGTTGAGGGGAAAGTGAGTTTTCCCCGTTTACACGCTCGGGAAGGCACTTGCTCGGCAGCCGACCGAGGGCCTGTGGTTTTTGGCAATCTGAGATGGCTCTGCTCCCAATGGTATTAATGGTGCTTCGTGACTTGTGTGGCGTTTCGCCTTCCCGATGTCATTAAGGATAATTCCTTTAATTAATGCGTGGCGTTTCAACTTCCGAGGGTCAGTAAGGATAATCCCCTTAATTAAAACGCGGCGCTTCAATTTCCGAGGGTCATAATGTCTGGTTCTTGGAGGCAGGCTATAAGTACTCCACTCCCTTTGTCATTTTAGTCACAACCAAATTGAGTTCCAGACCTCAGAGGCATCTGCCTTGGGTAGCTTCTCTCTTGAGGTTCGGAGAGGTGGTCGCTCTTCTGCCTGGTTTTCCCTTTGTTCCTGACGGCCCCAAAGCGGATGTTAGGAGCGAGGGGGGACGAGGTAGTAGTGGCGACGACCGTGGTCCGGATCCGAGGGATGAGTTACTTCAGAAGGACGGGTGGTCGCTCTGTTGTCTTATTCTTCTCCCGTTCCTTACTGCTCCGAAGGGGATGTCAGGAGCGGGAGGGGATAAGGCAGTAGTGGCGACGACCATAGTCCGGATCGGGATGTGTGGGTCTTTTCGGAAGGACGGGTGGTCGTTCTCCCACCAAGATCTTCGGCCTTCTTTGGTCGCTCCGAAGCGGGTGCCTAGGTGGGCGGAGGTCTTGGTGGAAGAGGTGATGATCCATGTCCGAGGCCGATTTCCGGACCGTCCGAGTCCGTTTGTTGCAACTGTGAAGGCGCCGTTGCCAGAGTCCTCTGGCAAGCCGAGCCTTCCAGTTGCAACCAACTAGCTCGGAATGGTGCGCTTCTCCATCATGAGTTGCAGCTCGGGCTTCTGGACCGTCCGAGCCCGTTGTTTGCAACTGTGAAGGCGCTGCGGTCAGAGTCCTCTTGACAAGCCGCGCCTTCCAGTTGTAAACAACTAGCTCGGAACGGTGTGTTTCTCCGATCTCTGAGTGTTGATGGGTCCCCTCTCATCTCTGTCTTCCTTCCGGGCTGATGGCTTCTGATGGATGTCAGCCCGGGGGAGTTAGAGATGGGGGGAGTGCCGATCTGTTCCCGACCGGGGCCCGTGGGTCGGCGGAATACCGACTGAGGCACGGGACCCCGGGGGGCGCCCGCCGAGGGCGGCGCCTCAAAACTGAATCAAAATTTTTCCAGGTTCTTCTAGGCATAGGTGAGGCGTCCGAGGGTTCAGTCGTCCGAGCGACGTGGCGCACCTTGAGCCGTTGGATGATGGCGCGCATCTCAAGACGGGTGCAGCTCCCAAGAAAACACTATCTTGTCGTTTAGTGTTCTTGGCGAGATCTGAGTCGTCTGATCGAGATCAGGCGCGGAAGTTGAGGGGAAAGTGAGTTTTCCCCGTTTACCAGCTCGGGAAGGCACTTGCTCGGATTCCGATCGGATCCTACTGCCGGCGTGTTCGGATCGCTTGTAGCTCGGATTTGGAACCCCTGGAGCCGAGTCAGTTGACTTGGTGAGAGAGGTAGTGGTGATGGGCCTTCGCGACGTTTCGAGAGCAGCCCAAAAGTCGCGAACTTTCATTGGAAGTCCAAGGGACGTCCCAATTTTACTATAAATCTTCACCCCCCCTAAGACCAAGTCTCACTTTTCACTTTTACTCTCTCTCTCCAGTTTTTACTCCGCTTCGAAGTTTTTAGCTCTCTGGTGGCGTTGCTAGCTGTCGCGGTAGCGTTCCTAGTTCCGACGAACTTTCCGACCGCACCTGTCACTTCAAGGTCAGTCTCTTTCCCTTCTCTTTTTAGGAAAAAATGGTTAAGATTTCGGCTGAGACCCCCGCCTCGGAGTAAGCCGTTGGCCGTGGGGATAAAGGGAAGGGAGTAATGGAGCTGAGCGAGCAAGACGTTGTTCGTCCGGATAAAGAGGGTGAAGTGGCCGAAGTGCCTGAGGACGTCGCGGCGGAGTCCCGAAAGGGTAAAGCCGTGATCACGATAGTGGAAACGCCGAAGAGAGCGGGGGCGTTTGGTCGGCAGCCCATCGCCGTATCGAGCGTGGGAGGCGTCCGGGATTACGCCGAGGATACCTTGGAGAGGGTCACTCAAGGTACGGCTAAGCTGGTGGAGGAGAACGAGCCTAGGGAGCTGTCCGGGGTCGACCATAGGATCTCGACTCTCAGCGAGACCGATCTTCGTATGATCCGAGAGGGTTTCCGGATCCCGCTTGAGTATGTGCTGCTCCTTCCTGGGCCGGGGTTCCGGGCCAACACAAAATCCTCGCCGGACGTATGTGTCTTTCCGGTCGATTACCTCATCGCCGGGCTCCGCTTTCCCCTCCACCCGTTCGTGGTCGAAGTCTTGGTCTGGTACGGTTTGAGTCCCGCCCAACTGATGCCGAACACATGGAGGCATGTCGTGGCGTTCCTCCTCCGATGCCAAGAGATCGGCGCCAAGCCGACTATGTTCCTCTTTCGGAGCCTCTTCCGACCTTGCCAGCCGAGGTGAGACGAGCAGAGGTTTTTCCTTTCTCCTCGGACGGGGGTTAAGTTGATCGAGAACCCGGACTCGATCAAACATTGGAAGGACAAATACTTCCTCGTCCGAACTCTGACGCCATGGGTGATACCGACAGTTTGGGCGAAGGATGGCCTGCCCAAGCGTACAAAGAAGGACGTCCCGCTGAATGCCGACGAGGCTGAGGTTCAGAGGAAGCTCCTCGCTCTGCCGACGCTCAGCTGGAAGGATATTACCGAAGAGCATCTGTTCCGTGGGGGTCTCAGTCCGATCGACCCTCGTATGCTTCTGGTATTTATACTTCTTTGTTTAAAGCTCATGAAAATTTTCCTAAGTTTTTTCATTCGGCTTTTGCAGAGACGATGAAGCTCGATTACAAGGCTCTGGTGGCGAAGGGCAGGGCAGAGCAGGAGAAGAAGAAGAGGCCGTCGGCAGCGCCTCAGGACAGCCGAGCTTCGAAGAACCCCTCGGTAGTGAAGGCTGCCGACCAACCGAAGGTCGCGGTCCTGAAGGAGGGGGAGATCGAGGTCCTTGTCTCTCCGACGAAGGTCGTGGCCCCCGAGCAGGGAAGGGTCGTGTCCTCCGAGCTACTCGCCTCGGATGCCCCTGCGCAGACCCCGAAGGCGGACGCACCCGGTTCGTCGAGCAGCGTGTTCGGGGTGAAGGATGCGCTGTCCCTCTCAGTTCCGCCCCTTACCACCGATGCGGAGGAGATCTTGACCGAGCGCCACAAGCAGATCTTCGTCCCCGATTGGCAGGTGATGAACGTCGACAGCTTTTTGGGCGACGGGAACATCTGCATGGAGGCGGTGAGGCACCTGCCGACCCCGAAGGATCGAGCGACCCTGAAGGCCAGGATGGCAGGGGACGCCGTGATGCAGATAGCCCGGAACACCATGTCGGTACGTATGCTGAGCCCTTCTTTATCCAACTTTCTTCCTTAGAATTTTTCTAGTTCTTGGACTCGGATTTTAACGTGTTGTTCTCTTTCAGACCCTCTGCCACTTCAATTTCTTGGTCGAGGAGTTGGCGAAGAAGGATCAGGAGAAGGAGAAGGAGAGGGCAGAGTGCGTCAAGGTCGCGAAGAAGCTTGATTCCGAGCTTCTTCTTTCGACGAAGAGGGCCACCGAAGTGGAGGGGCTGGAGAAGCAGCTGGCCGACGCCGTTCAGCTGTCGAAGGACACGGCGGCCAAGCTTGAGAAGGAGGCAGCCGAGCTGAGGGAGGAGCTGGCCAGCGCTCGGTCGGGAGCTGAGAAGGAGGTTGCCGAGCTGAAGGAGGAGCTGGCCAAGGCTCGGTCGGAAGCAGAGACCGCTCGGAAAAGGGCCGAGAGGATCAAGGCCAACCACCTGAAGAAGGTGAAGAAGGTGAAGAAGGCCGTGCAGGAGGAGGCTGCGCAGCACATGATCCAGAACATGCTGGACGCCTACGGCCGTGCCCTGACCCACGTAGCCGTAAGGAACCCGGGCTTCGACACGTCCTCCTATAATTTTTACGAGCCCGTGGAAGAGGAAGGGATTACCGAGGGTCTGCTCGGTCCCGATGGAGAGACGGAACCCGTCGAAGGCCCCGGGGAGACCGAAGCCGAGGGCGAGGAGGAAGATGACTCCGGGGAGGAGAGTTGGAGCGAAGGCGGAGGCGAGGGCGGTGGCGAGGACAAAGCCGGGGGGTCGACGGACCCGAGCGGCAAAAAGGTCGACCCCTGACTCGGTTGTCTTCTTTTAGTCTTTTCTCGTTTTGTTTTCTTATTGTAAGCCTCATTGCGGACTGGCCACCGCTTTTGTTTTGAATGAAAAGCATTTTGTTTGGCTGAAATTTGTCCAAGTGTCGAGCCTCAGATTTGTGTGTGACTAGTCGTAGATGTTTTCAAGTGTTGGGTATCGGATTTATCTCCGCTTTTCAGGTGATGTTCGGTCCGGTCACGGAGCTCGTCTTCCTTCGGAAGGAGCTGGCCAAATTGAGGCGTGAACTCTCGGACAGCCGACAGAGGCGGTTTCTCCTGCTCGGCCAGGCAGAGGAGGTGAGGGCACTTCTAAGGAGGTATTGTCGCGAGCTGCATCAACTGCGGAAGCGCTCCCAAGCTCCTAGTCCCGAAGGGGAAGTCGAGCGGCTCCATGGGGAGCTTACTGCCGTCGAGCAGAAGAATGACGATCTTTTGGCCGAGGTCCAATACTTGGAGCTAGCGGAGAAAGAACGTTCGGCGGAGGTGGAGAAGCTGGCTTCCGAACTGGAGAAAGCGTCAACCGAGCGCAAGAAGCTATCGGCCGAAGTCGACAAGCTCAGAAGGATCACCATAGATAGGGGGATCGAGGTCACACATTACCGACGGCTTGCGACTGATAGTGCCAATGCCTCGGGCTCGTTGAGGGCCCCTCGACCGAAGAAATTGGCGAAGGACGACGTCTTGAGGGATAGAATTATCGAATTGGAGGAGGAGATCGCGTCGCTCAAGCCAGTGCCGGAGAGAGCTAATGTCCGCAGCACGTCGTGCACTCACGAGGAGAGCGCGAGGGGGATCTCGTTTTACGAACTTGCGACGCGGTCGCCTGTGACCCGGCGAAGTCCGGCCGATGCTCAGAGTAGCGCGGCTGTCTCGTCGAGCGGTGCCTCGGTCGGTGCCGCTGTTAGGACCAGCAGTGAAGGGGGGTCACGCTTCGTTGGTTTAGGGTCGGGCTCGGAGGGGAGGCCTCGTCGCCCTCGCGTTTCCCTAAACCGAAGCATTCCCTTTCCGAAGAGACCTTGATCATGTTGTTTTCTATTTTTGTTGGTCGTTGTAACAACTTAGTTGTGGGGTCGGTCGACCGTCTGTAACACTATTATGTCTGAATGCAAATAGTTCTGAAAAATTTTCAAGTGTTAGACTCCGGCAGTGTATTGAAACTGTGTTATTCGTTTTCTCTTCTTTTCAGCTCGTTGTGACGATCCACGGCTCGGACTCCGAGCGTTCGAATGATAACTCCGAATCCGAGGCCACCTCTGGAACGGTGGTTCTGAGCCCCAGGAGCGCCGATCTGAAGTTACGCCGAGCCGAGAGTGAGTGGGACCACCTTTCGTTGGTCCTCAGTCTCCGGGAAGCCGAGATCCAACGCTTGGAGAATAGGATCGTCGAGCTGAGCCCCGCAGGAGAGGACGAAGATTCGCAGACCGCATTTAGCAACGCTCTTCGGGTCAAAAGCATTCGGCATATTCAGTCGAAGATTATTGCCGAACGGGTTGACTTGCTATCGGAGATGCGGCACTTGCAGGCTGTAATGGCGAAGCTCCGGGGGGAGGCAGAGGAGCTGCCAGCCGAGGAGGACGAACAGTTTGGTGAGGATGCTTCCTTATGAGAGACAAGTGCAGTGGGTCGGGCATTGTATGTTTTGTTTGCCAACACTTTGTAATGGAATGTTTTGTACTATGCGCCGACAATTAATAAAATTCCCTTTCGTTGCTTTGTATGTTTGTCTTTGCTTATAACTGTATCGGTCGTGTCGAGATCTTTGAACCGAGCGTGTCTGTTTAGCCGAATGGATCCCCAGGGGTACGGCACTTTGTCGTTTAGTGGTTCTGACACGGTACGGCACGAATCCCTAGGCGACTCTGTACCCAAGAAAGTGCTATTTTGTCGCTTAGAGCAGGTGGCGAGATCTGAGCCGTCGAACGTAGGCCCGAATCTCGAGGCGGCTCAGTTCCCAAGAAAACGTTATCTTGTCGTTTTGCGCAGGTGGCATGATCTGAGCCGTCTGATCGAGATCACGCACGAAAGTTGAGGGGAAAGTGTGTTTTCCGCGTTTACACGCTCGGGAAGCCACTTGCTCGGAAGCCGACCGAATTTGTGGATCTTCGGTCTTCGGCTAATAGTTAGGAGAGTTCGGACTTTTGTGTTCGAACGAAGGTCCGGCATCGATCTACCGGGGTAGTTTAGATGGACTGGGAACCAAGTGTTGGCCCTCGGGACCATCGTTGGAGCTCGATGGGTGTGGGAGCAATTCCGAACGGCGATCTACCCCTGGTTCGTCCGGAGACGAGCCGAGGAGGTAAAGTCGAGCCGAGTGTTGGACTCCGAACCATCAGTATAGTTCAATGGCTGTGGGGGCAATTCCGAACGGCGATCTACCCCTGGCTCGTCCCGAGACGAGCCGAGGAGGTAAAGTCGAGCCGAGTGTTGGACTCCGAACCATCGGTATAGTTCAACGGCTGTGGGAGCAATTCCGAACGGCGATCTACCCCTGGTTCGTCCGGAGACGAGCCGAGGAGGTAAAGTCGAGCCGAGTGTTGGACTCCGAACCATCGGTATAGTTCAACGGCTGTGGGAGCAATTCCGAACGGCGATCTACCCCTGGTTCGTTCGGAGACGAGCCGAGGAGGTAAAGTCGAGCCGAGTGTTGGACTCCGAACCATCGGTATAGTTCAACGGCTGTGGGAGCAATTCCGAACGGCGATCTACCCCTGGTTCGTCCGGAGACGAGCCGAGGAGGTGAAGTCGAGCCGAGTGTTGGACTCCGAACCATTGGTTAAATAAGAGGGGAGAGAAACATGCAAATTCACAAACATAATAGAACTTTTCTTTATTGATATTTGACGGCGAACCGTTTTACATAGTACAATTCATGGGACAGGTTACAAGTTAGAGGAGAGGAATGGTTCGACACCTCGGATTACTTAGGGAGGCGCCGGAGCGCCCTCTTGGTATTTCAGGAGGTGGTCGGCATTCCAGGTCCTCGGAAGCTCTCTGCCATTCATGTCTTCAAGTCGGTATGTCCCAGGCCGAACAACTTTTGTGATCCGGTACGGCCCTTCCCAATTCGGAGCTAGCTTGCTCTTCTGACTGGGGAGGGATATGGCTAGCTTTCTCAAGACCAAATCTCCTTGCTTAAGGTCAGCGGGTCGGACCTTTTTGTTGTACGCTAGCTCGACCCTTCTTCGGTAATTCTGCTGCCGGATTGATGCCCTTTCCCTTAGTTCATCTATCAGGTCCAAGTTTCCTCTGAGGTCTCGGGCGTTCTGCTCTTCGCTGTAGGCTGTGAGCCGAGGGGAAGGTATTCCGACCTCGAGGGGTATCACGGCCTCGGCCCCATAAGTAAGGTTGAAAGGCGACTCTCCGGTGGGCGTCCGCTCGCTTGTGCGGTAGTTCCACAACACATTAGGGAGTTGGTCGACCCACAAACCTTTGGAGCACTTGTCCAACCTTTTCTTGATTCCTGCGAGGATCTGCTTATTAGCGTTCTCGGCCTGTCCGTTCGACTGAGGGTGTGAGACGGACGAGAAGCGCTGCTGAATGACGAGGTCATCGCATAGGGCTCGGAATGCTGTGCCAGTGAACTGAGTCCCGTTGTCCGTCACGAGGACGCGGGGGACACCGAATCTGCATATGATGCTCTTCCAGAAGAACTGCACCACTTTGTTCTCGGTTATAGTGGCGAGAGGCTCGGCCTCGACCCACTTGGAGAAGTAGTCGATGGCTACGACCAAGAATTTGAACTGACCCGGAGCTGGAGGGAAGGGCCCTAGTAAGTCCATCCCCCACATTGCGAAGGGGATGAGACTTGATAGGGAGGCGAGGTTGGCCTGAGGGAGTCGTCGGATGTTAGAGTGTCTTTGACAGGAACTGCATTGCCGAACGTGCCGCTCGGCGTCTTGGAGAAGGGTCGGCCAGAAGTACCCATAATTCAAAGCTTTTCGGGCCAAGGACCTAAATCCCGAGTGTGCCCCCCCGATGCCTTCATGAAACTCCTGTAGGGCATATTCGGCCTGATCCGGAGAGAGGCATCTTAGATATGGTCGGCCGTCTATTTGAGAGAAGGAGCGCTTGTATAAGATGCCCTCGATCAAGACATAGCGCTCGGCCCGAGTTCTGACTCGGCGTGCTTCCTTGGGATCCGAGGGCAGAACCCCATCCCTTAAGAATTCCACCAGTGGCTTCATCCAATTGTCCTGTAGCATGACCGGCAATGTCTCCACCGAGCTAGGTGTCTCGTCTTCGATGCTCGGTTTAGAGAGGACTTCAATCAGTACGGTCTGCTCAAGTCCTTGTAGAGAAGATGAGGCCAACTTGGAGAGAGCGTCAGCTTGTGAGTTCTCCTCCCGGGGGACCCGTTGGATGATGGCTTCTTCGAACCGGCCCATGAGATCCCGGACTTTGGCGAGGTACTTCGCCATTCGCTCGTCCCGGGCTTCATATTCGCCCAAGACCTGGTTCACGACTAGCTGGGAATCACTGTGAATCCGAAGACGCTGCGCCCCAGCACTTCAGGCGAGTCCGAGCCCAGCTATGAGAGCCTCGTATTCCGCCTCATTGTTCGAGGCCTTGAAGTTCATGCGGATCGCATACTGGAGGACGAAGTTGTCAGGGCCGTTCAGGATGATGCCGGCGCCGCTTCCTTCATTGCAAGAGGATCCGTCCACGAAGACTGTCCAAATGGGGGGCCCATTTGGGATGTGGCCGACTTCAGGGATAGTGGATTCTACAATGAAATCGGCGAGGGCCTGGGCCTTGATTGCCGTCCGAGGCTGATAAGAGATGTCGTGCTGACTCAGCTCTACGGACCATTTCATCAGCCGACCCGAGGTCTCTGGCTTGTGGAGGATCTGCTTTAGGGGTTGATCGGTGAGGACAACGACCGAGTGAGATTGGAAGTAGGGCCGAAGCTTTCTTGCTGCCATGACCAGAGCGTAGGCTATCTTCTCTATCCTCGGATAGCGGAGCTCGGCGTCCCGAAGCACTTTGCTCACGTAGTAAATGGGCCTTTGGGTCCGGTCCTCTTCTCTCACCAAGACAGCGCTCAAGGTCTGCTCGGAAGCGGCCAAGTAGATGAAGAGAGGCTCGCCCGGGACCGGCTTACTGAGCAGAGGGGGGTTCACCAGATAGGCTTTCAGCTGGTCGAACGATTCTTGCTGTGCTTGGCCCCATTCAAATCCTTTAGCCCCCCGGAGTGCTTTGAAGAAGGGGAGGCACTTTTCCCCTGACTTGGAGAGGAACCGACCGATGGCTGCGAGCCGATCGGTGAGCTTCTACACCTCCTTGACGTTCCGAGGCGGGGCCATGTCTAATATGGCCTTAATCTTCTCGGGGTTAGCTTCGATTCCTCGCTGGCTTACCATGAAGCCGAGGAATTTTCCCGAGGAGACCCCGAATGCACACTTGTTCGGGTTCAGCCGCATGTTGTACTTCCTCAATACACCGAAGGCCTCCTGGAGGTCGGCTACATGATCGGTGCCGTGGATGCTCTTGACGAGCATGTCATCAACGTACACCTCCATGTTCCGGCCGATCTGGTTCTGGAAGACCTTGTTGACGAGGCGCTGGTAGGTGGCGCCCGCGTTCTTCAAACCGAATGGCATGACCCGGTAGCAGTAGAGGCCTTGGTCGGTGACGAAGGAGGTCTTCGGGATGTCCGGAGGGAACATCCGGATTTGATTGTACCCCGAGAAGGCATCCATGAAGCTGAGGAGCTCATGGCCCGAGGTAGCGTCAATAAGGGTGTCGATGTTCGGGAGAGGGAATGGATCCTTCGGACACGCCTTGTTCAGGTCGGTGAAGTCGATGCATATCCTCCACGAGCAATTGGACTTCTTGACCATTACAACATTCGACAGCCACTCGGGATAATTTACCTCCTGGATGAACTTGGCCTTCAGTAGTTTATCCACTTCTTCCTTGATTGCCTGCTGTCGCTCGGGAGCGAACTTTCGCCTCTTCTGCTGAACCGGTTTGCACCCCGGTTCGACGCTTAGGCGATGGACGAGCAAGTCTTCGGAGATGCCGGGCATATCCGCGGCTGACCAAGCAAATAAGTCGCGGTTATTCCTGATGCACCTCACCAAGTCTGAGAACAGCACGGTCGGCAAGGACTTGCTGACGAGGAATTTTTGGCTCGGATCCTCATCCGAGAAGAGTACTTCTTCTAACTCGTCCGCCGGCTCGGACGTTGGACGGGCCTTCGGCTCGGGGATTTCTAATGTCTCGAGCGAGAGCACTGGTCCCCCTGTGGAAGTCATGTAGCACTTCCGACCTGTTTCCTGGCTTCCCCTGACTTCCCCTGCTCCCGACCGAGTGGGGAACTTCATCTTCAAATGGTATGCCGAGGGGACAGCCTCAAGGGCGGCTAGGCCGGGGCGGCCTAGGATGACATTGTATGCTGCCGGGACGTCGACGACCATGAAGTCCATCGGCTCGGTCCGGGTAGTAGGGGTGCTTCCCGCAGTAACGTCTAGGGTTATCACCCCTTCGACGGTTACCGGGACCCCCGTGAACCCGTGGAGAGTGTAACCGGCCGGCTTGAGACGGTCTCGGGACAGCTGCAGGCCTTGGAAGGCCGAGAGGAAAAGGATGTTGACTGAACTCCCGTTGTCCACCAAAATCCTCTGCACCTTGAAGTTGGCCATGCGGAGGTCGATGACGAGGGCATCGCAGTGGGGGGTTCGGACTCCTTCGAGGTCGGCATCAGAGAAAGACACAGGGACGCCGAGTCCTTTCGGGGGAGGGGCACTATGGACCGAGTTGACCTCCCGGACGAAGGCCTTCCGGGAGGAGTTAGAGGAGCCCCCCATGGGACCTCCGTGGATCAGGTGCAGAACCCGTTCCTCCTCGAACTCGGGTGTTTCCTCGCGCCGCTCGGAGCGCTTGTTAGCCCCCCGAGGGGGAGGAGAGTTCCGATCTGTCCGATCGTTAGCTTTTACGAACTTGGCCAACTGCCCCCTCCGAATGAGGGCTTCAATCTCATCTCTCAGAGCCCGGCAGTCGTTCGTGTCGTGCCCGTGGTCTCGGTGGTAACGACACCACTTATCTTTGTTTCTCCTCTTCGCCTGGGTGTGCATCCTCGGGGCTGGAGGAATGATTCCCTCCTTCTCCACCTCCATGAGGATAGTAGAGACATTAGTGGTGAGGGGAGTGAACTTCTCGAACCTGGGGGGAGGGCGGCGCTGACCGCCCATGTCCTTCTGAGCTTTCTTGGACCCTTCTTCCCCTGTTGCCTTCCTTTTCGACCCTGCGGGGGGCCCCCCGAAGCTGGGAAGGGCTTCGGCCTCTTCTGCTCGGATGTACTTCTCGCACCTCAGGAGGAGGTCGGCGAAGTCATGCGGGGGCTTCTTGGCCAGGGAGGATCGGAGGTTGGCGTTAAGGACGTTCGACTGGAACGCCACGGTGGCCACGGACTGGTCTAAGGAAGCAATTGACCTGATTTCTGCGGTAAACCTTTTCACATAGTCCCGCAACTTTTCTTCCTTCTCCTGCCGCAGGTTCAGTAAGGAAAGACTCGTCTTCTCGGCTCGCCGGCTACTCACGAAGTGAGTAATGAACAGCGTCTCGAACTGCTCGAATGAGAAGATGGATGAGGGGGCGAGCCTAGAATACCACTCCCGAGCCGACCCCCTGAGGGTGGCAGGGAAGGTCCTGCAGAGCACCGCATCGGAAGCTTGATGGATCAGCATCAGGGTCTTGAAGCTCTCGATGTGGTCGACCGGGTCGGATTCCCCTGAGTATGTTTCAAACTGTGGCGGTTTGAAACTCCTCGGTATGTGGGCCTCCATGATCGACCGTGGGAAGGGGGGTCGGCTGGGACGGAAGGTTCCGGCTCGGGACTCTTCCTCCCTGTCCATGCGGCCGATGCGCCTTTCCACCTCATGGATACGGCGGATGAGGGCGTCGTCCCTCCGCTGGTAGTCGTATGACCCTCCGGACTCCTCTTCGTAGGAAGGGGAGCGTGGACTGCGGCGCCGGTAATCCTGGGACCGGCGTGGGCTTTGTTCCCGCTGCTGGCGGCTGGGAGCCGGGGAAGGGCTCCGGGTTCGGCGCCGAGGACTGGGATCCCTGGGGGGCGTCGGAGCCCTCTGAGCATTCTGGACGTTCTGCCGAAGATTGAGGGCCTGCAGAACGGTCTCCTGAAACTGGAGGAATTCGGCTCGACTGATAGGTACATTCCGGTCCCTCGGATGACGCCGATCCCTGGGGGAGCGGGACCTCCTCCTTCGGCGATCGGGGGACGCCGCTCTGCCTCTGCGGTCCGGAGACCTTCTGCCGTCTCGGCGACGTGGGGACCGCTCACCTTGACGCTGGCGGGAGGCTCCCTCTCGGGCCCGCCTCTCGTCAAGATGAGTGCGGAGGTCGTCGTCCTTCTGGCGGTTCAGAAGTGTGATGCGGAGGTCGGGGTGATGAGAAGCCATCGAGTCCGAAGACCCGTTATGGACCGAGACATGGCCCGGATTGAGAGGCTGCTTCTCCTTTCGACCGTTATGACCGGACGGACCATTGTTGGGTTGCTGCTTGGGAGGAGGAGGTGGGACCTGCTGGGTTAGCGGAGGGAGGTCGGACTGAGGGACAGGATTGACCGGAGCTTCATTTGCCGGGTCGGTGAGGTTGCCCGCACGGTTCGACCCTCTGGATCTGTTCTTCTTCGGCGGCATGGCTGTCAAGGACGGCGGAGAATGGACTGAGGCTGTTCGTGTGGCTTGTTTTCCCACAGACGGCGCCAATCTGTTACCGCTGATTTCGGTGTGGGGGTAAACAGATAGAATTTGTGAGTCCGGGAAAAAGCCTGAACAGTTGACTCGGCCCTCTTGCTCCTGCCGCGACCTGCAAGGAAGTGCGAGACACCGGGGTTGATTCCGGCGACGCACCCTCCGACGCTCTTGTCAGTAATCAGAAAGGGATTAAGAAAGAGCTTAAGTGGTGAAGAAGTGATTAACCTGGTCTTGGTGGTAGAGGGGTTGCATTTATAGTCGCCTTTGGAATGATTAGGGTCCTGATTTCCTGCCTAACAGTCAGGAGCAAAATCCTCCTATTCTGTTTTAGGAAATTAGGCCTTGATTCCCTGGTGAAAGCTAATCAGGCTTATTGATTTGATTTAATCAAATCAGTGGCCTGATTCTCCTCTTGGTGGACCGGGCTTGTATCGGGTCGGGACCCGTGCCCAGTTGAAGTGGGTCCATTTGCGGATGGTTGGTTCTGTGAGAGGGAGACCCAATACCCGTTTTGGATCCATCTGTATGTGAAATTACCTTTTTACCCCCGTGCTTCAAGATCCGTGCTCGATCTGGACGGTCCCGATTTAACCCCAATTTTAGCCATATCAATGTATAATCCCATGCTTAGCACACGTGTCAGAAAATGGTGATTCATATTCTTCACCTCGGTCGCTTCTTAGCGCCTTAATTTTCTTGTTGAGTTGGTTCTCAACTTCATTTTATAGAGAACAGATTTCTCTATAGCTTCATCCTTGCTTTTAAGTAAATATACATAACAGTATTTTGTGCTGTCATCAATGAAGGTAATAAAATATTTATTACCACCTCTTGTTGTATCATTTTGAAATCACAAATATCAGTGTGAATTGGATCAAGAGGTTCATTGTTTCTTTCAACACTTTTAAACGATGATCTTGTTAGTTTTGCCTCAATATAAGTTTCACACATGTGTTTGGAATCAATTTGGAATGTTGGTATGTGATTCAAGTTAATTAGTCTACACAAAGTATCATAATTAATATGTCGTAGTCTACCATGCCATAAACTGGAAGACTCAAGCATATAAGTAGAAGAGCTAGCTTTATTAATATTTTTGACCATGGTGATTACATTGAGTTTGAACATTCCACCACTCATGGATCCTCTATCATCATACATTCCACTCTTCGACAAAACAAATTTGTTCGACTCAAACACTAAACAAAAACCGTGGTTATTAAGCAACGAACCAGATACCATGTTTTTACGAATTTCAGGAACATATGCAACATTGTTCAGGGTCAATTCCTTTCCAGAAGTTATCTTCAAGATCACCTTGCCTTGGCCCTTGATTTCTGAAGTATCTGAGTTCCCCATAAACATCTTCTTCCCATTCTCTAATGGTTCGAAAGTGGAGAACATACTTCTGTTGGAGCACACATGTCGAGTAGCTCCAGTGTCAATCCACCATTCCTTCGGGTTTGAACCTATCATATTCACCTCTGATATCACAGCTGAGAGCTTGATATCGGAAACATCTTGAGAAATGCCTTGAATCAAGTTTGCTTCTCTGTTTCTGTTCTTCTTGGGAAGTTTGCATTCAGTAGATTTGTGATCTATCTTGTCACAATTGAAGCACTTGCCTTGAAACTTCGGCTCTTGGAGATTCCTCCCTTAGGCCCCAACTTAGGGCCCTTGTTGTTGTGCTTGTTGGAACGTTGTTTATGTTCCATTACATTTGCCTTGGTTGTATGACTGATAAGTCCAACATTTTCAGATTCTCTATTGTCTTCTTCAATACGAAGCCTGACAATAAGATCTTCGATACCCATTTCTTTTTGCTTATGCTTTAAGTAATTCTTAAAGTCTTTCTAACCTGGTGGTAATTTTTCAATTATACATGCTACTTGGAAACTTTCACTTAGTTCATATATTCAGCATGAATCTTATACAAGATCAGTTGTATTTCTTGAACTTGACTGATCACTATTTTAGAATCTACCATTTTATAGTTTAGGAAGCGGCCCACAATGAATTTTTTGGCGCCGACATCCTCTGTTTTATACTTATGGTCTAGTGATTCCCAAAGTTCTTTAGCAGTTCTTTTGTCAATGTATACATTATACAAAGAATCGGCTAATCCGTTCATTATGTAATTCCTACATAAGTAATCAGCATTTTTCCAAGCATCCACAGTGGTAATGACTTAGTTGTCTTGCTCATCTTTCTTCAGATTTGGAGGTTCTTCGTTCAAGAATCTTGCAAGATTCAATGTGGTCAAATAGAATATCATCTTATGTTGCCACATTTTGAAATTCTGCCCGTTGAACTTCTCAGGTTTCTCCCCATGGGAGACTGAGACAGGTACAACTGTTGGCATTGGCACTCGCACCGCAGCAGCAGTCGGTACTTGTGTTGTATCAGCAACCGGCACTTGGACCGTTTTAGACACAACAACATTCTCCGATACATTCGTCATTTTGATTCTGAAAATTACACAACATGAGTGTAAGTATTCCAGATTAAAGAAAAAGAAAAGAAGTGCCTCAAAATCGGAAATCAAGAAAATCAAAATCTGTTTTAAGTTTGTTCCACAAATGTTTATAAACTTTCTTTTACAATAAACTCAATTAATTGAGAGGCACAGAGAAACAGAGAAGAGAATAGGAGAGGAAGAAAATCCGACAAGAAAATAAAAATAAAATAAAATAAATAACAACTTACAAACAAACCAATTGATATGTAACAAGGTGGAGTAGTCGAGGCTTGTGTATCACACAATTTCCTTAAAACAGATTTTGCCTCTTCCGGTTGCTAGATTGTGCGAAGGCGTTTGTCTCTCAGGATGCAACGACTAGAGCGTTCACGTAGGCACCACGTAACACTCTCGAACCGACCGACAGCGTGAGAATCCTATCACCGACTTACCAAAACAGCAGAACTGAGGAACGGAATAGAGTAAAACTAAAATAGAGGAAGAAAGAAGATGATTCTTGTGCAGGGAAGGAAGTGAGAGGGGAGGCCATTATTTATAGGGCCAGGGTCAAAAACTATAAGGCATACAAGGCTATGAATGCCTTCAGTGTAACGGCAAACAATATATTGAATGCGTACAATGTAACGGCAGACAACAGTCAATGCCCTGAATGCCGCAAAACCGTTTCTGCATTTATAACAGCTATTTACAAAGGAAAAATCAAAACTGCAGCAAAAGGTGGCTCTGCACGGGGTGGGGTTATGTCGGTCTGGCATTCGTGTCCGCAGGACGTGCGGGGGCACACAAGTCGCATGTAATCCGGTCCGAGATTCCCCCCCCCCCCCAAACATGTTCCCAAACAAGTTATAGAATTATTAAAAAGAAATATTTTTGTAGGAGAATTCTTGAAGATTTCTCCAATATCTCACCTTCTATTAGTTCTTCTTTTTTGAAAGGTGTTTGGAAAGTTGCTTCTTCTTTCAAATGTGGTTTACAAAAAATTTGTGGAGATGGAAAAAATGTGAAATTTTGGAAAGATATTTGGATTGGTAATTGTTGTCTATCTTCTTCTTTTCTTGGTCTATTTAAGGTTGACAGTTTCTATAATACTACTGTATTCTCTTTATATACTACTAATAGATTTGGGAAAGTTTGCAATATTAGTTTTAGATGATATCTTTCTTTACAGCAAACCCATGATTTTGATTATCTTCTTCATTTATTGGATAACTAGATTTGCCCGTAGGCACGTGCCTACGACACGTCTTCGAAACGATACAACATATGAAAGTCTTGTCAATAGTAAAACAACAATTATGTAGCTCAAGTTTGAATAGTAAAACAATAATTAGTTGTAAATAAAAGTCCATATTTCCATTAGTATATGTTAAAAAATAATTATAAATGGGGGTGTAAAATCCAACTTCTTAGAACTTTAAGTGTGGAAAATGATGAAATTTAACTGTTGATGAGATATTTGCTATTTTAAATGTAACATGAGCAATAAAAAATTGCATTAAAAATTCAAAAATTTACAAACCAGAAATCTGAAAGTATAAATTTCTGAGTAAATAGAGAGAGAATGAGTGTGTGTGTGTGTGTGAGAGAGAGAGAGAGAGATAAATAAATAAATAAATAAAGGAGTTGTTTTAGAGGATTTGAATTTGAGTTTTAGGGAGAAACTTTTGGACGGAAAAATATATTTTGTGAGGTTAGATCTGGACCATTGATTTCAACTTTATTGAATGAGAGCCACTTGATAGCTTTCTTTGTGTTTTATTATATAGATTATGAGTGGAAACCAAGGAATGGTTTTAAATGGAGATGGAATTATTCTGGTTATTTTACTGTTAAATCTTTTATATCTTTCTAAATGTTGGAGGTGAAATTTTCCTTTTTTATAGATTTATTTGGCAAAATGTTGCACCTATTAAAGTTAGAATTTTAGTTTGGTTTACTGTTCATAATTAACTTGTAACTGTGGATAATTTGAACCAAAAAAACCTTGTTAATGGGCAAAAATATGTCCTTTGTTATTGTTCTAATGAGTCTGCTTTCCACATTTTTGTCAAATGCCTTTTTGTTAAACAAGTTTGGCTTGTCATGAAATTGGCCTATAAATTTATAGGATTCCCTCATCTATTAAATATTGGGCAATATGTGGGGATTAAAAAGGATTCCTAAGAATAATAGATTACAACGGGATATGATTATGATGGCTTTAACTTAGGTTATTTGGAAAGAAAGAAATAGTATAAGTTTTCTTAAGGAATCATCTGATATTATTAACATTCTTGATTCAATTTATTTTATTTTATTTTATTTTATTGTCTCCTTTTGGTAAGAGATCCCACCTCCTTCTAAGAAGGCCAAGGTAGATCATACTGCTTTTACAGCTATTGCAAGTCTTTCATCCCTGCTACCAACAATTAAAATGTAAATGGTGATTCTAGTTCGGATGCTGCTCTGCACTTGGATGCTCAGACTTTTCAACAACCTATTTCTGTATGTTGATACTATTGTTATTGAAGATGATGTACAGGTTGATCAACAAGATGATCCTCTTTTGCCTGATGGTACTGCTTATGGGAATGGTGATGAACAATTGGAGGGTTTTGAGGATTATCCTATCTCTGTTGACTCTTAGTTTGGTGTGCACAAAACATGTCTATAAATACTAATAAGTTTAAATTGAGTTTTTCAGATTTTCAGGATTAAATAATATCAATAAAAGATTCAAAAGAGATTCAAGAATAGGCAAAGAAGGAAAGCAATAAAGAAGGATTGCAAAATTAAGTACAAGAAGAAGTAATTCAAAAAGGAGCGCATGTTGATTAGTTCCCAAGAAAGCCAGCAAGATCAGTTTTTGTAATTCCATATCTCTGAGATTTCATGTGTATTTGATTGATTGTTTGATTGATTAGTATATGGTAAAAATATAAAGTCGGTTCATTATGAACAGCACGATTGCGGTCGACCGTACTATAGTATCAGTCGACCGCACCACAGCCGACCGCACGTTATAGCAATATAATGAAGCAGTCGACCATTCATCTTTCGATTTTTCGTTTAAAAGATGAACGGTCGACTGTCCCTTAATTGCGGTCGACCGTAACTCGCGCTGCTAACTTTTCTGGAATGTATCGTTTCTATTTTTGATAGATACACTTCCCCATCTATATATTGGAACGAACCCACTGTGTATTCCTCACTTATTACTCTCTGAACTAATCAATTCAACAATCAATCCGAGTGTGTGTGATATTTATTTGTTTTATTCAGTTAGGATCATTAAGAATTTTGAGTTTTTTCTTTTCTTCCACTTCGGTGAGATTGACGGGGCTTGTATTAGAAGTCCTGTGGGTGTACTAGGTCTCTCGGCCTGAATCCGAGAATCACTGTACAAGGGTTTGAGTATAGTGGAACGCTTGTGACGGAGAATTGCTACAAGTAGGTGGTGTGGGCGTAGACCTGGGGGTTGAACCACGTTATATCGCTGCGTCACTTGTGCTTGTTGTGCTTGCTCTCTCTATCTCTTTTCTTTTAATTTGCAACTTCATTTTATTTTTTTTAATTCCGCACAATCATCCGATTCACCTCCCTAGGGTGATTTACAATCTCTACTACTATTGCCTCTCTCAGCTATGACTAACCACCAACAAGGGTACATCACATGGATTCTACTTGTTCAATCTATGCAAGCTACATATGAGGCTGACCATATCAGTGCTGATAGAGAAGAGATTGTAATTTTAGATCCTTAGTTTGTAGTTTTTTATCTTTATGTTCTTTCTGTCAAAACTGGGTTGTTTTGCTGGTATTTTGTTTTGATCCTCTACTATGGAGGGTGGGCTGTCTGTAACCCTTATGTTTTGACTTGACCTAGTTGTATGTTCTCTTGACTTTGTAATGTTTTGGTTTTATATATATTGACTAGAGTCTGCTGACTCTATCCATATTTATAATAAAAAAAAGAAATGGCTTCAAGAATGTGAGAAATAAGTATATGGAAGTTACCGTTTGTTATGAAGTATTATTTCATGATCCCACACCATCTCAGAAACACATAATTTTTTATGTTGTTTAAGTCATTATAGCCATAGTAACCATGCAACAAATGGATTTTTCTTGTGATTATGGTGGGCTTTAACTCTGTTTATCATCTGACAAACCTTCCGTCCTTCGTGCGCGACAAGTATGTTGTCCTATTTGACCCACAAAGTGCATATCTTCCAAATGTTTCCGCTACAAATCCTGGAAAGCGACTTGAGCATGTTAAATCGTCAGCCATATCACTTTATAAAGATAAATTTTTGTTGTATTGTGCTTTTGGATGTAACATAACGAAGCCTTTCCTGGGAACTTTGTTTCGGTTCCCTTTGAGGAATGCAGATCAAGTTGCTGTTAGCAAGCTCTCGAGGCAAGCCTCTGAAGATGATGTTCTTTCCATGTTTTCTCAACTTTACAAAGAAAGTGTTTTCAGTTTGCTCTTCCTTAAAATCGTCACTTCTGTTGAAATATTCGTCAATAGGAATGTAAATAGTGTACATATATTTTTTTTTAGTAGAGATAAAAATATTATTTGTGTTGTTGGTGGTTCTCTGTTTGTTGTATTAGTCAAGAGATCTACGACACCAACATTCTCTAGTACAAACTACAAATAACAAAGCCAAGGTTATCAGGGATGAGAACAAGGTGAGAAGTAAAGATAGAATGTGATTTATTTCATAATGCAGTATTGAGTTCCAGTATTTCCACTGCAATTGTTCTACTGACGTTCAGGCTAAATATTTGGTGTGTTGGTTTCTTAATTTGCAAATTGTGGTAAAACTTGTTCTAGCATCTAGATGTTATTATATAAGTTTTCAGAATGATGAATGCATCGTCTAAATCATTTACTTCATTTGGTTGCTCTTGCATTGTCCCCCTTGCTTCTAGTGATGCTAATTCATCTATTGATATATGTTTTTTTTTATCATAAAAGGTTGGCATACGCCCCCCCGTTGTTTCATTAAAAAGCCTTTAATAAAACAGAACAAAAACTCCCAAAACGGTCAATGATGCTCATGTGTCCTACATACAGGCCATGATACTCATTGTCCACCAAAATGTAAGTCCCCCTTTACTTTATGGAAGACCCATAAGAACAATCCAAAATACAGATAAGGAAAAAGAAAGCGATATGGACACAAAATACAACGAACCACTGGCCCCAAACATGAAACCAAAACCTCCCAAAAGTATCCTTGGTGACAGATCTTCCCTCCTCAGTTCTCACCCCAAGCAATCAACCTTCTTCTGCTTCCTCTTCCTGTGACTGAGCTTGATTGGCGGCAATGTTCTTGTACATTTCTTTGATTTTCTTCGTCTGTTCTTCACCTGCCGTTGTGGACCAGAATATGATATTAGCAATAATCTTGAACAACAATTGTTGATGCATGATGTGTCTGTGTGTGCTTCTAAAAATTCTATTGTTCCGTTTAAGCCATATGCCCCAACATATAGCAGTCACCCCGATATCCCAAGCGCAGGAACTGTTGCTATGAATGTGGCCATCTCTCCAGTCTCCTTCCCCCCCCCCCCCCCCCCCAAGCTTCTAGAACCGTACTTGGGCCTGCCCCTAAAATACCTATTCTATTTTGAAGATCTCCCCATATCGGCTGCACGAAGCTGCATGTGAGTAGAAGATGATCCACAGTTTCGTTATCTCGGTTGCACATAACGCAGTTAATCGGTCCTTGCCAGTGTCTCCTAGCCAAGTTATCCCGTGTAAGGATGGCGTTTCTGCAAACTAGACAGTTGAAGGCCTTCACCTTCAGTGGGGCATGTGCCTTCCATACAGGGTCATTCACTCGAATCCCTCCATCATTTAACCTTTTATATGCAGACTTCACCGAAAAGACCCCCCCTTTTTCCGCCTCCCATTTTACTTTATCCTCATTATCATTTCCAGTTGGCTTCCAATCCTGCAAGAATGCAACGAGCTCCTGTTTTTATCTTCTAGCCTCGGTTGTAAGACCCCTCGTAAGTCTCTGTCTCCATTCCTCATTCCGCCAACTTCTAGTTACCCAATCATATTTATCAGTAGCAAACTTGTATGCCTCCGAAAATCTCCTCTTAAGATTTATCGGTCCACACCATTTATCCTTCCAGAAACATGTCGTTGCCCCATTACCAATCGAAAAAGTCACCCCTGAGATGAAGATGTCTCTAGTTTTGGTCACCCCTCTCCAAAACCCGGAAGCTGAATCCTTGTTTTTCTGTTGTTGATGTATGCCCCCATTCTTAAGGTAGGCCGCCTTTATAAGTTTACCTCATTTTGTCTTCGTTTTGATTTTTAGTTTCCACCACCATTTACATAGAAGTGCTTGGTTCATTTGGCGAATATTGACCACCCCTAGTCCACCATGCTCTTTACGTCTGCACACAATACCCCATTTGATAAGAGCATACCCTCTCCCTTCCCCCGCCCCATGCCATAAGAACCGTCGCCTCAGTCTGTCAATTTTTTTGACCACCCACACTGGAACTTGAAAAAAGGACATAAAGTATAAAGGTATAGAGCTAATAACTGAGTTTAGCAGAATGAGGCGTCCTCCGAAGGACAGCATTTTTCTTTTCCACCCCTCTAGCCTGGTCGCGATTTTGTCTATGATACCATGCCAATCCATCAACCTAATATTTCCTGTTCCAATCGGGAGTCCCAATCTATTGATATATGTTGATGCGGTAGTGTTTGTTATATTCATGTTGCAAAAAGTCCTTAATCTTTAGTCATGTGTCAAGACAGAAAAAATATGGCATCCATTTTTTGTGAAACTATGCAAGGGTTATTCACGATAAGTTAAGAGAACTGACTACGAAAAACTAGTAGAGGTTAGGGAAGTTGATGTACCCTTGCTGGAATTGATACCCCGAGAGAGAGAGAGAGAGAGAGAGAGAGAGAGAGAGAGGGGGGGGGGGTGGTTTGGAATTCAATGGTTTCTGAGGTTGACATTACCATTCTGCTTCCCGCAAGTGCAACAAAGTTATTTTACAACCACTAGTAGCTTTACAGAAGAGGAGGCTTGCTTTGTATAACGGAAGGAGACTAAACACTTGAATTTGAATTATCAGAAGAATACACCTCTTGTTAGAGATTTTTCCCTCTATAGTTGAGCCTTCGACAACATCAATACAAATCGTCAAGCAAATACTAGATCATACTAATCACACAAAGCACACAAGAATTATCCCGGTTGGAACTTTCGCCTCTTAATCTGTGGGAGGAAGACCCGATATGTTATTCAATTAGAAAAGATATAAGAATATTACAATTCTCACCACGACACTCTCTCAAGCTTAACTGGAATTACTTGCTGGAGAATTTCTCATCTGTCAGATGAAGTACTTTCTTGTCCTATTCGGCTCTCAATAAAATTATACTCTCCTTTGGAGCCGTTACAATGAACATATAAATTTTAGAGAAACCCTAGTTTGATACACTTGATACACTAACAATTCAACGTATACTGAAGAAAACCCTACGTTGAGAGCCGTACAATCTAACTTGAAGACGAAGTTGGGCTTCTCACGAATCTTCAAGACCCAACCCAAAACTACTTCAGCCGCGCAAGATGGTCAACTGCACATAGTTGCGGTCGACCGCAATCACCCCGATTGACACCCGAGGGGGAACAATTGACTGCCCACCTCTCTACTGCTACTGCTACTAGCTGACTGCTTTCTTCTCTTTCTTCAACCATTCACTTTGAGGTCGAGTTTAAAGCATGGTCGCCGAGCTTTGGTGCAGAGCTCCCTCAGGGTGACAGATTCTGGATATGGATACACAATGTGCCTCTTCATTTCTGAAAGAAGGAGGCTCTACAGGAGATAGTCTCTGACTTCAACACAGTAGAGGACATCGACGAGAAGACGATTCGCCGCTCGGAGATCGTATCGGCTAGGATACTGATAAGGAGCAACGACATCTAACTTATGCCACGTTTCGCCAAGGTCTTCTCCTACGAGGAGTCGTACCTCATAAGATTTGTACTTGACAAGAGGGCGGAACCAGAGGCGAAGCTCCTAGCCATCACGTTTCCCACTCCTCCTCCCTTAATCAGAGACTCTTGCTCCTATAAACAGGTAGTCTCACCGGAGTGGGATCTTACCATAGACAGGGCCCACGAAGTGGAGCGTGCTCACCGAGAAGTGATTAAGGCGGCTAGAGGGATGGAGGAACACCGGGAGCCCACGACAGAGGGATCAGATCTTCTCAACTCAGGGCAGATCGCCGTTGGTCGAGATCAATGTTCGACCAAGGGATCCAACGGTCAGGATGGCCCATGTCTCGATAGGGCAAAAACCACTAAGACAGAGACCAATCTAGGAGAAAAAGGCAAAAAAGTTTCTCAAAGTGGCAGTCAACCTCTGCATGTGGGTATGGAGGTACAAAGAGGGGAGCAGAGAGGCTCCCCAGAGCATGTAGGCCTAGAAATGGCAAAAACCCTCCAAGACACGACATGCAAAGTCGCTCACCAAAAGGGAAAAAGACAATCTTTGGGATAAGAGCTAGTACGGGAGAGCCACAATTTGGGGAAGAAGACGAATGGAGAGTTGCTTTAGGCCAGGAAGGTGGACCAAATGTAATACCCCAGATCTTGAGCGAACAGTCGACTGTTAGGGTTAGCAGTCGACTGGTCTGTGTACAGTCGACTGGTGTGTGTAGCAGTCGACTGCTACGTGGGATTTGTGAAAGGATTGAGAAATTTAGTCCCATATCGGGAATTTGTGAAGATAAATTGAGTATAAATACATTTGCCGAGGATCAAGAGTCACCAATTCGGTTAACCACCTTTTGAGAGGCAGCCTGTGGTGGGCAGTGGAACTACATAGTATTTATAATTTGTCTGAGCATTGGGGCGGGGCGTTACAAATGGTATCAGAGCCGATTTTCGACACACCGGGTGGGGGTGTATCTGCACGTCGAGGGTCTGGGGGGCCTATTCGTGGGGTATATATGTTTGCGTGTCGAGGGTCTGCGGGCCTATTCACGGAGCATGCCGGGTGCTAGAAAGGGCGGTCCTACACGAGATCTGTGCCCTGTGCTCTCAGCGAGGACGCTGATTCCTAAGGGGGGGTGTATGTAATACCCCAGATCTTGAGCGAACAGTCGATTGTTAGGGTTAGCAGTCGACTGGTCTGTGTACAGTCGACTGGTGTGTGTAGCAGTCGACTGCTACGCGGGATTTGTGAAAGGATTGAGAAATATAGTCCCATATCGGGAATTTGCGAAGATAAATTGAGTATAAATACTATTGCCGAGGATCAAGAGTCACCAATTCGGTTAACCACCTTTTGAGAGGCAGCCTGTGGTGGGCAGTGGAACTACATAGTATTTATAATTTGTCTGAGCATTGGGGTGCCCCACCCCGCCCCAATGCCCCGCCCCAATGCTCCGATCAAGAGTCACCAATTTGTAACGCCCCGCCCCAATGCTCAGACAAATTATAAATACTATGTAGTTCCACTGCCCACCACAGGCTGCCTCTCAAAAGGTGGTTAACTGAATTGGTGACTCTTGATCCTCGGCAATAGTATTTATACTCAATTTATCTTCGCAAATTCCCTATATGGGACTATATTTCACAATCCTTTCGCAAATCCCGTGTAGCAGTCGACTGCTACACACACCAGTCGACTGTACACAGACCAGTCGACTGCTAACCCTAACAGTCGACTGTTCGCTCAAGATCTGGGGTATTACACCAAAAGAAAAGTTGGTCGCCAAAAGGGAAAGTGGGGAGTTGTTGGGAGAAAGAGCAGCTGCAGACAGATGCCACTTTGGGGAAGATGACGAACTTGGAGGGGTTCACAGATAGGGAGGAGAGCTCAAAAGAGGGGAGAACAGGCTTAGAGTTGGTTTCACAGAGAAAGAGATTTCACCGTTTAGGCAAAGGCAGTGGGGGTAAAGGAGATGACGCTTCGAGAGGCGAAATGTCTGCAGATTTCAACGCCTCGATTTCGAGTATCGAGACCTCGACCGCAGCGCCATCCATTCAGAAGGAGATAGCTAGAAAAAGCAACAGAGGCATAGTGTTTCTGCACCAGAGGCACAACATTGCTTTTCGGAGCCCTGAGGCAGAGCGTTTTATCGAAAAGGGGGATTTAATTTCTCGCGGAGGAGAAAAAGAGAGGATCATTAATGGGCCCAAAGAGATTATCGTTAATGGGCCCTTTATTAGCGTTAATGGGACCAAAGAGGGGCCCAAAATGCAATTTATTGTATTCGAGCCAAGTATAACAACTGTTTTGTACAATGATCAACGTCTGGCGACGAATAGCAGGCCCATTGAGGGGTCTGTTACGAGTGTCCCCACTACTCAGATTGTCACAACGACAAGTTGTGGGCTCATTGAGGGGTCCACTTCAGGAGAGCCTACTATGCAGTTGGCAAACCAAAGTGATGAAGATAATCGGGAAGACAGGCTGAACCTTGAAGATGACATGGTCTACTCTGAGGGGGAGTCTGTGGAGTCAGAGGATTATGATTTCGATGTTGATTTTCGCGCCACTTCCCCGGAGTTTGTTCTGTCCACATACCCTTCTTCATAGATAGACTCAGGTTTCACAGTTCAGAAAGTGGCAAAGAGGACAAATGAGGAGTCCCTAGATGACTATCTGGAGATCCCAGCAGCAGCTAAAGCCGCTAAGACTGGCAACGGAGGTACGCGTTCCTTCTTAGCGCCTATTTTCAATTTCATGACTAATAATGAAATTTTTAATCTAGCCAATACTTGTGGTCTTCCGGTAGGCGATACCGATAGAAACGCGTTTCTCTTGAAAAAGATCTGGGGATGGGAGACCGATAGGGTTAACCACAACTCAATCTCGCCGCCCATATGGGGTCACGTTCCCCCCCATAGCCGTAGTTAATGGAGGCTTTTTTCTGGAACGTCAAAAGCCTCGGTAGGCGGGGCAAACGAGAAATAGTTAAGGAAGTCATAGCCAGGTCAAAGGCTAACATTGTCGGTCTCCAAGAGACCAAACTTTCTCACACGTCTAGACTTAATAGAGTTGGGGGTACTCGAATTTTTGAATGGAGAATGTCCCCGGCAGTTGGGGCTTCTGGGGGAATCTCTCTGGGTTTTAAACCCACCATATTTGGTTATATTGACGAGATCCACGGGCAATTTTCTTTGTCGGTTGTGTTAAAGCAAAAATCCGACGGTTGGATTCAGACAATAAAGGTGGTCTATGGACCGCACACTTCTGCCGCTAGAACGGTCTTTTGGACGGAACTAAAAGCGATCCAAGCTAATGGCCGCACCCCTGGATGGTGGGGGGCGACTTTAACATTACTAGATTCGCCTCAGAACACAGAGGCAGAGGATCTACCACTCCAGACAGGGAAGCATTTAATGAAGTCATCGCAGAACTGGAATTGATGGACATCCCCATTTTAGATAGGCTCTTCACCTGGTCGAATATGCAAGCAGCACCCATTCTGGCCAAGTTAGATAGGATTCTGGTCTCCACAGACTGGGAGACCAAATTTCCATTGACATCGGCCAATTCTCTCCCTAAACCAACGTCAGATCACGTGCATATCGTCTTATCCTTCGGGGAAGACCAACTCAGGAATCCGTCAAAGTTTCGGTTCAAGAAAGCTTGGTTAGAAATCCAAGGCTTCCACCATATGGTTAACGAGAGTTGGTCTCGCCCAACCAAGGGCCGGGAGGCGTCCGCTATTTGGTGTGAGAAACTTAGCAGGCTGAGGGACAAACTCAGGAAATGGAACCGGATCCGATTTGTGCTGATTTGGAGAGCAAAGGAGTCCCTGCTAGAAGGAATTGAGGAACTTGAAAAAATTGAAGAAACTAGGGATCTGCTGCAGGAGGAGCGAAATCGACTACTCCAATTCAAACAGGAAATTGACCAACTCTATAGGATTGAGGAAACCAAATGGCAACAATGGTCCAGAATTTCGTGGCTCAAAGAGGAAGATGCTAACACTGCTTTCTTCGGCCGAGTTGCCAGTGCCGGACAAAGATCTAACCTCATTCACTCGATCCTTTTGGACTCCGGCATGGTACAAGGCGATGTTGCTATTAAGATGGCTTTCCAATCCCATTTTAAACATTTGTTTGGGCATAAAGCGAACTTCAAGGTCCCTTTCCAACACAACTTCTGGCAAGACAATGTGGGCAACTCCGATCCTAGTCTGCAATCCCTCGAAGCACCCTTCACTGAGGAAAAGGTCTGGAAGACTATCCAACAACTTGGAAAAGATAAAGCCCCAGGTCCAGAAGGTTTTTCGATACTGTTCTATCAGATATTCTGGGAGGAAATCAAAGGTGACCTGCTGAAGGTGTTCGCAAACTTCCACGAACATAAACTCAAACTAGGGAGATTCAACTATGCGGAGGTTGTACTGATTCCTAAGAAGGAAGATTCTCGACGAGTTGGAGACTTTCGACCCATAAACCTCCTTAACTGCTCTGTAAAGATCATTACAAAGACTCTCGCTATCAGACTGGAAAAGGTCATGGATGGTATCATTAGTCAAGACCAGAAGGGATTCATCAAAGGTCGATGTATACAGTACAGTATCGCAACGGCTGAAGAGACTATCCATTATTGCCACACCTCGAACTCTAAGAGTTACCTTCTTAATCTAGATTTCGAGAAAGCCTATGACTCTGTTGATTGGGACTGTTTGTTGGAAGCGCTTGTTGGGAGAGGCTTTGGAGACAGATGGATCAGATGGATCCACACATGCCTTACCACCAGCAGGACGGCGATTTTGGTAAACAGAGTATCAGGCCACCCATTCTCTTGTAAATGGGGGCTCAGACAAGGCGACCCGCTCTCACCCCTCCTCTTTACCATTGTTGTAGATGTGCTTAGATCCATGATGACCAAGTGCAGTAGAGCAAGTTGGATTGCACCAGTGGCTAAGGGAGCCAATCGTCAAGGTTGCTCTATACTCCAATATGCAGATGATACTCTCCTTTTTGGCAATGGTAGCCTAGGGAAAACTATCGTCTTCAAAGGAATCTTGTATTGCTTTGAAGCCTGGTCTGGTCTCTGGGTTAACTTCCACAAGAGTGCTCTCACCCCCATTGCCCTGACTCCAACAGAGGCTCTTGAGCATGCCACAATCCTCAATTGCTCCACAGAAAGTTTCCCCATTCGCTACCTTGGATTGCCACTAAGACCCGGGAAGGTAAAAAAGACGGACTGGATGCCAATTATTGGCTAGGTTGAGAAACGGCTGGCAGGTTGGAAAGGCAAAGCCCTATCCTTGGGTGGAAGAGTCACACTTATTAATGCAGTCCTCTCAAACCTCCCTACCTATTATCTATCCTTCTTTGAAATGCCGCGATGGGTAATCCAAAGAATTGATCGGACTCGGAAATGTTTCTTATGGAAAGGGGCGGACTCGGATCGAAGGGGCCATCACATCATTAGGTGGGAGAAGGCGTGCATGAAAAAGATACATGGAGGCCTAGGTATAATTGACCTACGAGATATGAATATGGTGCTTCTGGGCAAATGGTGGTGGAAAGAGTTCCACCCTAATGGAGAAGGGTGGCAGCAATTTGTTCAGGGTTATATGCATGGAAACGGAACAAGAAATCTGTGCTTCAAGATAGGGTCGCGGGTTTCCTGGTTCTGGAAAGGCATCACTAAGGCATACGAACCCTTTACCAGCTGTGTCAAGTCAGCTATCGGTAACGGCAGACTCACTAGGTTTTAGTGGGATAAGTGGTGTGCTGACCACAGGCTGAGAACCCTATCCCCGACTTATACGAGTAGGCAAGGCAACCACATTGTACGGTGGCCGAAAACTAGAAAAGAGGTGTCTGGAATCCCTTGTTCAAACAACCGCTTGACATAGGCTCTCAGCTCAAACTTACGGAACTTCAGGCCTACATCTCCAACACTGGAATTGGCTGCTCCCAGGGTCCCGATAATAAATCCTGGGGAGTGGAGAAGAACGGCAAGTTCACGCTTCACTCCATGTACACGCGTATCCATTTTAGGGTGTGTACCCCAAAGTGGGCTATCATCATCTAGAAAACGAAAGCTTCGCTAAAAATCAAAGCCTTCTTATGGTTAACACTAAATGATGTGATCCTGACTAGAGAAAACCTTGTTAAGTTCCAACCGAGTGTGGACTCCCAATGCGGATTCTGTAGCGTCGCCCTCGAGACCAGAGACCATCTTTTTTTTCAGTGTCCTAGGAGTAAAGCGGTACTCGTAAAAGTACTCAGCAACCTAAGGACAACCCAATACCCTAGTACTTACGAGGAACTGTGGGTAGGCCCAAAGTTCGCAATGGAGAGGGGTGCTTTGAGAGAAGCGTGGTATTTAGCTATCGCCACAATGACCTAGGTTTTATGGCTAGATAGAAATAATCTTTATTTTCGAAGATCTTACAATAGTATTTCTGGCAATTTGACTCACATTATGTATTTTATTTCTTTTTGGGCTAGTGTGGCAGCAACAGGTCCCAGGGAAAGGATTGCAAGTGTTTTCCAGATAGAGGAGTTTGATGATGAGGAGATTGAGATCGGGCCGACGATCGATTGACGGCTACTAGGCTACTTGATACCCACCACCCCAGGGTTTATTGGGGGGATATGATGTATCTCTATGGCTACTCAGTGTTCATTTTATGTTTGTTTTGTCCCACCCCCCATGTTCGGGGTGGAGGTTATGTTTATTTTGTCCCACCCCTCATGTTCGGAATGGAGTTTATGTAATTTCGTTCTACTTGTAGGATGTTGTAATGGGCTCAGTATTCTGAGTATGTATTATTAATTTCTTATTAATGAAACAGGGTGGCCAGATTCCACCTTTTCTTCAAAAAAAAAAGTAGCGGAGTAATAGGATAAAATCATGGAAATTTACATATGAGTTCCTTTTTTTCTGAGTTGCAACTTACAAGACTTGGGATGCATTGCAAGTATAACTTGTGGATGCAAACATAGAAGGTGTTAAATTGAGCAGTTTTAATTAGATAATGGTTGTATTGTAGGTTAAATCTTCGAGGTTACAGAGAAATAAATTTGTTAAGGGTACAACAGGTGTATTAGAAAAAGTATCTCCTGGATCTTTGTCCTTTGCATTATGTATGTTCCTATTCAAAAGTCCGCCTCATTGTATGCCTATTCCCCGATTTTTACCATACAACCAAGAAAAGTGTGTAATCACTAGGATAAGAAATAGTTTCATGTGATTTAGTAGGTCATTCTAATTCGGAGGGGGGTATGGATCTCTATTTTGCATTATAAATAAAAAATAATGCTACATCCGTAGAAACCTCCAATAGTAGTGTGCTACTTAAGATGATCAAGAAAAAGGTGGTGGAGAAGATAGGAAAATTTTGCCGTACTGACCCACTTTTTGAAAATATTTGGCGCTCCGACCCACGTCCGAAAATAATTAGCGAACTGACCCACTTTAGGACACGTCAGCAAGAAACGTTATTGGAAAAAATGACATAGATTGTTTCGATGTTGTTCTTCCCAATAACGGCATCTGTTTAAAAAAAACTTTCATACCGTTATTCCAAATAACGACATCTGTTACTTTTTGTTCAAAGATCAAACAGTCTCAATTGTGAGCTGAGAGACAAGGGTGAAAAGAATTTAACCTATGCCGTTCTCTGAGAGAATGGCAAGGATTATACTGATGCCGTGTTTTGAATAACGGCATCAGTTACTTTTTATTTTGCACAATTACCTATATTCAGAGCCCCAAACCCTTATCCTTCCCCTTTGTCATTCGATTTTTTATCACTCTCTCTTCACTCCCATAATCCTAGATTCCTAAATCAAAAATTCCTAAAATCCCAACTATTGGAGTGATCTGTAAGTTGCCAAACAACAATTAAACATAGACCCTAGTTGTGATTCTCTCATTTCTTTTTGAAATCTTCTGAAATCCGAATTTGTGGTAAGTATTCAAAATCCCTAATTTTTTTACAATGTTTATTTTGATGTATGAGAGCTATATATATTGGTAGCATTGTACAAGAGGTGTAGATTTGATTTATCTAAGTAGTAATTATGAAAATGTACTTATGGATTGTTGTTAATCTAGGGTTTGTGAAAATGTTGATTTTGATCAGTAAGAGCTATATTGGTAGTATAGTAAAATCGATGTAGATTAGATTCACATAAGTAATAGATATGTGAAGTGAGTTTTATAGGAGATTGAGATGTGGATGATCTATATTGCTATCTATGTAAAGTTAGATTCATCTATTTGTAGTGTGTGGAGATGTTGTGTTGGTGATTGTTTATTAATATTTAGTAATATTGTAGTACAAATTTTAGTATCTCTAGTCTCGTAATGTTTATTAATAGGTGTACTTGACACGTTATATTTAATGTTGACAGGTAAATGGATCCTACACAACCATCTTCTTCCCATAATGTGGATGCTTCATCTGGTACTTTGCATGTACTACGGGTACATCCGGGTCCTTTAGATCCTACCGTACTTTATTTACAAGAAGATCATAGGTCGCAAGCGGTTTGGACTGGAGATGTTGAGAAAATGAGTTTCTGAATGCACACCATCTTGCCGACGCACCCTCGTATTCAAAATTATTTGGTAAATAGCGGATTTTATGGAATGTCAAAGTTGGCAAAAGTGAAATGTGACCATGCACTACTTACCGCTCTTGTGGAGCGATGGAGGCCGGAGACACACACGTTTCACCTACCCGTTGGGGAGATGATGGTCACCCTACAAGATATAGCCGTCATATCGGGTCTTCTAATCGATGGAGTGGCCGTGACTGGCAACCTGTTGTTCAATAAAGTGTCGTTGTTAAGAGATTACCTTGGGCAGGCGGTTGATGAAGATGATAAGGGTGTATTCATCGGGGAATCAGTCCGTCGTTCTTAGCTGTATACAGAGTTCAATAATAGTTTGCCAGACAAACCGACCGACTTCCAACTCCAATGTTATACGCGGGTTTATCTTTTGTCTATGATTGGAGGTATTTTCTTCCCTAACTATTCTGGTGATGTAGTGCATTTGATGTACCTTCCATTGATCGCCGACATACATAGAGCCGGCCGATATAGTTGAGGAAGTGCGACTCTGGCCTCCCTCTACCGTGCCCTGTGCAATTGTTCGATGGGGTCAATCCAAATGACCGGGCCGATAGGAATATTGCAAATATGGTGTTGGGAATGAATACATCATGGCTAGCCCCGGGTAATGGTACTTTCAAATAATTGGAGTGTACACTCGATCAGCTGAGGGAAGAGTACGTCCATTAGACACCGTATACAGACGAAAGGCTACATCGTCTACCCCCAATTTGCACGACCAATAATCAACTATAGTTGACACGAACTCCACTTGTAAATTTCTCAATTGTGGTGTTCTATTACCCCGACCGCGTCCTCCGCCAATTCAATGCACAACAGCCCATCCCCGAAAACTCAATGTACGACCGTAGACTTCACAATATTACCAGTCAAGGTCGTTTACCGAATATGGATTGGGCCGATCACCACCGCGCTCATGTAGCATGTTGGAATGAGAGGAAGTATGACTTGGTTGTGGAAGCGATTGTACCGTACGACAGATCGTTGCAAACTGGCTACATGGCATGGTATCGTCGTATTATGCGGTTGTATATAGCGCCAAGAACAGATATCCCCGCGGGTATCCAACAACCGATACCCAGGCACCAAGTGGAACCACCACCGGCATATTCCACATCGCAACCCATGTATCAACCAAAAACAACCTCGTATCGATTAATGATAAAGTAATTTTATTGTTGATAAATTATATTTCCAACATTTTGCTTACGTTTGTTTAATAAAAGTTTGGTTTACTACTAATCATTTTTTATTGTAATATAGATTGACAACACATGGGATATTGCAAGAAAATGTGCTAATGTCTTGAAGAGCAACTGTAACTACCATTTCTGTAATTTCAAAATTTCCCTCTTTGTATTTCTTTTATTTTCAATTGAATAAAAACCCTATTTTTCTTCGTTCTCAATTATTTTTAATTATGAATTTCATGAAATTTTTCCTGTTCTTCTTGTTGGAGTTTTTCTTGTTGAGCTTATTATCTTTTAATTGATTGTGGATATTTGTATTTAAACCCTGTTGTTTTGATATACCTCCTAATTGAACCCTAAAACCAAATTTAATGTATTCTTGACTTAAAACCGCTTTTATTGAACCATAATTGTATCCTATAAATACAACTCTACTGTAAACCCTAATTTTGGCACACAAATCGAACCCTTGCCGCCCTCTCTCTCTCCTCCCATTCTCTCTCTCCTCCATCTCTATTTCCTGCCAGATTTCCCCAAACCCATTACTGTAGCTCACCTTCTCCGGTGAACTACCACCTTTGGCGACCCCCACTCCCGTCAACCACTCCCCGGCGCCTCCCCTCGACACCCAACTACCTATTTCCCAACCCCGACCTCCTATTTTTCCATGCCGCCATTAACGAAGCTTCAAAACCCCCAAAACCCGATCCTAACCTCTGCTCCCTAATCTGATCGGCGACCGCCAGCACCGTCGGCGCCGCCCCCTGCCATCATTGCTGTCTCCCTCTCTCTCTTACCTTTGGCCATTGCTGTTGCTGCTTGCCTCCTTTGTGTGCTATTTTGAACTTGATTGCACGTATATTGCACGTGCTGCTTTGGAGATTTGCTAGTACATGAGTTCGTTGCTTCGGGATTCTTATCCCGTTATTCCTGGTATTCATTTTCACCGATTAACAGGCAAGTCACCGTGCACTTGAATTTCTAATTGTATCAAATTCAAGTGTTATTGAAATTCTTGCAAGTAGATCTCTTGTTATCGTATTATCCTTTGTTTATCTCTTTCGTTGGGTTTATGATGGTTTACACGAGCTAACCCCAATACTCTTGACAGCATGCCAAATTGACTCCAAAAGTATTGAATCTTTCATACATCATATAGTATGGATATTAGGGTTACACAAATAGTCACGATACAACTAAATTATTCTAGAGACAATTGTTAGGTTGTATGTTGTTTGATCATTTGATGATTGATTGATGTTTGACTTGTATATGTATGTGTTCTAATTTTTATCTATCATGTTTGGACACCTATCATACTAGTTACACGATTTATTGACTATAGATACGATACCCAACATGTTCAATTAATTTATTTACAAGAAAAATACCCTAAGAACTGTACATGCTTGCTGACCTGAACTTTGATTGCTGTTTTCGAACCAGTAAATGACTTTGAAATGAAATACTTTCTGAATATGAAATGTAGTCCCAAGTGTCTAGTTTCCAATAACATCCAGAATTTTTAAATTCCGAGTTTTGTAGAAAAAGTTATGCCCGTTTTACTACAGCTGTGTTTTTACATTTCAGATTTTCAGATTCTCATAGCTTTCATGTTCAAACAGTAAAAAGGCTGATCAAATGATAAAATTTTGCTATGAAAATTTTCAGATTGTTGCTTAACATGTTTAGGAGTATATATTATATTTTTACTGAATTTAATATTGAGTTTTTGCTGATTCAAAAATTAAAACAACAAGATGTAGAATTTCTGCCTGAACATAAAATCTGAAAAGAAATATGTGTTTGACTTAGCTACTGTTGTCAGAATTTGAACTAGTATGCGTTGGAACCGTATGGAAGTCTAGTTTCCAGATTTTCTGGCGGATTCAACTTTTGATTTTTGATTCAGCGAAAAATTGTATTTTTTTACAGGTTGCGCTTGCTGTCCAGAATTCTGGATACTACTTTTTAATGGATTAATAATTCCTATGTTGTATTATTGCATGAGTTAATGAATGTATGTTGCATTGCATGATCCCAATGAGCTATTGTTCCTATTTTAACCGTCCTATCCATGTTATCAACCTGTTGTTGCCCTATTGATACTATCGTTCCCCGAATTGTCCATTAATTGCATATTGTGTTGTTGCATTGATAAATAATTAACAAGCCGGGATTTAAGAGATTGACTAGAGTAGTTGATAATATGGGGACTATACTCGGATGATGTCCAATGTTTATACCGTTATCGGAATCGTGTAAGAAATTACACATGTCCAGTATTTTTACCGTTATCGGCATCGTGTAGGAAATTACACATGTCTAGTGTTATTACCGTTATCGACATCATACCCAGTACATTAACTATAAAATATACTACTGTAGTCTAAACAAAATTGATTGTATGCATCAAACCTGTGGTACGGCACACATGGGACACAGTAGTACGTGCATTAGTTAAGAGTTAAAATGATTACTAGACATAATGATTGACACGTCACCGACATTGCATATTGTTCATCATGTTTCTATTTGTATCCAATATTATTTAAGTGTTATTGATATTAACAGTTGATTATCGTTACCGAATATTGACTCATTGTTACACCGTTGCATTGATTACCATGTAATTGATTATTATCATCATGCCATATTATTGATTCCTATTGATCCATTGTTTTATTATTGTACCGTTATTCCATTGTTCCCTGTTTTCTTTACTTGCTGTCCATGACTTACTCTAAGGACAAATTTTTTATTTTTATTTTTATAAAATTTTTAAGATGAAGTGTATACAGGTAATGAAGGAGAATTGCCTGCTGAAATTGGAGATAAACATTTTGAAGATTTATGCTTTTAAATTGCTTATCGCTTTAATAAACTTAATGTATTGAGACTTGTTACTATTTTGTATTGGAATTTATTTTTGTTTTTGGCTTATTTCCCGAATTTTATTATTGTTTCCAGACGTTGGATTATTATTATTGTATTTGGATATTATATTGTCTCATTCCAAGTATTATTGTTCATGAGATTAATATTATTGTTTGTGCATTTGTTTTGTATTAATTATATTGTTGAGTTGATCGATTAAACAGCTTATGGGTGATGTTAGTCATTCGCTGGGCCAATATTATGTGCTTGTATTCCGTATTTTTGGAAAGCGGGGCATGACAGCAACGCTTCGAAGGCATGCAAGGAATTGGCGAGAGAACTCCTACATCCATGTCGTACTTCTCTCGAAGATGTTGGTGACGGTTCGCATTTCGATGCCCTTCTATGCTCAACCGAACTTCCAACTCAAATGGCCCGACCAAGTGTTAGCCGAGCCCCACCTCCACAACAATAAATAGTTGAAGTAGAACCTCCCGCACCACTTCGAAGACAACCACTATCTCCTTCACAACCTCCAAGAAGGAGTAAGAGTGTTCGCTTTCATCCTACACACAATGAATTGGCAGCTCCTAAGATTGAAGAAGTAGAAGGTGGGCAAGAAGGAGATGCTGGTCCAAGTACTCCTGCGACACAAGAGATTGGGGAATGTAGGAGGAAAGTTCCAGCCAGAAAGAGGAGACAGCCGTAACACTATACGCCTAATTAGTGTTTTTATGACTCAACTTATGAATAATGTTGTACTTACTATTTTGATGTGTTGTTAATGAAGGTTTATGAAAAAAAACCTGAATGACTTGATGAGTTTTTGGGGTGTATGAAGTCTGTGCTTGAAGAGTTCAATTGAAGTGCATGAAATATGTGAATAGTGTTGAAATGATGTATTGAAATGAATTGAGGTGATTTTATTGTTGAATTGAAGTGTATAAAAAAATGCTGATTTTGTTGATGAGTTGATGAAGTTGATGAAAAAATGTTGACGAGTTGATGAAGTGATTGTATTGTTGAATTGAATTGAAGGCATGCAAGGATGTTGTTGTATTGAAGTGAATCAAAGTGATGAATTGATGAGTTGAATGGTTGATGGGTGCGTATTTACATTTTACACAGTATAGACCAGAGGATGATTTTAACGTCACAAATTCTCTGTGGTTCTTCACGGCGTACATCTTCACTTGATGTTATAGAGCATCTTTGGTTGGAAATCTTTGACCTATGAAGAGTTCATCCAAGTTGGAAGAGCCAACAGAAGACTGTCCATGTTCATGTATGGTGGCACGGGACATCCATTCATTTGATTGAGATCCATGTACAGCTGCACTTGTGTCCTGACTTGGCAACACGCGGGCATTGTTAACCGGCACATTAACATTGACATCATCAATCGGAGCTTCAACGGCAACCTCCTCCTCATCATCTTCAAGACCACGTTCCTCATCTTCTTCCTCTTCGACCAAATTGTTATTTACAACGGCGTTGTCAAAGTCTTCCATTGCCATGCTGGCTCCCAAAATATTTTGTGGCAATATCATCGGATGTACCTGCTCGTATCGGAGGAAACAGGTTCCGTTGGAGTTGTGCTAGTATCTTCTTCTGTATTTGATATTCTTGCATGTGACTCAGCAGATAGTTTCAAAGTCCGTGCGGGCCTTGGACTTTCAATAACAACTCGTCTAGTATTTGGAAGCCTCGTTTGGTCGATATATAACTCAACTGCGTTCCAACTATAATTTGGATCAAGTGTCCTATCCATCATGGACCTCAGAGAATTATCATTGTCTACGGGTACCAACATGAAATATTGCACATCCCCTTTACCAGCAGCATAACGGGCTCTGATTTTTACACTCATTTCACTTCTATCCCAATTGGTGACTTTATATATCTTATCTATTAATTCTGAGTACATAAAGTTGCGGGGAGCCCAAATAATTACCGGTTCAACATCACTATAAGAATATCCAATCTTGGGATCTTTAATTACTTCACCCCCAAAATATAACCAAATAGGGATATCATATTCCATAGCTAAGCATAAAAATTTAAACGTGTTCAACTCATGCACTACTCATAAGCATAACATGAGAATACATATCAAACATACGGTTAAAATAATAATACCTTCAAATTAGACCGTATGTTGATAGCTTGAAAAATCGTTGTGGATGAAGAATGAAATGAGAGTGGGAGTAAGGAGGTAGGATATATGAAATCTGAGAGCACTCCAATGGTTGGGATTTTTTGATTTAGGAATCTAGGGTTTGTGGGTTACGGGAGTGAAAAGAGAGAGAAAAAAACGAAGTACAAAGGGATAGGAGAAGAGTTGGGAGCAATGATTATAGGTAAGTGTGCAAAATAGAAAGTAACTGATGCCGTTATTCAAAATAACGGCATCAGTATAAATCATGCCGTTCTCTTAGAAAACGGCATAGGTTAATTTACTTTAACAATTCTCTCTCAGCTCACAATTGAGACTGTTTGCTCTTTGGACAAAAAGTAACATATGCCGTTATTTGCAATAACGGCATGAAACTTTTTTTTCAAACAGATGCCGTTATTGGGAAAAACGACATCGAAATGACCTATGTCGTTTTTTCCAATATCATTTCTTGCTGACGTGTCCTAAACTGGATCAGATCGCTAATTGTTTTCGGAAGTGGGATAAGGCACCAAATATTTTCAAAAAGCGGGTTAGTACGGCAAAATTTTCAGAAGATAGTGGGTGTAGCATTACTCATAAATAAAATAGTGACCTAGCTGCAAATTCCATCATTTTTGGCTAAAATATTTATTTATTTAATTTAATTTAAATAGGTAAACGTTACCCTTCTCTCAAAACCTGTATCTCACATTCTCTCTTTCCATCCACCACCACCACCGGTGGAGCCTTTATCACCACACACACATATATATAAATTATAACTTTGTTGTTTTGATCACCGTATTCTATCAGTCCTGCAATTTCGGTAATTGTTTTTTGTTGTAAATTGCTCAGAGTTAGTGTAAGATTGTATTTTTAGGTTAATTTACTGTTGGGATTTACTAAAGTTTATTTCTTTATACCTCATCGGTCCATTTTAAGCTTCCCCTTTTTCTAAATTTTTTTTAATTATCATCGCTTGTTGTTAATGATAATTGATTGGGTGCAATTTATAGTTATTTTAGAAGTTACACGGTAATTGTAGTTGGATTGATTATCATTGAATGATGTTTGTACAGTTAGACATTATCTACAAGTACCCAAATGAGAAAAACAAACAACTAGTAGCTTGTATTTAGTTCTAGTTTTTTTTTTTTTTGGTCTTCTTCCGACAGATCTTCAATATATCTGTCTAAAAAAAATTATTGAATAATTCATTTTATATAAATTTCGTCCTACGACGGACCTACAAAGTCCGTCTGATAATTTTTTTATATATTAAATTACTATAAAATAGCATTGGACGACTGCAGCAAATACTCAATATGCTATATGTAAATATGCATTTAGCCATTTTTTGACACGACTGGGGATGGATGCTCTTATGTAGTTAGGAAAAAATGTTGCAATGAGAATGTGCCTCGGTGGGTTGTTGTTGTCCTACTGAGCATATGTACTGCACAAGGAGTAGTAGTGACCATAACATAACATAACATTTGATGAAAACTTAATTCTTAACTAACCAAATTTTGTCGAGAAGAGGAGTTGCGTAATTTGTAGATCAGCACTGTCAAAAAATATAAGTGGAGGGCATATCAGAGGAAATGAGGTTTAGAACTAAGGCATATACCAAAATAAGGAAAAAATTAATAACATTAATTAAATTAAATGAATTATATAAATTATAAATATAAGAAATAATTAATATAAATAATATATGTAGAAATAAATAGAAATAAAATGCAGCTGGTTGGATCCAACATATTCTTGAAATATAAAACTCGAAAACACGAATTATTTGCTAGGGCACTTTTGAAAGTATTTGTGATTTTGGGCAACTTTTCAAACTATTAACATTTGTGGACTAGTTGGAAATTTTTCCCAAAACGACCCTTTTTTGTAAAGTTTTTTCCAAACCGTCCTACTTTTTTATTATTTCCAAAAGCACCCCACTCGGTCTTTGAAAGACCGAGTCTAGTTAAAACAAGGTCGGTCTTTCAAAGACCGAGTCTTGCTCTTTGATTTTTCAAAGTGCAAGACTCGGTCTTTGAAAGACCGACCTTGTTTTAACTAGACGAGTCTTGGACTTTGTGGTTTTTAATAACGCAGATCCCCTTTCTTCTTCTTCTCGAATTATTAGAAACTTGGACTTTATTTTCTTCTTCTCTCTGTCCCTCAACGAACCCATCGCCCTCGCCAATTTTGTGGTCGATTACGCCTTTGATCGATCGATACACTCCCCAAAACCAATTAATCTCTAATCCATTTTCGATTTTCCCCAATCCTATTCACCAAATTTGATTATTTCTTAAAACCCTAAATCCCGAATACCCAATTTCGTAGACCTATTTAATTTCGTCTTCGTCTTTGGAAGATCTTGGTTGAAGGATCTTGCTCTTCTCTACCTTGCCAGTAGCTCGCTTTGGAATCTCCTACTTGGAAGGTATATTTCTTAAGCTTTTGTTAAGCAAAAATTGTGTTACTCTTGATGCTATTGTGAAGTTGATGAGTTGAATTTGACTTATTATTGACAATGTAGAGTAGCTATTGTTGTTATTTTTAGTTTTAATTTTGTTGAAAAAGAAAGAGTTAAAAGAGTTGAAGTTGTTGCTATCAACGGCATTGTTATATAGTATTTGTTGAATTCTATATAGATTTTTGCTAAAATTAAGAAAGAGTTAGAAATTTTAGAATTTTTTGAAGTTGAATTTGTTATATAGAATTCTATATAGAATTTTGCTAAGAAAGAGTTAAAATTCTCTAATTTGCTAATTTTAGAGAATCAACGGCATTGTTATATAGAATTTGTTGTTGTGGAGATGTTTCGAGATTGTTGTTGTTTTTGTTGTTGAGATGTTGTGGTTGTGGATAAGTTTCGAGATTTTTGATATTTTTGTTGTTGAGATGTTGTGGTTGTGAAGATGTTTCGAGATTATTGTTTTTTATATCTAGGTTATGTGTAGTTAATAACATTTTTGTTGAAGCTGTAGGATTTGGAGTCTATTGTCAATGGCACGCACAAGGGGTAACATGGAGGTAGGAGAAAGTAGTGAAGGTACACGTGATGGACCACGTACTCGCGGTGGACGTGTTCGTGGTCGTGGTCGTGCTCGTACCGAGGGTACTAATGTAAGTAATTAATTGTTGATTGTAATAGAATTATATTACATTTCGGTCTATTGATGTAAATGTTATTGTTATGTAGGTTGAAGTCAATCCAAATGAGGCGGGCACCTCTTCTTCAGTCCCTTCGTCATCATATGTCCCTTCTGGAGGGCCAGGACCTCTCGACCCTTCACTCCTCACTCTTCAGTCGTTACATCGATCGCAGAATATTTGGAACGGTGAGGCTACGGAGTGCCGCTTTAGGACTGGTCATCCGTTACCTGTGCACCCACGTATACACGAGATACTAAGATACTGTGGGTTCTACGGTATTGCCAAGATGACATCCATCAAGTGCGATCGTCCTCTTTTGGAAGACTGCTTGAAAGATGGAGGCCCGAGACACACTCATTTTACCTGCCAGTTGGGGAGATGACGGTCACTCTACAAGACGTTGCCATACTTACCGGGCTTCCAATCGATGGAGAGGCAGTCATAGGATTGATGGACTTCGACCCAGTGTATATAGTGGAGGAGTACTTAGGGGTTGAAGTAGAAGCCGGTGCGATAAATGGGAAATTTATCTGTTTAAAGTGGTTGAAGGACACGTTTAAAAATAGATTGAATGACGGTTCAACTGCAGCGGAGGTAGAGTGCTATTGTAGGGTGTACATTCTCACGCTATTCGGCACCGTCTTGTTTCCAAATTCGACCGGAAATAGCATCTCATTGATGTTCTTGCCCTTAATCGTCGATCTAGGTAGGGTCAGCCGTTACAGTTGGGGCAGTGCAGTACTTTCGTCACTGTATCGGAGTCTGTGTTTGTGCAGTATAGGTTCGAACCAGATGAATGAGTCTCTGATTTTACTGCAGATATGGAGTTAGGAGCGGATTCACGTAGGTCGGCCTGTAGTACGGATCCAATCTCAACATTGGAGAGTTCTTCCCGATGATATTGACATGCTACCTCCTATCGGTGTGTACTGGACAGGCAAACTGACATGGACAGCCAACCCCAATAGGTGCTTGACATACCGCGATGAGCTCGATAGGTTGGCTGCTGACTGTGTAGTGTGGTCCCCTTACACGGAGGAGCGACTGATTCGACTACCGCCTATTTGCACGTACAGGCGCGATTTGTGGCTCACGAAAGCACCGTTAATCAACTTTGGGGTTGTCGAGTTTTACTACCCCGATAGAGTGTTACGCCAGTTTGGTCTTCACCAAGGGATTTCAGTTGCCGCACCAATCAATGCCGAGATGCACAACATCACAGGAATGGGCCATACCTCCGGTCACAATTGGGCCGCTTGCTTCTTCGAATATGTTCAGAGATGGAATGTTCACCGTTTCCATGAAGTCATCGGTGACATTCCACCGTTTGACCTCTCGGTGCATGGGATATACATGGCTTGGTACGAGAGAGTCACTAGACGTTTCATTTCTCCAACGTTGCAGACTCTTGCTGGAGTTGCAGTCCCGATCCGTCGACCAGGGACCGAACCAGCAGCTCAACATTCCGTTAAGTTGCCGATGTACCAACCAAAGGGATACTGTTCGGAATTTTGTAAGTTTTTAAAGTTTCGTTTTAAATTGTTAAAGTTTATATATAAATTTGTTTTCATATATGTATGTGTATTTCTAAGTAACCTAATCATTCAACTTTTCATATTTCTCAGTTGGTCCAGACTTGGTCCCTTGCAAAGAAATGTGCAACTATGTTGAATAGTAACATCACCGATCAGGCGAAGGATACCTTATGGGAGATGTTATCGTGTTGCCGTGCACAAGCTGATCTTATGGGGGAGGGCGCAACATTAGATGCAATACTAAGGACCCCCACACATCGAACGAGCGGCCGTACTGGTATTCGACGAAAGAGAGTTGTTCAAAGGCCCCCACCTCAACCTCAAAGCGATTCAGAACACGAAGAACAAGCAGGGCCTGAGATTGGGGGTGAGATTCAAGAAGAGAAGGACATCCCGTTGTCCGCACTAACATAGGCAACTCCACAACGTGGTAGACGACAACGAAGACCCACCAACTTCTACACACCTAACCCTTGACTTTTGATGTTATGTAGATGTTAGTTTGTTGTAATATTTTTTGAATTTGGTAGGTGTTGTAATATTTTTAGTTAGTTTGATTTTGTAGTTTTTTTTAAAAATGTTCTTGTGTTTGTGAAGAAGTTATTAATATTGTTGATGTGGTTGTGAAGATGATATTAACAGCATTGTTGATGTGGTTGAGATGTGGTTGTGAAGAAGATGTGGTTGTGAAGATGATGTGCTTGTGGTTGTGGAAGAATGCAAAATTGGTTTGGTTGTTCAAATTTGTGTTGTGGAAAAGTTTGAGTTACTGAAGATGAAATTTGTGTTGTGCTTTTGGTTACTGAAGATGAAAAGTTTGAAAAGTTTGAGTTACTGAAGATGAAAAGTTTGAGTTCAAATATGTGTTGTGCTTTTGGTTGAGTTCAAATCAGCTGTAGGTTGTGAAGATGATGTGGTTGATGTGGTTGTGGAAGTTGATGTGGTTGTATAAGTTATAGAATGCAAAATTGAGAAGTTGATGTGGTTGAAGAAGAGTATATTTTTGTAAAGGGAGATGATTTGAAAGATGTTATATCTGGCTGTAGCAAAAAAAAAATCAGCATCAAGACTCGGTCTTTCAAAGACCGTTGTCATTTTAACTAGACTCGGTCTTTGAAAGACCGACTGTGATGTTCAATCATTTCCAGAGAGTCGTTGGTCTCTGGAAGAGATTGAACTCAAGACTCGGTCTTTCAAAGACCGACCTAAATATAACTAGACTCGGTCTTTCAAAGACCGAGTCTTAAGTCTGATAGCCAAATTTTGCAATCAGCAACTAGACTCGGTCTTTCAAAGACCGAGTCTAGTTGAAATGACAGCGGTCTTTGAAAGACCGAGTCTTGATGCTGATTGATTTTTTTTAAACATTCAAGGCACTTTTATATATATAATTGAAACTTACTAAATCCAAAATACTCTGTTTGGACAATATTTAAACCTCAATCAATCATACATTTTCGACAATTGAACACATCCAAACTAAGTGCTTAGTTCGATATAAATATTACAAACACACTAGAAAGCACATAACAATAGAAAGAACAATAGAAAGCACATAATCACATTTTAATTGTTTTGAGATGCTCTGTTAGTACAACGACGCTTGCTGTGTCCTTCTAACCCACAACTTGAACATTTCATTCTTGTACCCCTGCTAGAACTATCCCTCACATCCATATCGTTGCGTATTCTCGTGGATTTAGGCCGGCCTTTCCGTGAACGTCGCAAACTAGCATCCGGTAGGAGTCGTGGACCGTCGATAGTAGGCCAATATGCTTCATCTAGAATAGGACTGAACACAGGAGCCCAAGTTTGTGCTAGTGACGTGACAAGGTAAAATTTATCAACATAAGGCTTGTGATCGATTGCACGATATGCACAGACTGCTAATACATGAGAACAGGAAATATGATATAAATGAAACTTCATACATGTGCATGTTTTCGTACCCAAATTCACGGTGTGCAAATTCCCACCCTTCCGTTCTCCATTTACCATGTGTATACCCGTTTTCACGGAAAAAACACCAGGCTGATGATGAAACATTGTAACCTCATGTTGATTTGCTCTTTCACGGTGACTATCAATCAAATCATGTACACTTTTAGCAAAAATCTTCCCTTCACATAAAAGTTTACTAGCTTCCTGTCGACGAGTAGTAAAGTAAGAGTTGAGACGTAAAAAGATCGTCTCAACAATCGCAGTTACTGGTAAACTACAGACTCCTTTCAATACTGAATTGAAGCATTCTGACAGGTTCGTAGTCATCATTCCATATCGTCGACCTTCATCTGCATAAAGTTCCCATTTCTCAACTGGCTTCTCTTTCAACCAATTAGCCGCCTCGACATTGACGGTTTCAAGTTCAGCAAGTTTGGCCATGAACTTTTTGGGTTGGTTTTGACAAGCTATAATTTTGGCCTTTTTCCGCAATGCCTTGCTACCAAATTTACTAAAAAAATTTGTGGCAAAATGACGCATACAATATCGATGAAATCCATTCGGTTCGTTCCAAGCTCCGTTTTGCAAATCCATAGCAAACAATATACCAGCATGACGATCCGAGATAACACACAACTCAGTGCGATCGGTGACATAATACCGGATGCAAGTCATAAACCATGTCCACGTATTTATACTCTCTCCATCAACCAATGCAAATGCAAATGGAAATAAGCAACCATTCGCATCCGGGAAAATAGCAATTAGCAAACAACCCTTGTACTTACCGTACAAGTGAGTTCCATCTACACTCATAACCGGTCTGCAAGACTTGAAACCTTCAATCGAAGGACCAAATGCCCAAAATACTCCCTTGAATGTTTCCTCGCTAGGGCTAGACTCATATTTATCCCAGTGGACAACGGTTCCTGAATTTGCTGCTTGAATTGCTGTTAGTAGAAAAGGCAGCTTCGTGTATGCTTCTTCGAAGGTACCGTACAACCTCTCAATTGCCTTTTGTTTTGCTTTCCAAGCTTTCATATATGAAATCTGATAATTATATTCTATTTTCACAATCTCAATAATTGCCCCCGGTGATAAAGCAATATCCTTCTTCACCACACCCACAATCAAATTACTAACAAGGTTAGCATCAATTTTACAGTGGTCTTGATTCAACGTGGGATTCGTACAAGTATGAGGCTCAACTATCTTCTTCACCACAAAATTTCTCTCCCCTTTTGGAACAATAGCTCGTAATCTCCAAGGGCATCCACCATCACTTACTCCTAGGAGACCTTGTACGATCTCCTCAATTGTACGTTTTCTAGGTGCCATTTTGCATTTAACAGTGTACAGTGACGGTGTTGTTTTCAATGTGACAAATTCACGATGTTTCTTGATATAATACACCTTCACAGCTTGTTGAATGGACTCTTTGCTTACAAACTCCTGTCCAACGTAAAATTCGTCTACATTGGATGAACCAGAGAACTCTTGTGGAAATGGGGGGACTCTAGCAGCTTGAGCCATCTCCTCCGTAATATGAGCGTTAACATTAACATAGCTATCAGTAGCTCTCACTTCGTTAGAACTGTTGTTCGTAGGATTTACATTTGCTACATCATCATCTTCTTCTCCATCATCATTTTCTACACTTTCATCATCATCTGTTTCTTCCTCTTCTTCATCATCATCTAATAAGCTGTTGTTAACCACTGCATTTTGAAAGAGCTCAAATACACTGTCATTTGGAACATAGTCAGGAACCGGACTAGGTTGGGGTGGCAACTCAACATCTGTAGAATCAGCGTTTCTTGTATTTGTGGAGGTGTTTTCTTGTGAGGACAGCAGATTTGGTTGTGAAGGTTGAGCGGGGTTAGACCTCATCTGCTGTGTAGGTACTACCCTTATGAAGCTTGAACTGGGAATATCATATGGCTGAGCATCCAAATTTTGAATTTGCTGAATATATAACTCTAATGCAGACCAAGCATAATTGGGATCAAATGTCCTAGCAATCAATGACTTCAGCGCATTATCAATAGGTATGGGCACTGTCATAAAATACTGACCATCTCCTCTACCTGTTGCGTATCGAGCTAAAATTTTCACCTTCCATTGATTCCTATCCCAATTAGTAACTTCATAAATTTTCTTAACTACTTATGCAAATGTTATGGTACGAGGTACCCAAACTATTTCCGAATCCAACACACTGTAACAACTACCAATCTTTGGATCACGAATTATTTCACCACCAAAGTATAACCAAATAGGAATCTCAAGATCCAAACCTACGTATATTTATACGAATATGCGAGTTATTATCTAACCACAAACAAAATCTATAAAAAAAGATAGAAAATTAAAGGTCAATATTCATCATACCTTCACAAGTGTCAGGGATGGAGCTGTAGATATTTGGGTAAAAGAGTTGAAGTTGCTATCCTCTTCAAATTTAGCAAAAATCCGAAATAGGGATCTTTCAAAAGATGGGTTTAGGGTTTTTATAGTGGAGATGCTTAGAGGGTTAGGAAGAAATTGATAAATATATTTAGATTAAGATGAGATTTTGTGGGTAGGAGGTCGCCCTAGATTTAGGAAGATGGGTTAGAGAAATAGAATAGGTTAAAGTAGAGAGAGAGAAGAAGAAGAAAGGGGATCTGCGCAATTAAAAACGCCAAAGTCAAAGACTCGAAAGACCGAGTCTAGTTAAAATAAGCTCGGTCTTTCAAAGACCGAGCCTATTTTAACTAGACTCGGTCTTTCAAAGACCGAGCTTATTTCAAAGACCGAGTGTGGCGCTTTGGGAAATTAAAAAAAAGTAGGGCGGTTTGGGAAAAACTTTAGAAAAAAGGGTCGTTTTGAAAAAAAATTTGGCTAGTTGCTGCCACATCATCAAAGCTCTCTATTCCCATTAGCGACATCTAAATTTTGGAGGTCGCTAATGGAAATAGCGGTTTTTTTTTAAAAAAAATTAAAATATTTTATTCACTGTTACTATTCCTATTAGTGATCAAATTATTTATGAAGTAGCTAATCAGATTAACAATCTTAAATAAGCTGTATTGTGACATTTGGCGAAATCTAAAAAGTTTATGCTCTCTAATTTTTTTTTTAAAAATAACTTTGGGCGCACACCAGTCAACCACAAGTAGAGAGAAATTGACGTAGCGGAAGCATAATTAATGAGAGAGCAACTCTCTCAAATTAATTGCTAACTAGTATCATACACGTGCACACGTGCACGTGGAAAAAATTGAAGAGGTAATGAAAAGGATAAAAAGAAAATAATTTCCAAACTAGTCCACTTTCGAAAGTATTTACCAAACTGGTCCACTTTCGAAAATATTTATCAAAGTGAGTCATTTTGTCAACACGTGCGCTGCACGCTGACAAAATGACATCCGGTGACGGATGACACTAAGCCCTTCTTCCATTATAATAGGAGAGATGATGTGTATCTTGGAATTGATATTTGTGTGTATATAGAAATTGACAAGGGGGGAGGAATTAACCTGATGACAATTATCTTTCATGTCATATGATCATCTCTCTCTCTCTATCTCTTCTCTCTATATCAATGTTGAGGAGTAACAGTGGTCGCTAGTGGGAGCGACCACTATTTATTGTGGTCGCTATTTTCAGTGGCTATCGAGGTTTTATTTATTTTTTTTTTTTTTTTCTTATTTATAGAGAGCCCAAGTGTCTCGATACAGTTGATTGAATGTCACTTAGTGACTTCATAAATATTTTGGTCGTTAATAGTAGGGCTGCAATCGAGCCGAGCCGAGCCGAATACCTTCAGGCTCGAGCTCGGCTCGTTTACGAAACAAGCTCAATTTTGAACTCAAGCTTGGTTCGAGCCAAGCTTTGACCATATTCGAGCCGAATATCTCGCAAGCTTAGCCGAAAAAAAGTTAATAATAAAGCTCAAGCTCGGCTCGTTTACGAAACGAGCTCGGTTTTGAGCTCGAGCTCGGTTCGAGCCGAGCTTTGACCGTGCTCGAGCCGAATAGCTCGCGAATAGCTCGATTCGTTTGCAGCCCTAGTTAATAGGAATAACGACAGCAAATAAAAATTTAAAAACAAATTTAAAAAAAGTGGTCACTATTCCCATTAGCGACCTCCAAAAAAAAAGATGCCGCTAATAGCGGTTGCTACTACATTCGACAGCAACCAGCCCACCAACGCTAACAGTTTGGAAAGTTGCCCAAATCGCAAAAAACTTTGAAAATGTGGCCTAGCACGGCAAAAAAAATATATCCGAAAACACTCCCTTTACAAAAAAATAAAATAAAAAATCAATAGACTAAGCCGCCCTCTTCTCTCTTCATCGATTCCATCCATCCTCCGCCTCCACCAGCTCCATCCCCATCGCCGTCTCCACCACCGACCTCACCACTGCCTCCATTCACTCCAATCCCATCTCCACCGAAACTGAGGTCCAACTGCCAACCCAAACCTCCATCGACAGCCTCCCAAACCATAGCCCGGCGCCGCCTTGACCCGAACCAAACCCAACGCCAACACGAGCTCAACCTGACCCGAACCCGACGTCGCCCTCGCCACTGCCGTTTCCCGCCGTCTCTGCCGCTGCCGCCGCCACTCCTCAGTTCATTCTCCAGCAGGAACGCCATTCAACCCAATTCCGATTCTCGATTCAAGGTTCGATTTTTATCTCCATTTCTCGAATCTAGGGTTTCAGATTTAGATTTTGTGTTGTTTAATTTTATTCGATTCTGTAATTCAGTACACACAGGTAGTAGTCACTATAGCAATTCACTTGATGCTATAAATTTCAAATGAGAATACTTTGAACACATTACACATACCCAAACGTAACTTTCCACACTTTTTGACGGTAAGCATCTTTTTGTATTCACAAGCTCAAAAGATAATTTTGAAAATCAAAGTTAAACGAAGATCCTGGAACAAATTTTCTCTACTACTTTCAATTTTCATAGCAAACTCTAGTCATAAGCCCATAGATTTTGCGAGCACTCCTTTATGGAAACTACTTCCTATTATTAGAATATCCCATGTCAGTATTTCATATCGCATGGTATCCCATATTTAGTTTCTGAATCTGCTAAAAACATCAAAACAATGTCGATGTTTTTCTGCATTTGTTAATAGTGTGCATTCTCTATGCATCTCACCTGTTCGAAACAATGTCTTAAAAACTAGAACTGAATACAAGCTACTAATTTTTTTCTTTTTCGCATTTGGGTACTCGCAGATAATGTCTGACTGTACAAACATCAATCAATCCAACTACATTTACTGCGTAACTTCTGAAAGAACTATAATTCGCACCCAATCACCATCATTAACAACAAGCGATGATAAAGAAAAGAAAAGAAAAGGAAAGGAAAGGAAAAGCTTAAAGTCGACTGATGAGTCATAAAGAGAAAAACTTTAGTAAATCCCAGAAGTAAGTTAACCTAAAAAAAAATAATCTAACACTAACTCTGAGCAATTTACAACAAAAAACAATTACAGAAATTGCAGAAAAGAAATTGCAGAAATGATAGAATACTGCAATCAAAACAACAAAGTTACAATTTTTAGAGATATGGAGAAAAAACCTGAGAGAGAGGAGGGGAGAAAGGCTCCGCCGGCGGTAGATGGGCCGAGAGAGAGAGTGAGATATAGCCTATAGGTTTTTGTTCCCCCCCCCCCCCTCCCCCTCTTTTTTTTTGGGGGGGGGGGGGTGTTACATTATTGGGGTTTGAATTTTATCTTGACTTTTACCTATTGAAATTAAAATAAATAAATAAATAAATAAATAAATATTTCAGCAAAAGTTTTGGAATTTATAGCTTACTATTTTATTTATAATGCAAAATAAAGATCCATTTATCTTTTTTCCCCCCTTCGTCTAGGTTTAAATGGATACTTTTTCGGGGTAGTAAATAGTAATCACAGTTAACACATACATTCATCTATATTCTTTATACAGATCAAATAAGACCACTAGGGTTAGGATGACCTACTCCATTGATTGAAACAATTTCTCATCCCAGTGACTACACACTTCTCTAGGTTGTATGGTAAAAGTTGGGGAATAGGAATACAATGAGGCGGACTTTTGAATGGGAACATACATAATGCAAGTGACAAAGATCTAGGAGATACTTTTTCTATTACACTTGTTGTTGTACCCTTTTAACAAATTCATTTCTCTCTAACCTTGAAGATTTAACCTACATTACAACCATTCTCTAATTAAAAGTTTTCCATTTGGATCATCTATGTTTGCATCCACAAGTTATACTTGCAATGCATTCCAAGTACTTGGAAGTTGCAACTCAGAAAAATAATTCACTTGTAAATTCTCATGATTTTATCCCATCCATAAAAATGTCGTTACTTCGCTACTTTCGCTTCCCCTTCTTTCTACATTGTTCTCCATTTTCTTCTGCTGCCATTACTCGATCCCTCATTTCTGTCACTTCTTGACTTTATAGCCACCACCGTAGCTGATATTCACTCTCTGTTCAACGCAAGCTATCCTAAATCAAGTCCTCGCAAAAGATTCACTATCATATTCAACACGAGCATTTTGCTCCAAATATGTTTCAAAATGGAGGTGTATTGTTTTGATAATTCAAATTCAGGTGTTTAATGCCCCATCAGTCTCCTTCCGTTCTACTAAGCAAGCCTGTCTCCTTCCGTTCTACAAAGCAAGCCTCCTCTTCTGTAAAGCAACTGATGGTTGTAAAAGAAAATTTTCTATTATAAAGAATAAAGTGTCCATTTGCTTTTTTGAATTGTCCAAACGAATCTAGACCGTACATCTTCCTTCCCTTATTATATTGTAGATATAATATGGGCCATACAAATAAATCCCTTAAATATTTTTCAAAAAAGTGTGGAAAGTTACCTTTGGGTATGTGTAATGTGTTCAAAGTCTTCTCATTTGAAAGGTGTAGCATCAAGGGGATTGCTATGTGACTACTACCTGTGTGCACTAATTGTGGTTGTCTGGCTAGTCTGGCTCATTCTCATCGGACCTCCATATTCTTACGAATGCAAGAAGCCAGCTATAATATGCTACATCAAATAGTGACCATTATGCACACAACTTTACCATTTCATTAGAAAATTTGTTTTTCTATTAAAAGATTGTAGAAGTTTTTTTTGGGGTTATGCAACAGGCAAATTGATAATTGAGTTTGTTGTTTTCTAATTATGAGATGTGGATAGTTACATACAAGGGAATGTATTTGGCTGATATGTGCAACTATGAACACTACCTTCTGCCTCTTTTGTATTTAGGTAAAATTGTTGCAGTGAGACTGCCTCGCTGGCTTCTTGTCCTACTGAGCATATGTAATGGACAAGGAGTAGCGACCATAACTTAACATTTGATGAAAACTCAATAATGAGATAAGCAAAATTTGTCGAGAAAGTGTTTTGGTCCATCTCGTGCGCATACTCGTAGTAAAGGATTTTTCTGAGGAGTTCTAAAATTTATTTTTAAAAAATCAAAGCTCACTATATAATTGAAAGCAATTCAACTGGGCAAAATCTAGAACTTATTTTGCATTTTGATTGTTATCAACATTATTGTGAAAATCCTGCTAAAGTCTGTTCGATAACCCTATTTACCTCGATCTAGTATTTTTAGCTCTGCTTCAAGATTAAACAGTAAACATTGCCCCCCCCCCCCCAACACACACACACACACACATATATATATAGTAAAAGAGATATGAGCAACTTGCTCATTTAGTAAATGAGCAATTGATGAGGTGACATGCATGCAATGAGCAATAAATGAGCAACCTGCTAAAGTTTGTTTGATAACCCTATTTACCTTGATCTAGTATTTTTAGCTCTGCTTCAAGATTAAATAGTAAACATTGCCATATATATATACTAGATTTGCCCGTGGGCACGTGCCTACGGCACGTCTTCGGAATGATACAACATATGAAAGTATTGTAAACAGTAAAACAACAATTATGTAGCTCAAGTTTGAATAGTAAAACAATAATTAGTTGTAAATAAAAGTTCATGTTTCCATTAGTATATGTTGAAAAATAATTATAAATGGGGGTGTAAAATTCAACTTCTTAGAACTTTGAGTGTCGAAAATGATGAAATTTAACTGTTGATGAGATATTTGCTATTTTTAATGTAACATGAGCAATAAAAAAATGCATAAAAAACCTGAAAATTACAAACCTAAAATCTGAAAATAAATAAATAAATAAATATAGAGAGAATGAGAGAGAGAGAGAGACATAAATAAATAAATAAATAAAGGAGTTGTTTTGGGGATTTGAATTTGAGTTTTGGGGGGGAACTTTTGGGCGGGAAAATATGTTTTGTGAGGATAGATCTGAACCATTGATTTCAACCCTATTGAATGGGAGCCACTTGATAGCTTTCTTTGTGTTTTATTATATAGAATAGATTTGCCCATGGCCACGTGCCTACGGCACGTCTTCAGAACGATACAACATATAATAAGCCTTGTAAACAGTAAATCAACAATTATGTAGCTGATGTTCGAATAGTATGACAATAATTAGTTGTAAATAAAAGTCCATATTTTCATTAGTATATGATGAAAAATAATTATAAATTTCCTATATATATATATATATATATATATATATATATATATATATATATATGGGAAATACTCAGTTGAAAACGCAAATGTCTGTGAAAACATGAAAAACCACTTAGGCCGTTGTTTCCAACAACGGCCTAGGTGCCGTTGTTTCCAACAACGGCCTAGGCTTGTTTTCATGTTTTCCACAACATTTGCGTTTTCAACTGAGCATTTTCCTATATATATATATATATATATATAGAGAGAGAGAGAGAGAGAGAGATAATTAAATAAATAAATTAGTTGTTTTGGGGGGGGAATTTGAATTTGAGTTTTGGGGGGAAACTTTGGGGGGGGGGGGGGGAATGTGTTTTGTGAGGTTAGATCTCGGCCTTTTAATTTTTTTGGGATTGAAGAAGAGCCACTTGATAGCTTTCTTTGTGTTTTATTATATATATATATATATATATTAAAAGGGATATGAGCAATTTGCTCATTTAGTAAATGAGCAATTGATGAGGTGGCATGCATTTAATACATTGGGCAACTAACCATTTTTTGGATTTTTCAGTGACATACATGTCAATTGCTCATTTATTAAATGAGCAAATTGCTCATACCCCTTTTCCCCATATATTAATAAACCATCCGTTGTGTACTCTGCCTTTCGGCCTTCGTATCGATGATCCGAACCGTTCACATTGATCTACACGTTTAAATTAGTTTAAATATGTAAATCAAGTCATTTGAAATTCATTTGTCCATCCATCTTATCATTATAAAAAAACGATATTTAGCCATACAATTTTGTAACACTTAAATGTATAGGCAAATGAATTTCAAATGACTTGATTTTACATATTTAGACTAATTTAGACGTGTAGATCAATGTGAGCGGTTCGGATCGTCGATACGAAGGCCAAAAGGCCGAGAAACGGAAGGGGACTCCCTCTATATATATACATATATATTAATTATCTTTATCATCTGTGCATTTAGTCAAGTTTTCGGATCGTCGATACGAAGGCCAAAAGGCCGAGAAACGGAAGGGGACTCCCTCTATATATATATACATATATATTAATTATCTTTATCATCTGTGCATTTAGTCAAGTTTCTCCTATTGTTTTGCTAACATTTCTTGTCATTTATTGAATCCAGAGCACACAACTACTTATGTTTAATTCAACTGTCTTCAAATATACGTCTATTGTAGATGTTAACTTTTTGCTTCCACTAATGAGCAACATCAAGTTGTCACCTTGGGGCATGAGGCTCGCAATGAGCCTCCCGCGAAGACCCAAACTCTCGTTCACTCAAAAATGTTTCTGCGCGTCCAATTCTAATGAGAAGCAACAGAAAAAACAGAAGGTCATAGTGATCTCTGGTCCCACTGGAGCCGGAAAAAGCAGACTAGCATTGGAGCTTGCAAAGAGGCTCGACGGAGAGATCATTAGTGCTGATTCTGTTCAAGTGTATCGAGGACTTGATATTGGATCGGCGAAACCCTCAATCTCAGATAGAAATGAAGTTCCCCATCATTTGATCGATGTATTACACCCATCGGAGGAGTATTCCGCTGGCCAATTCTTCGAGGATGCTAGAAAAGCTACAAACATTGTTCTTGAAAAGGGCCGTGTGCCTATAGTTGCAGGAGGTACTGGCTTATACTTACGTTGGTATGTATATGGAAAACCTGATGTCCCTATGGCATCTGTAGAGGTTGCCTCGGAAGTGTGCTCTGAGCTGAAGCAGTTCGAGGACACTGGGGAATGGGATAAAGCTGTGGAGTATGTGATAAAAGCTGGAGACCCGAGAGCTCGCTCTTTTCCTTACAATAATTGGTATCGGTTAAGACGTAGTCTTCAGATTATTAGGTCCAGTGGTTCACCTGCATGTGCTTTCCAAGTTCCGTATGATTCTTTTCGAGATGAAGTGGGATTTAGATCCTCTGAAGAAAATGATTGTAAGCCTAAGGATTTGGAATATGACTTCATTTGCCTTTTCCTCTCTAGCCCAAGAACCGATCTTTATAGAGCGCTTGACTTAAGGTGCGAAGATATGTTAATGGAAACTGAAGGCCTTCTTTCTGAAGCTTCATGGCTTCTTGATATAGGACTTCGTCCGAATATGAATTCAGCTAGTCGTGCTATTGGGTATCGACAGGCAATGGAATACTTGCTGGACTGTAGGCAAGAAGGGGGTAAAAGCTGCCCTGATAGTTTCCACCATTTTTTATTTGAGTTCCAAAAAGCATCCAGAAATTTCGCAAAGAGGCAGCTGACTTGGTTCCGAAATGAACAGATTTATCACTGGGTTGATGCCTCAAAGCCTTTGGAAAGTGTTCTTGATTTCGTTTATAATGCTTACCATGACCAGAGTGAGAAACTGGTGGTGCCTAGGTCACTCCAAATGAAGAAAGATGTGACTGGGCGAAGAGAAAACTATGAGCTGAAGTCATATCGAACTCAAAATAAATTTTTTGTTGAGGATAAAGATTGTCATCATATTCTGGATTGGGTGAAGAGGACACAACAGCGATAAGGTCATTATAGCGCTTTCTTTATTATTATCATTCTAACAGTTTGAGCTCGAGATCTCGAGTGAGAATTATTTGCTTGCTGAAATAGCGTTCTTCAAGTTCAGAAGATGTTATTTGTTGTTGAGTGTTGCCAACATTATGCTGTATCGGAACTACTGTATCATTCTCATGCATTAATAGTAGTATCTGTTGCTGAATTTCTTTCCTTTTTCCTTGTCTTCTCAGGGCAAAGTTTAATGGAGGGTAAGAAGGGACGTGGAAAGAGTCCAGAGTGGAAAAATTGCAAAAAAAAGGTTCTAATGGGGAGTGGATAGCCGGCATACAAAGAGGGCCCTCTTGCTGTGGCAAAAAAAAAAGAGAGGAAAAGGAGCCCACATGATGCTGAAATCAGCGCTACTTTTATTTTTTCTAACGGACAGATTTTTTTTCCTTTCTCAATGACTAGATTAAGGTTAATTTCTTTTAAAAAAATCCTAACGGCTAGATTCTTTTTTTTTTCTATAAACGCAAGCCTACATTTGTCAAGTTCTTCACAATTTTTTCATAAAAGTTCAATTTTTTTCTCTCGAAATTTACATTCGAAAGTTCAATAAATTTTACAAATATTCTATCAAAATTGGGAGGAGGTACAAGATGGAGTCACGATGAAGAAGTTTTGTGCAAAACTTGGGTAAAAGTCACTATTGATGGTGAAAATGGTTCCCAATAGTCTAGGTGTGTTCAATCAAGATATGCAGAAATTTGGGAGGGTCCTTCCGAAAAAATCTTTCTTGCTGCAGGATTTGAGAGTAGGTGGGTGGAGAAGGCATCTTGTGCCGATGCCAACGAAGTTGTATGAAGTTTTGATGCGAGTTCGAATAACTACTCAGAGCGGCCATACTTATCTAAATAAAGCACATAATTTTAACAAATTTACGCAAACTTATCCATGTCTTAATAATAATTTTTTAAATTAATTTTTGTACGTTTTGTTAGATTGTAGATGCGAAATCGTGGTACAAAAAGCAGATGGGTGAAGATTGGAACTTAGATGTTTGTTGGGACATAATCCATGGTGTAAACAAATTCAAAAATCCAGTTGAAACTGGATTTGAAGGAAGTCTACAGTTGCTAGTTGGAGCAACTCCGACGGAAGCAAATCAAGTAGATTTGAATTGCGACGTCGATCTTGTACCATTGCCAACACTTCTGCAAGACCTTCAGGAAGGAAGGCTAAAAAAAGGCTGCTCGAAAGAAAAGGAAGGCTTTATCGGGTGAGCGTAGTCAAATTGCAGAAACGATCGAACAATTAGCTGGACGAACGAATAATGAGACGAAGAGAACCAATGACTTGGTTGGTGAGACGATACAATGGGAGAAGGCAAAGCAGAGGAGACGAGAGCAAAGAGAGGATCAAGCAAGTGACGATCGAGTAATGATGTATGACACCACTGTAATGACCTCTGATAAGGCCGCATTCTGGAAGGAAGAACACCGAAAAATAATTCGTGGTTGTGCTTAATTGGATGACATTAGCAGTCATAACAGCGGCTACGGTTACAACCAAAATGATGGAGATGAGGCTTATTATCCTCAAATTTCAGCCTTTCAGGATGGTTATGTAACCCCTTAGTATAAATAATGCATTTAATTTATTTAATTTGAGCTTATTTAATGAAATAAAATTTAAATGTCCTAATAATAATTTTTAAAAATATGTACAAAATACTTGTACGGTATAAAATTTATCGGTGACGATTCAAATTAATGTAAAACAAAAATAAAAGTCAAGAAAAAATGGCAAATAATTCTTACTATCTAATAGGAGAATGACTTTCCATGTGGAAAGACTCCTATTATAAAAAAAAAAACTTTGTACGGTGGGAAGACTTTTCACGTGTGGGAAGGGACATGGAAAACCTTTCAATACGCAGCTCAAATCTCCAATCTTGGATCATTAACATTCCAATTATTCATTTTTTTGGGGAGATAAAAGGTGGAATGTAGCCGCCCTGTTTCATTAAAGAGAGTTTAACAAATTACTCTAATACAAGAACTACAAACAGAAAATTAAAACATAGCCATCAAGCCTCCAACAAGACCCCGAAGGGTGGGAGCAATCTAAAAAAACAGTACTCAGGAAAAGAAATAACAATTTAGGGAGAACAAAAGATTGGAATAACCTCCAACAAAACCCTGGAGGGTGGGTAACAGAACATCACTCAAAAGATCAGATTTTTCTCCAACAAAACCCTGGAGGGTGGGTAAAAGAAAATCACTCAGTCGAGAGTAGCCTTGATCACGACCTCGTCGTCGTACTCAACCTCGAAGACTCTGGCGATCCTCCCTCTTGGTCCCGACGCTGCAACTGTAGCCCAAAAAAAAAATAAGATGCATGATATGAGTAAGATTATCAGAAATACTATTACAAGTTCCACGAAAGTAAAAGTTATTTATGTCTAGCCATAAAATTCATTCTTTCATGATTTTCCTTCTGATACAAAAGTGGGGCCAACCCACAGCTCCTCATAAGATAGGGGGTACTTTGTTGTGCCGAGTGCTATAAGGACCTCGAATAACACCGATCGACTCCTATGACAGTCTAAAAAAAGATGATTTCTCGACTCAGTATCAACACTGCAGAATCCGTAGTTCGTCCCAATATTTGGTGACCTTTTAACTAGATTTTCTCTAGTTAAAATAGCATAATTAAGAACTAACCACAATAAAACTCTAACCTTCAATGGGGCCTTCACCTTCCAAAGAATTGAAGACCAACTCGGTCTACAACCCCTGAAATGGATGCGATTATAAAGAGAGCGGGTCGTGAAGGAACTCGTCTTTTCCAGTTCCCATGATTTCCGATCAGGGCCTTGAGAACACCTAATGCCTGATTAGGTGATGTAGTCCTGCATTGTAATTAATCACGTTTGGCCTTCCTGCGTCAGACGGGTCTGTGTGAGGGTCTCCACGACCCCCTCTTCCAAGTTTTAGCCACATAAGTAAGAGGATGGACGACAAACTTGTATAGATCCGAGAACATATCACGTAAGGCATGGACACCACACCATTTGTCCCACCAGAATTTAGTGGACATGTCATTACCAAAAATGATGTTATACCCTACAGAAAGCGTCGCGAGCTTTTGAAACACCCCTCCAAATCCACGAAACTCTGGGGCCTACCCTGAAGCCCAGATTACATGAGTCCTTTCCACTTAGGTAAGTTTGAACGAAATCTTGCAATCCTTCCCCGTTCGAGTGGTAGGTTTTGCACCACCATTTACTAAGGAGGGCCAAATTCATATCTCTCAGATCGATGACACTCAACCCACCATGAATCTTCTTCATGCACTTTTTCTCACCAGATTAGATGGTACCCCCCTATGTCAGTGTCAACACCTTTCCATAGGAATCTCCTCTGAACATTCCTATCATTCTTGAAAACTGGCATTGTCATTGACATGTGTACACTAGAATAACCTTGTGCAATATTGCACGGACTAAATCATGTTATCCCAAATGAAAGTAACTTTTCACAATCTCCATCCATCCTTGTATTTCTAGAAATCCATGCAATCTACTCTAGATTTTGTCGCATTAGTTTTAAGTAGAGTATGTGCACAAAGACCGTGACTATAACAATTCCTGAAAAAGTAGTTTTTTCTCTAAACATGATGGATGAAGGATGTGATTGTGATCTAAATCCAAACTTAAATCACCCAATCGAACATAAAGGATGAAGGATGTTTCCCTTGACAACTTCAAGATGTGTGTGACTTCACGTGAACGGTCGTGATTTCTACCTTTACCAATGTTCTTTTTCTAAGCGGCCGAATTCGCTCAAGTTAAGTCTAGCTGAGGATTTTAAAAAGATTTAGATTTTAATCTCCATGCCAATCTTTACGAAGGGACGGTGAAATTCATATCCACATGTGATGCCGTTTTTTCTATCTAAAGCGCCGATGAATATTATCCAAGTCATATACTTAACGACGATCAACTCCCTATGTGCTTTGTCTACTTTGATATTTCCTTGTTTAATTAAAATCTTATTAATGAAACACTGAGCGATTCCAGCCTGCCTGTTTTCTCGATATAAAGAAATACGGTTCAAATGGAAATTTTCATACAAGGTATTGAACTCCTAATGACAAGGCAAGACAAACTCCAAAATATAAGGCTACCCACTTTTATAGTTTGTTACTTTGACACTAACCCAATCTAACTTCCACCTAATCAATGTTTACCAACCTTCATTCTCTCCCCTATTTCTACTCTCTCAAAAACCTAAACACAAAAAAATTTAGCAAAATAATAAAATAAATAGAAAAACTAAACACAAAAATAACAAGAACTGACTTTTTTGTTTTTCGTTGAAAAAGAGAGAATGCAGGCAGTGAGACCAAGCTCTCAATCTTCAGATGAATATAACATCGAACATGATGTGTCCAAAATGGACACCCTCGCTGGTCTTGCTATTAAGTATGGCGTTGAGGTATAATTTTGATAATTCAAAATAAATTGAATTTCTTACATTTAATTTGTTGAAAGAAATCTTGAGGGATAATTTTCTTCGGATGATTTTAGGTAGTTGATATAAAAAAGGTGAATGGTCTGGCAACTGATCATCAGATGTTTGCACGAAAAACGTTGTTGGTTCCGATGCCCGGAAAGCATCCTCCATCTCCCTTGTGCAATTCTCCTACTTCGAGCAATAGGTACGAAATACTTCTCAGCTCCAGCTTTTTCCAATATTGTTGATTTATCCATCCATCAATGCTTCAAGGTAGAGTGTAGCTTGCCGATCCAAAACTGTGTCAGACCGTCGAATAATATAAATCAAACAAGATTTAAAGAATTTATCAACTGTCATTTTAAAATTATGGCAAGGCTATATCTTATCCACATTTTTATTGGATTGAAGATATGAATGCTAATAACAAGAGGGTTGTTACTAGGTCAATAAGAACACTGTAAAATTTTATCAAATCATTTAGCTACAGTGATCTATAGTCAATCTCAGTTTGATGATCCTAGATGTCAATTTCTTTTTCCGTATGAAAAATGTAATATAGAACATGACAATGATTATCCATAGTTTACACTAATATATTTTTTAAAGGGCAATGCTAATTGTACTACCGATCTTTCACTACTTCGGTACTACTTAAGCCACATCGTCCCTTCTTCAATCCCTTAGTCATTGAAAAGATTTAAACAATTATTGGATTTTATAGAATCTATCATGCATCAAATTATATGTCGACAATGTTTGGGTTAAGCGTAACCCGCACTGGAACTTGCGTTGCTTCGCCTCTACTTCCATAGCTTCATTGTAAACAATGTTACCATAAGAAAACGCATTCAAAATTAGGCGAGCTCACTGCTTTCTTGATACATATTTCCTCTTATTTCTTGATACAAATTTAGCATTGCTTTCTTGATGCATATTTCTAGATACAAATTTATATATGGACAAAAAGTATTGAGGTCACTTATTTCCTATTAAAGAGCTAAGGCAAAATATGAGTTGTAAAGTTAGTTTTAGGCCATGGTCGAGGTATCAATGAAGGGACTAGTTGTCTGAATCTCCAAAACATTGTGGTTAACCGGCGTATTTATTTATGTGTGAGTATGTATATATGTGCGTATGGATCAGTCTTAGTAACCTTATTGCCGGAATGATTTTACTGAACCAAATTCATAATCACAGGCCTCATGACGATTTTTTTTCATCGTTTTCATCGCCGAAATTTAAACACTCGCAACCCAGGGCCTCTCCTAGAAGTGCATTGCTCAAAGCTACAGAATCGGCAGCCCAGCGAACAGTCAAACAAGCAAAACAAGCAAACCCAGAAGGGAAACAAACACTGACAAATCCAAATTTCCTTCGGAAATCTAGAAGCTTTGCAGTTGAGAATTTGTCAGGAGATGTCAACCTCGAGGATGCTATAGCAATTGCAACTGCTGGAGATAGCAAGGTGGGAAGCGGGAACTCCGTTAGGCGACGTCAGAAGGCTGATACAGATGCAATTATGTTGAACTCAGACTTTACGACTAATGAAACCAACTGTCTAGCTTCTATGAGGAAATCATCAAGTACTTCAAATTTACTAGAGTCAGAATGTAACTCCCCTATGTGGCCATCATCGATGAAAGCTGATAGCTTGCTCAAGCCATTAGGTGCGGTGAGGATCAAAGCTGCCCTTGACTAGGCCGAAACTTCTACCTTCAACCGAGCACTGTTTTTTTGTCCCCTTGAATTGGCTGTGAAGTAGTAATTCTTTCTGCTGTGATACTTCTGCTTTCTGTAGATTCTTTTCTTTGAGGTTTAGTATACAGTCTGATCTCACTGGAAGTCATGCACATCGGATTTATTAAATTTTCACAATTTGAATTGAAGGCTCATTTTTGCATCTTTTGCTTGTTGAGTGGCTATATGCAAATTTCATTTTTGAGATGAAAATATACGCATATGATTACCAATTTCTTAGAGATTTAGTCAAAAGAACACAAGTGTTGAAACTAAAATAAAGAATACGATAAAGCTGCAGGCTGCAGCTTAGTATCGTTTATATATATTAACAGAACCTAATATATTTTTTGATTGTATGAAATATAATTTTCATAATTTTTGACTCCTGTTCTCATGCCTTCAGCACTGTACTTCATTTCAGCAAATTTTGGGATAATTGCTCCTGTGATCACCTATACAAGAAGAATAAAGCACTTCACATTACTAAAATGATTAATTAGTGAATTTAAGACACTATGACCATTCTTCGGCTATCACAGAACTTAAATGAAAACTGTGCAGTGTGTGGGTACGGAAATTTCCACCTCCTATTCCACATTTGGAAGAGAGCGATGAAGCTCTCTCGATCGCCACTGCATTTAAAGGCAGCAAGTCATCTTGTTGGAGGGTTTGTTTGCTCAGGTTGGATGAAATATACCCAAAAAAGCGGTTATGGCGGGATTTTCCTCGGAAAAAAAAGAAAAAAAAAAAAAAAAAAAAGGGTTTAGATAGGGTTGTCACTTCCGTTCAGAATGGAATCTCTCCACCCAGAAAAGCTTGGTCTTCCCAAAGCCACGTATAAAGCAATGTCCACTCAGGAATCTCTCCACCCAAAAGCTTGGTCTTCACAAAGCCACGTATAAAGCACTGTCCACCCAGAAAGGAACTAAAAAGAAGAGTGCAGATTCTCCTTCAAAGGCTTCTCTCAGAACAACCACTATAAATACCACCCCTCTGCTCTTCTCAAAGGCATCCAATCCCTTACCCCCGCTTCAAAAACTCCCCTTGTACTCCAATATTCTCCTTCACCACTGCTTTGTAAAATATTGCATGTACTGTAAGGAACAAGCTCCTCAAGCTTGAACTCATTGTAAGTTTTTTTTAGATCTTTAAGGGATTTCCCAAAAGGGAAACCTCTTTTCTATGTATCCACTATGTTCCCCCAATAAATAATTTTTGTATCATATGCTTCGTTTTTTATGTTGTTTTGCACATAAACCCCTTCTTCATTCTAGGTATATCATAACATAGGTATGTCTTATCACCATGAGTGACCTGTAGGCAGAGAAAGCCGCTATGGATGAACGGTTGTGAGTATGCCATAAGGGGAAATTGGTTTGGTTTAGCTGAAAAGTTAGACAGGAGGCCTACCTCGCTTTGATTTCTAAAAATTAAAAAAAATTGAAAAAAAAAAAAAAAAAAAACGCGATTGTGTCGTAGTATCAATTCGAATAAAAAATATGAAAATTATGAATGATTAGAGGTACAAAGTAACCGACTTGTTTAGCCTGGGGTAATCAAGTGATTAACCCCTACTACCTCTATGATTTGGGTGTGGCAAATGATGCTAAAATATGTGTGTGTGCAGGTAAGGGTTTCCTAGATAATGCATGATGTGTGCTAATGAACCAAAAGGATGAGAAACGAAGTATAAGTGAGAATAGAAACACGAGTCATAACTAAAAGAGAACAAATTACATGAAATAACGAAATAAACGAACCTATCTAAAAATTTAAATGCACCATGGTTATGAGAAGAAAAATAAATCTACATCTAAAGGAAGAACCAAAACTAGAGAAACTAAAATAAGAAAGAAAAAGAAAAGAAGGCAAACACAACAACTAATACTCACAGTTCAGAAGTTAAAAGAAAACAAACGCAAAAAGAGGAGGGAAAGTTTATGAAGGAAGGAAGAAGTGCTTGAGGATTATTTTCAAGTTGGATTCCATCGTAATTTCCTCTTCTTCACAAAGCTCTACCCTAAAGTAAGTATCTCTTCTTTTTTTCTTTCTTGTTTCCTCTTCTTCACAAAGCTCTACCCTAAAGTAAGTATCTCTTCTTTTTTTCTTTCTTGTTTGTTGATGGTAGGAAGGAAGACCTAAGAAATTTGTGCTTCGAGATCAAAGTTCTCTATCTCTGTCTTTCACTGAATCTTGATTTTTAATTTTTTAATGTTACTTGCTTCTTCTCTCATTTGTGTGTCTTCACTTGAAAAAGCAAAACATCCATTTCTTTTTGTACCACCTTAGTGAATGATGCAATACAATATAATGTCAATGTCTTTTTGGTAGAGAACCGTGATGAAAGGTGTGAAGTGAAGCTACACTGACTTGGTGGTGGTAGGGTACTCAAATGGTGGCTAAGGCGATCTGACTTGGTGGTGTAAGAGAGTCAATTTACAAATTCAAATGTATTGCCTCACCTCACCTAAGGCGATCTGAAAAAACCTCACATCAAACTGCAACACCTGCAGAAAAATGCTCAAGTTGTTTAAGTTGCCATGTGACATCGGGCTGAGTAGGAGAGCACTCAAAGCATGGCTCATTCTGGTAGCATTAGTCACAGTATGAGGGAATGAATGCAGTTGAGACTCACAACAGCAGCTAAAGGGTTGGAAACTAGGGACTTCAAAAGAGTGTTTATACTAACCTTCTAGTTGGTATGTGATGGGAATCTGCTGAAGAGAGATTCAAACAGGCCAGGACAATTTAATCTGTTTGCATCAATCGCTGACACTGAGGGAGGCAGTATGACGGAGCTTCATATCCACCATACCAGCCCTATTATGCCATGTTACCATACGAATATAGAGCATGTCATGATTGCAAGAGAACACTATTATCCAAACATAACCATTTCTTTTCACTTCCTTAATATCCAGCAACTTCCAACCCGCCTGACCCAAAAGATTACCTGCATTGGACTAGTTATATGTAAATCGATATAAACTGGAGCAATAAGGAAATAAATCTGAAAATTTTCAGAAAATCTGGAAATTGGGAAATAAAGAAAGAATCGTTGTCGCACAGAGAAAAAAAAAACCAAGTGTATGTTTATCTCATGGTGACAAATATATCGGTGCACAAAGCGACCCGAAAAACAAAACATGAAGAGACCTAGAAAATCCTTCCACCTAAAAAAATCATCATATGAACATATGGCCATCTATATGTAAATCTTCAACAAATACATATTCTCCCTCTCCATCATCTTAAATTGTTACATATTATACAAAACGAACTGTTTACAAAAAGTTTATTATTTGCGCAGTCAAAAGGTTTCAAGAAAAGATTCTGGTAGGAATGGTATGTGTTTAATTTGTGAGCAAATACTACATACCATCCTGGACATAAGGTGACCTCGAGCAAGATTGTCCTCTACCCCCAGCTAAACAAGCACCATGATGATTCTTGAACTGGCATCACTAGGATGCATTCTCCTTTGTCCATCAGAGACATGCTGCTAATGGCCATTAGGTATAGATGGCATGCTGTAAGGATTATATGACTGCTGTACATTCTGTACAGCCATAGGTTCTGCATACATATAATGATTTTCTGGCGGTTGCACATTTGTAAATGGATGACTCGGGGGTGTCTGCACAGGCGGAGATGGTTGGAAAGGTGGATGATGGAAAGACCCACCATCTTGTTTTAACTGATGGTTTGGGTTGAAGCTTGAGGTGTTGAATACATATCATTGTGTCCAATCCAAATGACCTCATGAAATAAACCCAGGAATAGGTTGTCCATTGCAGTTTCCACTTCTCATAACATTGGAGTGCTGCTGAAAAGCCATATCATTGTTGGCAGCAGCATTACCATGTGTAGGAAACCCAGCATTCCTACTTATCTGGCTCCTGAAAACATGAAATGATATTTCACAGACAATTATTTATTATTTAAAAACACTGGTACAATGGCTTACTAATGAGGACATTAGTTCGAGACGATTTGGGGGCTTCTATCATCACAGACATTGTCTAGAATGGCTATTAGAATGGCTATTCCACTAGCTTAGCTATTTTTATTTTAGTACTTAGATTTATTTTTGGCATTTTAGTCATATGTAGTAGTTTTGCTATTTGCACCCTTATTTTCTAAATTTTGGATATTTGTATTGAGATTCAGTTTTGAACCTATATATAGGCCTTTAGACTAATGAGAAATTATGCTTTTGATTGATTAAGAATTATTGTGATTTGAGTTTTTTTGCTCTTCATTCTTCACTTGTGTGTGTGAGACCATAAAAGATTAATAGGGTTTGTGAGAAACCCTGGTTCTAACTAAACACCCCCCCCCCTTATTCTTCCCCCTCATCTCACAGCCGCCATTCTTTTCTTCTCTCTTCTTCTACTGCTTCCTCTCTTTCATTTTTTTCTTTCCCAAAACCCCCCATAGTCCCATCGAAACCCCATCTCCTTTCTCATTTTCGTCCCACAGCTCCGCAACCCATCACCGCACCCTTCTCCTCTACACCCCGACCCCCGTCGCCACTGCCCCTCATCTCCAGATCCCCTGCCGCTCAAACCCGACGCCACCCCATCGCCGCCCACCACCACCAACCATCTAACCACTACCCCTCACACCACCGACGACCCCGACTGCTCCTATCTCCCCTCTCCCTGGCTTCACCGACCATCCTTATACCCTCCACCATCAACACAGAAGCCTCCCCCCATACTCCAAATCCCCAAATCCCTTCAAACTCTAAATTCTAATCCCAAATCCAATTCAAATCCGAAACCCTAATCCCCAAACCTACTTCAAATCTGAAACCTTAATCCCCAAATCCACCTCAAATCTTAAACCCTAATTTTCATATCAAGGAAAGCAGCTTTGGAGTACAACGCACGTCGACAATCAACAACCTCATCGTCTCCATTTGTAGCGACGACTCGTTCACCGAACCCCGGTAATTACTTTCAATTCTCCTTTATTTGTGGAACCGCATATCATCTCTAGAATATTATCTAAATGTACTGTCGTCCACAAATATTGATTGTGTGTGCTTCTACTTGCCAATTAGCATACAAACCATATTGCATATCTTATATGCTAAGAACGATTAAGTATAATTGTTGATCGTTAGGCGTGAATCTTTAATTATGCTTATTAAGCTTATTTCAATTCTCGAAAATCCATCAAACCAATTAGTAGTTTTAATTTCTAACTTAATCGGCATTACATATGGGTAACCTTAATCTTTTAATATTCTTGAAAATTCTCTACTTAGGGTTAAGTTTACATCACTTACATTTTGGGGTTGAGAGTAATGTGAAGGAGAAAGATATAACAAGTTAATGGGGAAAGTTGTGCTAAAGCTTGATCTGCAATAGATACCAAAGGTTGAAGAACAGGAGGTGGCAGTGAAGAGAGGGTTGATCTGCGATAGATACCAATGGATGAAGAACAGGAGGTGGCAGTGAGAGAGGGGGGGGGGGGGGGGGGGGGGTAGCATTGGTATAAATACCCGAAACTCGGACCCGGCATTGGACCAGAACCGACCCGACCTATCCGAGTCCGGGTCCTAAAATGGGACTCATTGTAATTTCGGATCCGGATCCGAATCCGCTCAAAATAGACCCGGACCCGGACCCGTTGAAAAAAATCCAAAAAATCAACATAAAAATAAATATTCTATCCTCATCCCTCCCCTCCTTCCTCCCCAATTCTAAATCTTCCTCTTCTAAACTCAAAACTCATGTCTTTTTCTTCTCTCCTCTATTCTAAATCCTCAACTTACCGCCTCCGCTCGCCGCTCACACTCCCGCTCCTACCCGAACGGGTAGGAATATTTTAATAGGACCCAGAACCGGACCCAGTCGTCACGGGTCCAGGTCCGGGTCCGGGTCCATTTTTTGGACCCGTAGGAGACCATGTCCGGATCCGGGTAGTGAAGGACCCGACCCGACCCGACCCTATACCAATGCTGTGGGGGGGGGGGGGGGGGGGGGGGGGGGTGATAAAAGAGGAGGTGAGGTGGTGAAAGAGGCAAGAGGGAAGGGGTGGGGTTAGAGGATCACCGGATTTTTGTTCCTCGCAATCTGACACTAAGGAAATATGTTTCAATCTGGCATTCTCGCCTTCAAAGATGCAGAAACATCTTCTATCTTGAGTTCACCATCCGCATCCTTAATAGTTATTGGCCTCTGTCACTTGTGGTTAGACATGTATATGGCTCTTGGGGAGTACTGGCAGCTTCAACTTGTGAATCAAGAAATAGATCATTGGAACGATTGATGTTCGTCTTCAGAAGCATGTGCAGAGAAAATTCCAGGGAGCTGAAAATTTGCAGTGCTGAGAAACTGGAAAAAAAAAACGCATTGAAATATATTAAGAGCAGAGTATGGAAATAAATAAAGTTCAAATTAATTTTTTTTATTATTTCTTTTTTTGAAATATATTAACAGAATATGGAAATAAATAGAGTTAAAATTGATTTTTTAAATTCTTTCTTTTTTAAAAAATTATACTGCACAGATGAATGAAACACAAACCATGTTCCACTGACGTGAACATGTAGAAACACATCCATTATACCGCATTAGTTTAAAACTAGTCATCCTTACAGGTTTTATTTCAAATCAAAGCAGAAACGGGATAATTGGTTACCAAAGAATGACGATTTACAAATTTGAAAATAAGGACTTAGAACGAATGATAACAGATTTTGACATAATGTGACGAAAATAATATTGATCATGTTACTAATCCTTCTAATTCTATGTTATGCCAATTCCATTTAGCAATTTAACAACAATATAGCTAGATTTCCATTTATTCTGATGCATGCAACAAGAATAATAAAATGCCCTCCACATAGAATCAAGCACCTATTTTTTCTATGTTTATGTTTCACATTTAGCTAGCTAAATATCAGCTAGACATCTCCAAAAACCATGATATTTTAGATAAAAGTAGTACCTTAATCATCTGGAAAAGAAAAAAAAAAGAGGGGGCCAGCGGTTACTTGAAAAAATAGTCAGCTCCAAATTTACTATAATGTTGCATATATTATTTATCGGATGGTTACCAATGCATAAGCAATATATTCATGCAAAATGGATTACCTTCCGCTTACCAACAAGCATGCTTTCCATCTCTTATGGGATCATCAATAGATCGCTACGCTCGTGATGGATGCCATATCAGAAATCCAGAATTAACGTCCCCATTTTGAACAGCAATATCATTCATGTAGTGGCGAAGAAGTGATTCAGGAAGAATCTTCCTCCCAAGCCACAACTTCAGAACCTGACAAAATTAATTTGGTTGTTAAAAGATGAAAATACATTATTTAGTAGACAATGGGAACTATACTTATTTTAAAACATTGATGGCAATTCTCATCCGCACCAGTGCCAGGGGGAGCAGCAGCACCCAAAAGACGTGGTAAAGCTGGTTGTACGGTAGGAATATACGACGCCCGAGGAAGGAAAAACATATTGTTACAGAACAACAAAACATGAAGGACAGAAAAAGGATGAGTCTACTTTAACATGTTACTACTGGTTACTTCCACCAGTCAAATTACATGATATAAACACGAGAATATTGTACACAACGAAAATTTAGGATTCACAAGTAAATTTCAAGAATTATATTATGTAAGCTTATGTACATATCATTCATGTGATATTAAAAAGAATACAAAGTGTTCGCATAATGTTCAAAATTTAATGGACATTCTTATGGATAAAATACAAAAGCATAGATTTCCATGGAACTGTAAATTTCTTGATTTAAACTAGCTACCTTTCTGGCTGTATAAAATTTGAGTGATCGAATCCACAAGAAAGATCAGGTCAATTCGATGATGAAGGCTAGGTTCACCCTCTAACTTTCGAATAAGAAGGTCTACAACCTGCAGAGAAACCATCCCTCACCACATTCAGACATTCCCCAAGCAACTGAACAAGGAAATAAAAGAATATGAGACGGAAAGAAAAAAAGAACTATATGGTTTATAGTATCACAAGAAACAGCTTATTTTTGCAAAACTGAACAGCAAACAATATGATATCAGTTTTCACTATGAGACGGAAAGAAAAAAGAACTATATAGTTTATAGTATCACAAGAAACAGCTTATTTTTGCAAAATTGAACAGCAAACAATATGATATCAGTTTTCACTGAAATCAGATTATATGAGTTCAAAAGAACTCTGGAATACCTTTAATATAGGTTTTCTTTGCAGCAACTGCAATATTTCTAATCTCTAATACAAAGCACACCCAAACAAGTTTTATAACAATTTACAGACACCAACATAAAGAAGAAATCAAACAATAGTCTTAGAAATTTTTAAGACATTAAGGGGATTTGGTAGCTTGCACCTGGACTAATTGCAACTCTAATTACGTAGTTAGGCTCTGATGCAAGTGTTTGGATGGGTTAGACACATTACATAATGCAACCCATGTCACAATATTTGCCATCAGTTGCACGTTTCAACTTGGTGAACCACTTCTCTTGCAAACAATATTGCAATCATTACCATTAGTACCCACCAGAGTCACACCTAGAACGACCAACACCTTCTCATTCCTCCACTTGCAACTACAATTGCAACAACTGTTATTGCATGCAATTCAACTTAGAATGCATATGCATTTGCATTCAAACTGTGGTCACAAGCAACCAAACATACTCTAATGTGGTGTCCACAAACTCTCCCGCCTGAGAGTTTATAAAGCGATCATCCTGTAGTTATATATTCACATCCAAAAATGAGCAGTAGTCGGAACAAAAGTTTAGAGATCAAACTTTTCCATCGACATCTAGAGCTACACAAAGGCATGTTACCCCAAAAGGCAAAGTAGCATAAAAAAAACATTCTTAATGACGAAATATGAAATTGGAAACCGCAGAGGGACAGTGGGCGTAGTAATCTCAGTGGCATCTAAAGCTTAGAACAAGGCTGGACTTCTTCTATGCCTTCTGTTAAACTCTGGTTTTGAACCTGAGATTGGAGTAAAAAGTTGAGTTACTGAAGAAATATAGCCAGATCTTGTTATCTTATATACACATGAGAGAAGAATAGAATATAGTCATGGCTCTAGACACTAGATTTGATGCACAGGATGGAGCTGCGCTCTTCAAGCCAGTTATTGATCAGAAAATAGAGATTTTGAATCAGAATATGGAATCACGATGTAGATTTCCAAAATCTAGCCATGGTAGTAGAGCAAAGACTCTCGATTGGTTCAATCAACAGCAATAACTGAAATAATTATGACAATTATTTGTTTTGGTAGGCGAGAAATATACCAGATCTTATTTCAGTATATGTTCTACAGTCAAAAAACATGCAACAGAGCTGCACCTTCTATATTACAGTAACCAGAATATGCAAAAAAGTAGCAGTTTTGCTTTAGATCCCAATTTCAGATACCCAAAACAAAACCCCACAGATATACAATGTAAAATAGGTTGTAACTAGCACTATACCATCAAATCAAAGTTCTGAGTGATGTGAGTTGATTTCATCTGGTGTGAGAATTTATGATCTCAAATAAGTATAAAGAAGAATATTTAGGGTGCTGGGAAGCTTACTCTGATTATAAGTCACAATCTTGCCAACCATCTATTAGTTAATCATTGCGTGTAGAGCCATTTCTTAACCTGATAAAAAACATTGGAATATCAACATAATATTACAATAAACTGCAGCCCCATTACAAAGCAACACTACAAGATAACATGCAAAGTATATGCACCAAACTTCAGTAATGCTAACATAATACAAATGACAAAAAACCATCAACACAGGAAAGACAGATATATCAAGGGATCAGAAGAAAGTACACTAAATTCTTCTCTCAATCACATCACATGTATTCACGAATATTTTTCAGGAAAGACAAAATTAAGGGGATCATTTATACAAGACTGCACTATGAAATCACGAAAATCTAGTACATTTTAGTAATAAGAAGAAATTTATCGAAATTGAACAGACTGCACAAACTGTATTTCAGCATAGCAAAGGAACATAGAAAATGAAGATACAGGAACCAATTAATATGAGATTCAATTTATGCACAGACGATTTATTAAAATTCTACCACAGCAGCATTAAAATTCTAGAACAGCAGCAGCCCTTCAAAATGGAAACAATAAATCATGTTTCGAGGATTAGCTTACCTTGACTTGAAGGGCACATCCAGGTGGCATATAAACAGTTTATCCAAGCTTTTGCTCAAATGTTCAAGTCTCACTACCTATGCTAACACATGCATTCGTATTTTTGTCCAGATATCAATTGCGCTAAACGAAACAGATTTCAAAGAAGTGATAGCGACCAAGTTCCTTCTTTACCAAATAAAACATTGGTCATGAACTGCAACAAAATCATGAGCAAGTCAATTGTAACTGGTTGAATCTTGCTGCAATCATCCTCGACAATTTCTTCATGCCCATCATTGGCCATATGCAACATTTGGAACTGATCAATATCACCTGTTCATTGAGATACTAAAAACTTGTTTTTAGCAGTGGAATAAACTAATACAATCCATATTGGACAATGCTTTCAAAGTCTGTGGAGAATGATCGAAGTCATTTCTACTACCATTCTTTACATCTCTGTCTTTACTGTTAGGACACTGTAGGTGGGTTTTAAGTAAAAAACATTTCCCCAACTGGGTTATTATACCAACCAGTAAATCACCACCAGGAAACGTCATTCAGTACAATCAATTGTAGCTTTCTCTACTGATAGTTCCACATGAACTTCTTCACTTCTTTGCTGCTCAGGCTAACTGTCTGGTCACTCGGAAGATCCTCCAGAGTACGAGAACCATTTTCCTGCTTTGCTTGCCAATAGAAATATCAAGAAAGCTTTCGTTGTTTCCAGCTTTAGTTTCAAGAGCAAGATTATTGTCTGTCTTCCGCGCAACACTGGCAATTTCAACCTTATCAGCTATAGTGTCAAAAGGAAACAACAGGCTCTTTCTGACTGGGTGCTAAACTCTTTCAAGTAAGTTTCAGTTACCTGCTCAACTACTGGTCCTCCAAACTATCAGAACCATTTACCTTGTTTTCTTAGAAACAGGAGCCTGATGCAAGCCAGAATGAACCCCAGACCTCCTGCCCAGTGTGTTACAGCAGCAGTTTCCTCGTCTTCGACTTTACTTTCAAGAATTAAGAAATTATATAAAGACTTAATCCCTAGGTGCTTAATTTAGAAGTACAGAAAGCAAGCAATTTCAAAAACACACAATATTTTCAGCAAAGATGTCCAATATAAGCAAGTGCATACAAGTTATTAACTCGAGACCTTTGAGATCAATATAACTGACATATACCTTGACCAGTAGGATAGTGAGAAAAGAAGCTTTCAGCTTGAATTATATTAATTTAAATAAAATAATCTATCCATCTAACTGAGATGCACTTAGTTTAATAAACAACAATTAGTCTGACAAAGACAACTACCAAATCAAGCACAAAAGCAACAGGGTAATGTAAGTCATAAAACAATTTAGCAAACAGAAGCATCTCACTCACATTTTAATTAGAAGGAATGTATATTAAGTTTTCGTAGGGAGTTCCTTATTTGCAATTCAACGATTGAGATTGAGATTAAGAGCTGGACCTAATATCTTATTTAGTTATGGAGATCAATTCAAGAACAGACCACATAAACATCGCTTAGTAATGTGGGAAAGGATAGACATAAAGGCACATTCCCCTACCACCAGTGTGCAGTGTCACTAATAACTGTATGCCCGAATCAGACTAATTTTGTTCCATGATTCCCATTCATACTGCATATGAATCTAGATGTTTTAGCAAAAAAAGAGAAAATGGATAAGAAGAAAAATAGGAAAATAAACAGTATAATATGAAGGAAAAAAATCATAAAATCAAGAAAAACGAGTCACCTGACTTGAGTTATAGAGTAAAGAACAGTAGAGAATCACTTCATACAATAAACAAGACTGTATCACAACTCATTTACATGATAGACAGCTGAAGTCATTTAAGTTAACCAAGTCACCAAACAAGAAGATAGGACAAAAACTATGTGAAGTTCCCATACCAAGCAAAAAAAAAAAAAATGCAGCAAACTAGAAACTGAAGACTAACAGGTACAAGCAATTAAGGAGATAAAATGTCAAGTATATATAAGTCACAAGTTAGAAAATGTACCTTGCCACAACAGCTAAAGTTGTAACTCCTGTAATCTGAGCGTGAGTATCTCTACATAATAGAACATAAGATACATACTGTGGATAATTGCATGCTATCCAAAACTATACATGATATCAAATCAAAACACATGTGCACACGATGCAACTTCGAGCATGCTCATTACATACTATGCTAACACACGAACAAGTATCACATGCACCTACTTTTTTATATATCTCCTACATCTTCTGAGGAGCGCCTCCAAAGTATGTCTGACATCTTCCCAAGAGCGCCTACAAAAATGTTATTGTGAGCAAGCATGGGTGTGTGGGTAAATTTTAAAACATTGCCCAAACAGGCCCTTAAGTTGCATGATACAGTCACACAACACTTTTGACATGGTGGCACGACGGTTCATTTAGAATGTTCATACAATTGATATTTCTATTACTATTTATATAAAAACCGATCACATAAGCTATTCGGTATAGAATAATCATAAAATATTGATTCGGTATAGAAAGTCTCAACTAATGGTTTGATATCAATTCTAAAATTTCGATAATAAAAATCATTACCCAATTAGACTGTAATGCTATATACATGTTTTTCTGTTTGGATTGATATTCGATAGTCATCTCTAACGTTAGGTAATCCTATTTCTAAGTTACCATCGTAATCCTATTTCTAAGTTACCATCTCATTCCCCAACTACCTATCATGACCACAATTTCAACTTTATATGCACCTGTCATGTTTTCCTTTCCTACCGATGATTTGCACTGGCAAAAAGACTAGGCAGACATGCAGTAGACACAGGTTGGGCACATTCAGCAGCTAGCCCAAGGTGTAAGGATTTTGTTGATTGATATGTGTCGGCTTCTGATACGTGTCTAAAATAAAAGATCCATAAGTGATGGTGCTGCATAGAACAAACCCAATGGGAGTTAAGGAGATATGACATGAACACTGTACAAATAGTCCTCATCTGATGCTACGTGGGATGGAAGATAGATGGGTTTTTTGTTCTCATACAAACTCTCAGTGCTTGAATTAACAAGTGTTTCTCGAAGAAGATAAATTAAAGAAAAGTTATTGAATTTTGATTGAATAATAATAATAAGATGAAAATACAAGATAACTCCTAGCGCCTTTAATTAGAATGACTAAACTTGCGAAGAAAGAAATAGACTAACCTAATCTCAAATGAAAGAAATTACAAAATCATTGAAGAACATCTGTAACTAGGAAAGCCCAGGAAAGCAATCAAAAATCTAACATCTCTAAACTAGGAAAATAACTAAAATTAATATCTCTAAACTAGGAAAAATCTAGTTGAAAACCATCTTTTAAATTCCTTCCAAATTCCTTGCCAAAATAGTTGACTAGTCTTGTGCTCCCGCATCATACTCTCCCATTTGAAAATTAATTGTCCTCAAGTTATGACTGAACAAGACGACTCAATATTCCCAAAATTGTAATTATTTTATGGCCACTCGTGGTTTGTTCTCCACAAATCAATTTATGGCCACCCGTGGTTTGTTCTCTCATATGAACCATTATGGTATCTTTGTCGAACTGTCGTGGTTTAATGTAATTAATAATTTAATATCTCTAAACTAGGAAAGCAATTAAAAATATAGTTGAAAACCATCTTTTAAATTCCTTTCAAATTCGTTGCCAATAATTTAATATCTCTAAACTAGGAAAGCAATTAAAAATACAGTTGAAAACCATCTTTTAAATTCCTTTCAAATTCATTGCCACTATGGTATCTTTGTCGAACTGTCGTGGTTTAGTGTAATTAATATCTCTAAACTAGGAAAGCGATTAAGATCTAGTTGAATATCATCTTTTAAATTCCTTGCCAAAATAGTTGGTTGGTCTTGTGCTCCGGCATCATACTCTCCCATTTGAAAATTAATTGTCCTCGAGTTATGACTGAATAAGACGACTCAATATTCCCCAAATGGATTTCCAAGTCAATGTCAACCGCCAATCGATTTTCCTTTGACCGTAAATCAATTTATTGCCGCTCGTGGTTTGTTCTCCCATATGAACCAATATGGAATCTTTGTCGAACTGTCGTGGTTCAATGCGCTCCTTTGCCTTGTATTGTTCTATATCATTCTCTCCCACTTGAAAAATAACGTGACCTCGAGTTATGAATAGAGTAAAGGAGATCATTTCCAACAATTGATCATTCTTCTGTTTCCACATGTGATACACACCACCATGGATAGCCTCTTTGCATAAAAACACTATGACCTCTGTAATACCCCTAGTTGGGCTTAGTTAAAATGCTCAGTGGGATAAGGAGTAGGGAGTTATCAATTGGTGGGCTCTAGTTGAATATTATATGGGCTTGTAGGATAGGCCTTGTTAGTGAGCTAAAAGAAAGCATGGTACTACAATAAACAATAGTGTTGGTAAATAGATTGGATGGAAATAGGAGATTTCGTCCCACATTGGAGAAATCATGAGTTAGAATAGTATAATAAGAATAATTGTATAAGTAGAAAGCCAATGATCCCATTATTACCTAACAAGCTAGCTCTTTTGGGTGAGGCTAGCACTGTGGTGGAATCGTGGCTTAGGTTTTTCTCACATAAGTAGGTGAACGGACCCAGGGTGTTACAACCTCAACTTCAACTTTTAACATCTTCGCCTTCCATCTATGATAATACCAATATAGACCATCTTTTGTATAGACACATCACAACATGATCTCCAACATCAAACACCGTCAACTAACGATACTTGTTAGTTGCAACCCTATAATTCTCATTGGATGCTTCAAGTTTCCACCTCACTTTTGCCTCTCACACAACATATTGTCAGATAGGAAATTGATGATATCTACCTTGTCGATCAATTTTGTAGAACAAGTGAAATTTTTGGAATGGATTGGACACGTTCTCAAATATCAGAAAATGAAACATCTAGGAAACTGTGTTCTTGTTGGAAGCAAGAATGTCTACTCCCATCTCCCAAATAGCATCCTTCTTTCGAACCAATAATGTCGAGACTACACATGGGTTAATGATCTCACTAACTTACCCTCCGTGCAATACCTCAGTAATATGCTTGTGGAGAATTTTGACTTTCCAAATGGGTCGCACTAGATCTGAAATAATTTCTACTTTAACGCTCCCATCTTGCCACTTTGAAATCAAAACTATTCAAGGGCACACCGGGTATCTCTGAATGATGGAAGTTGTGTCGGCAATTTTTCAAATAATGGCTCACTAATCTCCAATAAATGTTGCAATATTATCGACGTGATCTGTGAATCTCCTTCATCAACTGCTTTAATCTCTTCTTCAACCTCTTCTTCTCCTTTAAAATCAAACTCACAAAAATTTTCCGCTTACTTCACATCATGGCTGGAAGTAGAAAGCATTTCAGCTAAAGAAAATAGTGTCTCCTCCCCCTCTTGAGAGATTTAGGTTACTCTACGGACTAAGCGGTATCTTTGATTAAGATATTTTTTTATGATCTCCTTGAAACAAATTATATATTTTTGGTTCAGTGCCCCCTTTACTTCCAGTGGTGTATGTTGTGCTTCGTCAAGCTCCAACCGGCTTGCAACACCATATGATCCTGAATCTCATACTTTAATCCTTTGGTTTAACGTGCCACTTGCAGATCCTTGGGTTCCAAAAGATTACAATGAGGTTGCAACATAATGAACTTGTTGGTATACTCTGTGACGAAATGATTGCCTTGATTGCAGTCATGAAATTGCTGGCACATCATTTACATGTGACCATAGGGAAGATCTTTCTTTTGCACGAGGTCCTTCATGAATCGTCATGTTCGTATAAGGTGCTCTCAGCAAAATCGTCTTGAGGCTTGCACACGTGACCACCAAGTTGCTGCTCTCCAGTTCAACTTGTAGTCGACAAACATCACATTCTTCTCTTCGGTCACGTTCATCAAATCAAAGAGCTACTCTATTTTATACTCCCAATCATAATAGCCTTCAACATCAACGTTGCCATGGAACACTAGAATATTTGCTTTGATGCAGTTGTCGTTGTTGCAGTAGGATTGGTATAATGATGGAGGGGGTGTTGTCGGCGAGAGTGGTGCTTCTCAAACTCTTCACAACGAAGGCCTTCAACAAAATTATTACTAACCTAATCAAAAGACTTTATCAGCGGTGCTCTTTGTTCCATTTGATTTTGACGAGACAAGGGTCTTATGCGCCTTGGATTGAACGGACATCATATGCGTGAACGCAACCTTTTGACATGAACTCGATATGGTACCCACGGACATCGTCGTTGATGCCAACCCAACGGTTCTCTCATAGTACGCAAGAACTCTCCTCCAGTCAACGACTGTTGGCGACCATCACGATCACCGTCGATAGGGTCAACGTCTTCACAGTTGTCATTGACACATGACATTCCAAGGAATGACTCTCGGGCTCTGGTACCACTTGAGGCATGACGAAAGATAGATTGGTTGTTTGCTCTCGTAAAAACTCGAGGTGCTTAAATTAACAAGGGAACAAGGGTTGCTCGAAGAATCAAGAATAAAAACTGAAGAAAAGTTCTTCGATTTTGATTGAATAATAATAATATGAAAATACATTTTAACTCCTAGTGCCAATAATAAGGCAGACTAAACTTGTGAAGAAAAAAATAAATTAACCTACTCCAAAAAGTTATTCAAGAATAATCGCTAACTAGGAAAGCAATTAAAAATCTAATATCTCTAAACTAGGAAAATAATTAAAAATATAATATCTCTAAACTAGGAAAACAATTAAAAACCTGATGGAAAAACCATCTTTTAAATTCCTTCCAAATTCTTTGCAAAAATAGCTGAATAGTCTTATGTTCCCGCATCATCTCCCCCTCTTCATATCATGCACTTACCAAGCTTTCCTCTTCCTCTTCCTCTCCATCTATAAACAAAGAAGTATCACAGCCATTTACTACCTAAACTGTGTTCTTTAGAAAGTATAAAATCCTAGAATCTATTTCAACTACAATACTGCTCTCAAATGATGAATTACTCGCTACTCTATATCATTTCTTTAAACATCTAATATTGAATTTCCATTCAACTTGTCCTAATGGAAGTTAACTTTTCACATATTGCCTCCATCAAATATTTTTATCTCTACTCACTTGCCACGACAAGTCAATTGCTTATAATTATGGCTGATGCCCTCCATCAAATACTTCAATCTCTACTCACTTGCGAAGACAAGTTAACTGCTTATAGTTATGGTTGATGCCCTCCATCAAATATTTCTACCACTCACTTGCCAAGACAAGTTAATTGCTTACAATTATGGCTGATGCCCTGCAAAGCAAAATAATCATGTACATCTTTCCCTCCAACTTAATGAACTTCTTTACATCATATCCAAGGATTTTTCCATCTCATGATCTTACAATTATGATTTTGTCATGATACATTTCACAGAGAGATGAAATGAAAAACTTTCCACTTCAGGACACCCCTTTTCGATGGGGATCAGAACCTATTGTTAAGGAATTGAAAATCACATATAGTAGCATAAACCATAAAATCAAAACCAAAGGTTCATTATAAATTCAAATAAAAGAAGACTAATTCATGCATGCAAGCATAAGAAGCAACTCAACCATGAAAATGTGAAACCCGAACTCGATGCTCATGACAACAACGCAGCTTAAGAACACCTATCCTATGAATATTTGTCAAGAGAATTGACCAAGGCAACCTAGGCTACTTTCAAAAATATTTAGAATACGATACACACTCATGTGAAATAGGATAACCGACCATCTTGAAAACAATATGATGTAATCATCATAAATCTTCTTTGATAACATTTCAAAGTACCCGACAAGTTCCTTTATCGGCAATCATAAAACCTTGCTTTACGAATAGACTACAACTACAATTGTAAGAGCTTGGTGGAGGGGGGAAACTCATATAAACCTCTGAAATTTTGATCACACTCATCAGTTTGATTTCAATTTGGATGTGTCCATCCACTGTGTCTATATGTAAGTGTATTTGTAAAGAAGAAAGGAAACATACAAAACTTACACAATATATATATATATATATATATATATATATATATATAGGGAAAGCTTCGGTTGTGCACTATCTCTAGTGCACACGGCGTGTGCACTAGGACTTCGGGCATTCATATCGACGATCCGAACCGTTCACATTGATCTACACATCTAAATTAGTCTAAATATGTAAAATCAAATCATTTGAAATTCATTTGCCCATCCATCATGTGACTATAAAAAACAATGATTTTCAGCCATACAATTTTGTAACACTTTAATGGATAGGTAAATGAATTTCAAATGATTTGATTTGACATATTTAGACTGATTTAGATGTGTAGATCAATGTGAATGGTTCGGATCGTCGATATGAACGCCCGAAGGCCTAGTGCACATGCCGTGTGCACTAGAGGTAATGCACAACCGAAGCTTTCCCTATATATATATATATATATATATATATATATATATATATAGAGAGAGAGAGAGAGAGAGAGAGAGAGAGAGAAATGTTCCATTGTGCACTAGGCCTTCCCGCCTTCGTATCGACGATCCGAACCGTTTCACTTTGATCTACACATATAAATCAGTCTAAATATGTAAAATCAAATCATTTGAAATTCATTTGCCCATCCATTGAAGTGTTACAAAATTGTATGGCTGAAAATCGTTGTTTTTTATAGACACAAGATGGATGGGCAAATAAATTTCAAATAATTTGATTTTACATATTTAGACTAATTTAGACGTGTAGATAAATGTGAACAGTTCAGATCGTCGATACGAAGGCCGAGTGCACACGCAGGCCTGGTACACAACGGAACATTACCACACACACACACACACACACACACATATATATGGAAATCTTTAAGAGAGCTCTGAGCTCTCAATTAGGTGCAAGGTCGGAGAGCCCAAGACTCTCCTCTATGATTGATCCAAACCATTCATTTTGTTCGAAACGCCTAAAATAGTATAAGAATGCAGAATCAAGTCTTTTGGAAATCCATTTGCCCATTGCAACTAAAACATTAAGAAATTGACAGTTGAAATCTTTATTCTTTATAAGTGTATGATGCGAGAGCAAACGAAGTTCAAATGACTTGATCTCACATGATTAGACTATGTTACGTATTTAGAAAAAGATGAACAGTTTGTATTGTTCATACGATGACCTCGTCATGGCGAGCTCTCCCACCTCTCTTGAAGACCTCGCATCAATATATATATATATATATATATATATATATATATATATATATATATATAGTGACACATTTAATAAGTGAAATAACGGACACATTGTTTCAGCCATCTTTAGTTCTCAAATGCATGATCCACACCGTTCAAAGTGACCTACATGTCTTAAAACATAGGAGTATGAAATATATCACGAACTTTGGAGTCTTTGGACATGTTTTGTCCATGCATTGCAACCACTCGTTGCATAAACAAATCATTTCAATCATTGTGATATTTCATCCTCCTATTTTTTATGATATGTTGGCCACTTTGATCAGTGTAGATCATGCATTTGAATGAATGACATATGTGAAATGAGTTTTTACTTATGTCACTTCCGCTTACTAGATCATCTCCCTGCACACACTTACACATATATATGGAGATGATCTAGTAAGTGAAGGTGAAATAAACACAAATTCACTTATCTTACATATTGCTTCCTTTCAAATGCATGATCCACAGAATTCAAAGTGACCAACATAGCATAAAACATAACATAAGAGGATAAATCAAGATGTTTGAAAATTATTTGTCCATGCAACAAATGGTTGCAAAATGAATGGTTTTTCAACAATAGAACAAATAAAACCCCTTAATGCATGGACAAAATATGTCCAAATTTCATGTCATATTTTAAGATACATAGATAACTTTGAACGTTGTGGATCATGCATCTGAGAAGTGAAGATGGGTGAAACAAGGTGTCATTTATTTCACTTATTAAATGTGCCACTTACTATATTATAAACCTACACACACACACACACACACACACACAAAAAGAAGTATTATGCTTGATACATGAATGATGAAGCTGACATGACTTAAACAGCTTTAAGAAGTGTCCATGTTACATATAAGATGCATATCCTAAATGTAGTTGGTTTCAGGAACCATAATACAAACTGATGTACAGCATCAACAAAGAAACTAACAAACAAATTTACGATGCAAAAATTTCTCGCAGAAATAAAATCCACACACCAATGATTTGTAATTCCACTTACATCATATAAAAGGTTCAAAATTATGCAGATTAGGTAAATTTAACTGTGTCTGATGTATGTATGTTCAATGCATCTGTAATGTGTAAATATATGTTTGCGAGTGTATAAAGAAGCATATAGATTTTTGGACAGAGCATTATGAGCATATATAATTTCAGGACTGTAATTATATAGACCATGCTATAGATCGAATCTAAATGCTATGAAAGACAAGTGATCTTAAGTAAATAAGTGGAATCCAAACACTTTTTTCTCGGACTAGTTGTTTCCTAGGAATAACATTTGAACAATCCAATTTTTTCCTAACCAATCTAGCAAACTCTTTCTCCTACAAGTATAGACAAAACAACAAGAGGCTTGCGAACAATGACTCTACTTTGTGCGACTAATTTTCCTGATGGGTCAAAAAAATGGATCATAAGAAAATGATACTCATCCTTACCTCGTTTTTAGACTTAATACAAATTTGCAGTGTTACCTAGAGTTAATGAAACTCACTACACGTCATTCTCCATCTATATATGTAGACATATACAGTCAACTGGTATCAGAATTCACCTAATTTGAAGTAGGTTAAGAAATATAAGTAGATCGGTATAGGGAAATATAAATGAAAAAGGTAATGGTATAGTATTGAGCTCAAAGAAGTACAAAGTCATGAACACATTTTTCCTAGTGATGACATGTGATTACATGTTTCAGTGATTAGTCTGCCAGTTGCAAATGTCAAGACGAAAATTACAATGTACAAAGCCTTGCCAAGAGACTAAGCCAGATCTCATCACCACCTTTAAATGGAACTGCAGATTGTAAGTCATGGAGAAGTGCAATATCTCCCTCATAATTGAATGTGAAGTCTTCAACTTCAGAATCATACAACCACGCTGCAAAATACACAAAAAGAATATGCATATGTATCCATCAATTTAATGTTTTAGAATAAAGGGACTACCAACAAAAAGTTAAAATAAAGACATTAGGATTTCGTATTTACCGAATCTGCAAGTAAAATATTTATCCACGTAACTTTAACCAGGCCTCCAACAATTAGCAGAAGGACCATCAGGCCTGCTGGGAAACATATGAGGATAGCCACGACCTGAAGGACCAGAGAAAAAGAAAAAGAAAAATGAATAAGAAAGAAAATAAGATGAACAGCAAAGAGAAGAAAAAACAATCAGAGCCTAATAGTGATCAAGAAAAAGAAGCAAAAAAATAATTTAACATACAACACTACTTTTTGCATATCAAGATTACCAGGAACTGAAGTTCTAGATGGCAGAGGAGAATGCAGTGGATGCTGAAAAGGCATCGATCTGGATGATGTTCTTTCCATATTAGATCTAGAAAACCCTGCCACCGGAAGAAAAAAAATATCATACGAGCATATGCCCATCTTTATGTAAATCTTCCAACTAATTTGTGTAATTGGCACAAATTACACAAAAAGATTGTTTAAAAAAATAAAAAATTGTTTGCTCAGTCACAAGCTTCATCAAGAAAAGTTTCTAGTAGGAACGGTATGCGTTTAATTTATGAGCAAATACTACATACCATCCTGGACATAAGGTGAACCCGAGCATGATTGTCCTCTTCCCCCAGCCAACCAAGCACCGTGATGATTATCTGAACTGACATCACTAGGATGCAATCTCCTTGGTTCATCAGAGACATACTGCCTATGGCCATTAGGTATAGATGGCATGCTGTAAGGATTATATGACTGCTGTGCATTCTGTTGAGCCATGGGTTTTGCATATGTATAATGATTTTCTGGCACTTGCACATTTGAAAATGGATGACTCGGAGGCGTCTGCATGGGTGGCAGGGGTTGGAAAGGTCGATGATGGAAAGATCCACTGCCTTGTTGGAACTGATGATAGGGGTTTGAATCTTGAGGTGTTGGATACATATCATTGTGTCCATATTCAAATGGCCTCATGGAAGTAAAACCAGGAATAGGTTGTCCATTGCAGTTTACACTTCTCACAACATTGGCATGCTGCTGAAAGGCCAAATCATTGTTAACAGCAGCATTACCATGTGTAGGAAAGGCCGCATTCCCACTCATCCAGCTAAGTTGGTTGTCCTGTAAACAGGAAATGATATTTCACAGTATAATTATTCATTTATTATTAATTTAAAAAACACTAGCAGAATGGCTTACATTTTGGCGTATACAGTAGTCATGTGCAGGAGGAATATATGACAAATTTGGTGGGGAAGGTTGTGGTAAAGACTGATCTGGGACAGAAACCAGAGGTTGAAGAGCTGGAGGTGGCAGTGAAGGTGGGGGAGGAGGTGGAGGTGGCGGGGGTGACGGTGATGAAAAAGGAGGAGGTGGAGGTGGAGGTGGTGATAGAGGCAACGGGGGAGATGGTGGTGGAGGATCTGATGGCAGTGGAGGAGACTCAACTAGGCTGTTTGACTTGGATTCCAGAGGTTTAATAGATTTTTTATTCTCCCAATCTGACACAAATGAAATATTTCCCAATCTTGCATTCTCGTCTTTCAAAGATGCAGATACATCTTGCATTTCGAGTTCACCATCCACATCCTTTAATACTTGGTGGCCTCTGTCACTTGGAGTTACACATGTATATGGTCCTTCGGGAGCACTGGCAGATTCAAGACCATTATCTCTGCATAGATCATTGGAAAGATCGTCGTCGTCTTCAAAAGCATGTGCAGAGAAAAGTCCAGGGAGCTCAAAATTTGCATTGCTGACAAAACCAAAAAATACATTAAATGCATCAAGAAGACGGGAAAAGAAACTACAACAACAACAACAAAGCCTTTTTCCCAACTAGTTGGGGTCGGCTACATGAATCCTGGTTTTCCATTCTGCTCAGTTTAGCGCAATATCACTGGAAGGTCACAAGCTATCATATCTTTTTTCACCGTTTCCACCCAAGTTAGTTTAGGTCTTCCTCTACCCCCAATACTTATCAAATCACTCTTTCTAACAGGGGCACTACTAGGTCTATGTGTGACATGCCCAAATCACCTGAGGCGATTCTCTCTTAACTTATCTTGGATTGGAGCCACCTTTAGCATGTCTCGTATATGTTCGTTTCTAATTCTATCCTTTCTTGTTTTACCACACATCCATTTTAGCATCCTCATCTCCGCTACACTCATTTTGTGGACATGTTGTTTCTTTGTTGCCCAACACTCTGCTCCATACATCATTGCTGGTCTAACAGCCGTCCTATAAAATTTTCCATTCAACTTCAAAGGTATACGTTTATTACACAAGACGGGAAAAGAAACTAACGCATTGAAATAGGTTAGAGCCGAATTATGGAAATAAATAGAGTTAAAATTTAAAAAAACAAAACTGCACAGATGAAAATAGCAAGCAATTTAAACATCATCGTCATCCCATCACCTTTCAATATAAAGGGGTCTGATTTGGAGCATGACTTGGGGAAGTAGTACAAAAGTTATAAGAAAATAAAAGGATTTATATAAAAGGATTTCTATAATAAGAGGATTTCTATAGTACAGATGAAACAGATTTAAGGGAGAAATTAACTAAAGAAAGAACAATTTTTTACATTCAATTATTTTCTAACATAAATCATGTTCCTTTGTCGTGAAGATGTAGAAACAGTTTTATGTCAAATGAAAACTAGTCATCCTTACAGGTTTTATGTCAAATCAAGAAGAAAAACATTCATAAAAAACATATGCAGAAACAGTTCACAAAATTGGTTTAACAGAATGAAGATTTACACATTTGAAAATAAGCACTAAAGTACCTAAGTACACCAGTACTGATGATATCAGATTTTGATATAACCTTATTTATCATGTTACTAACCCTTCTAATTCTATGTTCTGTCAATTCCATTTAGAAACGTAGCAACAATGTAGCTGTCTTCTGATACGTGCAAAAATAATAATAATAATATGCCAATATGCAAGTCTTTTCTCCCCATAGAATCACACAACTATTTTTCAAGATATATCATATATGTTCCTCATTCAGCTAGCTAAATATCAGCTAAACATTTCCAAAAATCAGGATTTCAAAGATAATTAGTACCTTAATCAGCAGGAAATAAAGGGGGCTAGCGGTTACTTGAGAAAACAATTAGCTCCAAATTTACTTTAATGTTGTATATATTATTTATCAGATGGCTACCAAAGCATGCAAAATGGTTTACCTTCCATACTCATCAACAAGCATGCCTTCCATCTCTCTTATGGGATCATCAATAGATCGTTCGGCTCGAGATGGACGCCTTAGCAGAAATCCAGTATTAACGTCCTCATTTGGAACTGCAATATCATCCATGTAGCGGCGAAGAAGTGATTCAGGAAGAATTTTCCTCTCAAGCCACAACTTCAGAACCTGATCAAATGAATTTAGTTGTTCAAAGATGAAAAATACCTTATTTAGCAGGCAATAGAAACTATAATTACCTTAAGACATTGACGGCGGTTCTCATGTGCACCAGCGCCAGGGGGAGCAGCAGCACCCAAAAGACGTGGTAAAGCTGATTGTACAGTAGGAATATACGAGGCCCCAGCAATGCCTAAACATTGTTTCAGAACAACAAAACATGAAGGAGATCAGAAAGGATAATTTCACTTAACATGTTCCTTCAAAAAACATGTTACTACTAGTTATTTCCACCAGTCAAAATACAGGATCTAAATACGAAAATATTGTACATAACGAAAATTTAGGATTCAAAGTAAATTTCAACAATTATATACGTAAGCTTAAGGACATATCATTCATGTGATATTGAAATGAACACAAAGGGTTGGCCTAATGTTCAAAATTTGATGGACATTCTTATGGATAAAATACAAAAGCATAGATTTCTGTGGAACTGTTAGTTTCTTGATTATAACTAGCTACCTTTCTGGCTGTGTGAAATTTGAGTGATCGAATCCACAAGAAAGAAGAAGTCAATTCGACGATGAAGGCTAGGTTCACCATCTAACTTTCGAATAAGAAGTTCTACAACCTGCAGAGGGACCATCCTTCACCAAATTCAGACTTTTCCCAAGTAACTGAACAATGAAATAAAAGAATACGAGACCGAAAAAACAAGTGGGAGAACTATATAGTTTATAGTATCACAAGAAACAGCTTATTATTGCAAAATTGAACAACAGCAAACAATATGATATCAGTTTTCACTGAAATCAGATTATATGAGTTCAAACGAACTCCCGAAAACCCTTTTAATATAGGTTTTCTTTGTAGTAGGACGTGCAATATTTCTAATCTCTAATACAAAGTAAACCCAAACAAATTTTATAGCCATTTACAAACACCAACATAAAGAAGAAATCAAACAATAGTTTAGGAACCTTCAAGAAATTAAAGGGGCAATTTGGTAGCTTGACCCTGGACCTATTGCAACTCTAGTTACGTAGTTAGGCTCTGATGAACATGTTTGGATGGGTCGCACACATATTACTTAATGCAACCCAAGTTGCAATATTTGCCTTGAGTTGCACGTTTCACCTTGGTGAACCACTTCTCTTGCAAACAATATTGCAACCAGACTACCAGAGTAACACCTACAACCACCAAAATCTTCTCATTCCTCTACATGCCACTACAATTGGAACAATTGTTATGGCATGCAATTCAACTTAGAATGCACAAGCAGTTGCATTCAAACTGTGGTCACAAGCAACAAAACATACCCTAAGGTGGTGTCCAGTAACTGGTTGCACGCTTGCAACAAATGCAGTTGCGACTGTTTGCTTCAGGCTATAATTAGATAAATGACATAGCTGAGGAGTAATGGCCAGAACTGCAGAACAGAGGTGGTAGCAAGAGGAAATGGTGACTGAAGGTTACCATAGTTGAAGTTCAGATGTGGCGGTTGCACGAGTTTGTGGATGAACAACAAAGACAGACGGAAGAGTAAAAACACAGGCACTTTTGCATGACCCAGGAAATAATTAGAAACACTGTTTAAGAACCCAGGGTTTGCCTCAGAAACTCTACTACAAGTTCGGAAAGTTTCAACAGTTACGGTCAATTCCAAATGTAGCTCCCTATAACAGCTATAAACATAAAATCAAATTAAGACACATAATGGAAGTTCCAATCTATATCTGAAAGAATTGTGTCAATATTAGTTGAAAATGCATCATTTTGTAATTGGCCCAATGCCAGATCTGGCTTGGTCCAACCAAACAGAATAAGGCTTCGGCTAAGTATTTCTATTCAGTTGCTTGAATTTTAACTATTAAATGTCTGGGCTTATGATATTGTGCCTGATGACAATTAAGTTGTATATTTGTAACAAATATAACACTAGGTAAGGTGCATGATGGTAAATCTCCTAAACTTTTGTTCAAGTACAGGGAACCACAAATTTTAGGCATATATGTAAAACATGAAATCAATTATAATTTTGTTATTAACTATGTTTCATTCACCTCACATACTTATTACCACTATAAGAAATGACACTACATTAATCTTTTTTTAACTCTAAAGTAAATTAATCTTTCCTTCTTAATTAAGAAATTATAATATCTAACTTAAGAGTTTATTGCCGTATTAAAAAGAAAATATTTAGTCCTAGTCTGATGCCAGACTCGGGCCTAAAATTCAAGCCCAACAAACAAGGCCAGACAAGGACTCAAGAAAGATAAAGCACCAAGCGCCACGGCTCAGGTTTCTGTAAGTCCAACCTGAACCTTGTCCATTCCCAACATTATTTAGAACATACACAGAACTTTCCACATTTTATGATGATTATATTATACAATGAAAATTGAGACTGATGCTCTTACTTAAATTCAAAATAAAATGACCACTATTGTTACTGTTAAAAAAAATCGTAACCAGTAGGAATTGTTAAGAAGTTTCTTTTACATTTCATAGATTAATTTATTGGACTCTCTTTTGAATCCAAAAATAAGAAGAAAAAAGAGCCAAACAGGTTAATATGTGACCCAAAAACTGAAGTTACATAAGGTAAAGATAATCTTTAGAAGTCAAAAAGTGAGTTCATTTAACTCCTAAAGTAACAGACCCTACAGAAGGCCTTACATAATTGCATTGGGAGGAACAGAGCAATGAAGTGGCAGCATTGTTGATTTGTGATTTCAGTTGGAGGCACACAGGTGCCCGCTTGGCTGCAATCAAGACAATACTCTCTTCACAATTCTTCCTCTTTTCTTTTCATGGATATAAGGGCTCTTTTAATTGAGATTATGTTTTTCTGATTTAATAATTAATGTATCCATGGTTCTGCAAACTATACTACATCAGTAAATTTGGTGATAGAGTTTCAATTTTGCTTAGAAGTTACAACAAAGTTGGTTTTTCTTATCTTGTTTTGGATCATCACTCCCCCTCTGGAAGAATCTGAATTCAGTTTTTTTTTGCCTATAAGATCCAAGATTAGAGGATGATAAGTAAGAAATATCAAAGAGAAAAGTTGAATTGAAAATGAGGCTGCAGTTCATATGAAATTGCAAAGAAAGATTTCGAGAAAGAACAGACATGTTATGATCAAACAGGGCAAGGGAAGAAGGAAAATTTGTTTTGTGTGTGTGCATGAACACATGAGAGATTGCTGACCTCACTGGCAATGCCATATTTAGCACAACTAATGGCAAGACGGGTTGCACGTCCAATGCTTTCCTTTGTTCTTGAAAGTGTCTCCAACATCCCTTCCAAAGCATCACGAGCTATTGAAGCTTCAGTTCCACCACTTAACGAACCACCAAATTGCTTGTATGCAGGACTAACCCTGCGTTCATATTCTTCATGATTCATTTGATTTGATGAAACTTGCCACGCAACTACTGATGGAGAGTTGAAAGACTTAGACGGATAGAACACTTTTGCATCTTTTTGGAAATTAACTTCAGATGAGATAGGGTGGACAGTAGAATCAGGACTTGGGCTCTTCCCATTAATCGTAGGTGGTGTAGAAACTGCAGGAGTAGTATTGTCACGTGGTTGGCTCAGTGCTTTCCTCCTCTCTTGAGCAGCTACAATAAGATGTTTCAGCGACTTATCAGAATCAACAAATTTGGAACCAGTTGATGAGCTCGCAGATTTATCTCCTTTAGCAGCACCCAATCTGAAATAAATAATTCAACTACCATGAGGCAACGAGAAATTAAACAAGTTTAGGTTTGAGTGTGTGTGCACTAGCATGAAGGACACAATGTGCGTGCAAGAATAAACAAAAATATACAGAAATTCAAATAAAGATTGTCACACCCTTCCCATAATAATGTATCCTTCTCGATGTTGGGCTCAGCAGAAAAATTGACATCAGACCTATTTTCCATCACGGTATTGGTTGATGTTTCAGATTTAGGATCTAATTTACGCTGTAACTGGGTAGAAGATGGCCTATTCTTCACCATCGCCTCTTGATTGTGTGTATGGATTAAACCAGCGAAAACATGGAATGATTGTTTGGAAGAACTGACTTGAACTTTCTTTGTGGGCACACTGCTTGAAGATTTTGCTATCTTATGCTCTGTCATCATTGCTTTGGGTGAAGTGATGGACGGTTGATCCTCCTTAGAAGAGGATTTGGGGTAATCTGGCATCCCACCCAACTCTTTTTCTAGCTTTATGTCCTTTGTTTCTACAAGATTAGGAGGTGGAGAACTGTGATCAGTAGTAGGAGGTGAAGTATGATTTGAAGAAGAAATTCCCTCTCTTTTAGAATGTAGATTTTCCGTTGAAGCATTTTCCAAACCTGCAGCAGCAGCATCATTGCAACTCTCAGCGACATGACCATTTGAATTTGCAGAAATCAAATTGTTAAAAGGCTCCTGATGAACTGGAGTGTTGTGGACTGCCTCTTCTTCGTCGTCGTCATCTATTAGAAATGATCTCCTTCTAGGGCGTTGGAGTGAGGCTAGAGCCTTGTTTCTAGAGATGGCTGCTGAATCTGATCCTGAAGTACGTGATCTAGATGGAGGATGGGTAACATCTTTAGCTATTACATGTTTTCTATCATGTTGTTTTTCTGAGTTAGAAGCCATGTCAGTTTCATCTAACAAGGAGGCAGTGGACTTTTTAGTGCTTGCAACTTTGCTCCCTTTAACTTCACCAGTAACATGAGATGCATCCCTATGTTTTGACTTCTTCTCATCTTCTTCAGCTCGTTTGGATCGTTTAGCAGGATTTGACTCTTCTACATCAGTCAACTTTTGCTTTTTACTATTTCGCAGGGACTTATTCCCCAGAAGAAGAGATGATTGATCTTCACTCACCTTCCTCTTAGAGACATCTTCTTTTGAGCCTTTGTTAGACCCATGCAAGGCATCTTTTCCAGATGCATGTTGCTTTGATCTCTTAAAGTTATTGGATCCCTTTCCAGCGTTGTTGGTCTCATTTTCAACTTTCGTAGAGATTTCAGCTGATTCTGTGAGACCATCCTCATCGCCAGACACATCTTCCTCTTCTGCAGAAAATTTTCTCACTTTCTTGTTTATATGACTTTTCTTTACTTTGATAGCAATTTCAGCTTTCACTTTTGGCTCAACAACTGCATTTTCTAAACAAGCTGACATATTTTCTGCTGTGCCAACTCCACCATCAACTGTATTGGGTAGTGATCCTGAATTAAGTAAATCCTCAACTCCACATGCAGTGGAGCCGCTCATAAGAGTTTCTGTCACTTCAGTTCCAGATAATATGTCTAAACCATTTTTCTCATTCAGATTATGATTAGAACTACTAGAACACTCTTCTTTAACCAAATCAGAACCAGCAGCCAACTTCACAACTAGACTTTTACCTTCCTCACTCATTCGTGTATCATTACTTGTGACCGTTTTCCTTTTCCCAGGTGAAATGTTTGAGACTGTCTCCTCTCCGCTCTGTGAACAAGGTTCTAAACCATGGGGCCCATCACTGGATAACTCGCTCTTATCCTTCTTCTGAGGCTTCTCATTCTCATCTTCGAAATTGGGAGTTTCATGGAAATTTTGATGATTGTCGTCTTCAACACCATCAACTGACGAAGGTACAAATTTACCTGCAGGCTCGTCAGTAGCTTCTTCAGGTCCAACACTTTTGCGTTGCAGTTTGTCAAAAGCCTCACAGATCTCCTCCACAGCACGAACAAAATACTTTACAGTTTTACCTTGGCACCGAGCTAACAATTTACTTTTTGATTCATTTGTAAATGCTTGAATATCGGGAGGTGCAACAAAAGCACTGCAAAGAGACAGAAATTCAAATAATGAATAACAATCTCAGAATATATAACATATTAGAGGGATATGCATAACATATACCAGTTAGATAGCTGCTAACTTGAAAATAAAGTAATAAGAATATCCAAGGACGGAGGAAGGAGGCCTAGGGAAGCAATCACTCCCCCACCCCACACACATCCACCAGAGATTCTGAATTCCCACTTCCTTCTCTCCTAAAATCTCTCCAATTAATTACTTTCCATAAAATCTCTCCCCCTCCTCCCAAAATTAATTCTGCTATTAAAAAGGAGACACCAAATATGTTCAGCTTTCAAAAAGATCAATTAGTTATATCTAGTAATTTAATCTTACATAAAAATACCTGCTAATTAATATCTTAATAAGGATATGAAGAGTCATTTATTATTTTATCTCTTTCTCTCTCATCTCACGATTCTCTCAAACAGCCATGCTTCTTTCTCCCTCCCTAGCAAGTTGTCGTGTCCCCTTTGTCTTCAATTAATAGGACAAAAGAACTGGAAATTTTTTCTTTTAAGACTTGTTCCTTAAAAATTTAGAAAGACTAATTCCAGGTATGTTTTTTTAGCAATCCACATTTAAACTTTTTAAATATAAATATTTTTTCATTAGAAAATGAATTGTTCCACAGGTTTTTTTCCTAACAAATTCTTTTGTACCCTATTGATCCATTTCTAATGTGAAACCTACTGATATGTAAAGATTGGATTTAAGATTTTTTTCCATATATTTTTCGTGGTCTTTTTTTTTGCAATTAGTTTTGTTAAATTTGACCTAATTTGTTTTCCATCTTCAATTCCTTTCATTTCACTTCTTTTCTAGTATTGTACTTTTGAATTCAAGATCTCAAACTCTAAAAATAGATTTATTAATTTTTGAGACTCAAATTAAACTCCAAAGTACATTACAACAACAACAGCAACAAAGCCTTTTTCACAACTAGTTGGGTCGGGTACATGAATCCTGGTTTTCCATTCTACAAGTTTTAGCGCAACAATTTCTTAAGGCCATAAGCTATCGTATCTTTTCTCACCGTTTTCACCCAAGTAAGTTTAGGTCTTCCCCTACCCCTAACTCTACCCTTAATACGTATCAAGTCACTACTTCTAACGAGGGCACTACTAGGTATATGTGTAACATGTCCAAACCACCTGAGGCGATTCTCTCTGAACTTATCTTGAATAGGAGCTACCTTTAGCATGTCGCGTATATGCTCGTTCTAATTCTATCCTTCCTGGTTTTACCACACATCCATCTTAGCATCATCATCTCCGCTACACTCATTTTTTGGACATGTTACTTTGTTGCCCAACACACTGTTCCATATATCATTGATGGTCTAATAGCCGTCCTATAAAAATTTTCCCTTAAACTCCAAAGTACATTATGTGAAACTTTATATGTCAAGACATTCAGCCATCAAGTATCATTTTAGTATTTACAAATTACTCAGTATTTCTGGAGAAAAAATATTTTGATGTTGAACCTTTCAAAATTATTCAATTGTATGAGAAAATGATGAGGCATTTATACAATATGATTTTTTTATATGCTTTGAAGTTAAATTTCCCCCATAAAAAGAACAAACCACCCACAAAGTGCAATACACATTACACACACAATACCACTATAGCTGGCAATGTAGGAACTTAACCTACCCTATATATAATAATTTTCTTTATAACTAGTAATTTTCAAATTCACAATACCCTTCCAAAAAAATAGGTAAAATTGGTTGCTGTACTAAAAGAAATTCATTTTACAAAAAAAATAACAATCAACTTGTCCTACCATAAAAGGTTTTAATTGATCCATACTATTCCTAACATGTCTGTTTTTCCACTAAATACGACGCTTCGCATTGGCTTCACATAAAGTTAAATTGGCAATAGTAGCATTTCTTACATCACTTATATTCTTTTTACCTAACATTATTCATTATGACTGGATAAGAATTAGGGATTGAATTGTTACCTTTACTATACTCATCTACAATGATTATTAACAATTTTATTGTTCCATTAAAAGCATAATTGCAAATTGAGATAAACATCTTAAAGGGTTTTTCATGCTTATCGTGTTGTGTACACTGTAAAATAGATTTTCAAACTGTGCAAATAGTTATATAGTTTAAGTACACATCAATATACCATTGATGTGAAGATTAAACAAATGAAAACAAGCAAGATGCAAAAAGGTCGTAGCTTGTAAGGTGTGAGCTATTATAGTTTAATGAATTAAAATGAAAAAAATGAAACAGATAAATTATCTAGTCATATTAATGTAGTAGATAAAAAATAGGTACGACTATTTTAAATAAAAAATTAAATATAATAGAATAAACTCAATGAGCGACTCTTATATAATGTTAACTTGCTAGCCATTTGACAAAGGTAGAAAGTAAACAACATAATCATCATCACAACCATTACCTTATAGGATAGGGTCTCTACACGCATAAGGCTCTGTAAAGGATTTGATAAAAGTTGCTCTGATGTCACCCATATATATTAACCCTCAAAGTAATATATTTCATTGATCAAAGGAAAAGAACTTTACCGTGAATTACTGAAGAAAAAAATAGTGAAATCCAGAAATTTTAACAAATACTAAACAATTGCATAGAAAGGCAAAAAAAAAAGGATTAAAGGAATCGGGAGCAGATGATTGGTTTCACTACTTTCTCTCACTCATTAAAGAATTCTTTTTCTTTTGTGTGTTACTTTATTACTGAGAAAAGTGGTTCAGCCTGCTTATTACCACACCAAACCTGGAACAAAGCAGGCTCATGCTGCATCGTGCTAAATCGAACTATTTGAATAGCAGTGCTTTTCACCGTGCTAATAGCAAACTCTGCAAACTCTGGATTAGCATATTTTCTCTAGATTCAAGCTAAGATAAGCATTGACCAAACAGTTGCTAATAATTAGAACCTCAACAAAAAGGGTTACTTTAATATTAGACCCTGACAAATTGTTGATTACATATTTGTCACCCACAACAAAGATTTTCATATTTATCCCTAACAAAGATGGGACCAATGCATACGTAGTTCTTCTGTCATGATTTTTAAATTTCACCATAGTTAAGAGACTTGATGTGTTAAATGGCCTTTTTACGGTTACTGCTTAGAAAACTCTATCAATCAAGTCATCATTCTTCCCTTCTCTCTCAAATCGACTTACCCATTAATCCAGTTTTGTCTTAGGATGGAGAAAATTTGATAAGGGAGAAAGAGGATGTTTTAATTGTTGTTGTGTCCATTGCATAAGCGAGCCGCATATTAGATGTAGGGCTGGCAAGCCAGCCAGGAAGAAAAACAAAAAATGAATAGCTTAATTATAAAATATCTGCGAGATCAAAAAGAGGCACAAATAACTTAATTATGCCAAGCAAAAATGAATATTATATGGTAGCATGGTAGCAACAAGGAATTCTTTGGCTTTGAATCGTGGTATTCAAGAGAACAAGTTGCTGTCTTTTTCTACATTAATTAGAATATCAATTTATAAGGTTGTTCCATAACACGCATTTCGAGCTCCGACAAAGACACCTTCACCTTCATAATCATACTTTGACTCTGTTCAACATACTTTCTTATATTCACATTACTTGGCTAAGCTGGAACCCCTCTTCCAATAAGTGTCTAGTGATTCACGAGATGCTAATGAACCAACACTATCCAAGATAATTGACTTGCCTATTTTGTTCCCTCCCAAAATACAACCCCATCGAAATGCATACATTTCTCTCATACACTATGGAGATGGTGAGAAGAGATACTTATACACCTCAGATGGACAAAAATTGGAGATACTTTTTTTCTTGGTAAAGAAGCGGCAAACAGAATTATTTTTTATAACAATGGTCCCATAGAACACCCAACAGCAACATTTATTTCCCTACATATTGTACTGAATTGTAAGATGCCTATGGTGTATCTTAAGGTATGGACAACAAATTATTATCAATAATGTTTTTACGTCCACAAAATCCTAAGGAAATGAGAATTTAGAACCTATCCAATAACATCCAATTATTCACCAACAAGGGATATGCATTAATTTACAATATTTTATTATAGAAGAAAAGTTCTCCTATTAAATTTATTCTCTGTTTCATAAGCTCTTGCAAATTTTGTTTGAAACTTGAATCCTCATTACCGAACTCGAATCAATTTTTAATGTTGCCAAAGAAGGGACATGCATTATACCTTAAATTCCAATCAACAACCCCTTGTCACATTATATAGTACTATAGATATTAATATACATATATGCAGACGGCATGATGTAAATATAAAGCAAATGGAAACTTCACACTTACATCTCACCGGTTCCAAAAAACTCGACAAAATATTTTCGAGGATCAGGTGACCGATCCCAATCTTCAGGCCTACTTATCTGGAAAAAGAAACATAGTTCTATTAATTATATAATAAATAAGAAAATGAAAATCGACTCATTGAGTAATGAAGAGTAAATAGCCATTAGAAAAGAAAAATAAATAGGAGCCCATAAAACTGAAATTTTATTTGCATGTAATTAATTCTCAACACATAAATTGGATGAATGTGTCTTTAAAGGAAGGAAGGGGAAAAGGAGGAGGGGGGGGGGGGGGGGGGGGGGGGGGGGGGGGGGGGGGGTGATTACATGTAGCATGTCCAGTCATTCACCATGTCATCTGGCATAACAATTTTTTTCAAACAAAAAACAAATCTAAAAAATTAAATAAAATATAGAATCATATCTAATATCTAATTTAAACTAAATTAAGATAAGAGATAATATAGGTAATTAGATGCCACATGTCATTCCATATGGAGATTCTCTCAATAACAAAAATCCTCTCATACAATCTTAAATAAGAGATAAATATACATCCAAAAGAAGAAAAAAAAATTATACATACCTAATTTAAACCAAATAAAGATAAGAGATGAAATAGGTAGTCATATGTCACATCTTATCTTATACAACAGTTTGTTCAAATAAAAAAATCTCATTTATATAATCTCAAATAATAAGAGATAAGTATACATATCTATTTGAACTAAATAAGGATGAAAGGTAAAATAGGTAAGGTTAGAGCATCTGTAGTCATTTTGTTAAAAAATGGGTATATGGAAATTATAGAAATAGCAAATAAGGGGTACCGCTGCAGTCGTCAATACTCATAAAATGGGTTTTTTTTAACAAACGAAACATGATATACCGTCTGACGAAATGCGGAAAAAACGGAAAAAAAAATGGAAGGACGGCAGATCATCTGCCGGCTGATCAATTTTTAAAATTAAAAAAAAAATTGTGAAGGACGGGATATCATATCCCATCCGACACATTTTTTGAGAAAAAAAAAATCCCCTAAACGGTACATCATATGCCGTCTACTCATATTTGTTTTAAAAAAAAATTCCCCCAAACGGCAGATCATATGCCGTCCGACTATAAAACGGTAAATCATCTTCTGATTTCTAAAATATGGATAAAGCCATTTCCTCTCCCAAATATGGCCGTCTCCTATTCATTCCAAACCCAAAAAAATGGGTATATAGACGACGACTACAGATGGGTTTTTTTCAAAATATCCATTTTTTGGATATATAGCCAACGACCACAGATGCTCTAATAATCTATTTAAAAACTCTAATCTTATGTGGAAGTAATCTATATAATAAAACACAAAGAAAGCTATCAAGTGGTTCTCCTTCAATCTTCCCAAAAATCAAAGGCCCAGATCTAATCTCACAAAACATATTTTTCCCCCCAAAAGTTTTCCCCCAAAACTCAAATTCAAATCCCCCACCCAAAACAACTCCTATATTTATTTAAAATTTTTCTCTCTCTCTTTCCCTCCATCTTCTATTCAAAAAATTAAGAAATTTTTTTTTAAAAAAAATTAAAAATTTTGAAAAATTTAAAAACTAAAAAATTTAAAAATTTAAAAACTTTAAAAATAATTCAAAAAATCAAAAAAATCATATAATATGTTTTTTGCTGGACCCCAAAATGTTTCTCATATAATATGTTTGCTACTTCAATTAATTTCTTGGACTTTCGAAATTATTTTATATGATCAAACAAGGTGCACCTTTCCGAAGACGTGCCGTAGGCACGTGTCAACGGGCAAACCTAGTAATCTACATTTTCTAATATATTTAAAAACGTCAATATAATTTTTGATGATCAAAAAAGAAATCCAATATTTAGTCTCATCCAAATTTTAATTGTCACCTTATCTGATCTTATACTCTCTAAAGATAAAATAGCTTATTTAAATAGTTAAACAAAAGCTATCAAGGAGAAAAATGAGAAAAGAAATCTTTAAAACTTTACAGAGATGCCTTTATATTGACTGTTAAAACTTTACAAAGTGTCCTTCCGGATAATCCAATAGTATAGCGGATGAGTTTATAGGAATTTCTAGAGGTTCAAAGATTTGCATAATGAAAAGAATTCATATGAATAGCAGTCTACCTCTTGAACAGAATTCCTGAATGGGTAAACTTCAATAAAACTCCCTAAATTATCACACTTTGACAGGTGAACCCCGGATATTCATGTAACTAACTATATAATCGTAACCTTTCAAAAGTGAAATATCCATTAGATAAACAGATTGAGTAAAGCCACAAAATTCAAAATGGTTATATGAAAATATTTGGTAGCCCAACTTTGGCAACATGTTTTAAAAGATGAGAAGATGTGAAATATCAGTAGCAAAAATTATCTTTCTTTTTTGCTAAGACTCTTTTGTCCATCATTAACACCTTTCTATCTAATTTTTCACAAAAAAAGGAGCATAACTTGCACAGCATAACTTGAAAATCTCGAGATCTATGCCTGTTCGTGCGTCGCACGAGTCCAGGGCAAGATCTATGCCTGTTTGTGCATCGCATGAGTCCAAGGCACCAAATACCTAATGAATAAAGATCATCTTAAACACTTGATACTCCAAAACATGATCCAAAACCAATTTTAGAGGAAAACTGACACCCTCGGAACTGGTATTTACCATCATTTGATGTACATGCCATTTCAGTGCCTGAATTTAAGAGGAACTCCTCATTTAAGGGTATGGTCTACTAGATGTTGAACCCAAAGTAAACTTGTTTAAATAAAAAAAACTAATCTTAAATAATAAGAGATAAGTATACATATCTATTTGAACTAAATGAGGATGAAAGGTAAAATAGGTAAGGTTATAATCTATTTAAAAACTCTAATCTTATGTGGAAGCAATAATCTACATTTTCTAATATAGATATTTAAAAACGTAAATATAATTTTTGATGATCAGAACAGAACATGGGCAGAACATGCTACAGCCCCCCCCCCCCCAACAAACATTTTGGGGTTCACCTTATTATTATTATTATTTATTTATTTTGAAATATTATGGTGGACTAAAGCTTCAGCCCCCCCTAAAAATATTTTGCAGCCCACCTCACCCTCATTTATAGTTGGGCCCAAGCCCAACTCCCCCAAGCTCCAATCCAAACCCATACTATCTTGTGTGGAATATTTTGCATGTTATCTTGTGTATCTTGTGTGAAATATTTGCATGTTATCTTGTGTGAAATTTTTTCTCTAGCCCCCCTCCCCCCACTTTTCATTCCCCTGAAACAGAAATCCAATATTTAGTCTCATCCAAATTTAAATTGTCACCTTATTTGATCTTATACTCTCTAAAGATAAAATAGCTTTTTTAAATAGTTAAACAAAAGCTGTCAAGGAGAAAAATGAGAAAATAAATCTTTAAAACTTTTCAGAGATGTCGTTATATTGACTGTTCAATGCAAAGACTCACAAAGTGTCCTTTAGGATAATCCAATAGTATGGCGGATGGGTTTATAGGAATTTCTACAAACCCGAGACCATAGAGGTTCAAAGATTTGCATAATGAAAGGAAATCATGTGAATAGCAGTCTACCTCTTCAATAGAATTCCTGAATGGGTAAATTTCAATAAACCTCCCTAAATTATCACTTTGACAGGTGAACCCCTGATATTTATGTAACTAACTGTATAATCGTAACCTATCAAAACTGAAATATCCATTAGATAAACAACTTGAGTAAAGCCACAAATTCAAAATGGTTATATGAAATTATTTGGTAGCCCAACTTTGGTAACATGTTTTAAAAGATGAGAAGTAGATGTGAAATAACAATAGCAAATATTATTTTTCTTTTTCTCTAAGACTCTCTTTCATCCATCATTAACACCTTTCTATCTAATTTTTCACAAAAAGGAGCATAACTTGCGGCAGCATAACTTGAAAGTCCCAATATCGATGCCAGTCCGTGCATCGCACGAGTCCAAGGCAAGATCTATGCCTGTTCGTGCATCGCACCAGTCCAAGGCAACAAATACCCAATGAATAAAGATCATCTTAAACACTTGATACTCCAAAACATGATCTAAAACCAATTTTAGAGGAAAACCGACACCCTGGAAACTAGTATTTACCATCATTTGATGTAAATACCATTTCAGTCCCTGAATTTAAGAGGAACTCCTCATTTAAGGGTATGGTCAACTAGATGTTGAATCCAAAGTAAACATTACTCATCGATGGCAAATAGGAAATAATAACTATTGCCAAGAGGAACAAGTTGATAAATGCTTATCTGATATAGAAGGAAAATATGTTCTCATGATAAAATGATACCAGATATAAAAGCATAAACTGGAAGATAAGGGTTGTCGATTTCTTCGCATATTGGAACCTAGCTACTTTGCAATTACTAAATATACCTCCAAGTATAAGAGGGGGGTAAATCACCTTATCAGTAAATAAAACTTGATATTCTCTTTGTTGTATTTGTGCACTCTACAGTCATTATAAAATAGATTTCAGTTGATGACACTATATGAATAACACATGCGGTCAAGGTTCTATATGTCAGATTTTGGTCTCGGATTTCAGATTTCGGAGAAATTTAAATATCGGGGTGGCATGTCGGTTTAAAATATTTCTCCTAAATATGTTGTACATAACCTATACATACACAGTATTCACAATATTAACTTAAGCAATATTTATGTGACCATTAGCATGGAACACGGAAAAATAAATGAGAAGCAATATTTACATACACAGTATACCAATATAACCACAATTCAAACAAGCAAATACTAGATAAACAGTCGGACCAGGTTGGGTTTCGGAAGTTTTTATTGTCAATACCGCCCCATCTTGCTAATTCATAGACCAACCCAATAATAGAAAATAATGGCCGAAATCTGAACCATAAATTTCAGCCAAAATTTTGCAATCAGAACGAAATTTCACATTAAAATGATATAACTGATATTTTATGCTGTTTCGGTGTACCCCAAGGTCTAAAACTGAAATTATGGGTGTTTCGGCCCAAATTTAAAACAATGCATGCAGTTCACACAGTTCAATTTATTGTCAGAATGCATATTAAATATCCAAATGAAGATAGAAAAAAAGTGCAATGTGCGAGACCAATTCACTAAATTACACAGCCATTACCACAATTCATAAAAATTGCAATGTCCACACTAGTTATGATAGTAAAGATATGCTATTGACAGTGTGATTAGTTATAGAAGTCTAAATCCGTCAACTGTCACGAGTTTTGGTGTAGTGGGAGGGTCTTCACATAATATTAGGCAACCTACGATCAAAAAGCAATGGGTAAGCATGTTAATAACGGAACTGAAATAATAACATTCAAGGGTCTTGGCCCATAATTTGAAGGTAACCAGTCATGTTTTGTCCCAAACAATAAAAATTAGTGTTCCAACTGCGGGGATGTGTTGGAATACAAGTTGAAAGCTCTCAAGCCCCACTACAGCTTCATAGTGGTGTAGAGGCAGGACTTTTGCAATGTCCATAACACACATAACGGATTTAATTAACCAAAAAGCTAGAAACTCAAGAATCTAAATTTATACCAAGAATCTGAGGTAGAAATCAAAATGAACAACTATTTTATTAAAAATTGTTTGTTTATAACTTATAGTTTAAAAAATAATAATAGAATAATAAACCAATGTGCACATCCAGGCCTTGCCCACAATTTAATTGGCATTCGCCTTGTTTCACCTTGGCCCAAAAATGTCGGTGCTTGACATAGGGGGCCTGTTAGAATTAGAGTACAAGTACAATCTCAACCCTCATTAAAACTACAGAAGTTTGGTGTAGTTACAGGGTCTTTCACAATTTGAAGGAATGTCTCAATGCACGAAATGAATTGAATTAACCAAGACGCTAAAAACCTAAGAATCAAAATTCATACCTAAGAGATGACTACACCAACGTCTGATGTAGTCATCAAATAATAGATGTTATTGAAAATTTGAGTTTACAGCTTATAACTGTAACATTGAAACTCTCAAAATACTAGAATCTTATAGCTCTTTATTTAATGTCGAGGGACCAAACTAAAAAACATTATATCATTAACATAGGTAAGAAAAAGTTATTATTATATATTCTTAAATGAAATAACCCCATTTGACGCTATAATTGTTTCTTGAATACATGTGTCCGTATATAATCTCATCACAGAAAATCACGTGAAATTGTCCCATTTTAATAATCTCTTAAGAGACAAATTCTTGGTGTTCTTCAAGACAGATGTGCAAGGATTTTGCTTTGCAAATTGTTAAAAGGATGGAAAAAAGGCAAGTAACTTCCAAAGCAAATAACAATCAATCAATAATAAGATTTTACCATGACCCATGAATAAATATTCCATTACAAGAATTTGCATTACAATGCAACAATAGACCAAATAATAAGTCCTCGTTCTAAGTTAATATTATTAATTATGTATCGCATAACAAGTTAAGAGTAGTTTTTATCGTCACATGGGAAATACATCAAAATGGTTGAGATTGAAAACAATGTTTGTTCTCAGAAACAAAAGAATAATTGTGTAGGGAAGTATGATTGATTGCCGCATTTTATGACCACATATTGCAAGCTATGCATTTGGAATCACAATATTGAAAATATTGTATTAACAATTTGTCATAGACAAAGATTAACACATGAAAAGAGGTGATGAAAAGCGGGGCGCAAGCCACACAACATCAAACCCCCACCTCTAGCAAGGCCCATATCTTATTGGGCCTTAACTACACGTCGCATGCACCTTATCTTACCTTGCATATGAATGATTTCGCTTACTCTTACACACACACACACACACACACACACACACAGAGTCCTCTTCCATTGTGCACCACTTTGGTGTGCACTCACAGAGTAGAGCCCCCATGTAAAATCGGAACCGCTCATCTTGTTCTACACGCCTAAAATTGCCTAACAATAAGATATCAAGTAATTTGAAATTCATTTCCCCATGATTTACATCATCACAAAATTGTATGGCCGAAAATTCTAACAACATGATGGATGGGCAAATGAACTATAAATTACTTGATTTCTTATTGTTAGGTAATCTTAGGCGTGTTACACGGGTAGAATAAGATGAGCGGTTCGGATTTTTCATGGGGGCCCTAATCCGTGAGTGCACACGGTAGTGCACACCAAAGAGGTGCACAATGGAAGAGAACTATATATATATATATATATATATATATATATAAGCTAAGAAAGAAAAGAGCAAACTTTTTAATGGTGGGTGGACATTAGCTGGCTAGGGCATATATGGATACAAAGTTAATTTATTAGCATACGTAGAGTTGAAGTAGTCGTATACCAAATGTAAGCATATCTTCACTGAACTCAAAATTCCATTAAAGTCATCTACTATATATAGATATAGATATAGATATGGTAACGATCTAGTAACCTTGTTTCACCCATCCCCACTTCTCGAATGCATGATCCACACCATTCAAAGTGATCTACACATCATAAAAGATAGGATGATGAAATATCACAAAGTTTGGACATGTATTGTCCATATATTATGGGGTTTCATTTGTTCTATTGCTCAAAAACCGTTCATTTTGCAACCACTTGTTGCATGAATAAATAATGTTCAAACGTCGTAAAATTTCCTCCTATGTTTATCATAGGTCGAACACTTTTGAACGGTGTGGATCATGCATCTTCCTAGAAAAGAGCAAACTTTTTAATGGTGGGTGGACATTAGCTAGCTAGGGCCTATTTGGATACAAAGTTAATTTATTAGCATAGGTAGAGTTGATGTAGTCGTATATGTAATTAGCGATACTCAAAATTCCATTAAAATCATCTATTATATATAGATATAGATATATGATAAAGATCTAGAAACCTTGTTTCACCCATCCTCACTTCTCAAATGCATGATCCACACCATTCATAGTGATCTACACGTCTTAAAACCTAGGTAGTTAAAATCAGTTTTTGGAACTAATCAATTTAGGAGTGATAAGTGCTTAATCGATTAATCGGAAAATAATCGGGGATTAAATCGGAAAAATCGTGTGTTATTAGAAAATTGATCTATCCTCATTATGTAGCAACCATAAATTCTAACATAAACGTATTATGAGATTATCATATAGGAACATATAGTTATAGAGAAAAATAAGATAATACTTGATTTGAGCTGAGTTTGGATTTTGGATGTGGGTCGGTTCCAACAAACAAAAACAATCGGGAAGGTGCAGCACGAGTAGCAACAGGAGGAGGAGGAGGTGCAGCACGAGTAGCAACAGGAGGAGGAGGTGCAGCAGATAAGTTTGCGACGGCGTAGGAGCGACGATGGGTTGGGTTTGAGTTTGCTCGAGGAAGAAGAAGAAGAGAATCGGTTTAGATTTGGGTTTGAGCGAGGAAGTAGAAGACAACAGCAACAAGTCGGGTTTGGGTTTTTGCGAGGATCATAAGGGGTTTGGATTTTGGATTTTGATTTGAGATTGGACCGGATTGAACCCAAATAATGCAAACGAGCATGAAAATTAAAGGAGAAAATTTAACCGGTTCATCGGTCACTTAAAATCGACCGATTGACCACTAATCGGCCGATTATACCCGATTAAATCTTAAATTATTGAAATATTGAAAATCGCGAAAAAAATAATCGCTTAGCCTCTGATTAGCGATTAATCGGGGATTAATCGGGCGATTAATCGGATTTTAACTGCCTAGCTTAAAACATAAGGATGAAATATCACAAAATTTTGACATGTGTTGTCCATACATTAAGGGGTTTCATTTGTTCTATTGCAGTATTGCTCAAAAACCATTCATTTGCAACCACTTGTTGCATGAATAAATAATGTTCAAACTTCGTCAAATTTCATCCTCCTATGTTTATCATTGGTCGAACACTTTGAACGGTGTGGATTATCCATCTGAAAGGAAGAGATATGTTAAACAAGTTTTCACTTATTTGACTTTCACTTACCATATCCATATCATCTCCATATCATCTCCATATATATATATATATAGAGAGAGAGGGGGGGGGGATATAGAGAGAGGGGGGGAGGGGGGAAGATGGGGGGGGCATATTTGGATGAAATAAAAAAGAAAAAACATGATTCATGTCATTGAAGATCTTCATATCATTAAACATAAGCTGATGCAAAATCACTAGATTTGCATACTCAATTACTCATGCACCATGTGGTTGCAAAATGGACGACTTTTTGTAGTATAACAAATGAGACCACATGATGGATAAGCAAAACACGTGCAAATTTATTGATTTTACATCACCCTATGTTTAACATTATGAAGATCATTTTCAACAACATGGTCGTATTTTTCTTTCTAATTTCATCCAAATATGGCCGAGTGTGTACCATTCTTAGTTAGGGTGGCACCGGACATCCATTAATCCCATATGTATATACTCCCTCTGTTTCAAAACATAAGTCATTCTATCCTTTTCTTGTTTCAATAGGCTTACGAAGCAAATGTGTTTTCATTATTTAATGTCCATCAAGTACTTTTTTATAATATTTCTAATTTTACCCTTCTCCTTTTTATAAAAGGAATAAAACAAAAATTATAGAGGAGGGCAAATTGGACATTTTATGATAGCTCATTTATGGGCTTCAAAAACCAAGAATGATTGTACTTTTTGTCAATCCTAGGTTTTTTCTTAATAGGAGTGTAGAAACCTAGAATGACTTATATTTTGAAACAGAGGGAGTATATAAAAGGGTACAAAGTTAAGGTAAGTTGATAACTATGTATACAGAGAGAGCGGTGGTGATACAAGGTATATGTTAGTGTGTGGATGGAAGCATGAAACGAGGGTAGGGTGACGTTTAAATACCTCCAAGTATATCAGCTTTCGACGAGTACTATCGAACTCCAAAATAAACCCTATAGCACAAAATGTAAGAAACAAAGAGATTTGCTAAATAAATCTCAAATCACCGATTCACCACCCATCTCAACTTACCTCCACATCCAAACAGGTCTAGATATGATTACATGGAGACAAGAAAGTGGATAGCCCTATCATAGCCCAAAGTATGTAGTATAAACACTTTCTTGTTATTGTTCTTAACATTGTCAATGTTATAATTGTCCCTCGTGTGTTCCAAGCTCCAGAATTACCATCCAACTATTTTCCCATCACAATGGGTTCAGAACTTCTTCAGAACTTCAGATATAGAATACAACGGACACTGGATTTAATGTCTACTCTTCTTATTTATTGACAAATTTATACTCGACAAAACTACTGTTGCCAAATGTCAAGAAGACAAGAGACCAAAAAAATTACTTCAGCGTCACTCGTCACGGTTCTGCTCTCATCCACTCAACTACATAATCCCAACAGTTTCCAATTCAGTTAAAAACTTGGGCTAAAACACATCCTTCATCTACCCTAAGGTTTTCCAACCAACAATGTCCACACCACACCCAAAAAAAACTAAAATATCCTCCAAAAACACAAACTTTTCCCAGTCCCAAAAACTGAAATCCCAATGTCGCCCCCAGTCAACCACCAAATCAAAATCTTCTTAATCCTAGAAATCCAGAATCCCAATCAGAACAAATGATCAGCATCACAATCGAAAAGGAAAGCGAGAAAAGCACGCACCTTCGCTGGCCATGGGGGAAACCCCTTGACCTTAGCAAGAACGAGATCGCCGATTTTCAACAGCTCCTTCGCCTTCCCCTTCGAGCCCTTCCTTCGACTCGGCGGCATGATTCCGAATCCGAAACACTGATCCGAAGCAAAACCCTAAAAACCAGTTCTGGAAACCGGCGGCGGCGCGGTGGCTAAGGCGATGATGGTGAATCTCGGGCGTCGGATGCTAACGGGCGGCGATCGTACGGTCGGCGGCGAGCTGGATGGGAATGAGACGCGGCATTCGATGAGAGAGAGAGAAAGGTGTGGGGATTTGAGGAGAGAGAAAGAGAGTTAAAAAGCGGAGGAGAGAGAAATAGAAAGGTACAGATACAGGAATCATGAACAGAGGGGATTTAGGATTAAAGGTGAGTTTTTTAAAAAAAATTCTTTTCTTTTTAATTTTTTTTTTAGTAAGGGAAAGTGGATTGGCCGTTGGATGGGGATCAGCGGTGCTTGATAGGGGAACTTGGACGGTGGGGATTCGATGTGGTGCTTGTTGGATTTGGGAGAATTGGTAGCATTGAGGAACTAGGGTTTTTTGGGCGTTTTTAAGGCCTTGTGAACATTTTGATGATATGTATGGAAGTTTTGATTTTGGGTCGGTGCGCATCTCCTCATGTGCATCTGAATTGAGAAGAATCTCTATTTCTTTTAGTTTTTTTTTTTTTTTTTTGGTTGTTAACATGTATGTCCCTAATAAGGGTAATGCTACACCTACAACCTTTACAACCTTACAATCTTAGGTGGCGCAATCTCATTGGAGATTTGTACAACCCACTACAACCTACTTTACAATACATTCCAATGAAATTGTGCCACCTAATGTTGTAAAAGAAATGTTGTAAGAAAATGTTGTAGGTGTAGCATTACCCCCCTAACAAATAAGCGAATATTATATATGTCCCTCACAAATATATATTGTAATATTTATCCCCAACAATATATGCTACATTTCTTAATTATCCCTCTAGTTAGAAAAAATTCAAAACAATGGAGAGTTTATTATTATTATTTTAAATGGCCTTGATGAAAAATGACTGAAATATTATCGTCTTTACCACTCAAACTTTATCTTCTTCATCCTTGTAAATCCGGACAATTGTTAATCCAACCGAGACTCATTAACTCGTCTCTAAATTTCTTTATTTTTTCAAGAAATAGACAAACTAACAGTGCATCTTTAAGAACTACATATTTTTCCTCACGTTACTTCTCCAAATTTGTCATCAATTTTGTTTTTTAACGATATATTATAAGCTTCCTCGTATATTTATCTTAAAACTCTTAAATCTTTTCTCGTTTAAGTGTCTAATTTGATATTTTGATTTGATTTCTATTTGTCTCGTAAAGGTAAAATTATTGTTAACTTAGTGATATCTAATATAAAAGATAAATATGAAATATAGTTCAAATTGTTAGTGTCATATACAAAAATATATATTTGTGAGGGGGTATATATGATATTATCATATTTGTTAGGGGTATGCATGTTAAAAACCCCTTCTTTTTGTTACGAAATGAAATCTTTTTGACAGAGATATCATGTTCCTCTTTCACATTTGCTAGATATAGCAGTAGCGTGAAAAAAACTTGGTATGTAACAATCGCATGGATGAGCTGGGTAATCTGGCTGGATAACATAACTTTTATTTTCATAAGGCACGTAGTAGTATTCATGGTAAAATAAATTATGTCTTGCGCTTAATTACCTTTTGGGATGAGCTGTCGTTCGTTCGATAGACTGATGGGTCACATTTGTTAATACTTTGTAGATATGGGGCTAGTAACTATCTGAAGCAAAACCTTAAATCTGATTTCTGGCGACGGTGGCGACGGTGAATCTTGGTCATCACCGCCGGTGAATCTTGATCATCAAGTGGCTAAAGGGCGGCAATCAGACTGTTGATTGCAAGCCGGACATAGATGATATGCAGAAGAATTCGATGAAAGTGAAAATGATGGGGATTTCAAGGGAAAGACAGAGGAAGGTACATGAATTATCCACATAGGGAATAAGAGGTGAGTTAATTTGTCTTTTCTTTTTTGCTTTTAAGGGGGATGTATTGGGTTGAATGGGGATCAGTGCTGAGTGATTGGGGAATCTGGACGGTTAGGACTTGATGGGGTGCTGGTTGGATAGGTAATGCTACACCTACTAGTCTACTACCAAATCTACTACTTTTTCCTTTACTACATTATGTGGCACACTATTATTAGATGTTTGTACCAACTACTCTACAATAACCTCCACTAATAGTGTGCCACCTAAGGTTGTAAAGGGAAAGGTAATAGATTTGGTAGTAGGTGTAGCATTACCCTCGTTGGATTTGGGGGAATTGGGACAATTAAAGAACTAAGACTCTGTTTGGTTCAAAAGAGGGGAGGGAAGGGCAGGGGAAGGATTTTAATGGAGGGGAGGGGAGGGGAGGGATTTTAATCAAAACTCTGTTTGGTTAAAAGGAGGGGAGGGGAGGCAAAATAATTATCTTCTTGTTTGGTTCACAAGGAGGGAAAGAGATTTTATAATTAAATTACTTTTATACTCTTTTATATTTTAGGAGAGCCTATGCATTATTGGTTCTAGTTCTAACTTGGTAATATAAACAAAATAATGAAAACCAATAAACAAAATAATGAAGGCAGATACAATTAGCCACGATGAAATAGAAATTTTGAATGAAACAAAAGTTCCGGAAGGACTCATATTCCCAAGGATAGGTCGAGCTGTATAGCCAGCTGGTGCTGGGCTGATAAGGCCCTGCCCATTTCATATGGTTGACTTTTATATTAAAAATAATGAATTATTATTAATCCATCTTCATTTCCTCACTTAGCCACGCCGGTTGACTTGAATCTGCAGTGATGCAGTCAAAAGCCTAATCTCATTTTATACACTACTATATAATCTAATGACATGCTGCTAATTCATTTTCTATTAACACATTTTTTTTAAATGCATGCATTTGGTTCTCTTTCCATTCGTTGACAGCCATTGAACCAGCTATATCAATGGATGTACGTCAAAAACAAGGGGGGAATAGGGTAAAGCTTATATGATTATGAACAAAGAGAAGTTCTTTATATATATATATATATATATATATATATATATTGTTGGAATTAATTTTTGCAGTTTTCCGGTCCGGATTCCGGCAGGCTCCGGCCACCGGCAGCGCCGGAAAATGAGTGGATTGCAATCCTCTCGACGAGTACTATTCCGTAGTGTACTCACTTGCCAAAAACGAATTCCGTATGAATGAGAAATGTTGGCCCAAAGTTGGATACTTGAAATGTACTAACTTGGCAACTTGGAAAAAATGGATAGTCCCATATCGGAAATTGGGAAAGATCTTTTCTAGTATATATGCTAGAAAACTGGACTAAAGGGCGTGGCCCGGGGGTTACCACTAACGTATAGTGGAGAGAGGACTTAGCCAAAAAGACAAACACACACCGTGCGCGCGGGCGCCCGGCCCGGCCCCGGCTCCGGCTGGGTTGGTCTGGTCTGGCTTTTTTTTTTTTGCCCAGACAAAATTTTTTTCCCTACTGAACTGATAAGGCTTTTCAGATTCAGTAACTGGTACCATTACTCTGTAACAGCAGAGTAATGGCTCACCAGTTATGAATCTGAAGAGTCTCCATTACTCTGCTGTTACATAGTAATAGGCCTATGAAGAGTCTCCAGTCCAGTCTACATCTTCTTTATAAAAGACACAAAATCCAGACAGAGTCTTATATTGAGTCAGTATTTTTATTCTTCTTCTTCTTCTTCACCTCTGTGTCAACTGAGAGTACATCACAGACAGCGGTTCGCTGAAGCTCTGAAGCAAGGGTGTTGCTCTTCAGAGAAGGTACAGTTGTATCCTGGGAAGCAATTCGCCAGCCACCGTCACACTACGGGGCGAATTCTGCTTTAAGGAGAGAGATTCTCAGTCTCGACTCTGTGCAAAGTCTTCCGTTTACTGTTTTATTTTCTGTATTTCAGTTCTTCGCAATTGCTGTTGGGAATTATTCTTATTTATAAAATTGGGTTCTAACAATCTTAAAGCAGAATTTTTTCCTCACTGATTCTAACAGTTTTGTGAAGTTTATTTACAGGTGGTGTTATCAATTCGGAAAAAACTCCTAACAATTTCTGTTTCAAACTATTTCAGATAAGAACATGGAGAACACAAAAACTGATATTGCCAGTGGGCTTATCAGTACCGAAACACCGGTGACCCAAAATGTGACTGCACAATCGGTTGCGGCACATTCGGTCGTTCTGCCCACGCACATAACCATGGGAGAAAAACCGGAGAAGTTCAATGGAACTGGATTCAAGAAGTGGCAAGGGAAGATGCAAATCTACCTGACCACATTGAAGCTGGACAGATTCCTCACTGAATCTGCCCCGATGCTGGCGCCAATGGATGCACACTCCGTTGCTGCAGTTGATGCGTGGACTTAGGGCAACTACCTCTGCAGGAATTACATCCTGAATGGCTTGGTAGATCCTCTGTACAATGTCTACTGTGTCTTCAAGACGTCCAAACTCCTGTAGGGGTCCTTGAAAAAGAAGTACAAAACAGAAGACGTCGGGTCCAAGAAGTTTGTAGTCGGCAAATTTCTGGACTACAAGATGATTGACTCCAAAACTGTTGTGAGTCAAGTCCAAGAACTGCAGGTTATAATGCACGACATTGCTACAGAGAACATGACGCTGTGCGAACCATTTAAGGTTGCAGAGTTCATCGAAAAACTTCCACCTGGATGGAAAGACTTCAAGAACTACCTCAAACACAAGCGAAAGGAGATGTCTCTTGAAGACCTAATTGTTAAGTTGCGGATCGAAGAGGAGAATCGCAAGACTGAGAAGTCCTATGGAAATCGGTCCATAGAAAAGGCCAACGTGGTGGAGCACGAACAGAAGGGCAAGAAGAGAAAGTTTCTGCCATAGGCCTCAAACAAAAAACCTCTTGCAAAGAGGTTTGCTGGGAAATGCCACAAGTGTGGTAAGCTGGGGCACAAAATTTCTGAGTGCCGCAGTAAGGATAGTAATCGTTCAGGAACAGGACATGTAAAAGGGAATGAAAAATCTCACGCACACATAGCTGAGAACTTGTCCACCGGTCTCTCTGACCTGGACCTCTGTGCTGTAGTATCAGAGGTAAATTTTGTGGGGAGCAATTCTCGTGAATGGTGATACGATACTAGGGCCACCAAGCATATCTGCTCGGACAAGGAAATGTTCACTTCATACCAGAAGTGCAACAAAGATGAACAACTATTCATGGGAAACTCTTCCACCTCCAAAATTGAAGGAACAGGGAAGATAGTGCTGAAAATGACTTCAGGCAAAGAACTAACACTCACAAATGTGCTGCATGTTCCAGACATTAAAAAGAACTTGATATCAGGTTCTTTACTAAGCAAGAATGGGTTTAAGGTTGTTCTTGTTTCTGATAATTTTGTGTTGTCTAAGAATGGAGTATACTTGGGTAAAGTATATGTAAAGGATGGACTGTTCAAGTTTAATGTAATGACAGTCATCCCTAAAACTATTGTTTCTGCTGTTTCCAATGTTAATGAAATAGCTCATATTGCCTATGTTATTGAGCCTTCCTCTGTTTGGCATGAAAGACTAGGCCCTGTTAATGTCAATTCTATGCGTAGATTAATTAACATGAATTTACTACCAAAATTTAAGGTAGATAACTCCGAAAAATGTGAAGTTTGCACGGAGGCCAAACTCGCTAAAACTCCATCACATTCTGTAGAAAGAAACACATAAACTCTAGGTCTAATTCATACAGATCTGTGTGATTTAAAATATGTGCAGACCAGAGGTAGCAAAAAGTACTTTGTGACTTTCATAGACGATTGCACAAAATTCTGTTATGTATATTTGTTACATAGCAAAAATGAGGCTTTGGATAAATTCAAAGAATATAAACTTGAGGTTGAGAATCAGCTTGGCAAAACGATTAAAATCGTTAGAAATGATAGAGGAGGAGAATATGATGCACCATTTAACATGTTCTGCTCAGAACATGGAATAGTTCATCAGACAACTGCTCCTTACTCACCCGAATCAAACGGTACTGCCGAGCGCAAGAACCGAACTCTAAAGGAGATGATGAATGCCTTGTTGTTGAATTCTGGCTTACCCCAAAACATGTGGGGAGAAGCGTTGCTGACTACCAACTACATTCTCAATAAAATATCTCACAAGAAAACCAGCAAGACACCATATGAACTGTGAAAAGGTAACTTACCTTCGTATAAATACCTCAAAGTGTGGGGGTGTCTAACAAAAGTGGCAGTACCTAACCCGAAACAGGTCACCATTGGACCTAAGACGATTGATTGCATATTCATAGGCTATGCACACAACAGTAGTGCATATCGGTTCTTGGTATACAAATCGGATATACCGGATATCCATGTGAATACAATAATGGAATCAAAGAATGTTTCCTTCTTTGAACACGTATTTCCGTGTAAGGATACTACGTACCCCAAACGTACACGTAAACAAGGGAATGCAAGCATTTCAGTTGATGAATCGGAACATGATACTGATGAGCCTAGACGAAGTAAACGGGCTAGAACATCAAAATCATTTGGTCCTGACTTTGTGACGGTCTTTCTGTTAGAGAATGAGCTCAGAACTTTCAAGGAAGACATGTCTATGCCTGATGCTCCTATGTGGAAGGAAGCAATCAAAAGTGAAATAGACTCCATTATGCAAAATCATACATGGGAGTTAGTCGACTTGCCTTCTGGATGTAAAGCTCTAGGATGCAAATGGATTTTCAAACAAAAATTGAAACTAGATGGTTCAATAGAAAAGCATAAGGCAAGACTTGTGGTACAAGGATTTAGGCAAAAGGAAGGCCTAGATTTCTTTGATACGTATTCCCCAGTTACAAGAATAACATCCATAAGAATGTTGATAGCTATTGTAGCTCTACGTAACCTGAAAATACATCAAATGGATGTTAAAACTGTATTTCTAAATGGGCACTTAGAATAAGAAATTTACATGAAACAACTTGAGGGTTACGTAGTTTCTGGACAGGAAAACAAAGTGTGCAGACTTGTAAAATCTTTGTGCGGCCTGAAACAAGCTCTAAAGCAGTGGCATGCAAAATTTGACAATGTTATGATGTTAAATGGTTTCAAAATAAATGAATGTGATAAGTGTATCTACATCAAAGATACTCCAAATGGATACATTCTGGTTTGTCTGTACGTAGACGACATGCACATTATTGGAAGCAATAACGACATTATCAAACAAACTAAGAGCATGCTTAGTGGCAAGTTTGACATGAAAGATTTGGGAGTTGCAGATGTCATACTAGGAATCAAAATTTTCAGGACATCTGAGGAATTACTTTGTCTCAAGGTTATTATGCTGAGAAAGTACTTGAAAGATTCAAGAATTACTCCAATGGGACGGCAAAAAGTCCCGTCGATCCCAGTATTCACTTGTTCAAAAACACAGGCGAAAGCATATCACAACTGGAATATGCACGTGTAATCGGTAGTCTGATGTACCTAACAAATTGTACAAGACCGGACCTAGCACATTCGGTAAATGTATTGAGCCGATACACGAGTAATCCAGGACGAAGTCACTGGAAAGGAATAACTAGAGTATTGAACTACTTGCGACATACTTAGAGTTATGCGCTGCATTACACCAGATATCCAGCAGTACTAGAAGGCTACAGTGATGCCAACTGGATATCAGACTCCAAGAACTCAAAATCCACAAGTGGATATGTCTTCACACTTGGTGGTGCAGCTGTGTCATGGAAATCCTCTAAACAAACGCTAATGGCCAGATCCACCATGGAATCTGAGTTTATTGCTTTAGACAAAGCGGCAGAGGAAGCAGGATGACTTCAAAACTTTTTAGAGGATATTCCTATGTGGGAAAAACCAGTGCCGGCTTTATGTGTACACTGTGACAGCCAATCGACTATAGCACGGGCACTGAGTTGTATGTATATTGGTAAGTCTCGTCATATCAGAAGGCGACACAAAACTATTAGACAACTGCTCTCAAATAGAGTAATCTCTATAGAATATATAAAATTGGCCGACAACCTAGCGGATCCATTTACTAAAGGCCTGTCGCGAGAGCAGGTTGTGAGATCATCAAGAGGAATGGGTTTAAAGCCTATGACGAAATAGGATACTTGATGGAAACCCTACCTAGAAATTAGAGATCCCAAGATCTAGGTTCAAAGGGACAACTAAATCTTGTTGAATCGACGGGAGCACTGAGAGATTAAAATCTCATACCCACTCTTAGGATGATAAAACAGTGCTGCCTGCAAACAGTTATGATAAGCTTGGCTTTTAATGATTCCCATAGCTTTGAAATAAAAGTGGGGTATGGCAGGATACTCTTTATGGGCAATCACCTTGTGAGTGTGAAATGAGACTGTTTCTAGGAGAATGAAGAGAGACTACATTCTCCAAGTTCACTCACGATTAACCAGGGATGTTCAAGGCCAAAATGAACACAACAAGAGAACTTAGTTCTGTGAGGAGATGAAACTGTGTGATAGTTATTGTCTAGGTTCACATGAAAGCCCGAGTAGTTCAAGACATCATGATCACTGCCTAATCAAGTGAATCCGATAGCTAATTACTAAGGGTGCTTCAAAGTTGAAAAATTACTACCATTCCTGATGCAGTGATTTTTCGATTGTGCTCTCAGAGTTTTTCTGTCATGTTTTTGTTTTTCTGTCATGTATGGATTACATGGTATGGTAATGTCCATTCATGTAATGTCCATTCATATGGGGGATTGTTGGAATTAATTTTTGCAGTTTTTCGGGCCGGATTCCGGCAGGCTCCGGCCACCGGCGGCGCCGGAAAATGAGTGGATTGCGATCCTCTCGACGAGTACTATTCCGTAGTGTACTCACTTGCCAAAAATGAATTCCGTATGAATGAGAAATGTTGGTCCAAAGTTGGGTACTTGAAATGTACTAACTTGGCAACTTGGAGAAAATGGATAGTCCCATATCGAAAATTGGGATAGATTTTTTCTAGTATATATACTAGAAAACTGGACTAAAGGGCGTGGCCCGGGGGTGACCACTAGCGTGTAGTGGAGAGAGGACTTAGCCAAAATGACAAACACACATGTGCGCGCCCGGCCCGGCCCCGGCTCCGGCTCCGGCCTCGGCCTTGGCTCGGCTTGGTCTGGTTTGGTTTGGTCTGGCTTTTTTTTTGCCCAGACAAAAAATTTTCCCCTGCTGAACTGATGAGGCTTTTTAGATTCAGTAACTGGTACCATTACTCTATAACAGCAGAGTAATGGCTCACCAATTATGAATCTGAAGAGTCTCCATTACTCTTCTGTTACAGAGTAATGGGCCTATGAAGAGTCTCCAGTCCAGTCTCCATCTTCTTTATAAAAGACACAAAATCCAGACAGAGTCTTATATTGAGTCAGTATTTTTATTCTTCTTCTTCTTCTTCACCTCTGTGTCAACTGAGAGTACATCACAGACAGCAGTTCGCTGAAGCTCTGAAGCAAGGGTGTTGCTCTTCAGAGAAGGTATAGTTGTATCCTGAGAAGCAATTCGCCAGCCACCGTCACACTACGGGGCGAATTATGTTTTAAGGAGAGAGATTCTCAGTCTCGACTCAGTGCAAAGTCTTCTGTTTACTGTTTTATTTTCTGTATTTCAGTTCTTCGCAATTGCTGTTGGAAATTTTTCTTATTTATAAAATCGGGTTCTAATATATATATATATATAGGGGTTGGTTCGGGTGAGAACCAACCCTGGGGTGAGAACCTAAGGGCCTCTCCCAACCACTCATCAAATCATTTTGTAGGGCTGAGATTATGCAAGTACATAATAAGGTAATAGATCATACTGTACAGAATTTTTTTTGTGTGTGACGGTTAAGGCAAATTTGGTCAAACTGGAGAGAGAAATAATTTATTCCCGTAAAATATGGGAGAATATTTTGTATCCCAAATTAATAGCAACTGCAGAATCATTCACCAATTCGTTCCTTACAGCAACTGTTTATTACAGTTGCTATTTATAATTATTACAGTTGCTGTTTAAGTGGTCAGGTATTGCTGTATAATTATTTCAGTTGCTATTTATAATTATTACAGTTGCTGTTTAAGTGGTCAGGTATTGCTGTATAATTATTTCAGTTGCTATTTATAATTATTACAGTTGCTATTTATAATTATTACAAATGCTGTTCATCCTGATGAAGATTGTGGTTCGGCTGAAAATAAAATAAAAAAGGCAATATATGTTGCGTATATAAAAAAGGCAATAAAAGGCAATAAAATAAAAAAGGCAATATATAATTATTACAGTTGCTGTTCATTCCTTTTATTTCGTGGTCAACAGCGCTTAATTAAAGGGATTCTCTTCTTAATGCAAATATTAATTAATCTTATTATTTAATTGAAAAAAATCTTGACCGTTAAGATTAAGCAGATGAGTGGCTGGGATAGCCCCTTAAGATCTCATCCCAGGACATGGTTCTCACCCGAACCATATCCTCTCTCTCTCTCTCTCTATATATATATAGCATGAAAAACATTTTTTTTTTACCATGGGGGAGAAAGAGAGGGCGAGTGGGAGAGAGAGAGTCGGGGAGAGAGAGGATCTGCTTTTTAGGTTTAGATTTAAAAATGACAATTTAGTCCAATCAATTTTTAAAAAATAGACCAACATTCCCTCCCATCCAACCCCCCCCCCCCCCCCCCCCCCCCCCAATATTGGAGGGGAGTCAAAATTGGCTCAGGAGAGATTTTGCACCCCTCCATTCCCCTCCCCTCCCCTCCTAAAAAATGAACCAAACAAGAAATGTTTAAAAAAATCCTTCCCTTCCCCTCCCCTCCCCTCCAACCAAACAGGCCCTAAGGTTTTTAGGGCTTTTTTAGGAATTTCTGAATAATTTGGGGATATGTATGGAAGTGGTTTTTGAGTAGGTGTTCTTCATATGCATGTGAATTGAGAGGAAATGTATAGTGATAATAGTTCAAAATAAATGTGAGGTTTGTTTATTGATCAAGGTGAAAATTGTGGCTAATCAACACTACACAAATCTCAAGGCTTACGAGGCCAAAACGGTAATCTCATAGCAGCTACAGGCCCATGACAAATTCATGGGCGGCCCATGGGTCCACTACCATGGATCAACTCGCCAGGAAAAGATTGATCAGCCATTTACGATTAAGTGATCAAATCCCATAAAATCAGAGGATTGATTATTCAATCGCGTCCTTAATCCGCAGGATCTGATTAGACAGTTGGAAAATATTTTCCTAGCTAACTCTCCACAAGTCTATAAATACATGTCCCCTTCCTCCTTCGCTAGGTAATCATTATTTTTGTCACTAAACCTCATTTTACATCCCTGATTGCTGACTTGATCTTCGGAGGGCTCGTCGCCGGGGAAACTCCCGGTGTTTCGGGTTTTTTGCAGGTTTTGGTGGCCAACAACCAACGCAACCACCACCATATCCATAAATCCCACTGAATACTATCATCTCATGAAGATCAGATCGACGGCTGAGATCTAAGATTTTCATTAAATACAAAACTCACTATCTGTTGCTCCCACGCTATAAATCAACAACATCATTTATGTTCTTTCTTTTAGTTTCTTTCTTTTTCTTGTTATCAATGAAATATGTTTGACAAAGATATCAAGATACTCTTTCAAGTTTGCTAGGCATGGGAGCACGTGAGAGAAGTTCAGTATGTTGCGATCGAGTAATGAGCTTGGTTCTTTGGTTGACAATGATAACTTTTACCTTAGAGGAACACATAATAATATTCATGATAAACTAGGTTGTGTCCTGCAGTTAATAATCTTTTAGGATGAGGAGTAGTCATTCGCTGGACCAAGGGATCACACCAATGGTACTTGGTAGCTCGTAGATAGGGAGCTATTAATTATTTGAAGGAAACCCAAAACCGGTTTTTTAGAGCATCTGTAGTCGTTTGTCATATACCCCAAAATACGGAAAAAATCAAAATAAAAGTCGCTGTAGTCGTCTGCCAAATACCCAAATTTTGGGTGTCGCATGAACTGGAGCGTGCCAAATATGGAAGACGGTTTGGCAAAAGCCAAATTATAGTCGGACGAAAGATAATCTTTCGTCCGAAACGTGGGACGAAAGACAAAACTCCGTCACTTCAATTTCGTATACGACAAAATCGACAGGCGGAGGATAATATGCCGTCCGATTAATTAAATTAAAAGAAAAAAACAAAATTCGACGGACGATAGACAATCTACCGTCCAATGCAAATTCAGAAAAGACAAAAGCCAAGGACGGTAGATCATTCCCCGTCCAACACAATGTTGAGTTTTTTGATTTGTTTTTTATCTTATATATATATATATATATATATATATATATATAATATTTAAATTTCTGAGACTCACTCAAATTTTAGCTTTGACGACTATAGCGCAAACCCATTTTTTCTATTTTCATTTATCAAATACTGAAAATATGACATCGAAGGATTACAGATGCTCTAATGGTGGCGGTGAATCTTGGCTCTCAGACGGCTAAAAAGTGGCTATTGGACTCTTGGCGGTGAACTGGAAGGGGATGAGATGCGACATTTGACGTGAGAGAAAAGGATCGGGGTTTTGAAGAGGGATAAAAAATAGTGAAAAAGCGGAGAGAAAAGAGAAAGTGCAGGAATTGTAAATAAAAGGGATTTGATGGAGATTTAATTTGGGCAGCTGGGATTTGATGGAGTGCATCTTGAATTTGGGGGAATTGAAAGGAACGAGGAACTATAGTTTTTTGGGCTTTTTCTTGGGCCTTGTCATTTATTTGGTGATATAGAAGTGATCTGAGTTCGTGCTGCTTTCTTCATGTTGATGTGTGAAATGAAGGAAAAGTAGAGTGCTGATAGGTCAAAATAAATGTGGGAGTTTATACTCTTATTTATAGTTTCTTGTTTTGTCAGGATTGAAATGTGTATGGAAAAGGATATCGAGATTATTTTCAAGGATTACTAGACGTAGGAGTAGTATAAGAGAAGCTTTTAGTGTATTGCAGATGACAAAAACGATTTGGGTTCTCTAGTTAGACATGAAATAACTTTTACTTATGTGAGACATCCAACAGTATTCATGGCAAGATACTTGATTCATGTACTTAATTTTCTTTGGGTAGGGAACAACAACTCCAAGACAGAGAAATCACATTGCAGGTATAAATGAAGCTATGATGACGAGGAGAGTGAGAGCAGTCCAACTTTAAGAGTACATTATTTGCCTACTCCCCTAGGCTTTCAAGTTTCTACCTTTAAGTATGTCTTTTGAATAGTTGAACTAGTATTTCAAGACAAACTCATCTTTTCAATTCTTCCTTCCATATAAGAGATCGAATATTTTCAAATGTACATGTTTTTTTTAATTTAAAGGGCAAAAGTCAAAGTACCCCCAACGTTTGGCCTGAGTACAAAATGTCCATATAACGTTTGAAAAAATACAATGAACCCATTATTCCGTTAACTTAACCCTATCCGTTAAGTTACAATTATTAATTTACTTTTTTACCCTTACCCTTTCATATTCATTCTCTTTCTCCCTTTCTTCATTCATTTTTTCTTTCTTAATTTTTGAAAAAAAAGGCACTGCAGACAGAAACTCAAGCAATGTTCAAGTGTGATGAGAATACCTAAGAGCCAAATACAAGTCTTAAGGCATTTCAAACGAATGCAAAGTTGCAAACATACCAAACTTACTTTCCATCAAAACAAAGAATATCTGAATGAGTCCACCAGACATTCAGAAAGATAAAATTAGTGCTTGTGCAATTGAAACAGATACTGGACCTACGGTTGGAAATAGCGATTGTACTGGACTTGTGGTTGGAAATCGCCGTTAGGAACAATTTGATTGTAAGTGAAGTAAAATCACATTCTACAATTTTACAGATCAGGTATGGCTTTGGAGTTGCTAGAAGAGCTGTTGGGGGATGATGCTAGAGGTGTGAGTCTTAGCTTGTGTTCTGTAATTCTTTTCATTAGCCAAAAAAAAACAAAAAACAAAAACCTTTTGTACCACCTGTTGTATATAGCCCCAGGACGTGATTCTCTCATAAAAACTAGTAATTGTACAAGTAGAGTATAACTAACATGATTGTTATAATGCTGATGAGTTTAGGTTGATTGCTAGAATTATGATACGAAGAGATACACTTTTCATGGGAAAATAATAATACATATGTCATAAGTGTGTATGATCCACGTTGTTTGAAAAAATATTTGAGTGAACAATTTGAAGGATACAATTTTTAAGATACAAAATATTATCAAAAGTTTAAGAATTTATGTGATTGTGCTGTATAGATTTAAAAGAAATGAATACTATAAAAAAACAGTAGGAATGCTAGCCAAGTTATATACCAAAATCAAAGATCTAGCTCAGTCTATTTCGGTGGCATCCAAATAACGTCTCAAACTGATTTCTCTATCCTTTTTTGCAAAGGAAACAATCAAGATCACTCAATAATAATTCAAATGTTCAATCACAGTTTTCATCTTCAGAAATAAAAATACAAATTTACGAGTATTTATTTTTTTACATTGATATCTAACCAAATATAAATCAAATAATCTAATCCTATATTCCAATGCATGATACATCTAGTTTGAAAGTCAATAACCAGATATAACCTTTACTCTGCTCGCTTCTTTGTTTTGAGACCTACCGGGGTTTGTCTATTACTATTGAGAAGAACTCATCAGCAAGCTCTTTTTCGTGAACACCTACCCCATAGTATCTGTTTCAATTGCACAAGCACTAATTTTATCTTTCTGAATGTCTGGTGGACTCATTCAGATATTCTTTGTTTTGATGGAAAGTGAGTTTGGTATGTTTGCAACTTTGCATTCGTTTGAAATGCCTTAAGACTTGTATTTGGCTCTTAGGTATTCTCATCACACTTGAACATTGCTTGAGTTTCTATCTGCAGTGCCTTTTTTTCAAAAAAGAAAAAATGAATGAAGAAAGGGAGAAAGAGAATGAATATGAAAGGGTAAGGGTAAAAAAGTAAATTAATAATTATAACTTAACGGATAGGGTTAAGTTAACGGAATAATGAGTTTATTGTATTTTTTCAAACGTTGTATGGACAATTTGTACTCAGGCCAAACGTTGGGGGGGGGGGGGGGGGGGGGGGGTATTTTGGCTTTTGCCCTAATTTAAATTGAAAGGTGGCTGTGTCACTGCTTCATTAATGAAACATTAATTAAATAAGTTAGTACATAAACATTAATGATAACACAAGCTAACAATAGTTTGATACATCGAAATACATCAAAATAATCATCAAATAAACACTACTACATAAGATACTAAGCCCAAAGTACTGTAGTCTAGATATCCAACCAAAAGCTAGTCCATCCACCCTCCTTTGTTATCTCGACTCCACATTTTGTCTTACTCCTCACCTTCCTCTTCCATACGAAGTATCTTCCTCACCTAGTGATGGCAATCAGGTCCACCGGGCCGGACCGTGCCCAACTCGTTCAAGTTTGACCCAGTTTTGGGTGGGCTCGATTCGGGTTGGGCCAATATTCGGGTCGGGCCAGGCCAGGTTGGGAAATGAAAAAACCGACCCGATCGACCCGTGAGCACATTCTGGTTGAACTCGGGTCGGGCTGGGCGGGTCGACCGGTTGGCCTGGTTTTTTTTTCCTCTCTTTTAAGTTTTAACCTAAAAAATAAATAAATTTGTACAACAAGTATAAGAGATTAAGAATTAAACAAAATTGTATATATTATTCATTTCAACATCTATGAAATTTTTACAACTTTCTTTATATACAAATACTGTTAAAAAAAACATACACCTTCAATTACATGTTTAAGAGGACAATATAGAGTTCGAGATAACCTAGAGTTAGATTGAAGAGAGGGCATTGGACTACTGTCATGCACCTTTACTTAACCTAAACCTAGGATCTTATCGCCTTAAATTTCATAATCTTGTTGTTGAATTTCAGACGAGTTGCTTCCACTTGTTGATGTTGATGTCGCTTTTCCTTAATTCATGTCTTCAGCCTGCATCCAATCTTCAGTGCACACGAGCATCTTCAATGAATCTGACTTCAAGCGATTTCTGTAATCTGTTAGAACTCTGCCACTTGTAGAAAAAATACTTTCTGAAGCAACTATGGAGACAGGAGAAGTTAGTAGATTCTAGCCGTATGTGAAAGAATAGGAAAAAGATTTTCATATTTTTTCCACCATTGTAGCACTTCAATCTTAGTACTAGAAACTATCTTGTTGACTATACCAATTTAATTCATTGGGTGCATTATGTTAGAACTTGAATTTCGTAAAATAAAATATTTCTAATAATCTTTGTGAAGAAGTAAAATTATAGAAAGAAAAATCAAACCAGATAATTTGATACAGAGTCGAGATGAAAATCTCTGTCTTTAAAGCAAAATTCGCCCCGTAGTGTGATGGTTGCTGACGAACTGCCTCCCAGGATACAACTGTATTACCTTCTCTGAAGAGCAGCATCCAAGCTTCAGAGACACCAGCGAACCAGCAACTGTGTTGCACTCTCAGACAGACTCAGACTCAGAAGAAGAGTTTGTAAAATTAAAAACAGTGTCGAATGACAGACAAACTCGACTGGACTTATAGGAGATCAGAAGCGTAACTAATGGATCCATTACTCTGTAACAGCAGAGTAATGGCTCAAAAGCGTAACTGATGGATCCATTATTCTGTTGTTACAGAGTTATGGTACCAGTTACAGAATTCCAAATGCTTCAACAAAAATGGAGAGAAACTAGATCCAAGGAAAAAATTCGGAGCGGGGCAAAAAATAGTTTAGGCTGGCCAAAATCAAACCAAACCAAGCCAGCCCAGCCGAAGCCGAAGCCGGGGCCGGGGCCAGGCCTAGGGCGCGCGCACATGTGTTTATAACTTTGGCTAAGTCCTCTCTCCACTACACGTTAGTAGCTTATATACTAGAGAAATCTTTCTCAACTTTCGATGTGGGACTATCCATTTTCTTTAAATTTCCAAGTTAGTACATTTCAAGTACCAAACTTTGGACCAACATTTCTCATTCATACGAAATCCATTTTTGGCAAATGAGTATATTACGGAATAGTACTCGACGAGAGGAACGCAGTCCAATCACTTTTCGGCGCCGCTGGTGGCCGGAGCCCACCAGAATTAGGCCCAAAAAGTTGGCGCCTAAAATATTTCTAACAACCCCCCACATGAATGGAAATAACCAGACAATACAATGCAGACACGACAAAGAAAAAAAACACGACAAAATAGGCATTGAGAGTACAATCGGAGAATCACTATATCAGAAATGGTAGTAATATTTCAACTTTGAACCACCCCTAGTAAGTAGCCATCGGATTCACTTGACCAGATAGTGAACATGATGTCTTGAACTACCCGGACTTTGATGTAAATATAGATAATAACTATCACACAGTTTCATCTCTTCATAGAACTAGGTTCTCTTGTTGTGTTCATTTTGGCCTTGAACAATCCTGGTTAATCGTGAGTGAACTTGGAGAATGTAGCATCTCTTCATTCTTCTAGAATCGGCCACATTTCACACTCACAAGGTGATTGCACATAAAGAGTGTCCTGCTATACCCTACTTTTATTTCAAAGCTATGAGAATCATTAAAAGCCAAGCTTATCCTAACCCCTTGCAGGTAGCACTGTTTATCATCCTAAGAATGGGTACGAGATTTTAATCTCTCAGTGCTCATGTCGAATCAACAAGATTTAGTTGTCTCCTTGAACCTAGATTTTGGGATCTCCAGTCACCTAGGTAGGGTTTCCATCAAGTATTCTCTTTTGTCATAGGCTTTAAACTCATTCCTCTTGATGATCTCACAACCTACTCTCGTGACAAACCTTTAGTAAATGGATCCGCTTGGTTTTCAGCTGATTTTATATACTCTATAAAGATTATTCTATTTGAGAGTAGTTGTCTAATAGTTTTGTGTCGCCTTCTGATATGACAAGACTTACCATTATACATACAACTCAGTACACTTGCTATAGCCGATTGGATGTTACAATGTACACATATAGCAGGCACTGGTTTTTTCCTCATAGGAATGTCCTATAAAAAGTTCCGAAGCCATTATGCTTCCTTTGCTGCTTTATCTAAAGCAATAAACTCATATTCCATGGTGGATCTGGCCAATAACGTTTATTTAGAAGATTTTCATGACACAGCTGCACCACCAAGAGTGAAGACATACCCACTAGTGAATTTCGAATTCTTGGAGTCCGATATCCAGTTGGCATCACTATAGTCTTCTAGTACTGCTGGATATCTGGTGTAATGCAGTCCATAACTCTGAGTATGTCGCAAGTAGTTCAATACTCTAGTTATTCTTTTCCAGTGATTTCGTCCTGGATTACTTGTGTAGCGGCTCAGTATATTTACTGAATGCGCCAAGTCCGGTCTTGTACAGTTTGTTAAGTACATCAGATTACCAATTATACGTGCATATTCCAATTGTGATATGCTGTCACCCGTATTTTTGGACAAGTGAAGACTGGGATCCACAGGACTTTTGGCAGTCCCATTGGAGTAATTCTTGAATCTTTAAAGTGCCTTCTCAGCGTAATGAGCTTGAGATATGGTAATTTCCTCAGACATTCTGCAAACTTTGATTCCTAGTATGACATCTGCAACTTCCAAATCTTTCATATCAAACTTACTACTATGTATCTTCTTAGTTTGTTCGAGAATGTCATTATTGTTACCAATAATGAGCATGTCATCTACATACAGACACATCAAAATGTATCCATTTGGAGTATCTTTGATGTAGTACACTTATCACATTCATTTATTTTGAAACTATTTGACATCATAACATTATCAAATTTTGCATGCCACTGCTTTGGAGCTTGTTTCAATCCGTACAAGGATTTTACAAGTCTGCACACCTTGTTTTCCTTTCCAGGAACTGCATAACCCTCAGGTTGGTTCATGTATATTCCCTCTTCTAAATCCCCATTTAGAATGGCAGTTTTGACATCTATTTGATGTATTTCGAGGTTGCGTAGAGCTGCAATAGCTATCAACATTCTTATGGAAGTTATTCTCATAACCGGAGAATAAGTATCAAAGAAGTCTAGGCCTTCCTTTTGCCTAAATCCTTGTATCACAGGTCTAGCCTTATGTTTTTCTATCGAACCATTTGGTTTCAATTTCTGTTTGAAAATCCATTTGCATCCTAGAGCTTTACATCCAGAAGGCAAATCGACAAACTCTCATGTATGATTTTGTATGATGAGGTCTATTTCACTTTTGGTTGCTTCCTTCTACATAGGAGCATTAGGCGTAGATATGGCTTCCTTGAATGTTCTAGGCTCATTATCTAATAGAAAGTCCGTTACAAAGTCAGGACCAAATGACTTTGATGTTCGAGCCTATTTGCTTCGTCTAGGTTCATCATTATCATCTCCTGGGTCATCAACCAAAGTACTTGAACTCCCTTGTTCACGTGTACGTTTGGGATACGCAGCATCTTTGCACGGAAATACGTGTTCAAAGAAGGAAGCATTCCTTGATTTCATTATTGTATCACATGCACGTCCGATATATCCGATTTATATACCAAGAACTGATATGCATTGTTGTTGTGTGCATAACCTATGAATATGCAATCAATGGTCTTAGGTCCTATTGTGACCTGTTTGGGATTAACCTTTGCTAGACACCCCCACACCTTGAGATATTTATACGAAGGTACATTACCTTTCTACAGTTCGTATGATGTCTTGTCAGATTTCTTGTGATATATTTTATTGAGAATATAGTTGGTGGTCAGCAACGCTTCCCCCCACATGTTCTGGGGTAGCCCAGAATTTAACAACAAGACATTCATCATCTCCTTCAGAGTTCGGTTCTTGCGCTCGTCAATACCGTTTGATTCAGGTGAGTAAGGAACAGTGGTCTGATGAACTATTTCATGTTCAGAGCAGAACATATTAAACGGTGCATCATATTTCCCTCCTCTATCACTTCTAACAGTTTTAATCGTTTCGCCAAGTTGATTCTCAACCTCAAGCTTATATTCCTTGAATTTATCCAAGACCTCATTTTTGCTATGTAAAAAGTATATATAGTAATATTTTGTGCAATCGTCTATAAACATCACAAAAAACATTTTACCACCTTGGTCTGCACGAATTTTAAATCACACAGATCCGTGTGAATTAAACCTAGAGTTTCAGTGTTTCTTTCTACAGAACGGATGAAGTTTTGGTGAGTTTGGCCTCTGTGCAAACTTCACATTTGTCGCAGTTGTCTACCTTAAATTTTGGTAGTAAATTCATGTTAATTAATCTTTGCAGAGAATTGAAATTAACTTGGCCTAGTCTTTCATGCCAAACAAAAGAAGACTCAACAACATAAGCAACACAATTCATTTCATTAATTTTGGGAACAACAGGAACAACAGATTTTGGGATGACTGTCATTATATTGAATTTGAACAGTCCATCCTTAACATACCCTTTTCCCAAGTACACCCTATTCATTGAAAGTACAAAATTGTCAGAATCTAGCACGACCCTAAATCCATTCTTACTCAGCACTGATCCTGAGACCAGATTTTTACGAATATCCGGAACGTGCAACACATTAGTTAGTGTTTGTTCCTTGCCAGAAGTCATCTTCAGCAGTATCTTCCCTATTCCTTCAATCTTGGAAGTGGAAGAATTCCCCATGAACAATTGTTCATCCTTGTTGCATTTTTGGTATGAAGTGAACATATCTTTGTTCGAGCAGATGTGCTAGGTGGCTCCAGTATCATACCACCACTCACGAAGATTTCTCCCCACCAGATTGACCTTCGATACAACAGCACAAAGGTCCAGTCAGAGAGACCAGTTGACAGGTTCTTAGCTATGTGTGCATGGGCTTTCTCATTCCCTTTCGCCTTTTCAGTTCCAGTACAGATGTCATCCTTGCTGCGACATTCAGATATCTTGTGCCCAAGCCTACCACACTTGTGGTATTTTCTAGCAAACCTTTTTGCAGCAGGCTTCTTGTTCGAGCCCTGTGGCAAGAACTTCCTCTTTTTGCCCTTCTGTTCATGCTCCACTATATTAGCTTTTTCTATGAACTTATTTCCATAGGGCTTGTTAGCCTTGCGATTGTCCTCTTCAATCCGCAACCTGACAATGAGGTCCCCAAGAGACATTTCCTTTCACTTGTGCTTGAGATAGTTCTTGAAGTCATTCCATCCAGGTGTAAGCTTCTCAATGAACGCTGCAACCTGGAATGGTTCACACAACGTCACATTCTCTGTAGCAATTTCGTGCAGTATCACTTGCAGCTCCTGAATTTGACTCACAACAGTCTTGGAGTCAGCCATCTTGTAATCCAGAAATTTTCCAACTACAAACTTCTTGAAACCAGCATCTTCAGTTTTGTACTTCTTCTCCAAAGACCCCCATAGTAGTTTGGATGTTTTGAAGACCCAGTACACATTGTAGAGCGAGTCTACCATACTGTTCAGGATATAATTTTTGCATAGGTAGCCACCTTGAGTCCATGCATCAAAACAACAACAAAGTGCGCATCCATAGGTGCCAACATAGGGGCAGTTTCAGTTAAAAACATTTCCAGCTTCAATGTGGTTAGGTAGAACTGCATCTTTTCTTGCCACTTCTTGAGTTCATTTCCATTGAACTTTTCAGGCTTTTCTCCCATAGTTATATGTATGGGCAGTACAACCGTTTGTGCAGCAACTGGTTGTGCAATCACATTCTGGGTCACTGGGATTTGTGCATTGAGCAGCCCACTGACATTCTCAGTTTGTTTGTTTTCCATTTTCTTTTTTCTAAACAGTTAAAATTCAATTGTTAGGAATTTGTTTTTTTTTTTGAAATGGTAAACAACACCTGTAAATATTCTTTACAAAAACTGTTAGAATAGAGAAAAAAGTTTGCTTTAAGATTGTTAGAACTTGAATTTCGTAAAATAGAGTATTTTTAATAATCTCTGTGAAGAATTAAAATTACATGGAAGAAAAATCAAACCAGACAATTTGATACAAAGTCGAGATGAAAATCTCTATCCTTAAAGCAAAATTTGCCCCGTAGTGTGATGGTTGTTGACGAACTGACTCCCAGGATACAACTGTATTACCTTCTCTATAGAGCAGCACCCAAGCTTCAGAGACACCAGCGAACCAGTAGCTATGTTGCACTCTCAGACAGACTCATACTCATACTCAGAAGAAGAGTTTGTAAAATTAAAAACAATGTCGAATGACTGACAAAATCGACTGGACTTATAGGAGATCATAGGCGTAACTGATGGATCCATTACTCTGTAACAGCAAAGTAATGGCTCAAAAGCAGAACTGATGGATCCATTATTCTGCTGTTACAGATTATTGCACCAGTTACAGAATTCCAAATGCCTCAACAGAAATGGAGAGAAACTGGATCCAAGGAAAAAATTCGGAGACGAAACCGAGTGCCTCAACAGAAATGGAGGGAAAATGGATCCAAGGAAAAAAGCTGGAGCCAAAGTCGGGCCGGGCGCGTGCGTGTGTGTTTATAACTTTGTCTAGGTTCTCTCTTCACTACACATTAGTGGAACCCCAGAGCTACACCATTTAGCTCATTTTTTTAGCTTATATACTAGAGAAATCTTTCTCAACTTTCAATGTGGGACTATCCATTTTCTCCAAATTCCCAAGTTAGCACATTTCGAGTACCCAACTTTGGACCAACATTTCTCATTCATACGGAATCCGTTTTTGGCAAATATAGCGCCCCAAATTTCCAATATGATATCTCAGAAATACGTGACACAATTTCCAGCATCAACCTCAATGGTAATAGTAAACATTGCCAAAACACAGAGAAGATTTTTTTTCCAACTTTCATTGCATTAATTCTTTACAAAACACAGCGGAAAAATAAACACCTTGAATTACAAATTCTTTCTTTTACAACACATTCCTTTACAATTTACATAAGCCACATTATCATTCTACCACATGCATCCAGATCCCAATGCTATAAGCACCTACTTGTAAAATATGAGGCTAGAGATAACCCGAACCCCCAAAACTATAGGGGTCAACCATAACGGCGTGAGTGACATAAAAATAAATGCAACATAAATAAAGCATAAGACATAGAATCATAAACAACATGTATCAACAGCAAGAATAAATGAAATAAGTAATAACAATAAATAAAATATGAAAACATCAAGTGAAACTAGGCTAAGTGTCAAGTGTAGAAAAACAGAAAAACAACATGCATAAAACCAAGTCAATAAAACACAAATGCTATATGATGACTCTCTAATGCATACTTGTCGGATTCTATGCATCCCACAATACATAGGTCCGGTGCAAGTCCTTATCGTTCTCCACTTTATAAGGTTAAATCCCTCATTATGCAACTAATCCTACTACGGTGATGGAAACAAGATCCAGAATATTTCGCGAATAGGCATCACAACCCTTGACGCGCAAGTATCATGTAAGAATAGCTCAACAAAACCGGAGAATCACCTCCCTGTCGTGTACCCCACGAATAGGCTTGCGAGGTTCTCGACGTGTAGATACACCAGGTACATCCCGTGAATAGGCCCGCCGACCCTCAACACGCGAATGCACCCTGCATTCTCTGTGAATAGGCATGCGACCCTCGACACGCGAACATACAAATGTCCTCTCGAGACAGAACCACACAGAAGTCCTGGAACGCATCCGTTAAACCTAAACCAAGAGCATATACTTACGTTTCCCAAGTTCCATCACATCTCCACTAGTGCCTGTCCTTAAGTTGGTTATTATTAAAACACAAAAATCCCCCCTCTTTGGAGTTAATGTATCCTGCTGGACTTAATTCCACAAAACAACCCCAATGACCCCAGCTGGTTAAATCCAAAAAATCTCATCTGTCGGTTCACAGGACTCCCATTCAACTGCAAAAGATTCACTAAACGAATATCCACCAAAACTTCCAATAAAACTCACAAATCCATCATCAAAACATTTGTAATAAGAAAACCCCTTAAATCAACAAAAATTCAAATTCATTTAATGTGCTCATAAAATTTCAGAATGTAAATAAAATATTAAACCATTAAATAGCAGAAAACCATATTTTGAAGTCGTAGAATATCACCAAAACATCAATTCGTTGATATCACATATAGTTCACTTATTAAAGTCATAAGAATACATTTAAAAATAAAATGTAACTCTCTGTGAAATACTGAAATCTGTAGTAAAAACATCATCTAAATCATTAGAGTAATAATCCATAATATCGAGAAGATAATCATTCAAAAGGAACGAAGAAAATTCAACAAAATAACCAAAACAGCAATTGACGGTCGACCGCACAAGATGGGCAGTCAACTGGCAATTGGGGATTTCCAAAATGAAAGCATGGCGGTCGACCGTGACCAACCATATACACAGGTTGGGATTTTGTGCATGTTTTTGACTGATACTTGATTAAAACTTTGTAAAATCAAAATCTAATTTCCTGAGATGATCCGACATGTCTTGTATAACATGTAGGAGTTATCAAAACACATTAAAACATCTCAAGATCTCAGAATATATTTTTTTGCACAAAAATTTTCAAAAACAACAAAAGAGTATACATATATATGCATAGGGTAATTAAGCATCAGTTTAAACATTATAACTCCATCAAATAAGAGTAGTAAAAAGTTTAAAACTATCTCAAAACCAAAACAATTGAAATCCAATCAAAATTTCGTCAAATTTCACAAAAATCTTCAAAAATAGTGTGTATATAAACGTGGATGTGTATATGTGTGTTTGTGTAATTGTGGGTGTGTGCACATCAGTTAAAAACATCAAGAAACATCTTATATTAGAGGCATATTGTTTAATCCAATCTCAGTATCCAACTAGACCAAATTCAATTCGAAATTTCACAAAAATCACCAAACCAAAATTTGGCCTGCACACAAACAGACCCGAAAACAGACCTCCTTCTTTGTGCTTCAAAACTTGATCTTTTTAATCCATGAACTACTTCTACAACTTTTTATACACATACCCCACTTCTCACATCAGCTAACTCATGAATGTACACACATACAACATGTATCAAACAAGTTCTTACTCATCAAAATACTAAAACAGAGTGTGTGTTTGTATATACTTAGTAGAGAATTAGGTTTTTGTTTACTTTTGAAATAATCATCATACAACCTCAATTTGTGTAATCAAATCAGTAAAAATATAATACAAAAACAACATACCCATGATACATAGGCAAATCACCACAAGTTTCGATCATGTTTTATCCACCGAAATATCAAGAACAAACAATATATGCATATACACAGTAAAGTTTACTTTTAATAAGTTTTGTTCACCTTCATGCAATAACATCATACAATCTCATAGTATTTGGTTCAAATCAGCAAGATCATGCAAGAAACAGCCTACTCATGATTCCTATTATGTTCTTTAACAATCTCAAGACATCTAATTAGGGTTTAAATCATCAATAGTATAGTTTTATGGAAAGATTCAATTTTTAATTCATCTACTCATCAAAATTTATTATATCTTCGTACCATCATCTAACATGCTTTCTAATAGATAAATCATCACATACAACATGCTTAGAACAATAAGAAAACAAACACAAGTCACTCACCTTATTGAAGAATCAACCGAAGAAAGATAAATAGAATAAGAAAATCCTTCCTTTCGCAAGAAAACCAAGATCCTCGATTTAAAACTCCAAGAAAATAATAATAAAGAAATCCCTTTGTGTTGTGCAGCAAAGAGACGGCTGCACTCCACCCTAAATATGCCGGAATTTTGGGTATCTAGGGTTTTTGAATAGATTTGTAAAATACATCTTTTAAATATATCTTTACATATATAAATCCTTATACTTGGAAATTAAATAAAACCATCTTAATTGAGATTTAAAAACAAGAATAACTACCCTATAATTAGCCGGCACTGTTTTGAAAACCCAGAAAAACGAAATTGCACTTTTGCCCCTCTAAGTGGCAATTTTGCAAAAAGACCATTCTTTATCAAAACTTGCAAAGTAAACCAAATTTATTAAAACAAAAAGTAAAATCTTTACCTCTAAGTTAACTAGGAATCATGCCCAGCCCAAAAATCTGAAAATCTGGAGTTTTTACTCCAAGTGGTAATTTTGCACAAAAGTCCATCTTTTTATATTATTTGTAAATAGGTCAAATAATTATCAGAAAAGTCTAGAAAATTCACAAATAATATCTAATAAAAAATAATGGGTTTCTCCAAAATAATTTTTGACTTTGAACTTTCCAAGAAAATATTTGCACGTGTAAAAAGATAAATCTTTAGAAAAATATTTATTAAATCACCAAAAATTATTTTAATTTATTTATTAATCTTAAAAGCATTATTTAAAAATCTGGGGTATTACAAAATGAGTATATTACAGAATAGTACCTCGACGAGAGCAACGCAGTCCAATCACTTTCTGGCACCGCCGGTTGCTGGAGCCCACTGGAATCAGGCCCGGAAAGTTGGGGTCCAAAACATTTCAAACACATTAGTCATAGGTTTTTTTTATTGAATACGAGCAAGTAAATTAGTAGTGAAATCTTCTAATATACTCTTACCCTTACCTCTATATGTAAAAGAAGAAGAAGTAACTATACCAGTTGTACTACTAGATGCAAAAGTTCTATCATAATAATCATACAAGTTATTCAATGTCGATTAAAAGCTAGCTAAAAATTCATTACAATCATATTCAGAATCATCTCCAAGTAAAGTAAAAAATATTTCAATCAAACATCTCGTACCTGCTAATTTAATACGAGGATCCATAACAGTAGTAATACAATACAACATAGTAGGAGGATTAAAAAATACTTCAAATTTTTTGTATAAACGGGAACAACAATATGACTATTGTATTCATCCGAAATCATTTCTTGAAAAGTTTGCATCATAGTAATGATTGAAATAAAAAAAACTACTAGAAGTATAATCATAAGATGTAGAAACTTCATAGTTGCGTTTTAAAAGGTTTCAAAAATCGTAATAAAGATTCGGCAAAATACCATGATTGAGGAGTCATTTGAAAAATTTTCATATTTTTTGCAAGAAAAAAATAGTTTATAATGTCTTTGCAATGAGTAACAATATTTAGTAAATCGAAAGTAGAGTTTCATCGGTGTTTAACATCTTTAGAAAATTTTCTAAAACGTATTTTCCTAGCTTTACACCATTATTTAAATTCTTGAAGCATAGGACCACACAAAGCAATAAAATGTATACAATTTATAATTGCAATTATATATGAATTGAATACTTCAAATGCATCTTGTACACATAAATTTAAAATATGGCACACACATCTAACATGAAAAATTTCATTACATGGAGGTGCTAATTGTGTTTTTAATGTACTAATCGAAACATTGTTGTTAGATGCATTATCAAAACTAATAGTAAAAATTTTATCACGAATATGATATAAATCACAAACTTCTAAAATATATGTTGCAATAACTAGTCCACTATTGGGATATAACAGAACGGCAAGTGAGATGATCTCTTTTGAATCATCCAATCACTATCACTATCTACTCTCGGAATAGGAAAATGTGGCTCATCCTTAATAACTAGTCAGGTCATTTCCTGACGAACAAGTTCGGGATCATAAGGTTGGCTATCTTTTTGTCCAGTCCTAGGGTTAATTTTTTGTTAGCCTTGTTGATCGTGTACTAATTCTTTGTGTACATTCAAAATGTGTCGTTTAATTGTACATGTTCTCTCACTCTTCTTCTATTTGTAACTCTTGTCACATATTTTACAAATCTTATGTCCTACACCCAGATTATCCTCGTCGGGGATATAGTCATAAATTCGGTGTCAATCACTTGTTTTCTCCCTAGTTTTTTTACTACTAGTAGGTTCGGTTTGTTGTGTTTGTGTGTCAACATTATGCATTTCTTCTTCTGTTTCGTATGGAGGGACATTGTGAGATCCTACCATAGGACTCGGTATAAATTTGGGCTCTACATGTGGGACTATTGGACGTCGACGTGAATTACCAGTGGAATCTTGTCCACTTTGGCTATGTCCGTTATCTCATGATCTAGAATAGTAATAGTGTATATGGAAAAAAAATTGATTTCTAGTGTTTTACTAGTGTATGTAAAATACTACAAAACAATTTAGGAGGTATATGTTAAAAATAAAATCTAAAAAAACAATAGGAGGGTTGAGAGAGAGAAAAGCAAAAAATCAACTAACAAATATGATAAAAAAATTAGAACTACAACAAAAATTAAGACAATAGGAGGGTTGTGAAATTCTGATACCGTATTTCACGGATAATCGTATATAGAAATGAAAGAGAAAATAAAAGTAGAAGTAGTCGATTGAGAAATGTAGTAGACGTGGTCACAAAGTCCGGTAGTCATTGAAAGAGAGAGAGAGATTACTTCTTTGTTGGAGAAGTTGAAGTAGACGTAGTTGAGAGTTGAATCAACACAATTCGATACGATCGAAATTTTTCACATCTGTATTGCTTGTTTCTTTGTTGAAAAAGCTTGATTGAATTGAGATTGAATTGAGTAGTAGTAGCAGTAGAGAGAGTAAGAGAGTAATTTGTGGAAATTTTTAGAATGAATTAAGGGAGTATTTAGGGGGGGGGGGGGAAGCCAAAACAGAGCTGCTGGCTCTGTTTTCTGAGTTTTAGACCGTTCAACCTGCGGCCCGAACGTTTGACCCATGCGAGTCGAACGGGTCCAAACCCGTGGGTCGAGCGAGTGGGTTTGACATGGTCAACGAGTTCTCGGGCGGGTGGAGCGAGATGGGTTTACGAAATTGGCGACCCGGCTCGACCTAGATCGACCTGCTCGTTCGACCCAGACCCGAACCACCTAATTGCGGGTCGAGTTCGAATGGGCGGATCACAGGTCAACCCAACCCGATTGCTATCACTATCCTCGCCCCTGCCTAACCTGCCCACGAGTTGATGAAGGCAAAAATGTACATGGCTTTACATAATACACTAATTTCTTTGTAATGTTAGTTATCAAAGGTTTTATTCTCTACGGTGCATAAAAACCATCATCAAATTCCAATTTCTTTTTACAATGCCAACTATCAAAAACCTTATTTATTTCTTCAATGTATAATAGCATCTACAGTTGGGTGCTATTTATGCCTTTTATGCATTTTGTAGCAAACGACCAGCTGCAGTTGTTTGCTATTTATGCATAAAATGCATAAATAGTGACAGTAGATTGCTATATATGAGAATGGATTTGTGAGAAATGCATATTATACAGGATGCAACTTCACTTTGCTTCCCACGAAAAAAAATAATTTTTTAATTCGTCAGACGCAACTGTACCTTTCGTTCGACGTCTATTTTAACAAAAATTGAATTTTAATTGTGTTGGAATTCTGGCCACTCCTTGAACGCAAGGTGATGTTGCGTCCAAGGAGGGGCCCACCTCGTTTTTTTTATATACTTAAATAATGTTTTTAATTAATAAAAAAAATCATAAAAATCCTTAAAATCGTGGGACGCAATGTGAAGTTGCATATGTTCAATTTTGGTTTTTTTTCCTCTTCCGACGCAATGTGATGTTCCGTCTACCTATTAAAAAATAATTAAATTCCTCCGATGCAACTTCAAGCTCCGTCTGATCTGAGATTTATATTATTTTAAATTAAATTGGTAAAAAATATCATTCGACGACTGCAGCAAAGAGGCAAAATGCTATATGCATTTTTGTAAACAATCATGACTGTGGATGCTCTAATGGGTTTTACTAAGATGCGCTCAATATAATTGGATACATTGAATGGCCTTCTTTGGACAATTCTTCCACTAAAAAATTATGGAGTTTTAACATGCATACCCCTAACAAATATGATACTATCATATATATCCCTCACAAATGTATATTTTCGTATATGCCCCTAATAATTTGGACTATATTTCATATTTATCCCTATGTTAGATATCACTAAGTTAACCATGATTTTAATCTTATAAGACAAATAGAAATCAAATTAAAAGATCAAACTAGACAGTATAGCTTGCCTTGAGTCTTTATAGCTGAGACGAGTTTAAAGGAAAATAAATGATGAAGTTTATAATATATCGTTAAAAAACAAGATTAATGACAAATTTGGAGAAGTAACGTGAGGAAGAATATGTAGTTCTCAAAGATGCACTGTTGGTTTGTCCTTTTCTTGAAAAAATAAAGAAATTTTGATATGCGCTAATGAGTCTCGATTGGATTAACAATTCTCCGGATTTACAAGGATTAAAAAGATAAAGTTTGAATGGTAAATAAGATAATATTTTTGTCATTTTTCATCAAGTCCACTAAAAAAACTGGAAATTCTCCAACGTTTTGATTTTTTCCTAACTAGAGGGATAATTAAGAAATATAGCATGCATAGTTGGGGACAAATATGATAATTCATATTTGTGAGGGACATATATGATATTCACTTATTTGTTAGGGACATACATGTTAAAAACCCAAAAATTATATATACAAAGCCACAATTCAAACTATCATTTAGGGGGTATTAGTTTGACAGTAGATTACCTGTAGGAAAAGAAATGCCTTTATAGAGTTCGATGGCAGCCAGCTGGACATAAGCTTCCGGGTCACAAGATCCAGGGAGAGAGAGGTAGGGACGACCAGGCCGAGCCAGGATGGATGGTAGGCCGGACGACTGGGCTTTTTCACAAAAAAATTCTGGAGCACCTTAAAGGAGGACATCTTTGATGCAGTTAATGACTTTTGGAGCACAAATAGACTACCTACAAGATGGAATGAAGGTATCTCGAACTCTCACTCCTCATTTTTTATCGCCGAGAAGCTCTTACTGTGCTTTCCTTCTTTCCCGAAGCTAGCTCCTTGCTTCCTTACTATAATGCGTGGAGGCATCTCCTTATTTCCCAACCCACTACCGTTATCATTCTCAGTCCGGAATGGCTAACTGGTCTAATTTTCAAAGATCCTCCCTTCTTTATGATGGCAAATGAAATCCAATCCGTGAAATAATTTGATCTGTGGACATCATCATTGTGTTAAAGGTCGTAATGCCAGAGGAATCATTATCGTTAGGGAGGTCATAAGCGTCTATACCGTAAAATCGATTTTCAACAAAATTAAAAAGACATATCTTGTAGAATTGTAAAGAATCAGTACATGAAATTTAATATTTGAAAGAAATTGTATTGAAAAGTAACTTGTATGAAATTAGAAACACATCCATTTGCGTTAGGGGCTGCTCGCTTTGCTAATGTTGTAACGACCACCTCCAGGCCCTACCACCGTAGCTTCGATTCAGTCCCTTATTCTTATGCTCCTACTACTTATAAAGGGTTTTGCTGAAACTCCATTCTTTTGAAGATTTGACTTTGAGAAGATAACTTTCCTTAGAAACTAAACTCCCACAATTCACTACGCCGATTTTTGTCCTGGATCGAAAATGGTATACGATTGAACGAACGATTGAATGAGATAGATCGGGTGATCACTCTTATTCTGTGTGGGAACATATCTCTTTAGGGATGCATCATACCTTTAGGAATGCCCTTTCTTAAGCTCTAGCTCAAAATTCAACAGATCCACATTTTTTTTTGTGGAATAGCCGAGATGAATGAATTTTTTACCATAAAAAACAAAAATTTCTATTTTTTATTTTCATTTTATTACAGTAACTCTCCAGAATAAGGAGATGGTGGGATGCTGGTGAACAAGATGGAAAGCCAATAACTGTCTTTTCCCAAGAAGAAGCCTTGGAACTAACTCAACAACTTTTTCTACTGCTTACTCCTCGTCTCCCGTGGACTGAGTGGATCAGCCACTGCTGCAGCAAGGAGCATGTGGCATATAATGGTTGCTCCTAAGGCACCTGTCAACTGATGAATACTAGCTAAGATGTGGATCGATGACAGGAGGAAGTAAGCTCGACTGAGCTTTTTTGTGTGAAACAATAAAACAATTCCACATAATCCTCCACATTAAATATATTTCTCTCTCCTCTCTATTCTATACTACAGTAAAACTACATCTAAACAAATCACCTTTTGAGAACTCATTTATACATATTTCTTTTCTCTATAGTAATCTTCATAGTTTGGAAATATTTTACAACCAACACAGCACCCCCTTAGTGTTGAAAGATGCAGCAATATTTGTGATTATGAGATGGATGTCGAGGAGATAATAGGTACAGATGAGAAGGAGCATATAGTGGAGGTTTAGATCTCCGTTGAGGAGGAGCATGAGAATCTGGGTAGTGTAGACAACCCAATTGAAGGTGTGAAAGAGGCCGAGAACACTAGCGACCCATTATCATAGTGTCAAGGAGTTTTACAGATAATAGGATAGACATAGGAGTGGGCAAATTGAAGATGACATGACGTTTGAGAAGAGACGAGAAGCTAGGGAGAATCCATAAAAGTTTGACCAATTTATTAATGAAATACTTCCTTTAAAAAAATTTATTTATACGATATACAATGGTTATTTACAATTTCAAATATTGTTTTATGATTATATGACAAATAGAGAAACTAAATTAATTTATTATAGTCTCAAAGAGTCTTGGACCAAACACATCGTTCTTCCTTATACAGTAGTACAAATAACTAGATAGTTTAGATTATGGTTGTTGTGTGTTGTAATATCCTGAAACTTTACCTGCATAACGAGTATATTAGTGTTACTATGTGCAAATTGCACAGACTAAATTAGTTTGAGAAGCTCATAAAATTATATGGAACTCAAAAAAAATGTGAGAGAATTATGTGAAGTTACCTCTTTAAGGGTATAGTTTAGTGAAATTTACTCTAAAAAAATACGTATATTGTCCAGTTTTTGTGTACATCATATCCTGACTGGTACCACCCAGGTTCTGGCCCACCTCATCCCGACCCTTCCTTCCCCTCACAAATCCACACCTTCTCCGATGTCGCCCTTAACTCCTCTTTCATCTCCAACATCTCCACCGTCCTCGACTGTCGCAACGTCCCCCTCTCTAACACCCCCCTCCACCTCTCTGTCTGCCTCACCTTGCCCTTCGCCACCTCCATCCTTACAAATCTCATTATTGGATCCAACACCGCAATCATCACCGTCTTCAACCTGTACTCTTCCTAAATCCAAATTTCGGGATTTCAGAAACACAAATTAGAAATTGAAATTGAAATCAGATAGTAAGTTAGGGTTTCATAATAAAATACATACACCACACACAGATACAATTGATTTAGTTAAATAAAATTTTTCGAATGCATTTTTCACAAACCCCTTGCGTGCTACATAGGCATTTCATCGAACATTTGATGAGTAAAACACAGTTCTAGAAATTAAGTATCGGATTTCTAAATTTTCAAGTGTTTCATATTCAGATATGCATGAGGTAATATCAAAAAGGCAAAAGTAGAAGAAACCTTACCAAATTTCATTCTTGAATCCGACACAACCATCATTATTGTCTTCAACCCATACTCTTCCCCAATTTTATCGAGGCGAGTCGTAGGCGAGGAGGGCGCGTGATGTGTGAGGAGGCAGCGTGGGAGGCGAGGGTTGGGGAGAATTTTGAAAGTGGGAAAGGATGAGATCGTGGGTGTGGAGGGTTTGGTGTTTTTTATTTTTTATTTTTATTTTATGAAATTGTGTGGAACTCACATGTTAGCTTAAATGAAATTCCTACTTTTGCTCTCCTTTTTCTATTTCAAAATAGAGGAAGAGGAGTGGGGTAGACCGATTAGCTTAATATATAGTTATATTTGTAATTATATTATTATGGTAAATAAGCCACACTGTTTATGTTTGAATAAATTCTAATTTTGGTTGCAAGACATAAAAGGACCATCTTTTAAACTCTTAAAAACTATGCTTTATTTGTTCTTCTAAATTAGGAAATAATGATTAGGTGTAAAAAACACCTTATTCAAATAAGGAGGTATACTTTCAGTTTTTTTCCCACTTTTTTCAAAAGAAAAAGAACAAAACATAGAGAAGAAGTAAGGCTATACAAGAAGGAGACTCTAACATTCATAACACCATACACAAAAGGTACATATTTTGCCCACTTATGTTATTCACCATTTTACTCATTCTAGCATCCATTTGTTCACCTTGTGGCAGTTGGACCCTTCATGGTGATTTTCGTCTTATGACGTCTGGACCCTTCGTAGATATTCCATCTTTATGGTGTTTGGACATGTTGGTATTCCATCTTTATGACGTTTGGGTATTCTGCCGTTATGGTGTTTGGACCATTCGTGGGTATTGTGGGTATTTTGTTTTTATGTTGTTTGAACCCTTCGTGGGTATTTTTGTCTTTATGGCGTTTGAACCTCTTGTGGTATTAGAGCTAGTTATGGAGAATTATAAAATATTTTTGTTATCACCTAAAAGTTGTTTAATCATTTGTTAACTTTATAAAAAGTGAAATTTATTATTCTTCAATTTTTTTTAATGCAAGTCCATTTGATAAAATCATATTGCATTTTATCTTTATAGAAATCATTCAGTGAGAATGTCGTAGCTCACCATTCACCCCCTTTAGATTGACACATACCTCGAAAAAGTAGCATTTGAAGCTTTTGCATTCGTTATTGAGAGAGTATTCTACTGATAATAGCTTTGGAATTTTCATTTTGCAGCGGCGATTTGTGTTGGAAATAATTTTTGCATTTTTTCCGGGCCGGATTCCGGTGGGCTCCGGCCACCGGCGGCGCCGGAAGTTGATTGGATTACGTTCCTCTCGTTGAGTACTATTCCGTAATGTACACACTTGCCAAAAACGGTTTCCGTATGAATGAGAAATGTAGGTCCAAAGTTGGGTACTCGAAATGTACTAACTTGGGCAGTTGGAATGGATAGTCCCACATCGGAAGATGGGAAAGATTTTCTCTAGTATACAAGCTAAAGAAATGGACTAAAGGGCGTAGTCCTGGGGTTGCCACTAACGTGTAATGGAGAGAGGACCTAGCCAAAATAACAAACACACGCGCGCGCCCGGCCCCGGCTCGGCTCGGTTTGGTTTGGCCTGGCCTTTTTTTTGGCCCCGCTCCAAAAATTTCTCCCATTTGCTGTAGAACCCCATATTTTCAAATATTATTTTAATTATTTGAAAATGAACTTAAATGATTTTTGAGGATTTAATTTATGTTTTCCAAGAAATTTATCTTTTGTACACGTGCAAAACACATGCAAATGACTTTTCAAAAGTTTGGAAAATTTAGTTTTCTTTATGAAAAATCATTATTTATTATTTGAGAATTATTTAGTATTTTTCCAGAATTTTCTGAAATTAATTAGTACTAGTTGCAATTTTTGAGAAAAGAGGGACTTATTTGCAAAATTGACAATTTTAAGGGTTGAAGTGCAAAAGATGTTTTTTGGACTTTCCGATCAGTACTTATTGAGGGTTGAAAACATATTTTTCTATTAGATCCTAATTTAAATGATATTTGGGTGAATTTTCAAGAAAAGGGATTATATACGTAAGATGTACTTTTAAAAGGATTATTTTGTAAAGAGGGAACATAACCCTAATATTCTATCCGGCATATATAAGGGATTTCTTATTCCCAGCCGTCATTTACAATATTTAGACTTTTTGAGATTTGTTTGAGGAACAAGAAGAGGCTTTTTGGATCTAGCAAGGAGAAGAGCTATTTCGTGGATTTTCTTCAAGAACAAGGTGAGTTGGTTTGTTTTGTTTTGTTTGCTTTGTTTGATTTGAATGATGAATGAAGTAAGATCTTTGTTATGCCTTGTTTGTGATCGTTACACTATTGATTTGTTAGTCTTATTGTATGTATGACATGGATCTATTATTTAATATGGAGGATGAGAACTTTATTTGGATCATGTGTGAGAAATGTTAAGATTTGTTGAGGAAATGTCGATCTATGAGTTCGTATTGTTGGGAGACATATTAAGGACTGATTATGTTGTGATCAGATATTAAACATCTGGATCTAGTGATTACAAACCAATCTTAATTATGTGTTGAGGAAGATATTTAGTTTTGTTGGGGAAACCCTAATCGGAGGATTAAGAGTGTAGATCATGAGGATATGAAATTTGAGTATTTGTTTGATTGAGAAATGTATCCATGATGGAGATTATTGAGAGTTGTTTATTTGCCTGGATACAAGTTAATTTTATGATCAGTGAATCTTTAGAAAACTTCAGTATGATTTTTGTGTTCAGATCTGTAGCCGACAGTCGACTGGTCTACAGAGCAGTCGACTGGTACGAGCCTACTGCGTATCTTCAGTCTTTGAGTTTTGTTCGGGACAGTCGACCTAGACTGAGGTCAGTCGACTGATCCTCTGTTTGTGATTTTGTTCGGTCCTTTCGGGACAGTCGACCTATGAACCATTTCAGTCGACTTAAATACTTAGAATATTTTGATGAGAATTATTTGTCTTTGTCTCGGGGCAGTCGACTGACTCCTTGGTAAGTCGACTGACCATGCCTTAATTTATTTTTGAGAAATGTTGGATTATGTCCTCTGGACAGTCGACTGGTAAGATATGCAGTCGACCGGTCCTGAAGGATATTGATATTTTGTTCAGTGTTTGATTTTGAGACATTTTGTTCAGCATATAATTTTGAGATGTTCAGTTCAGTACTTATTTTGAGACGTTCAGTTAAGAACATGATGTTGAGATATTTTGTTGAGCCACTTGTTTAGTGGGAATTTGTTCAGTTATTTGTTTTTGAGTCTCTAGAGGTAAGTGACCCTAGTATACCGGTGTTGAGATATTTGTTTAGTTATTTGTTGAGGCCCATTGAGGCGAATTTTCAGTTATTCAGATTTTTAGTCCGGTAGGGTACACTACTCTAGGAGATTTGTTCAGTAACCCAAACTAATAAGGACAGGCATTAGTAGTGTCATGACGAATGAGAACTTGAGTTATGCACCTCAGTATGGCTTTTGATGTAGGATTTAATCTCCTTAATTATCCAAGTAGTTAACTTGAGATGTGTGACTTATCTCCGGAATTATCCAGGTAGTTAACCTGAGATGTGAGGTATTTCTCCGGAATTATCCAAGTAATTATCTTGAGATGTGGGATTGAACTACGGAATGATCGGAGTCGAGGCGACGCTTTTGGGGTATTCTTGTGATTATGAGTCTATGTTTAGATGTGGGATGATCTCCTGAATTATCCAGGAAAAATACCTGTGATGTGGGATCAATCTCCGGAATGATCAAGCATGGGCAAATTATCATAGTTTATCTTCATCTCTTAGTAGTCATCGTTGTCAGCATGTAGTCATGATGTTTTTATTGAATCACTTTTATGCATTTGGATTTTCCTGATTTTACACACTTGGCTTTTGGATTTGATATCACCCTTTATTCTTTTGGTTGTTACTTCATACTTTAGAGTTTGATTTTTATTTGTTGGATATTATGTTTGAAGCTCATTTATGTTATTTGTTTGATTTGTTACCACTCACACCATTTATGACTGACCCCGTAGTTTTGGGGTTAGGGTTCAACTCTAGCCTCACATGTTGCAGGTTATTGCTTAGATTGGAGGTTGGAAGCTTGAGTGGGAAATTTGAAATAGTTGGACTATTTAGTGTTTGTTGTAAAATTGTAATGGCATAATGAGTTAATATTGAGTTGTAAACAAAAGACTAATTTGTGTTGAGATGTTTAGACTTCCGCTGTGATATGTAATAATTGTTGTAATAAAGAAGAAAAATTCTAGTGGTGTTGTTGGTGTTTATTGTTCTATTGAAGTGGATTGCTGGGATTTCGCCACTTATTTTCTAAGCTCTCATATTAGAAATTTGGGGCGCTACAAAGATTGGTATCAGAGCTCAGGTTCAATATAATAATAGACTTAGTATGACAACCAACCTAGGTGTGGACACTAGAGAGTGAGTACCTAGGTGTGGACATCAGAGTGTGAGTATCACATAGAATTAAATTATGATGTTTGGTTAGAAATTATGTTTTGGGGTATGGTTATGGCTTTGTCATAGGGTAATGATTTGAGTTTGAATTGTATGTGTGCTCTAACTTTACCCTCGTTTTGCAGTATTCAAAATGGTTGCACCCAGAGGTAGAAATGGTGGCAATAATGAGGATGGATCGGGTAGTTCTCGAGGAGCGGGAATTGACCTAGAGGCGGAGTTTGCTAAGGTTTATCAGACCTTGAACACATTGATGGCACTCAATGTGGCGCAGCAGCAGGCGCAGCAGCAGAATCCGCAGCCAAATCATGGAGCTGGACATGGATTGGTGAATGCCGACCCCATAAAGCAGATTGAATCCTTTAAGAGGATGAGGCCGCCAGTCTTTGAGGGGCAAGCTGATCCAACAGCAGCAGACGATTGGATTCGGAAGATGGAGACGATCTTCGAAGTATCGAAGACTCCAGCCGCCAGTAAGGTGAAGTTGGCTTCTATGCAGCTTGAGAAAGACGCTGGTATCTGGTGGGAGTCACTGAAGAGGACTCTGGGAGATCAGCCTTTGACATGGGAAGCTTTTCTGGAGGAGTTCAAAGATCGCTTCTTTCCTCTTGATGTTCAGGAGAAGAAGGCAACTGAGTTCATGAACCTTCAGCAGGGGAGCATGACTGTTCGGGAGTATGAGACGAAATTTGCTCAACTTTCGAGGTATGCACCAGAGTTGGTCATGGATGAAGCAAAGAAGGCCAAAAAGTTTGAGCAGGGCTTGAGGCCGAACTTGAGGTCAAGGATGGTTCCGTTGGGTATCAGGAGATTCGAGAAGCTGGTCAGGAGGGCCGCGATGACTGAAGAAGATATGGAACTGTTTCAGAAGAAGCAGGATACATGGAACCGGAACAAGAGGCCAGCATCAGGCCAGAGTGGGAAGGGATTCCTCGCGAAGCAGGCAAAGTTCAGTGGACCGGTGCAGAAGGCATCTGGAGCTCAGGGAGTGACCTGCTACTACTGCAAGGAAGTAGGACATTACAGGTCAGCATGTCCGAAGTTAGCAGAGCATGTTTGTTCTCAGTGTGGGCAGACTGGACATGGAAGATAGTGCTGAAGATGACTTCAGGCAAGGAACTAACACTCACCAATGTGTTGCATGTTCCAGATATTAGAAAGAACATGGTATCAGAATCTTTGCTAAGCAAGAATGGATTTAGGGTTGTTCTTGCTTCTGATAATTTTGTACTTTTTAAGAATGGGGTGTACTTGGAAAAAGGGTATGTGAAGGATGGACTATTCAAATTCAATGTAATGACAGTCATCCCAAAATCTATTGTTCCCGTTGTTCCCAAATTTAATGAAATTACTCCTGTTGCTTATATTGTTGAGTTTTCTTCTATTTGGCATGAAAGACTAGGCCATGTTAATTTCAATTCTATGCGTAGATTAATTAACATGAATTTACTACCAAAATTTAAGGCAAACAACTACGAAAAATGCGAAGTTTGCACAGAGGCCAAACTCACTAAAACTCCATCACGTTCTGTAAAAAGAAACACTGAAACTCTAGGTCTAATTCACAGAAATCTGTGTGATTTAAAATACGTGCAGACCAGAGGTGCCAAAAAGTACTTTGTGACATTCATAAACGATTGCACAAAATTCTGTTATGTATACTTGTTACATAGCAAAAATGAGGCTTTGGATAAATTCAAGGAATATAAACTTGAGGTTGAGAATAAACTTGGCAAAATGATTGAAATCGTTAGGAGTGATAGAGGAGGGAAATATGATGCACCGTTTAATATGTTCTACTCTGAATATGAAATAGTTCATCAGACAACTGCTCCTTACTCACCTGAATCAAACGGTATTGCCGAGCGCAAGAACCGAACTCTAAAGGAGATGAATGCCTTGTTGTTGAAGTCTGGGTTACCCCAAAACATGTGGGGGAAAGCGTTGCTGACTACAAACTACATTCTCAATAAAATAACTCACAAGAAAACTGGCAAGATACCATACGAACTGTGGAAAGGTAATATACATTCGTATAAATACCTCAAAGTGTGGGGATGTCTAGCAAAAATGGCAGTACCTAATCCAAAACAGGTCACAATAAGACCTAAGACTATTGATTGCATATTCATAGGCTATGCACACAACAATAGTGTATATCGATTCTTGGTATATAAATAGGATATACCGGACATCCATATCAATACAATAATAGAATCAAGGAATGCTTCCTTCTTTGAACACGTGTTTCCGTGCAAGGATGCTAAGCATCCCAAACGTACACGTGAACAAGGAAATGAAAGCACTTCGGTTGATGAATCAGGACATGATAATGATGAGCCTAGACAAAGTAAACGGGCTAGAACATTAAAGTCATTTGGTCCTGACTTTTTAATGGCCTTTCCGTTAGAGAATGAGTCCAGAACATTCAAGGAAGCCATGTCTATGCTTGATGCTCCTATGTGGAAGGAAGCAATAAAAAGTGAAATAGACTCCATTATGCAAAATCATACATAGGAGTTGGTCGATTTACCTTCTGGGTGTAAAGCTTTAAGAAGCAAATGGATTTTCAAGCAAAAATTGAAACCCGATGGTTCAGTAGAGAAACATAAGGCGAGACTTGTGGTACAAGAATTTAGGCAAAAGAAAGGCCTAGACTTCTTTGATACTTATTCTCCGGTTATGAGAATAACTTTCATAAGAATGTTGATAGCTATTGCAGTTCTACGCAACCTCGAAATATATCAAATGGATGTCAAAACTGCCTTTCTAAATGGGGATTTAGAAGAGAAAATATAATGAACCAACCTGAGGGTTATGCAGTTCCTGGAAAGGAAAACAAGGTGTGCAGACTTGTAAAATCCTTGTACGGATTGAAACAAGCTCCAAAGCAGTGGCATGCAAAATTTGACAATGTTATGATGTCAAATGGTTTCAAAATAAATGAATGTGATAAGTGTATCTACATCAAAGATACTCCAAATGGATACATTCAGATGTGTCTGTAAGTAGATGCCATGCTCATTATTGGTAACAATAATGACATTCTCGAACAAACTAAGAAGATGCTTAGCAGTAAGTTTGATATGAAAGATTTGGAAGTTGCAGTTATCATATTAGGAATCAAAGTTTCCAGAACGTCTGAGGGAATTACCTTATCTTAAGCTCATTACGCTAAGAAGGCACTTTAAAGATTAAAGAATTACTCCAATGGGACTGCCAAAAGTCCTGTGGATCCCAGTCTTCACTTGTTCAAAAACACGAGTGACTGCATATCACAATTGGAATAATGTAATCGATAGTCTGATGTACTTAACAAATTGTATAAGACCGGACTTGGCACATTCAGTAAATGTACTGAGCCACTACACAAGTAATCCTGGACGAAGTCACTGGAAAGGAATAACTAGAGTATTGAACTACTTGCGACATACTTAGAGTTATGGGCTGCATTACACCAGATATCCAGCAGTACTAGAAGGCTACAGTGATGTCAACTGAATATCGAACTCCAAGAACTCGAAATCCACAAGTGGGTACGTCTTCACTCTTGGTGGTGCAGTTGTGTTATGAAAATCCTCTAAACAAACTTTATTGACCAGATCCACCATGGAATATGAGTTTATTGCTTTAGACAAAGTGGCAGAGGAAGCAGAGTGGTTTTGAAACTTTTTAGAGGATATTCCCATGTGAGAAAAACCAGTGCCCGCTATATGTGTACACTGTGACAGCCAATCGGCTATAACAAGGGCACTGAGTTGTATATACAATGGTAAGTCTCATCATATCAGAAGGCGACACAAAACCATTAGACAACTGCCCCCTAATAGAATAATCTCTATAGAGTATATATAATCGGCCGACAACCTAGCAGATCCATTTACTATAGGTTTGTCACGAGAGAAAGTTGTGAGATCATCAAGAGGAATGGATTTAAAGCCTATGACGAAAGAGGATACTTGATGGAAATCCTACCTAGGAATTGGAGATCCCAAGATCTAGGTTCAAGGATACAACTAAATCTTGTTGAATCGACGGGAGCGCTGAGAGATTAAAATCTCATAACCACTCTTAGCCTCTTAGGATGATAAAACAGTGCTGCCTGCAAAGGGTTAGGATAAGCTTGGCTTTTAATGATTACCATAGCTTTGAAATAAAAATGGGGTATGCCAGGATACTCTTTATGGGCAATCACCTTGTGGGTGTGAAATTGGGCCGTTTCTAAGAGAATGAAGAGAGGCTACATTCTCCAAGTTTACTCACGATTAACCAGGGTTGTTCAAGGCCAAAATGAACATAACAAGAGAACCTAGTTCTGTGAGGTGATGAAACTGTGTGATAGTTATTGTCAAGGTTCACATCAAAGCCCGGGTAATTCAAGACATCATGTTCACTACCTGGTCAAGTGAATCTGATGGCTACTCACTAAGGGTGGTTCAAAGTTGAAAAATTACTACCAATCCTGATGTAGTGATTTTTCGATTGTACTCTCAGAGGCATGTCTGTCATGTCTTTTTCTGTCGTGTCTGGATTACATGGTCTGGTCATTTCCATTCATATGGGGGATTGTTGGAAATAGTTTTTGCATTTTTTTCGGGCCGGATTCCGGTGGGCTCCGGCCACCGGCGACGCCGAAAGTTGATTAGATTACGTTCCTCTCGTCGAGTACTATTCCGTAATGTACTCACTTGCCAAAAACGATTTCCGTATGAATGAGAAATGTAGGTCCAAAGTTGGGTACTCGAAATGTACTAACTTGGGCAGTTGGAATGGATAGTCCCACATCGGAAGATGAGAAAGATTTTCTCTAGTATATAAGTTAAAGAAACGGACTAAAGGGCGTAGCCGTGGGGTTACCACTAATGTTTAGTGGAGAGAGGACCTAGCTAAAATAACAAACACACACGCGGGCCCAGCCCGGCCCGGCCCCGGCTTCGGCTCTGGCTTGGCCTATATATTTTTTTTTGCCCCGCTCCAAAATAGGCTTTTCAAATTCTGTAACTGGTACCATTATTTTGTAACAACAAAGTAATGGCTCATCAGTTACGTTTTTGAACTATTACTCTACTGTTACAGAGTAATGGACACTTCAGTTACTCTCCTTCTCCTATAAAACCAGTATTTTTTGTCTGTCAGTACACAGAGTTATTCAAAATTCCGAATCTCCTTCTTCTTCCTCTGAGTTAGAGTCTGAGAGTACAACACAGCTACCGGTTTGCGGAGATCTCTGAAGCTAGGGTGCTGCTCTTCAGGAAAAGGTAATACAGTTGTATTCTGGAAGGCAATTCGTCAACCACCGTCACACTACGGGGCGAATTTTGCTTTAAGGACAGAAATCTTAACATCGACTCTATATTAAAGTTTTAGTTTGTTCTTTTATTTTCTGTAATTGTATTTTTTCACAAATATTGTTAGCATTTTTCTATTTTATGAAATACAATTTCTAACAATTTGAAGTAGGGTTGTAAACTTGGAGTATTTGCTTATTGGGGTGACGATGTTGTATTAAACAGTTGAGGTATATTTGTTTCAAATGATAATAAGTTGAACTAAAAGTTTAGAAATTATTTTTAATAATAAATACTTTTGGAGAATATTTGTTATACATATCGAAAGCAAGTGATTTTTGGATAATAGATTTTGCATAATAGATTTTGCATTTAGGATCGCAAGTTTTGAGGTTGGAAGACAATTTGTTTGGACCGGTATGTATATTCTGCGTAGTTTCCTTTGTGGACCAACTTCAAAAGAAAATGCACGCGCAACGCATGTATTAGTTATAGTTTCTTCTAAAAGTGAAAAAAATTCGCAGTTTTTTTTGTTTGTTTTTGCAGTTGGGTTTGTAACTTTGAATGATACAAAAACAGAAAGAAAATCATTTGGCTTACGCAAACAATCTGTGGTGATCTTCAGCCCACAAGAACATAACAAATCTGGGAAAAAGTTTGAAAAAAATCTTTGTAGCTACTTTCTTGCTTACAAGTTAATTACAAGTCAATTCCAGCACCCAAAATATCTTCAATCTCAACTCTCCTAACCAATACATACACCTCACATCTTCTCACCTAGTTCTCTCTCTCCCTTTCTAATCTTACCCTGAACCAAACTCAACATGCCTTCTTCTACCTTCTTTCTTGAAGCTGTCACTCCATCATTCATCTACAAACCTTCAAAGTTCAACACCAAAACCCACTTGCATTCAACAAGCATTTCTACTAGTACTCCGCGTAGGGTAACACGTCGAAAACATGGTGCACTTTATTCTTCATGTAGAGCTTCTTCTTCGTCGTCGTCTTCTTGGGTTGCTGATTTTGATTTATATGAGTTGTTGGGAGTGGAGAGCTCGTCGGATCAGACAGAGATTAAGAAGGCATACAGAGCTTTGCAGAAGAAGTGCCACCCGGACGTTGCTGGGACTGCCGGGCATGACATGGCAATCATCCTAAATGAGGTTTATTCCCTCCTTTCTGACCCCAACTCGCGCGCTGCCTATGATCAGGCAAGTCTGTACATATATACTTACCATGTCTTGACCATATCATAATTTCTCATTCATGAAATTTGATGACATGCAGTTTGTGATTGCCATCTTTAGGTCAAAAAAAGAATAGCACATTCGCAGTATTTTGTTTTTTGGCACTCAGCCGTAGGTGTCCACATTGGGGAGAGGGATTTCCCAGCATCCCTAATTAATTTTAATTTTATCTAAGACCAGAATGAAGCATGTGACCCATCACCAAGAGTGAGAAAGTTTTGCCATGTGCAACACAAGTGCTTAGCAATGTATACTATTGTTCACTCAAATTTGCATATACTAGTTCATCTTAAAGAGATTTTCACTCCAAATATGCCTTTCTATGAAAGAGGAATGAAGAGTATTTTTAATTATAAATACTAGTAATTTAAACGTGCAATGCACGTTTTAATAATTTCAAAAAATAAAAATAGAAACTCTGATGTAGAGAAGATTTGAACTGGAAACCTCCTTTATATTAGTTATGCACGTGCGTTGCACATGTTGGTAGAATGACAAAATGACAAATGACACTAAGACCTTCTCCCATTATAATATTAGAGATTAGAGAAGTGAGAACAACTTAAAAGTAGAGGTTTTTTATTGGCTAAATTTGAAAAAACCTCCTTGAACTATGGCCTTTATATAGAAACCCCCCGATCTTTTTTTAATGCAGAACCCCCCCTAAACTATTGTTCCAAAAAAATCCATCCCGCCAACGTGAGACTTCTGCTAAAGCTGAGGGAGGTTTTTGACAATAATGCGAAAGATAGATGATGTTTTTTGAAACAACTTGCAAAGATGAATGTGGTTATTTGATACAAGTAGAAAAGTTAGATGTGGTTTTTTGAAACAACTTGCAAAGATGAATGTGGTTATTTGATACAAGTAGAAAAGTTAGATGTGGTTTTTTGAAATACTTCAGGTGATTTTTTTTTGCAACAACCATACTTCAGGGGGGTTTTGTATATATAAAAAAAGGTCAGGGAATTTTCTGCATAAAAGCCATAGTTCAAAGGTTTTTTTTTTTCTTCCCCCCTCTCAAATTTAGCCTTTTTTTTATTTTTGAAAACTGTAGTGTATTTAGTAGTATGAAAAATCTGCAGATCTTCATGTTTGTAGTTCACTTCTGATTAAATATAAGTAGTTTTTCAATGTCTCTTACTAAACAAGATTTAGTACTGTATTTTGGGTTTCTCCTATATCAACTAGTCCAAATCTGAAAGGAGGACTGAAAGGAATTGACGGTCTTGATGCATATAGCAAAAACACACTTTTTAAAAAAAAAACATTAACGGTGTGTTCAGGGGCGGATTCAGGATTAAAAAATGAGGAGGGCTGAGAAAAAAAATTCGCACAAGGAAACATACAAAATATATATAAATTTGTTATAGATAATAGAGGAATAAAGTTGTTATAGATACTAGATAGAATAGAGTTGGGTTTAAGCCCAAAAAAATAAATAGAAGGCTCAAATATATATGAGGTGGGCTTTTGCGGGGCTAAAGCATACATCCCACGCTAATATTCCCATTTTTTTTTTTTTACAATGAAATGCCAAAATATTGGGGGGCTGTAGCATACCCCAGCCCCCCCTAGATCCGGGTTGAAGGCTCTTCGCGTTCTATTAAAAAGAATTTAACAAAATATACAACAAAAAACGGATTATGAAGTTCATGAAACCCACCGGGCTGGGTTATGGAACTCATACTCCCCAACCAACAAACAAAAAACACAACAAAAACGAATCCTCCTGTTCAGCCGACCTCGCCACAACAAGTTTCCCGTGCTAGCTCAATCTAACATGAATAGGTCAAACATTGAGTTCATTCTCTCTCATTCTCTCGCTTGTACACCATTTGTTCTTGCCGTCACTTGCAACTACAGCCATCGTCGCCCAACAATGACACAACCACAACCATCAACTTCAAGGACCTTAATACAAGAGACACCACAGGTCCCAACTAATCTGACATGAAAATATCCAAATTGCTGACATGAAAATGTCCAAAGGACACATATTCAAAGCTTTAAAAAATGCAAATGAGAATAAAAATTTTCCCCAAGAAGACGATTAAATGGTTGAATTTTCCTACCAAAATCTTGTTTTTGGACCCAAAGAGTGTGCATTCTGATGTGACGCATTGAGAACTACAAAAATCATGCAGAAACTCATCTACATAGTAACTATTGAAAGATATCAGATGTGTGTATTTATTTGTATACGATCGGTGTCAATACAGGAACAAGCAAAGTTATCAGAGTTCAAAGGGTACACTGGGAAGCCCCTCTACTCGACCTGGTTTGGATCTGAGAACGAAGAGCGTGCAGTGTTCGTAGATGAAGTGAAATGTGTTGGCTGCTTGAAATGTGCACTATTTGCTAACAAAACATTCGCCATTGAATCAGTGTATGGTCGTGCTAGAGTCATTGCTCAATGGGCTGATCCTGAAGATAAGATTCTTGACGCAATTCAGATATGCCCTGTGGATTGCATCTCGTAAGAATTCTTTTCCTTTCTTAAGAAAGATTAAAAATTGTGAATTTTCCACTGTAAAATTCATAATTTCCATCGGACATTGTCTTGCCGAAAAACATTAAACAATCTTCAGAGAGAAATAGGAGAAATTATCGAGTAACATAGAGATATGTACATGTGTATCTCTGGCTCGACTCTGAGGAGAGAAATACAAGGGAAGTATGACATCTTATCTATATCAAATGAAATGTGCCTCTCATTTTTTTTTAAAATTTTAATTTTTGATTAAACACAGAAAAAAAACATACACTTTTGCTGACTCTTCCATGATTTTTTTTTTGAATAAAAGGATTGTGGAGAGATCAAATCTTGCAGCTCTTGAATTCCTGATGTCAAAGCAGCCTCGCGGTAAAGTGAACATGACTGGTGGTAGCGGCAACACAGGAGGGGTTCGTGTTTCTAACATATTCGTAGATGTTTACAAATTTCAGACTAGATTTGAAGAGATGAGAGACAAAGCTTCCACAAAAGACTCCAAGGTAAATCCCAAATTTTTACTTTGTCTAGGCTATTCAAGTTTTTGAGCTTATGAAAAGGAAAATTTCTTTTAGTTACCCGTATGCAATCTTCAATTCAGGGTGGATCAGACCTTCAAGGAGATTCCAGAGCTTCAGCTGTACAAGGAATAAGATCAATCTCAAACTGGTGGTACTGGCAGGCTCCTTCACAGTTCACATCAAAACAAGAAACAAGTCTGATAATAACACACAACCCTCACATAACTGCACTTCCAAACACAGACAGGCTAAAAGAAGTTGCTGCCAAATTGAAGTCCCGAGAAAACACAAAACCAGCTGAAAATTCTTCAATGAACCACCGAAGTATCAACAACGAAGAGTACTGGGTTCCGATGCTCACTCTTCCCTCGCCTTCTTCTAGGACACCCTCATCAGAGCCTCAACAGAGTGCTCCGTTACAGGAACCAAAAAAAGACTTCCAAAGAAATGGTGGTGAAGTTACAAAGAAGAAATGGAACCCGATGACTTTAGTGCTTCCTTTAGAAATGGCGGGAATAGCTGCAGTTACAATTGCAAGCAGACACGGAGGAGTGGGTAGTCGTACTGTAGTTAACGAACACATGGGTGGAGCCGCGGCATTGGAAGTCGTAAATAGCTTTGAGATGCAGGTTTTGTTGGCAGGGGTTACTTGGTTTGTGATCGGGTTGGCAATCGTGGGAGTGTTTGAATTTTTGGGAGGCAATGGATTGTTCAAGAGGCAATGAAGGTTATTTATGTTGCCAGGATACAATGAAATTTAGAGATGTATATAATACAAGTTATAGACAAATAGTAGTAGAGTAATGGATGAATATTGAAGAACAAAGCAGCAAATATTATAGTCATTGATTTGTGATTGTCCATTAATTTTCTCTATTTGGCTTTATTTTATAAATGCATCACACGCGTACTTTTCTTACTTCCGAGGACTAAAATTTTGTTTGTTTGTGTGGACTGATATTAATATTTAGAAATATGCATTACAGCCTTCTATATATTTTCAGATAAGTTGCAATTCATTCTCGATTAATTTATATAATTTGGGATTATAAGCGTATTTTTCAAAAATATTTGCGTCAATAAGCGTATCCACATACCAACAGGCAATGTCCTGATTGGTATTGGGTGGGGTGGGTATTGAGTGGCGGCTGGAATCCAAGGTCCTGGTTCGAGCCAAGACTTTTTCATCAAAAAAAAAAAAAAAGAGTATCCACATTCCAGAAATATCTACAGGTTTGCTTATAACTAAGTTCATAATTTTCGGGAGTAGTTCGAATGATCGTTTCAATCTCCAAACTCACATACTTGCAAATTGTCAGGACGATTTCGGGCCATGATTATGAACTCCGAACCAGTTGTTTAAAATTTATCAACGAGCTGTAGGAGCAATTCCGAAAGGTGAGCCACTCCGCACTAGCTTGTTCGCAATCAACTAAAGCGGCGTCGAACCAAGTGTTGGACTCCATACTTGTTGTTTGGATGTTTCAACTAGTTGCAAAAGCAATTCCGAATGGTGAACTTCTCCGTACCTGCTTGTTTGCAAGTGACTAAAGCAGTATCGAACTAAGTGTTGAACTCCGAACTTGTTGTTTGGATGTTTCATCTAGTTGTAGGAGCAATTCCGAATGGTGAGTTTCTCTGTACCTGCTTGTTTGCAAGTGACTAAAGCAGCATCGAACTAAGTATTGGACTCCGAACTTGTTGTTTAAGGGGGTTAACGAGTTGTAGAAGCAATTTCGAATGGTGAGCCATCGCACTTGCTTGTTCGCAAGCGACTAAAGCAGTATCGAACCAAGTGTTAGACTCCAAACTCGCAATTTGAGCCTGACAAGTTGTGGAAGCATTCTTGGGGGACATGCTGAACTTTGAACTTGCTATTTAACGAGTCGTAGATGTGACTCGAGTGGACAGGTATGATGCCAGTACAATGATCTTTGCGAGAAAAATAAACTACATTTTATTGAAAGAAAAGAGAAGTGGCTTCCTTGAGAGGGGCTAGCTGTTATTACATGCTTTGGCCATATCGGAGGTGGCGGCCTTATTGAAATCTGAAAACCTACTTCTATGAGAGGGTGTTAGGCACCCTCGTGGTACTTCATTTGATGCTCTATATTCCGAGTTAGCCTTCCCAGAAGAAGGGGATCTCTTTGAGTTCATCAGCTGTCTCGGAAAGAACTTGATTGTCCCTTTGGAGGAGCTATAATGCTTCAAGTTGGAGGACCGAGCTCCCCATTGTAGCGGTGTAACATCTCCGAGTTGTGTCTTGGCTTCCTTTGACTTCTCCTACTCCTACAGAGGTCGGGAACTTCATTTTCATGTGAAAGACTGATCGTACAGCATGAAGTACTACTAGTCCTGGTCGGCCCAGAATGATATTGTAAGCTACCTTCACATCAACGACCATGAAGTCCATTGCCTCTGTTCGGGTTGTTGGGGTTTTTCCTGCGGTCACATCAAGAGTGACTATTCCTTCGATTGAGAATGGAACCCAGAGAACCCGTGGAGTGTGTGTTCTGCAGGCTTGAGATGATCTCGAGAAAGCTTGAGGCCTTGGAAGGCTTCCAGGAAGAGAATGTTGACGGAGCTGCCGTTGTCGACTAGGATTCAGCACACCTCTTGATTGGCCATGTGAACACTGATTACGAGCACGTCACAGTGGGCGTTCGGACTCCTTCCAGGTCTCTGTCTGAGAATGTCACTGGGACTCCGAAGCCCTTGGGTGGAGAGAGGTTTTATACCAAATTAACTTCTCGAATGAAGGCCTTACGGGAGGAGTTTGATTCTCCCCCCATAGGACCTCCGTGAATGGAATGGAGAACTGCTCCTGGCTCCGAGTCTTGGGACTCAGAGGGCTTCTCTGTCCGCTTGTTAGCTCCTCGTGGTGGAGGAGGATCGACTCTGTCCTTTCGAACGAATCTGGCTAGATGACCCCACTGGATAAGCTCTTCGATCTCCTCCTTGAGAGTCCGACATTCGTTTGTATCGTGGCCATGGTCCCTATGAAAGCGACACCACTTGTCTCTGTTTCTCCTATTCGCTGGGGTATTCATTCTAGGGGGAGCGCGAAACAGCTCTTCCTTGTCTACTTCCATGAGGACAGCCGATATAATGGCGTTGAGGGGGGTAAGATTCTCGAAACGAGGAGGAGGGTAGCGCAAACCGTTGTCATCTTTCTAGATTTTTTTTAAGATCCTTCTTCGTTTGAACTTCTTCGTTTGTTCCCGGAGGGGGGCTCTTCTTGACCAGGCGCTTGAGCGGCTCTTCAGCTCAGATGTACTTCTCACTCCTAAGCAGGAGTTCCGAGAAGTCCCGAGGAGGCTTCTTGGCAAGGGACGCCTTGAGGTCGGCGTTGTTGACATTGTGTCTGAATGCAGTGGTCGCTACTACTTGATTGAGGGAGGCGATAGACCGAGACTCAGCTGTGAAACGTCGGACAAAGTCCCTTAGCCATTCCCCTTTCTTCTAGTTCAGGTCCAACAAGGATGCGCTTGTCTTTTCGGTTTGGCGGCTGCTGACAAAGTGGGTGAGGAAAAGTTCTTCAAATTGATCGAACGAGAAGATTGAATCAGGAGATAGGTAGGAGTACCACTCCCTTACTGGCCCCTTCAAGGTGGCAGGGAAGATCTTGCAGAAGAGGGAGTCCGAAGCTTGATAGATCATCATGAGAGTTTTAAAACTCTCAGTGTGATCTGTCGAGTCAGACTCTCCATTGTAGGACTCAAAGTGAGGCGGCTTGAAAGTCTCTGGGACATGGGCTTCCATGATTGTCTTGGAAGGAAGTTTGCTCGGTCGGAAACTCTTGGCTTGATGATCATCTTCCCTGTTGATGTTGTTGAGACGGTCTTCCATCTCTCGGAAGCGGTGAAGGACCGAGTTGTCCCTCGGGTCAGATCTGGCTGACCCACGGGACTTTCCTTCATGTACGGTTGCGAGACAGTGTCTGTTTGTTTGTTGGCCTTAGTCTGGGGCGACGTTGAGGGCTTGGAGGATTTGATTTTTGAAATTATCAAACTCTGCTTTGGTTACGGGTGCCTGTTCATCTCCATTGGCCCCATGAACTGATCGACTGGCCTCGGTCTGACTCATTTGCTGCCGAGAGGGAGGTGACCTTCTTCGTCCCCTGGGAGAGGGGGTTCTTCTATGCCCCCTTGGAGAGGGAGGTCTTCTGCGCCTTTGCCTTCGAGGAGAGAGACTTCTCCTGTTTCCATGATGTTCTGGACTAGGGGGTTCGTCATAAGTTCATCTCTCACTCAAACGGGTTCGAAGGGCGATCCCTTGTTGGCAGTTGATGATGATTTGAGAGGTCTCGACCCATGAGGATCTTGCGAGGCCATCGATTCGGTGGAAGGATTGTGGACTGAGACATGGTCATGGAGAGGATGTTGTTCTTGCGACTTAGACGGGAGCCCTCCGGTGCTGCTCCTCTAGGTAGAGGATGGATTTTTTGGAGAGGGGGCTACTCGAGTTGATGTTGTTGAAGTGGTTCCTCCATGAGGGGAAGAGGTGGAGGAAGGCAGTTGTCTCGTCGATGGGTAACCGTCGTCCTTGCTTACCTTCTTGGAGGCATGGTAGAGAAGGTAGTTTCAGATCGACGAGGTTGGGTTAGTGATCTTTTCTATATCCCACAGACGGCGCCAATCCGTGGTTTCTTATTTCTGTGTGGGAGCAAAAAAATATGTGAATTCTTTTAATTGAAACAGTAAAGATCGAACCTTCGCTATTCATCGATTTTGACCGCCAAAAAGGCTGTTATTGACTTCGAGATCTGATCGCTGAGAATGGCTGTTGTCGCTCCCTTGGACCTGCAAAACAAGTCTAAAACACCGGGGGTGGCCCTGGTGACAGACCCTCCAACGCCCAAGTCAGAAACTCGAAGTTATGGTGGGTTTTGAAAGCAGAGTTTGCAGTTACCTTGTTTCTGAGGAGGTCTCGAGGTATATATAGTTGCTGAGGGGGGCCAGTTTTAAGATATTCATCTATCTCTACTTTCCGGTGTTTGGATAGAGTCGGTTATGCCATCCTTATGAAAATATCGAGTCTGGACTCCTCTCTTGATGAAGAGATAGAATTTTCAAACTCTCTTTTATGCATGGGTGGATAAAATCAGTTACCCCTTAGGAATAGGGGGCTTAAACTGGGTTCGATGAATCCAGACTCCTTTGCGACATGGCTACCTTAACAGTCCCTACTACAGGTTGGATTGGGTCACTGGGCTTGAAAACGGCCCAACTTATCTTATCGGGCCTGTATCTGCTGAAATTACCGTTTTACCCTTGAGAGCTTTAAGATCCATGTTCGATTTGGACGGTCCCGATTTTGTTATATTTTAGCCATATCACACCTAAACTGATAACAGTTCCTGAACCGGTGAAGCATCATAATCCAATTCCCATCCCTCAATCTGATGACGAAACTCTGATTTAAGCACACGTCCTTGCAATCAACTCGCAATCAGGGGCAGATCGTGCAGGGGGGGGGGGTATGCTACAGCCCCCCAACTTTTGGGATAACTTAAAAAGAAAAAAAAAGGGGATTCAGCCCCCCTAATTTTTCTTAATCCCACCCCAATACAATGGGCTTTCTAAGTTTCTATTAATTGTTTTTGTAGCCCAAGCTCAAATTTACCCCTTCATTATTTCCAACAGCACTCTCCATTTTCCCTTCTTCACTTCTTCTCTTTTCTCCATCACCTCTGGATGATGTCTCTCTCCCGGCTCTCATTGCAGTTTAAACCCATCAATTGAAACTCAAGTAGGTCCAACTCTTTTGTTTCTTGATATGTTTTAGATTCAATTTCTTATTAGCTTTCACATATATTGATTTATATACAAGTATACAACCTTAAACAAATTTTGTTATATTCGTAGTCTTTTGAAAATGTTGAGTTTTGTGTTATAATTCCTCTCGAGTTCCGACCCCCAACCCATCCCTCCCGACAACACTATCATCATCTCCTTGAACGGATAAACAAATGAAAGCTTTCACTGAATTTGACCGTTATTGAAGTGGAACATAAGCTGTTTGATAAATTGCTACAAAGAAAATGACTTATTTTTGTTTACTTAACTTCAATAGATTATATAGTCTACTGTCTACATATATGTATGTTGATTTTGACCATTATGTTATATCAGATGAATCATGAATGTCTTAGATTAGTTTTGATGAATGTTGATTTAGTATATGTAGGGTTTCTTATGTTGATTTAGTATGTGTAAGATTTCTTATATTAGTTTTGACTTCAGTCTAAGTACATTTGGTTTACTTAACTTCGATATTTACAAATAGTTTTGATGAATGGCTTAGATTAGTTTTGATGAATTTCATGTATCATCTTTTCTTTTAAATAAAGCTGCATTTTTTTAGCCTATAATTTTTCCTATTTATATCATCCTCTTAGATAAGTTGGACTAAAGTAAATGAAGAGTAAGCTACTAAGCTAGCTACTTCAAAATCATGCTTCTGAGCAAGAGATGATCCTAATGAATTAAAAAAGCACTGGGTAGGTTTAGAAATTTAGTGTTTTCATATTTAAGGGTTTAATATATGCTATTTACAGGAATTATAGTTTTGCAATTTGATGATATAATGAATGCAAAAAGGAAACAGACTGCATCCTCCCTTCTCAACTTTTTTAGTAAAAAAAGTGTTGGTCAATCATCAAGTGCCCAAGTTCCAATTTTGGATGATGTTCCAACATAGGATCACGTCCCAATTTTCAATCAACAAGAACCTGTTAGGATTGTGTCTTGTATACCCGTTGTTCAGATTAAAAGAAGGTAATATGAAGCACGGAGGTCGAAGCGTCGAAGTGAGTAGAAGGAGAAACAGTAGCAGCAAGGGTGCAGTCTAGTTGCGGTCGACCAGTCTTGGTGACAGTCGACCGCACCGCCTGACCGCGCCCCCCGACCGCTCGTAGTACAGGGAATGTCAGAGAGTGGTACGGTCGACCGGTCTTGTTGGACGGTCGACCGATCACATCGCTGTATTCGTTTTTGGGCTTCGATTTGTTAGGTCGTTTCAGCCCAGTCTTCAACTCCAAGTTAGATCGTGCGGCTCCTATCCAGTTACTTCTTTTTCAGGTTATATCGGACGATTGAGAATCAAGATTAGACCTAGGTTTTCTCTCTATTCTTCTATATATATTGTAAACTTCTCCAATATGAGAGAGAGTACTTCATAGATTCTTTTCTCCATTGCAAAGAGAGACTCAGAGAGAGATAGTTCTTGGTGGGTGAGTTTAATTCCTTGTGTCAAGTGAATCAGTAACTCCTTGTAATCTCTTCTAGTTGAATATCAGATCTCCCTATATTTTTCCCCGGATTAAGCAAAAGCTAACCGGGATAAGTCATAGTTGTTGTGTTTGTGTTAGTTTGGTGGATCTACTTGCTTGCTCAATTTATTCACCTCGTCTACTTCGACTTCCTCATTGCTCTATTAGTTCCGTTGCAACCAGAGGGTGTTTGTTGACGCTCCAATCCCAACAACTGGTTTCAGATCTTCAGGTTACCGAGTTCCTTGGTTAAGATGACAGGCCACAGTATTTTGAAGATAAAGCAATTCGATGGAAAAATCAACTTCAATCTTTGGAAGACTGACATGTATGATATTCTTGTTCAAGAACGGTTACATTCAGCAGTTAAGAAGAAGGAAAAACCAACTGATATGAAGGATGACGTTTGGGAAGATATTCGTGAAAGAGCCATAAGTTTAATCCGACCATCCTTGGCGGACGAGGTCAAGTACAGATTTCTTGAAGAAACTGACGCGGTGAGTTTGTGGAAAAGACTCATAGCTGACTAGTCTGGTTTGTCATTATTAGATCGGATGCATTGGAAGAGGAAGTTGTTCCGTTTATCTATGAAGGAAGATACCGATCTTCAAGACCACATCACAGAGTTCAATAAGGTATCATTTGAACTTAAGGCGATCAACGCAGATGTGTGTAAGGAAGATAAAGCTTTCAACCTGATATATTCACTGCCGAATTCGTACGAGCCTTTGATCACGACCATGTTACACGGTAGATCTGCCAAGGAGAGTATTTCGGTAGATGGTGTAATCAAAGCATTGAAGGAAAATTAGCTTAGGAAGGAGACTCATAAATCTTCATCGTCTATTCCTACAACTTGTGTAGCAGTGGATGGTCCTACGGGGGGAAGACAAAGTGCTTTGCAAAAGAATTCGATCCGTTGCCGATGTTGCAAGATGGCAGGGCATATCAAGAAAGATTGTTGGAAATTACAGAATCAAGAGAGCGCAAAGAACGGGAGTTCAGCCGCTAATGTGATTACTGCCTTTGATTCATGTGGTTTGTGTTTTCTTGTTTCAAATTCTTTAGAAGTGGATTCTAGTTGGTTTCTTGACTCAGGGAGTTCTTCTCATATTTGCTCCAAGAGGGAGTTGTTTTCTACTTATAAGTCTACTACGGGGTGTTGTGTGACAACGGTAACTGGAGAGATTTGTGAAGTAGTGGGTGAGGGGACAGTTGAGTTGAAGATGCCAGGTCTACACATGTTCACTTTAAGAGATGTTTTGCATATTTCTCTGCTGAAACGAAATCTGATTTTCTTGGGAACTCTTGATGCACAGTGTTGCAGGCACACAGCTCGAGGTGGAGTTCTGTCTGTTTTTCTAGGTCGTCGTGAAGTGATTAGAGGTATGAGAGTGGTTGGGCCAAGCCAACACAATCTCTACAAGCTTTGGGGAATTCGAAAATCCTGCGCAGGGGTTTATAGTTCTTTTCCTATTATTCCTGCAAGCTTAACTAGTTTGTGCAACTAGAATCATCGAGACGAGACCACGACGTTCGAATATCGTCGAGAGGTGGAGAAAGCCTACGGGTAGGTGGAGTTCGTGCGGAGTTTGGCAACTTCATGAGTACATCTACGGAGGTGTGCCTTTGAAAGGGCGACACTGGATTGAGTGAGATTGGGTAGAGATCATTTCAATTAGAAGAAGAAGCTATTGTTCTAAGTTTTCTTTGCAAGTGGAATTTGTTAGAGTTTGGAGATGAGTAACACATCATGTGATCGCACTCGTATGCAATCCAAGGTGGAGTTTGTTAGGATTGTGTCTTGTATACTCGTTGTTCAGATTAAAAGAAGGTAATATGAAAAGGTCGAAGCGTCGAAGTGAGTAGAAGGAGAAACAGCAGCAGCAAGGGTGCATGCTAGTTGCGGTCGACCGGTCTTGGTGACAGTCGACCGCACCCCCCGACTGCTCGTAGTACAGGGAATGTCAGAGAGTGGTACGGTAGATCGGTCTTGTTGGACGGTCGACCGACCGCGACGCTGTATTCATTTTTGGGCTTCGATTTGTTAGGTCGTTTCAGCTCAATCTTCAACTCCAAGTTAGATCGTGCGGCTCCTATTCAGTTACTTCTTTTCCAGGTTATATCGGACGACTGAGAATCAAGATTAGACCTAGGTTTTCTCTCTATTCTTCTATATATATTGTAAATATATTGTAAACTCCTCCAATATGAGAGGGAGTACTTCATAGATTCTTTTCTCCATTGCAAAGAGGGGCTCGAGAGAGAGATAGTTCTTGGTGGGTGAGTTTAATTCCTTGTGTCAAGTGAATCAGTAACTCCTTGTAATCTCTTCCAGTTGAATATCAGATCTCCCTATATTTTCCCCCGGATTAAGCAAAAGCTAACCGGGATAAGTCATCATTGTTGTGTTTGTGTTAGTTTGGTGGATCTATTTGCTTGCTCAATTTATTCGCCTCGTCTACTTCGACTTCCTCATTGCTCTATTAGTTCCGTTGCGACTAGAGGGCATTTGTTGATGCCCTAATCCCAACAGAACCATCCACATATGTGGATCTTAATTCACTTGAGCGTGACCTGGCATTACGGCGTCCAATATGATCTTATCCTATCAATCAACAAGACAATATTCGAAGATCATATATAGATATGGTCTAATGCCAACCGAAATTAGTTGAATATCCATGCTCATTGGATGGAAAACAATATCGGCGATTTCAATATCAATGGTTCACCCAATTTTCTTGGCTTGAGTATTCAGAATCAGAAGATAAAGCATTTTGCTTTTAATGCTATCTTACACTAATACTTCGAAATTTCCGACATATACCATTGAAGGATTCTGAAATTGGAAGAGGGTTAACAATGGAGATAAATGTAGATTTATGTATCATGTAGACAAGCCTTCTTCTGCACATAATTTTTCTATGCGCAAGTGGGATAGTTTGAAGACTTCAACTGAACATATTGATAAAGTCTTGAATGCTTTGTCTTCTGAACAAGTTAGACAAAATCAGTTAAGACTCAAGACTACAATAAGGAGCGGTATGTGGCTTGCATTGCAAGGATGCCCTTTTAGAGGCCATGATGAATCTGTTGAGTCTTCAAATCGTGGAAATTTTATTCCAATGGTGAAGGCTTTTGGCGAGGTGAATGAAGATTGGCAAAATAGTGCTGGAAAATGTTCCTGGAAATGCGAAATACATATCACAAAACATCCAAAAGGAGATCTTACACATTATTGCCAACATTATGAAGAGGAGGATGCGAGAAGAAGTAGGGGATTCCAAATTTTGTATTCTTGTCGATGAAGCTGTTGATGAATCTGGTAAGGAACAGATGACTGTGGTTTTAAGGTTTCTATTCTGCTGGATTTATCTTAGAAAGGTTTTTTTGAGATTGCTAGTGTTTATTATACTTCGGCAACAACACTCAAAACTACCATTTGCGATGTTCTTGCTCGTTACGATCTTCAAATTGAAAACCTACGTGGTCAAGGTTACGATGGTGCTAGCAACATGAGCGGGGTGTGGAATGGACTACAAGCATTGTTTCTTAGAGAATGCCCATATGCCTATTTCGTACACTGTTCTGCTCATAGATTACAACTAGCATTACTTGTAGGAGCTCAACAAGTACATAATGTTTGGTTATTTTTCTCAAACTTAGGTGTAATTGTAAAATTCATTGGTGTTTATGCTAAACGTCATATGAAAATAAAATCGATTCGAGAAGCTGAGATTGCAAATAGACTAGCATTCGGGGAAGGTTATAGAAGAGGTGCTAATCAGATATGTAGTTTGCAACAGGTTGGAACAACCCGTTAGGGCTCCCACTTTACTTCAGTAAGCAATTTGATTGATATGTTTGATGCAACTTCTACAGTTTTTGGTAACATTATTCATAATGGTAACAACTTTAAAATTAAAGGTGAAGCTAAAGGCCTATTTAAGGCGGTAATGTGATTTGAATTTTGTTTTATCTTGCATTTGATATATAAAGTGATGGGTATCACCAACATTCTTTGTTTAGAATTGCAGCACAAATATTTAGACATCTTAAATGCTACGAATTTAGTTTTATGAACAAAAGTAGCTCTTCAGAAGTTGAGAGAAAATGGTTGGGAGACTTTTATTCGGGATCTGATTTCATTTTGTGAGAAACATGGCATTTTAATACCTGATATGAATGTTGCTTACATGAATGGTACCGGTCGCTCTTGTCAACAATGAGATGATATCACATTTCAACATTATTATCGTGTTGACATCTTCAATGCAGTAATTAATTTTCATATTATGGAGTTGTGTAGCATGTTTTCGGAGCCGACAGTTGAACTACTTATTCTCAGTACAGCTTTAGATCCTATTGACAGGTTTAAATCATTCAAGATAGATGATGTTTGTACTCTTGCAGATAAATTCTATCATAATGATTTCTCCACAGCTGAGTTATATGCTTTGAGAGTGGAGTTACAACATTATGAGATCGATGTGATTTGTCATCCTTTGTTTCAGAATATGTCGTCTCTTTCTGAATTATGTCGGAAGTTGGTGGAAACAAAAAAGTCAAGGATCTATTTTTTTATTGATAGACTCATTCACTTGGTGTTGACTCTTCCTGTTTCAATGGCAACAACAGAGCGTGCATTCTCCCCTATGAAATTTGTTAAAACGTCAATTCAGAGCAAGATGAAAAATGATTTTTCTTACAGAATGTTTGACAATCTTTATAGAGAGAGATTTTGTTGAAGACATTGATTTTGATGTAGTTGTTTGACAATCTCTATCAAACATCGCCACGTGCAACTAAAATGACTCAAGAATGTATATTTTGAGAGAGGTGGAAAATTTAGTATGCCTCTCTAGTATCTACAACAACTTTACATATTTTGAATGGTATCTTATGTTAAATTTTCTTACCAGCCCCCCTCATTTTTCAATCCTGGATCCATCTCTACTCGCAATAACAGCTCAAAGTCTTCGCATGGGACAATGAAAGTTTGTCCCCGAAGTGGTCCACTAAGAGCATCTGTAGTCGTTTGCCATTTACCCAAAATTTTCAAAATTTGGAAAAAAAAAGTTCTGTAGTCGTTGGCCATTTACCCAAAAATTGGGTTTCGCCGCTACAGTAGTCGGTTATATCTGGCAAACGAAATGACAATTGCCAAAATATAGCAAACGAAAGATAATCTTTCGTCCGTTCGATCGGACGAAAGATTATTTTTCGTCCGAGAGTTTTTTTTTCACGCGTACTCATCGGACGTGGAATTATTCCCCGTCCCTTAATTTTTTTTATTTTTTATTTTTTTATTATTTTTTTAAAATGGTCGGACGGGAAATGATTTCCCGTCCGTTCCATCTATAAAAAAAAAAAACTCACAAACGAAACATTATTTGCCGTCCCTACATCAGGGAAGTTCTTTGATTTTTTGTGTGTGTTGAAATGCCACTATCTGGCCATTTTAACCATTTAAAGTTTTTTTAAGGTTTTTTTTTAAACGTCAGACGTAAAATAATTTACCGTCCGTCTTATTTGGATTTCGTAAAAGCCAAATTTTGGCTAACAACAGCTATAGAGCGCCGCTATTTTTTCTATTTGCTATTTGCCAAATACCCAAAATTTGCCTTTAACGATTACAGATGCAACTAAAAATCTTGTCACGCTTCGCTTCTCAAAAATACGGAATACGAGCATATAACATTGGCCCAGCGAATGATTTTCATCATCCATAAGCTGTTCAGGAATCTTTACAACATCTCACAAAATAATCAGAGTCGGAAGCAAGATAATCAACCACACATGCATAATTAAATCAATATACCAACAGAATTTACTTGAAAAAAAATGTATTTATCTCAAATAAATCAGATCTAACCGCCCAAATCTGGACTTATTATTAAATGGACCATACTGCTCAAGAACATTCTGAATGTCCTTCGCACTCGGGTTCCCTTCAATGCATTTCTACCAAAAGGAACGATGATACAGAAGAAAGGAATTCAATAGTGGACTTTAACAGCATTAGAAAGGGCTTAAATGGAGTTGTAATTGAAACCAAGGGTCCAAACTAAAATTTCCCTCAATTTAGTACTCTTCACTATTTTCGCTATAAATATCCTCTCTCCTATTCTTCCCGAGTTCCCACGAATGTTCGAGAAAAAAGCTAGAAGGAAAACAAATACCAAAGGAGAAAGAGCGATCGGGAGTTGAGATAATCAATCAAATGTCGTACCTTTTGCCGCATCTCCACTCGGGTTGGGCAGTGGACCAGGCGATCCTCGCCGAGGAGGAGCGCCTCGTCGTCATCCGATTCGGCCATGACTGGGACGAGACCTGTATGCAGGTACTCAAAAGTTCACCATCAAAAGTTTCGATTTCAACTTTTTCAGTTGCTTTTATTGTGTGTACGTGTGTGTGTGTGTAATTTTGGTAGGTTAGGGTTTGTACATTTCGATTTTGGTCGAAAGTGTCGGTCTTGAGGTGTTTCTAAGGTTTGCATTTGGTAGATGCTTTTTGTTGCATCAGTTAGGGTTTTGATTTAATTTATGAGCTCTACGAGTAAATTTTATGATTATTGGGGGGAAAACGTTAAATTGAGAGCTAAAAAACAACGAAAATCATGTTGTTTCTATTGGCTTTAATGGATGATGATAAATAACTTCTGTTAGAGTTACCTCTGTTGGAATTCTCATCAAGCTGGGACTTTCTAAGCAGCTCGTTCATTGAAGCTAGCTCTGTAAACATGGTGGATTTGGAGTTAGATTTTTACGAAGAGTAGGGGTTGGTTAAGAAATAATACATTTCTAAGAATTAGAGGTAAGTCTAATTGAGGATTAAATGGGGGAGAATTGGTTGAATTGGAATGGTTCAAGGATGTACAGGAGAGAATTATTGCGGTCAATTAGGTATGGGAATAAGGAGTAATGGTAATACCTAAGTGGAATTGGATTGTGGAATTGGATAAAGATATGACTATTGTTAATATGATACAGATGACCCTTAATAGGGTCTAGGTTAAAGGATTATGTGTGAAACTATGAAAGGATCTTTTTTGTCGCTGATGTATGAGAGAGTGCGAGGAAGACACAGAAGGTTCTGGTAGGAGCGCTTATATGAAGAAAGACGGGAATGAGAGAGAATGGAGAAGGGAAGTTTTAGAAGAAGAGTTGTTAGAAGTAGATAGTATTAAAGAAAGGAAGATGAGATGTTAGAAGTAGATAGTATTGAAGAAAGGAAGTATAGATGTCATGCCCCCCTCTTTGCACAACACAATTCAACACAATATAGGGGACATGCTCGGCAACACATAAGAGAACATCATAAGCTAAGCCTGCTCTCAATTCAACTAGTAATCCGCACGTGCAATGCACGTTTTATGGGTTAGCACGTGCAATTTGCACTGGGGATTTGCACGTGCAATGCACGGATTCGATGGAGGGAGAGGAAGAGACGGTTTCGATTTTTGAGAGAACAGAATTTTATGGAGGCTTTAAATGTGAAGTGAAAATTACAAAATTAACCTTATATATTTTTTAAAGCTTTTTATGTATATGGGGGTATGATAGTAAAAAACCGCTAAAATGGATCTTTGCTTAATAATAGTATAGATATCAATACTAAGATAGAAATGACCTTGAATAGAACTTTAAAAAACAAGTCTCACAAGGTTCCAATTTTCTTGTGATCACTAAGCCACTTATTCCACAATAAATCAAACACAAGCTCTCGAAATAGCAAAGTCTGAATAAAACATAAATTCAACAATCTTAATCAATCTAGGCTTCACCGCAAGGGTGCGCCTCTGGGAAGTTTTGCTGCCTATTCGCTTGCAACTGAAAAATATTTTAAAGGGTGAAAATAAACCTCGTGTGGCTGTATGCACTTCTCACACCACATGTTCAGTGGCGGAGCATAATGAGGGCCCGGAGCCCCCCCCCCCCCCCCCCCCCCCCCCCCCCAATTTTCAAAAATCCCCTTCACACTATTAAAATTTTATAACCCCTTAAAAAATTATAATTTGGCCCCCCTGAATTCTAAGCTTTATTGTTTGGCCCCCTAAAATTTATGAAAAAATATCTATATTTTTATATGTAGTCATAGAATTTTTCCTTGGCCCTCTCGGTAAAATTGTTCTGGCTTTGCCCCTGCACATGTTTCACAATCATTAGATTTTCAATTATAAAACAATCACTTGATTTTTTTTTTTTAAATCTGTGTTTATACTCTTCATTTTGAATCTAATGTCACAATATCATGTCCTATATTCGCATTATGGCTACTAATTGTAGCCCGATAACATGGAAAATGAACTTGTCATTTGTTCACTTGATAGTGTTCTAGCATGTGATATAATTAATTGCCAAATGACCACTTCACTCAATTTATGCTCTCTCTATGACAACTCACTGCACTTCACTTCATAATGGACCTAGGGGTCTCTTTACGTTGGCTCACATGATTTCATCATGTCGTTCACAATTATAAGATGTCACTAACAGGATAGTGGAGTTCTAGTATTCAAGGTCACTTATCATCTACAGTGCCCACTGTCTACACAATAACATCACCACAATACAATATCACTACAATCATTCATGTCAATAAATAAAACAATACCATCAAGCTGTAATACACACACATACATGGTATTTCGTATCACTTTACTGTACTATACAGTTACATGTTTAATTCCTAATTTAAATATAATAAAAATTTATTTGAGGAATATGTCACTACAAATCGTGTAAACATGTATAGCACCTTCTATTTAAGAAAATAAACTAGAGAGGGTCTCTTGTTGTATTTGTGCAATTATATTTCCTTTGGAATTCTAAAGGAAATATAATTGCACAAATACAACAAGAGACCCTCTCCCTAGTTTAGTTTCTCAAATAGAATGTGCTAGTGGTGTTTTGTGTGACAAACGTATACCTTTGAAGCTGAAGAAATTTTTTAATACGACAGCTGTTAGACCATCAATAATGTATGGAGCAGAATGTTGGGCAATAAAGAAACAACATGTCCAAAAAATGAGTATAGTGGAGATGAGGATGCTAAGATGAATGTGTGGTAAAACCAAGAAGGATTGAATTAGAAATGAGTATATACGAGACATGGTAAAGATAGCTCCTATCCAAGATAAATTAAGAAAGAATTGCCTCAGGTGATTTGGACATGTTACACGTAGATCTAGTAGTGGTCCCGTTAAAAAGAATGATTTGATAAGTATTGAGGGTAGAGTTAGGGGTAGGGGAAGACCTAAACTTGGGCGGAAACGGTGAGAAAAGATACAATAGCTTGTGGCCTTATAAAATATATTGCGCTAAACCGAGCAGAATGGAAAACCAGGATTCATGTAGCCAACCCCAACTAGTTGGGAAAAAGGCTTTGTTGTTGTTGTTGTTGTTGTTGTTATACTTCCTTTAGAATTTAGTTACTGAAATATGATGATGGCTTGATCTCAGGGTCTCGAATGAACTAAAGTCTATCAGTCATTTAAACTAAACTAATACTATAAATGCATAACATAGTACATTCTTTTTGTAATGTTGTAAGGCTATGTTGCAGGGACTTGCATTTTGAAGTTTCGTTGTGTCACATGTTTTAAATAGGTCACGTCTTGCCATACCATTACTATTATTATGTAGTACATTATATATTTTTATGCTACTTTGGTGTAGCGTATGTTGTTTATCTAATAATAATACCCTTGTTCATTTGGTTTGTTTGTGCTTCTTAGCTATTAGCTTTTTTTAAAGATAAACTGTGAGGTCAAAACCCCCCTTGCGTTCCATTAAAAAGTATTTAACGAAACTTCCCCCAGAAAGGGTAACAAACAAGTTTAATACAATCTCACAAGCGCCCGGTCTTTCAAAATAAACTAACCTAAGATTCCCATCCTAAAAGCCTATAGCTCGTACCCATGATCATGTCCAAACATGAACAAACCAAAATTGGAATTGGCCTGTGGTTGCCTGTCAAATAATCCACCAAGATCTGACAATTGCCCTCGATTTAGTGCCATAACCCTTCTTGGTTACACCAACATCGTTTAAATTAACCTAAAATAGTGCCGGAACACCATGAGTTGCACCAACATTACCCAATTTGATCCGACTTAGTGCCCTCCCCTCCACGACTGCATCAATATCGACAAAAAACCTCGATTTAGTGTCCTAGCCCTCCTTGGTTCTACTAACATTGACCAATTTGATCCGACTTGTGCCTTAGCCTCCTTGGCAGCACCTACAAGTGCCTTAGCTCTCCTTGGCAAAAGATTCGGCCGACCTTCTCCACCACGGCAACAATTCGGACGGCCATCCCCACCATGGCATCAAATCCGGCAAGCATCCTCACCACTGGTGTATAGACCCAAGAAAAAAATCTTTGATTTGGATGTGACGGTAAACTAAGAGAGAGGGGGGGGGGGGGGGGGAAGGGTAAATAGACCCTCCTCCCCCCATGATCTGAGATATCAGAGTTGATGGGTGGGTAAGAGAAGATCTTAAAGGTTGAGTGAGAGCTTAAGATTTGTTGGAAGAGAGAGAGACGAGTTAGGGGGGAGGTTTCAGATCTGAGAGAGGGAGAGGGAGAAGTTCTTAGCTTTTAAGCTACTCATGGATTATTGATAATTTGAGGGTCACCTCAACTATTTCCCTTAGCATACTCCATTTCCTTGGTTAAACTTCATGGCATGGTTAAATTGGTATTTTTATTGGTATCTTCCTTTGCACGGCCTTGCACTTGCTCACAGATCTTCTCAGCAGGGTTAAAATGGTCCAGAGTAGGAATCCAGTGGGGTTGCTGACTTAGATGAAAATATTAGAATAATTTAAAAAAGTTAAGCAGGGTTTAAAGTATTCTAGGATATTTGGAATAATTTAAAAGATTTCAGAAGTTTTAATTAGAATTATGAAAATTTAAATGAGGTAGAGTACGATTTTACAGTAATTGTGTTACCTCTTGATAAGTGCTATGCTTATTCTTCCATTTATTAGAAACATTTGTATGATGCAGGTTCATCAATGACTAGAGCAAAATGCTGAACTTGCTTATACCTGAGCAAGGTAAATAGGCCTGACGACTGCCTGTGCACTCCAGGCCCTAAGGCAGGCACTAGAAAGCATCAGGTCAATGAAATATCCAACAAACTTAAGGATTTATTATTTGAATATTTGATCCTCTACTTTTAAATTTTGATTCTTATTGTACTCAATTAAGCATAATAATGAACACTCAAATAAACTTTGGGGTTGATCATATCAATGAGTAATATTTTGTTTTGTTTTTTTTCTTTCTTCCTGTTTTCAATATCGCATAGTAAAATGAAAGCCTTGGACTTATCTTCTTTGCTAATGTTCTTTTTTAGCAAGCCTTACCGATTTTTAATGACTTCAGCACCCTTGACGACCATTAGTGAGGGCAATGGGAAAAGTTTCAAGTTTTTAGGTTTGTTTTCTTTTTGAAACATGGATCAGTCGCTTGCATCTTCTTTCTACAACTCCTCTCCGTCATCATTATGTTTAAAATAAGTTATCTTCCTTGCAATTTTCATGTTCTAATTTGTTTGTTTCATTAAATTGTTCTGCATTGACTGAGTCCCCCTTGACCCTTTCTCACTTTCCGAATTGTTGGATTTTTGAATGAAATTCAGTCCAATAATATAAAATTCTTTTGGCAAAGTTTATCCTAACTTTTTTACGAACTTTTTATTGTAAATTTCAAACCACTTATGAACTTTATTATTAATTTTCGTTGGCGACCTCCTTTTACTTCGATCCAGTAAATAAATAATAAGTAAATGAGAAAAAGAAAATACTTTTTCATCCACTATTTATAATTTCGATACATAACTTTTCATGTTGTACCTGAGGTTTGGAGGTTCGCTCTCTCTAGCACGAAGGGGTGTGTGTGTACTCACACTCTTAACTTGTTCACCAAATTCTTGCGGTGTATGCAGCCTTTGAGCTCATTGAGTTCTATTGAGTAGTCCACTTTATATTTATTTTTTTGGCTTTATCGGAAATAATATAGAAACATTGCTGTAGTTCATATAGGTCATTGAACTTCAAAATCTCTTATTGCGGTCCAGTGTCTTACACTTAGGGGGTGCATGTTTCCTCTGAATTTCACTCTTTGAAACTCAAATCCATGGAAAATCATTGTTCACTGAGTTTGTTTGCATTAAAAGAGGCCGGAAATGTTTTCCTCTACAGTAGCTAATGTTGGCTGTTTTGGTGCAAACCCAAGATTCCCTCTCTTTTCTTTAGTCCCACATCGGTGGGAAAGACCACCTTGTGAGTGTATATAATGCAAACCACTCTTTATCCCATTGTAGTCTAGTGTGGAGTGGAGAGAACCCGTGGGCCACACGCGCGCGCCGCCGCCGCCCGGCCCGGTTCGGTTCGGTTCGGCGTGCGTAGTGGGCACGGGTGTGCGCGCCCGCATCTGCGGACACGAATGCCGATCCGAAATTGCTCTTCGGGTTCGGGTTGAGATCCAAAACTTATTTTTGCTGTTTATTTTTTTCCTTTGACTAATTCTTCCTGAACGTTGGATCAGTTTTCTCAGATCCGATTTTTCTGGCCTTCTTCTCTCCCAACGTTCGCACGTTTGTGTGTATTTATATTCCAAAAACCCTACCGTTTTGCTACTACTGAGAAATACCAAATCCCGCATCATATCCACACAGAAAGTATACTTTCTTTCCTCTTCGCTGCTTTCGCGATCCGCAAGCGCAGCAACCAGTTCCATTCGCTGCTTCCGCTCCTTTCTTTTTCACCGTCGTTCTGGGCAAGGCTAAGTTCGGGTCATCTCTCGACGTTGTGTGCGACAGCGAGACGCCGGTGATACCGGGGGTTTTACCACTAGGAGCATCTGCGAAGCGTCTGCACATAAGACCGCGGATCAACTCTTAGGGCAGTGCGAATCGCGCGACTTCCCCATAGGCCGGTAAATCAGTTTTTATTTCTTTTGTTTCGACAGATTAACAAGAAGATTAGGGACAATTTATATAACAATCTAAGAGTTGACACATATTATTAATCTGATTAGTTTAGCATATATTGTTAACTAAGAACAACCATCTTGTTAATCTGATTAGTTTAGCATATATTGTTAACTAAGAACAGCCATCTTGTTAATCTGATTAGTTTAGCATAAATTGTTAATTAAGAACAGCCTGATTGTTAATCAGATTAAATTAATATTTATTAGTAACTAAGCACATGCATATTTTCAATCTGATTAATTATCACGTATAAACAGAATTGCCTTTTGTTGTCTGTCTACTTAGAAATTAAGAATACAATTGTACGATCCTATAGAACAGATCCATAGTATTCTCGATCTGTCAATTAATTGTATATACATAGAACAGATCCATAGTATTCTCGATCCTATAGAACAGATCCATACTATATACTTAGTTGTACGATCTGTCAATTAAGTATATACATATTGATTAACTGATTAATTAGCACATATAATCATAACTGCTTATTGTTAATCTGTTAATCTAGTACATTTTGTTAATTCACTTCATTATTAAATATTGTAAGGGCTAAATAAATAAATAAAGTATTAGTAAAATTCGAAGCTGAATCCAAAGCTTTAATATTATCTTCGTTAATCACAATTTCGAGACAGATAATTAAATTTTGTTGCATCACTATAGATTCCCATACTGTAGAATATCTATAGTTTTAAAATCCTTACATTATTAACTTATTGTTAAATCACAAAATTTGTTGGCACCAAATTTGTGTTATTAGATTCACTTTAATAGTCTCAAAGCCTTGGATACTTCTCGCTGTTCATTTGTTTTATCAGCTTGCAATTTGCTAGTATAATTAAGTGTATTGTTGTATTGTGAATAGCATTACTACCTTCATAACAATATCAAGACTTTTATTAGTTGTGGTGCTAGATATTTCTTAGTATCCATTAAACATTTAGATAAAGGAATAGTTATTGATTTTGCAAATTCCTTAAAAGAAATCTAAAGGTCTTAAAAGGAAAGATAAATTTGGGAACAAGCCTAAAGGGTCCTTCTGTCAACCGGGTGTAAACAGCCCTAAGCGACACGGTATTTAAGCGTCTACGGACCACCGCTAGCTGGGAACCGACTCCTACAGCTAACCCAAGTTAATCAGAACTTGATAGACTAAAGATTTGTTTAGGTTGATTAGCAAAATCATTAAACTATTGTCTAGAACCCGCGATACCTTTATTGAGTAGCTACAGTATTATTTCTGCAGCCTCTAGACTAATATACTTTTAAATCATGACTGGGAAAGAAGAGACCGCTTCTGCAAAGCCGGCCAAGTTTGATGGCACCCACTTCAAAAGGTGGCAGAGTCAGATGAAATTCTGGCTCACCACCTTAGGACTCCTTTCAGCAATTGATGGATCCACACCCAACACGACTGAGTCTGACAAATTTGAGTCCACCAAAGAAGTTTCTGAATCCACTTTGTCATCTCAAACTCCTAAGGAATCCGCTAGTTCCCAAAAACCAAAAACCCCTAAGGAAATAGACTTCCATTGTTTTCATCGAATTCTAAGCGCCTTATCTGACTCCCTTTATGACATATTCTTTGAATATAAAAATGCTAAAGAACTTTGGGATGCTTTAGACGATGAATATGGTTGTGATGATGCTGGAATTGAAAGATTCAATTCTTCAGCTTTCAATAGGTATTTCATGGTAGATAACAAACCGATGAATGACCAAATCCATGAATTCCAAGAATATGTGAGGCATATTCAAGCAAAAGGAACAACCTTTTCTACTGAATATAAGATAGCTTGCCTAATAGACAAACTCCCTCCTTCTTGGTCTGATGTCAAGAAGGAACTCACTCATACTCAAGGTGAGCTTACCTTTGCCCAAGTCCTAAAGAAGATTAGAATAGAAGAACAACTTAGGCTTAGGTCAAACCCTAAAAATGAGTCTAAAGCAAAGGTAAACCTTGTAGTGTCAAACCAAGGCAAATCCAAACCTAATAATCCTCACAAACCTAAGAAAACCTCCTTCAAGAAAAAGAACTTTCAGCCTCATTACCAGAATCACCAAAACCACCAAAACTGCCAATACCAGCAAAACCACAGGACTAGAAACTTCGGTCAGACTCAGGACCAACAAAAGTTTTGTTTGGTGTGTGGAAGAACAAATAATCTATCCTTCAATTGCTTTCATAGGAGGAAGGAACCAATGAAGACTCCTTATAAGGGAAAAGGCTCTACCAAACCAGAAGCCAACATGATTCTAAATGGATCTTCTAGTTCCTTCAGGTCTGTAACTTACCAACCTTCTGTTAATATTTCTTACCATTCTGATGACTGGTGGTTGGATTCTGGAGCTAATGTTCATGTTTCATTTGATCGCTCCTGTTTTTCAAACTATCAGGAATCATGTGGAGGAGGCATAACCCTAGGAGATGGATCAACGGCACAGATTGTAGGAAGAGGAAGAATAGACCTGAAGATGACATCAGGGAAAAATCTAGCTCTTCATGATGTACTTCATGTGCCGTCAGTTAGGAGAAACTTAGTTAGTGGTTCCCTTCTTGTAGCGTCAGGTTTCAAAATTGTAATGGAAGCAAATAAAATTGTATTTTCTAAGAATGAATCTTTTATTGGGAAAGGATATGTAAAGGATGGTCTTTTCATTCTCAGCACTATAAATAAAATATCTGATCCTTCTCCTATTGTTTCAAATATAGAATCTTCCAATGTTTGGCATGGTAGACTAGGTCATGTGAATCTGGGTTCTCTTAAAAGGATGATGAACTTAGATCTTATTCCCAAGTCTCATGTAGATAATAAACACAAATGTGAAATTTGTGTTCAAGCCAAACATTCTAGACTGCCTTTCAAATCTATAGAGAGGAATTCTGATCCTCTAGAACTAGTTCATAGTGATGTTTGTGACTCAAATAGGGTTTTGACCCGAGGCGGTAGGAAATACTTTGTCACTTTTATAGATGACTTTTCTAAGTATTGCTATACCTACCTTCTCAAAACCAAAGATGAAGTTCTAGATAGATTTAAGGTTTTCAAATCCGAAGCTGAGAACCAATTAGAGAAAAAGATTAAGATCCTTAGATCTGATCGTGGCGGAGAGTATACCTCAAACGAAATGACTAACTTCTGTGAAGAACACGGAATAATTCATGAGGTGACTGCTCCTTACTCACCACAGTCTAACAGAGTTGCTGAAAGAAAGAATCGAACTCTGTTAGACATGGTGAATGCCATGCTTCTCAGCTCAGGAGCTCCTGATAACTTGTGGGGAGAAGCCTTATTGACAGCCTGTTACATCCTAAACAGGATCCCTAGTAAGTCAAAGGATAAGACTCCTTATGAATTATGGAAAGGCAGAACGCCTAGAGTCCATTACCTTAAGGTCTGGGGATGTCTAGCAAAAGTAGGAATCCCTGAACCTAAAAAGAGAAAGATTGGACCTAAGACTGTAGATGCTGTGTTCATAGGATATGCCTTAGATAGCAATGCCAATAGATTTTTAGTGACTCATTCTGAAGTAAATGAAATCTCTAATAATACCATCATAGAAGCTAGAGATGCAGTTTACTTTGAGAATATATTCCCTTTTAAAGATAGAATTTCTTCCAACCCCTCCAGTTATTCCCTGCCTCCTTCTACCAGTTCCCATTCTCAGCCTTCTAGCTCTTAACCTGATCAAGACTCAGAACCTAGAAGGAGCAAGAGAGGTAGGATTGAAAGAAATTTAGGAGAAGATTTCTTCACTTATTTGATAGAGGGTGATCCCTCAACTTACGAAGAAGCAATATCTTCTCCTGATGCACCTTTCTGGAAAGAAGCCATCAACAACGAGTACAACTCCATTATGGAGAACAGTACTTGGCATTTAGCAGACCTGCCTTTAGGTAGTAAACCCATAGGCTGCAAGTGGATCTTTAAAAAGAAACTTAGAGCTGACGGTTCAATAGAAAAATACAAAGCTAGATTAGTAGCCAAAGGTTTCACCCAGAAAAAGGGATTAGATTATTTTGACACCTATTCTCCTGTAGCTAGGATTGCCTCTATTAGAACTCTTCTAGCTTTAGCCTCCATTCATGACTTGATAATTCATCAAATGGATGTAAAGACAGCCTTTTTGAATGGAGACCTAGAGGAAGAAATCTACATGGAGCAACCTAAAGGTTTTATTGCTAAGGGTCAAGAAAAGAAAGTTTGCAGGTTAGTAAAATCTCTTTATGGCCTAAAGCAAGCTCCCAAGCAATGGCACAGCAAATTTGATAAAGTTATTTTAGAATATGGCTTCTTACCAAATGAGTATGATAAATGTATATACTCTAAAAATACTGATGGAAGTTGTGTCATTATATGCTTGTATGTAGATGACATCCTTATTCTAGGATCAACACTTGAGTTAATAAATAACACTAAAGATTATTTATCTAGCATGTTTGATATGAAAGATCTAGGAGTAGCTAACCTGATTCTAGGAATGCAAGTATCCAAATCCAAGGAGGGTTATACTCTCTCCTTAATACATTCTATTGAGAAAATGCTAAGAAAATTTGAGTACTTTGATAAGACACCTGCTCGTACTCCTTTTGACAGTAGTATCATTCTCAAGAAGAATGAAGGTTCACCTGTAGAACAACATAGATACTCTCAAATGATAGGTTCTCTTATGTATATATCAAATAGAACTAGACCTGATATTGCATTTGCTATTGGGAGACTTAGTAGATATACTAGTAACCCAAACCGGTCACATTGGTCAGCATTAGAAAGAGTATTTAGATATCTTAAGGGTACTATAGATTACAAACTTCATTATTCTAGACACCCTGATATCATAGAAGGTTACTCAGATGCAAACTGGGTAACTGACTCACATGATGTGAAATCCACAACTGGATATGTCTTCACCTTAGGAGGTGCTGCAATCTCCTGGGGTTCATGTAAACAAACCATCATAGCTAGAAGTACTATGGATTCTGAAATGATAGCTTTGGACACTACGTGTACAGAAGCTGAATGGCTAAGAAATTTGATTATGCATATACCTGTTACTTATATTCCTGTTCCTCCTATTTCCATAAACTGTGATAATAAATCTGTTATAGAACTACTAAAGCATGATTCTGTGAATACTAAGATGAACAGGCACCTGCATCTGCGCTTCAAGTCAATCAAGAGCCTATTAGGCAAATATGTGGTTCTTGACTATATAAAGTCAGAAAAGAACCTTGCAGACCACTTAACAAAGGGTCTGTCTAGGACGTTGATCCTAGAATCATCGAGGGGGATGGGGTTAAGCCCATAAGTAAGTCACCAGCAGTGGCAACCCAACCGAGTCTGACTGGAGATCCCAAGAAGCCGGTTTAATGGGTAGAAACAAGCTGGACTTCGGTGACTATTATGGAACACTGACTCAGAGATTAAATTCTCATAAATTAATGCCCAGGTGGCTGTACGAGGTTGTACAATGATATCCCATCCCTATGGTGACAGTGTTCCTGTGTGATCTGGTTAGGATGAGTTCTAAACTCTTAATAGGTCCAAACATTATTATGTAGGGTTGACTCCGATCACCAACCCTTTGAGGACTTACCTATATGAGAGGTCGTGAAGGCCGCGACTATGGGACAGGGCGATCCCAGACAACTCTCATGAATATGGAAAAGTGCGCATGGCCATTCAAAAGCGCCACCCGATAGACCCAAGAACCTCTAGTGTACTATGTGTGCTATTTTCTGAATCTGAGTCAAGAAGTCTGATTCAAGGCGTAGTCCATCAAGCACTTCTTCAGACAAAGACAATAGTCACTACGTGAGATTCAAGGCTGTAGTCCATCTCATCTATGCATAGTATACTCTTGCCCAGAACTTCTATATCATTACTCTGTTGTTATCACTGCCTTTGAATCTTGGTTTTGGGGGGGGGGGGGATTGTTGGCTGTTTTGGTGCAAACCCAAGATTCCCTCTCTTTTCTTTAGTCCCACATCGGTGGGAAAGACCACCTTGTGAGTGTATATAATGCAAACCACTCTTTATCCCATTGTAGTCTAGTGTGGAGTGGAGAGAACCCGTGGGCCACACGCGCGCGCCGCCGCCGCTGCCCGGCCCGGTTCGGTTCGGTTCGGCGCGCGTAGTGGGCACGGGTGTGCGCGCCCGCATCTGCGGACACGAATGCCGATCCGAAATTGCTCTTCGGGTTCGGGTTGAGATCCAAAACTTATTTTTGCTGTTTATTTTTTTCCTTTGACTAATTCTTCCTGAACGTTGGATCAGTTTTCTCAGATCCGATTTTTCTGGCCTTCTTCTCTCCCAACGTTCACACGTTTGTGTGTATTTATATTCCAAAAACCCTACCGTTTTGCTACTACTGAGAAATACCAAATCCCGCATCATATCCACACAGAAAGTATACTTTCTTTCCTCTTCGCTGCTTTCGCGATCCGCAAGCGCAGCAACCAGTTCCATTCGCTGCTTCCGCTCCTTTCTTTTTCACCGTCGTTCTGGGCAAGGCTAAGTTCGGGTCATCTCTTGACGTTGTGTGCGACAGCGAGACGCCGGTGATATCGGGGGTTTTACCACTAGGAGCATCTGCGAAGCGTCTGCACATAAGACCGCGGATCAACTCTTAGGACAGTGCGAATCGCGCGACTTCCCCATAGGCCGGTAAATCAGTTTTTATTTCTTTTGTTTCGACAGATTAACAAGAAGATTAGGGACAATTTATATAACAGCTAATGTAGCGCCCAAAAAAATCTGAAGAAATAGCTCGGAACTCAGCTGAAAGCTGTTGTAAGACTACTATTGTAGCCTGCTATTGTAGCATTTTTACGCTGTGTAATAAAATAATTTTACCTAACCCTATATATTAAATTCTTCTCTCTCCTATATATCCCATACCAAACCATTTTTTTAGAACTCAAATTCACAGATTTCTTTTCTGTACAGTAATCTTATAACTTCAAAAAAGTTTTACGTGCAACCAAACAACTCCCGTAAAGAACTGTAAAGAACTGTCATCTGTTACTCATACGGATGCAAGAGTGCCTACTGACACAGCTTTAACTTCATTTCTTTTCTGATGTTAAGCCTAAAATACAATATTATTTTATGAAAATTTTCTGGAACAGACCATTTTCGTGATAATTTTGTGGCATTTCCCCTTTGTTTGACCATGTCCTGAATAAATGCACTATTGATCTTGTAGATGGATGAAGTGTTGGCATCAGTTGCTGAAACTATCAAGAACTTTGCGGTGATTTACCTCGTGGACATCACGGAGGTGCCCGACTTCAACACCATGTACGAGCTGTATGATCCATCAACAGTCATGTTCTTCTTCCGTAACAAACACATCATGATTGATCTCGGGACTGGGAACAACAACAAAATCAACTGGGCCATGAAGGACAAGCAGGAGTTCATTGACATTGTTGAGACTGTCTTCAGGGGTGCCAGGAAAGGACGCGGTCTCGTCATTGCACCCAAAGATTACTCCACCAAGTATCGTTATTGATACTGCTAATGTTCTTCAGATACCATGATATTTCTGTACGGTACTTATAATGTGCTTCCCCTGTGAAAACTCGTTCTCATCAAAACTTGTAGATGCTATACTCTTAATGCATGTGAATGTGTGTTGCATATTATTTTACTCATCTATCTAAAGTAAAGATTGGCAACTCCCGAAAGAGCAAGCCAAGTTCAATTGAAGATTCATAAAAGTATCTACAATGGTTTTTCTCAGATATGAGAAAATGGCAAAATGAGAAATAGTAAATATGGAGTTTGTGTGCAACAGTTGTTTGCTAAAATATGAAGAAATTTTTTTTTTAAAAATGATGAGCGGACGGGACATGTTGTCCAGTGTCATCTAAATTTTTTGTAATACTTAAAAGATGATTAAATAAGCTAAAGTACTTAATTAGTGATTAATTTAATTATTAAATTTGTTAATTAATGATTAATTAGTGAAAATGGGGGAAATGTAGAATTTTTTGTAATATTTAAAAGGTGATTAAATAAGTTAAAGTACTTAATTAGTGATTAATTTAATTATTAATTTTGTTAATTAGTGATAATTAGTGAGTAGTTAGTGAAAATGGGGGGAATGGCATGGATGGGGCAACAAGCAAAATTTTGCTTTGAATGGTACAACATGTATTGACCGAGGGTTTTTTTTTTAAAAAAATAAAATAAAATTTCTTGGACGGTACAACATGTACTGTCTGATCGTTTTGAAAAAAACGAACCAATGTGGATCTCATTTTGCCAAAAAATGGCAAAAATGGTAAAATGAGAAACTATTGTGGATGCTCTAAGCGGTGGATTACTATTATAAGATGTTGGAGAATTCAGAACTTTATGCCCTCCTTTAATGAAGAAATTCTACGGCAGGCAAAGAGTATTGGATCTCCTAAAAATTTGTGCCCTCGGTTGTTTGCCGTGGTGTAGAGCAGCATGTTGGCCTTGGTTTTGAGGAGCATATGAGACGCAACTTTTAAGACCTACATGTATCTTTGTCATTTTTTTAGAAAATTTTCACGCCCATATTTCCAACTATTTTTCTTAGTTGTACTTTTTTTAAAAATAGAAAAGATATAACATGGTTATCCAGTTTCATTGAAAGACAATTTAACAAAAGAAATCTCTATGGCTACAGCCGGTTTAAAAAAATAACAATTTTTTTTTAAAGAAATCTCCAAATACATGGGAGAGAGTTTATACACTAATTCAAAAGCAAAACAAGAAGAAGAAAAAAAAGATAAAACTTATTGTAGCATAATTTAAAACTCCGAATATCTTTTAAAAAAATTAAGAGCAATCTCCAGTTGTAGTATCGGCCCAAGGAAGATCACAAGGATAACATCAGTCACGGTCCCTATTCCACCCAACGTCGGTCCAAAAAGAACCGAAACTTCCTGGTCCCTGTTTCGACCACGTAAGTCGTAGAAGAAATTACGTAAATTCTACCAGCCACCCAATCTAACATGAGTACGTAGTTTCTTCAGAAACTTCTAACACACCGATCGATCTTTATTCGTTTCCTTTGTACCTCAAGTTGTGGTTGTGCTGTTTTCTTGTGAGAGATCAAATTCTGTTTCTGTGAAGCCCACGTCCTCCCTTTCAAGTACTGCATACTCAGTCAACACCCAAAACATATATATCTCTCTCTCTCGCACACACGCACACACACGCACACGAATCATACATTGTCATTTTCTTCCAAAAACGATCACAACAAAACTCCAACCAACCAATGAATGACAAGAACAAGGAGCCAAACTGGCTACTTAATTTCCAAGTGCGTTCCTTCATTACCCCCACGCGTGCGTGCGTGTGTGCGTGCGTTCGTTCGTTCATTAAAATGAACGGTCCAACAACTTGTTCAAATTTTGGACACTTCTTAATTTATTTATCACACTTTTTTTTTTTTTACATGGAAACTACCTACTAGTTTCAGCCGTTCAGGCGCTCTCTCTCTATATATTCCTCATTCTCATATAGTTGTCTTCACAAATCACAACTGTTTTAGTTAAATTTAGGACCCTCCAGTCTCAATACCCCTATAGAGAGCAGACACTCTCACATTTTCCTTCTTTGTTCAAATGGAAAGAGCTAACAGCAGCATGAGATTTGTGACAGAAGTTGCTCCTCAGAAGCTGGTGAGCTTGGTGGATATAAAGCTCAAGGCATGTAAAATTGTACTGGAAACGATTGCTGAAGAGGACGGAGATGATGATTTCGGCATGGAAAAAACTCAATCTTCGTCGTTTGAGAGCATCCCTTTTGAGTTTGATGATTTCTTGAATGAGATGACAGTTAGAGATTGAGGACTGAGTAGTAGGACCTTTTTTTTAAAAAAAAAATTATTTAAGAGGGGTGTTTAGGATTTGTAAGTAGAGGTTGAAATTTGGTATCAAACAATAATATGTGCCTCAATTTGTGTACTCTTTTTTTTCTTCTTCTTTTTTTAGGGGAAAGGTGGAACACCGCCGCCCTGTTTCATTAATAAGGATTTAATAAAACAACCTCATAGTGCTGGGAGAAAGCAAGAGAAAACATAGCAGAAAATAAAACATAAACTTCTAATAAATGCTTGGAGGGTGGGACAAATCCAAAAGAAGTACAACCTAACAAGTACGGAAATAAAACAAGTACACACTTAGCGGTCCTTCCAACAAAAAAAACATTGCAATGTAAGGATCTAGAAGCCGTCTCGCTGCTCAGTCCAGGGTGGGCCGAACTCAACTTCCTCGCCGTCATACTCGTCAACCTGGAAAGCTCTGACGATGCTCCCTCTCGGACCTGTAGCAGGAGCTGTAGCCCAAAAAGAGATCAGATGCATGATATGAGTTAGATTACCAGAAGTACTATTACTAGTCCCACGAAAGTAAAAGTTATTTCTGTCAAGCCATAAAACCAAGGTCATAGTAGCGATGACAATGTACCACGCCTCTTTCATCTCATGCCGAATAGCGGCAAATTTAGGACCCACCCATAAATCTTCATAACTGTTGAGGTATTCAAACGTGCCCAAGGCCCTCAGAACCTCAACCAGCGTTGCCTTACTCTGCTGGCAACCAATGAATAGATGGTTCAGTGATTCTGTATGAGAGTTGCAAAATCCACAAGTGGTCGTAATGTTCGGTTGTCTTTTGGACAAGTTCTCTCTAGTGAGGATGGCATTGTTGAGCACCAACCATTGGAATACCCTGACCTTAAGGGGCGCTGTAATACCTCAAAATTTTTAAATATTGTTTTTAAGATTAATAAGTGAATTAAAATGATTTTTGGTGATTTAATAAATATTTTTCTGAAATTTACCTTTTTACACGTGCAAAATATGTGCAAATATTTTCTTGAGAAGTTCAAAGTCAGAAACTATTTTGGAGAAAACCATTATTTATCATGAGATATTATTTTTGAATTTTCTGAATTTTTCTGATGATTATTTGACCTATTTGTAAATATTACAAAAAGATGGACTTTTGAGCAAAATTACCACTTTGAGTGAAAACTCCAGATTTTTAGATTTTTGGGTTGAGCTTGATGCCTAGTCAATACAGAGGTAAAGAGTTACCTTTTTTTAAAAATAAATTTGGTTTATTTTGCAAGTTTTGATAAAGAATGGTCTTTTTGCAAAATTGCCACTTAGAGGGCAAAAAGTACAATTTCGTTTCCTGGATTTTTAAAACAGTGTCGGCTAATATTAGGGTGGTTGTTCTTATTTTTAAATCTCAATTAAGATGGTTTTATCTAATTTCCAAGTATAAGGATTTATATATGTAAAGATATATTTAAAAGAGATATTTTACAAATCTATTCACAAACTCTAGATACCCTGATTTCCGACCTATTAAAGGTGATGTGCAGCGTCTCTTTGCTGCACAACACAAAGGGTTTTCTTTATTATTATTTTCTTGGAATATCATAGCGAGGATCTTGGTTTTCTTGCGAAATAAAGAATTTTCTTATTCTCTTTATTATCTTCGGTTGACTCTTCAAAAAGGTAAGTGACATATGTTTGTTCTTGTATTTTTCTAAGCATGTTGTATGTGATGCTTATCTATTAGAAATCATGTTAGGGGTTGCATGAAGGTATAGTGAATTTTGATGAGTAGATGAACTAAAGAAATTGAATCTTTTCATGAAACTATGTTTTTAATGAATTAAAACCCTAATTGATGAATTGAGATTTGTTAAGAACTTAATAGAAATCATGAGTAAGTTGTTTTCCTTCATATACTTGCTGTTTTGATTTTATTATAATGAGTTGCATGATGGTATTGTACAAGAATGAACAAAAGTGGATCCTTACTATGTGTGTTTCTGTTGAGGCTTTGATGAGTAGCAACTTGATTGATTGCAATGTTATGGTCACCTATTATTCATGAGTATGCTGATGTGAGACGGTGTATATGTGGCTAATGAATTGTAAGGGGAGCTATCAAATTAAAAGATCAAGTTTTGAGTAAAAGATTGATTTTGAATTTTTGGGCATGTGCATGTTTCAGCCAAAAATAGCCTGGGTGGGTTTTATGAAATTTTGAGTTAAATATGCGTGGTTTGATACTGAATTAAATTAAGAACATTATATCACATACATACCATAAATTCTTGATGTTTACTGGTACAAATATGCACACATACACTTATATACATATATATGCATATGAACACTATTCACTGTTCTTAAGATATTGTATGTTTTGTGAAGTTGTATATATATATATATATATATATATATATATATATATATATATATATATATATATGGGAGCCCTTCGGTTTAGAACTAATTTTGGTGAGAACTCCGTGAGAACTCACGAAGTAGACCCCCCATGAAAAATCCGAACCGACCATCTCGTTCTACATGCCTTAGATAGCATAACATAAAGAATTCAAATAATTTGAAGTTCGTTTGCTCATCCTTCAAATGGAGTAAAATTTTCAGCCATACAATTTTGCGATGATGTAAATCATGGGAAAACGAACTTCAAATTATTTGAATTCTTTATGTTATGCCATCTAAGGCATGTAGAACGAGATGGTCGGTTCGGATTTTTCATGGGGGGTCTACTTCGTGAGTTCTCACGGAGTTCTCACCAAATTAGTTCTCAACCGAAGGGCCACCTATATATATATATATATATATATATATATATATATATATATATATATATATATAAGCTATCTTGTTGTTCTTGAAGGAAAAAAATGAGTTGTGTGAGTTTTGTGGAAGTTTTCGAGTTGAATTTGAGTTATTGGTACTGAAATAGTTTTGAACACTATAACACTTCTGGTCGATGAGATTTCGATGTTTTAAACTGATGCAAATACACACATATACACACTTACACATATATAGGCATATATTGACGTTTTAAAGGAATTTTGTGAAAACTTACTCTTTTATGGATTCGAGATGATTTTGATTTATTTTATAAACTCCTATATGTTATACAAGTCATATTTTAGCATCTCAGAAAATTTATTTTTGGTTTCACAAAGTTTAATCAAGTATCAGTCGAAATGTGCACAAAGCTTTGAACTAGCTGTATAGCAGCCTACGGTCGACCACACGGTCGACCGACATTCTTTATTTTTGGGAATTTCAATAGGATGGTCGACTGCCATTATTTTGCACTATTTTGACAGTCGACCGCACCTGCTGTTTTGGATTGTTTTATTGAGTTTTCTTCGAACGATTATTTCTTCGAGCTTATGGATTATTGATCTACTGTTGTAGATGATGTTTTGCTACAGATTACAGTATTTTACAGAGAGTATTATTTTGTTTATAATAAAAATTAAATTATTTCCTTATGACCTTATAAAGGGATATATATGTGGTTTTCGAAGGAATTGATGTTTTGTGATATTCTACGACTTCAAATTTCTGCTATTTAATGGATTTAATACTTTATTTCAATTCTGGAATTTATGAGTACATTAAAGAAATTTGGATTTGTTGACTTTAAGAAGTTTTCTTAATATAAGAATTTTGATAATAGAAGTATGATTTTTAATGAAAGTTTTGGTAATTATGGTTGAGTTGTGAGTCTCCAGAGATGGGTGGGACCCTAGTACACCCGCAGTTGAGATTTTTGTGATTTGGCCAGTTGTGGCTTCGTTGTTGATCAGTTGAGTTATGTAATACCCTAGATCTTGAGCGAACAGTCGACTGTTAGGGTTAGCAGTCGACTGGTCTGTGTACAGTCGACTGGTGTGTGTAGCAGTCGACTGCTACACGGGATTTGTGAAAGGATTGTGGAATATAGTCCCATATCGGGAATTTGCGAAGATAAATTGAGTATAAATACTATTGCCGAGGATCAAGAGTCACCAATTCGGTTAACCACCTTTTGAGAGGCAGCCTGTGGTGGGCAGTGGAACTACATAGTATTTATAATTTGTCTGAGCATTGGGGCGGGGCGTTACAATTGGTATCAGAGCCGACTTTCGACACCGGTGCTGAGATTCATTGATCTCCGGGATCGGGTATACTCTGCGGTGTTGAGAGTCACAGGTAGTGATTGATAGCTGGGTATCCGATCTGCGGTGTTGAGAGTGATTGATCTACATCGGCTAGAAAGGGCGGTCCTACACGAGATGTGTGCCCTGTGCTCAGCGAGGACGCTGATCCCTAAAGGGGGGGTGTATGTAATACCCTAGATCTTGAGCGAACAGTCGACTGTTAGGGTTAGCAGTCGGCTGGTCTGTGTACAGTCGACTGGTGTGTGTAGCAGTCGACTGCTACACGGGATTTGTGAAAGGATTGTGGAATATAGTCCCATATCGGGAATTTGCGAAGATAAATTGAGTATAAATACTATTGCCGAGGATCAAGAGTCACCAATTCGGTTAACCACCTTTTGAGAGGCAGCCTGTGGTGGGCAGTGGAACTACATAGTATTTATAATTTGTCTGAGCATTGGGGCGGGGCGTTACAAGTTAAGTCTGGTAGGGTACACCAACTCTGGGATATTCGAAATTAATTAATTAACTTAATTAGATAAGGACATGCACTAGACGGTGATATGATGAAATGAGTGCAGACATGGGTTACGGACCTCAGTATGGCTTGCGGTGTGCGATAATCCCCAGAATTATCGAGGTGTGAGTGAAATAGTCTCCGAAATTACCTGCGGTGTGGGATTGATCTCCGAAATTATCGGGGTCGAGGCGACGCTCATGGGGTATTCGTGTGATGAGGCGCCATAGCTTGCGATGTGGGGTATTCTCGATGATTCCCAGGTGTGAGTGAAATTGTCTCCAAAATTATTTGTGGATAGAGATTGACCTTCGAAATTATCGGGGCATAGGCTAATACTCACAGTTTATCTAAATCTCGTAGTAGTCATAGTAGTGGGAGTAGTTGCATAACAAGGAATCTAACCCTATAAAGTGGAGAACGATAAGGGCTTGCACCGGACCTATGTAGAGTGGGATGCATAGAATCCGAAAAGTGTGCATTAGAGAGACAACATATAGCAGTGTGTTTTTCTTGACTTATTTTTATGCATGTTTGTTTTCTGTTTTCCTACACTTGACACTTAGTCTAGTTTCACTCGATGTTTTCATGTTTTATTTACCGTTATTTCATATTCTTTTCGTTACTACTGTTGATATATGTTGTTCATGACTTTATGATTTATTCATGTTGTATTTTTTTTGATGTCACTCGCACCCTTATGGCTAACCCCTGTAGTTTTTGGGGTTAGGGTTATCTCTAGCCTCATGTTTTACAGGTAGGTACCTATAGCATTGGGATTTGGATGCATGAGATAGAATGATGTTGTGCCTTATGTAAATTGTAAAAGAATAAGTTGTAAAAGAAAGAATTTGTAATTCAAGGTGTTTAATTTTTCGCTGTGCTTTGTAAAGAATTAATATAATAAAAGTTGAAAGCTTTATCTGTGTTTTGGCTATATTTACTATTATAATTGAGGTTGATGCTGGTGCCACGTCTTTCCGAGATATTATATTGAAAATTTGGGGTGCTACAGGTGCCTTTACCTTCCAGAAGATCGTAGCCCACTTAGGTCTACATCGCCGGAAGTGGATACGGTTGTATAAAGACAGGACCGAAAAAGATCCTTTACTCTCCAAACTTCACGACTATCTATATGGGCCGTGTGAGCACTTCACCTCGGCCTGCGTGATATATTCTTGGAGGGCTCCTAGTCTTACGGTAAGTGCTGGACTAAGGCACGTACGAAAGGATGGTTTCCAAATTCCCCTCCTCCACATTTTGGCCATAAACGTATGTGGATGGGATGCTAGCTCGTATATGTCCGGAAATCTTTCTCTAAGGGTGTGGGCAACACACGATTTGTCCCACCAGAATTTGGTCTACTGGCCATTGCCTATAAATGATGCAGTCGCCATGCAGAATGGTTCATTAGCTTTAACAATCCCTTTCCAGAACCAAGAAACCTTAGAGCCCACCCGGAAGCCTAAATTTCTCGTTCCTTTCTATTTAAAGTAAGAATGAATGAATTCGATCCAGCCTTTGCCATTACGATGGAACAGTTTCCACCACTATTTGCCTAACAAGGCAAGGTTCATGTCTCTGAGGTTGATAATGCCTAGCCCGCCATGCGATTTTTTCATGCATGCTTTTTTCCATCTGATCTGATGACAGCTTTCCTTATCCGTGTCAGCACCTTTCCAGAGGAATCTCTTCCAGATGCGATCAATTCTCGGGATCACCCATTTTGGTAATTCGAAGAAGGACATGCAGTAAGTAGGTAGGTTAGAGAGGACCGGGTTGATAAGGACCACTCTTCCACCAAGGAATAGGGATTTTCCTTTCCATCCTGCCAATCGACCCTCTACTCTATCAATGATCGGAAACCAGTCCGACTTCTTTAGTTTACCCGATCTAAGAGGTAGGTCCAGGTATTTGATAGGGAATCCCTCTCTCTGACAGTTAAGGATGGTAGCGTGTGTTTCCGCATCTGTATCAGAAAGAGTGACAGGGACCAGGGCACTCTTATGGAAGTTAACATTTAATCCAGACCATGCCTCAAAGTAGTAGAGGGTTCCCTTAAAGCAGATCATTTCTGCCAAGTCCCTGTTACCGAATAAAATCGTGTCATCCGCATATTGCAGAATCGTACAACCCAGCCGGTTCCTACTGCATCACAGTTGCTTACAATTGTCTAACATGGATTTAAGCACATCCGCAATAATGGTGAACAGAAGGGGAGAGAGAGGGTCCCCTTGACGCAACCCTTTCTTACAGGGGAAGGGAAGATCTGTTATTCCGTTGACCGAGATGGATATTTTACTTGTAACCAAGGAGTGTTTGATCCATCTGATCCATCTGTCAACAAACCCTCACCCCTTGAGCGTTTCCAATAGGCATTCACAATCCACCGAATCATACATTTTCTTAAAGTCTAACTTCAGAAGGTAGCTCTTATCATTTGTAATATGACATTAGTGAATCACCTCTTCGGCAGTGGCCACGCAGTTGAGAACACACCTCCCCCTTATAAAACCAGATTGTTCGCGATTAATTAAACCATCCATTATCTTCCCTAGATGATTGGCTAGGATCTTGGAGATAATCTTAACCGAATAGTTGATGAGGCTAATGTAGCGCCCCGAATTTCCAGTATGATATCTCAGAAATACGTGGCCCAATTCCTAGCATCAACTTCAATTGCAATAGTAAACATAGCCAAAAACACAGATAATTTTTATTTTAACTTTTATTACATCACTTGTTTACAAAACACAACGGAATACAAAACACCTTGAATTACAATCTTTCTTTTACAACACTTTCTTTTACAATTTACATAAGCTCTATTATCATTCTGGCACAAGCATCCAAATCCCAAGCTATAAGCACCTACCTGTAAAACATGAGGCTAGAGATAACCCTAACTCCCAAAACTACAGGGGTTAGCCATAACGGTGTGAGTGACATCAAAAGAAAAGCAACATAAAGAAAGCATGAAACAGAGAGTCATAAGCAACATGTGCTAACAGCATGAATAAATGAAATAAAAAATAATAATTAGATAAAACATGAAAATATCAAGGAATATAAAATAGTAAATAGTAAGACATGAAAATATCAAGTGAATCTAGACTAAGTGTCAAGTGTAGGAAAACATGCATAAAACCAAGTCAAGAAAACATCAATGCTATATGTTGACTCTCTAATGTATACTTGTCGAATTCTATGCATCCCACAATACATAGGTCCGGTGTAAGTCCTTATCGTTATCCACTTTATAGGGTTAAATCCCTCGTTATGTAACTAATCCTACTACGGTGATGGAAAATAAGATCCGGAATACTCCGTGAATAGGCATCACAACCCTCAACGCGCGAGCATCATGTAAGAATAGTTCAACAATTGGAGAATTACCTCCGAACCGTGTACCCCACGAATAGGCTTGTGAGGCCCTCAACGTGCAGATACACTGGGTACATTCCGTGAATAGGCCCGCCGACCCTCGACACGCAAATGCACCTTACATGCTCCGTAAATAGGCCTGCAGACCCTCGACACGCGAACATACAAATGTCCTCTCAAGACAGAACAACAAACAGTCTTGGAACGCATCCGTTGGACTAACAAACCAAGAGCATATACTTACGTTTTCCAAGTTCCATCACATCTTGTAACGCCCCGCCCCAATACTCAGACAATTTTATTATTTTTAGAATACAAATTAGATACTATGTAGTACAACTGCCCACCACAGGCTGCCTCTCAAAAGGTGGTTAACCAATTAGGTGACTCTTGATCATTGGCTAATTATATTTATACTCAAATTAGTTTTTGTGCACCTCCCATGTGGGACTAAATTTCTCAATCTTTCTCTCAAATTCCCTCAAATCCCGTGTACACAGTGTATATGTTATTCAGTAGCAATCGACTGCTAGGTATACCAGTCGACTGTTCGCTGCTGAAATACGGGGTATTATATACACCCCACCTTTAGAAATCAGCGTTCTCGCTGAGTACAGGGCACACATCTAGTGTAGGATCCGCCTTTCTAACACCCTACCTATCTAGAGAATCATCTCCCTGCCTATCCGGAGAATTACCTCCCTGCCGTGTACCCCACGAATTGTGCAGATACACCCGGTGTCGAAAGTCAGCTCTGATACCATTTGTAATGCCCCGCCCCAATACTCAGACAATTTTATTATTTTTAGAATACAAATTAGATACTATGTAGTACAACTGCCCACCACAGGCTGCCTCTCAAAAAGTGGTTAACCAATTAGGTGACTCTTGATCATTGGCTAATTATATTTATACTCAAATTAGTTTTTGTGCACCTCCCATGTGGGACTAAATTTCTCAATCTTTCTATCAAATTCCCTCAAATCCCGTGTACACAGTGTGTATGTTATTCAGTAGCAGTCGACTGCTAGGTATACTAGTCGACTGTTCGTTGCTGAAATACAGGGTATTACACATCTCCACTAGTGTCTGTCCGTAAATTGGTTATTATTAAAACACAAAAATCCTCATCTCTAGAGTTAGTGTATCCTGCCGTGTAACACCCCGAATTTCAAATAAGGATAAATTCGAGATTTCACAGGATCTTTACTTCACTTCGTACAATTTTACAAGGAATTTAAAAACTTTTTATTCACAATACATCAGAGTTTCTTTACACTTGGATTTTACACAGCGGAAGACTGAAAGATTACAATAATGAAAAACAACTTGTATAACTTTAACATCATTTGCAACATCTTTAACTTCTAAACAGCAACAACATATCCACTTTATAACTCCATGAATGATCCTTTACCTGCATATCAATCTGTGGGCACGTCAGTTATTTACAACTGACGAAATGTTATACACGGCTATCCTCTCTATGCCGGGAATAGTATAACGATCTCATACTTTAACAAATCAACAAAAAGATTGAATGAACAAGTAAAGTGTCCAAGGTGATTATTCTAAACATAAGTGTATGTCATGCCTTAATGCCTAATGCACACATTTCTATACTAGGATGACACTAATGCACACTTGTTCGGATTCTATGCATCCCATACTACATAGGTCCGAGGGCAAGCGCCTACGTACTCCACACTGAAGGGTTCGATCCCTCGCCATGAGACTACCCAGTAATAAAACAAGTTTTAGAGTTATTTCACAGATACGGATCTCAGCCTCCCTGGCTTATATTAACAGATCCCAGCCTCCCTGGCTATTATATCGTGATGATAATCCCGTAAATGCCCTTCTAGCCCCAGTATATACATATTCTTTGGAGTATGGTAAACATCCGTCGACTACCCTAAGTCCCGGATAAAATACAGTCCATCTCCTATGGGGCAACCACAGTCCACCAACTGAGTCTATAGCCACGGAGATCCACCGCCGACTATATAGAAGCACCCATTTACGTTTGCACAAGTTTATCACATCTTCACTTAAGTGCCTAATTATTTTTAGTTCAAGACATGAATATGTTATCACCCTAGAATCAGTTTTACCTCATACCGGATTTATTCACAAAATACGAGATCGCCCGACGGCATTATCTCAAAATCATATCAATTCTTTCTATCAAAATTACCGGTAACCGAAGTCTTACTAATTCTTAATCATAATCTTTCATGTACAAGAAACATGGGTACACATACCCTTTTGTAATCATGTCTTAAACTTATATAATTTCATCTTTCAATTCACTTCACAAAAAATAATCAAATCTTGTCTTAACACTTATCCACAAAGTAATCATTTCATAGTCTTGCCACTATTCATGATCATAGTAAATAATAATTCATTCAAATTTCAAATTCATACGATGTCTCAATTCAACACGATTCAATGTCTCATCTTTAGCACTAAACATGATTTACTCATTCACAAAAAAAAATCTTTCATGATCTCAAAAGTCACATAACTCAACCATATTGCATTTCTAGAAATAAAGAGATTTCAATTCACCCTAAATCATTATTTTGTAAATTAAAAGTCATGCTCTTTACTAATACTTTTGTAGTCATTTATTTTTTTCTTCCTATCTCAAATCCTCGTTAAAACTTATCAATTACACAAAAACAATCTTTAAGAATAAATTCTTAATTTTTGTTTTATGAATACTAAAATCTTCTCAAAATGAAACACTTTTGAAAGTTTTTACCAAACTGGCCCACTTTCGAAACTATTTACCAAATTAACCTACTCACTATCAAAATTGCAGGTCTAGTTCAACGGAACTTTTTACCAAACTGACCCACTTTTGAAACTATTTACCAAATTGACCGACTCACTATCTGCTCTGTTCGTTTTACAAAAAAAATGTGAGACATGAAATAGTTTATTTGGTAAAAACTAATTTCTACTTAATTTCAACTTAATTTCAACTTCACTTCACTGTCTTTACTTCTACTGTCACTAGCTCTTTAGACTTACTTTCAAATAGTTTATTCTCACTAATAGACATGAAATTTCATTTTCATCTAAAGCAACACAACTATATATCTTACCAAATAAAATCAATAGTATCAATTTCACTTTAAAAGAATTTATTTGCTCATCAAAAGAAGAATTTGTAACAAGTGTTCATACAATCAATAATTTCTTCATTCATGATTATTAGTGCATGGCAAAATAATCAATTATTTCGTTTCTCATTTATCACTAACAAGTTATAATTTAATCTACTAATCATAACATGATTCACTATTATTCACCACATCCAATAGCATAGATTGTTCTAATTTATCATAATCAAAACTACTCATTCATGCACACACAAGCATGGATTTGTTCTACATTTATCATATCAATTTTATCTATACTATTCATTTAACATATTAGCATGTACATTCTAAAAAAAATTTAGAAAGTAGGAGAACACCCACCTTATAGAGGCTTGACAATGGAAGAGAGTGAACACCTCTTCTAGCTCCAAGACTCCTAGCTCTTCTCCTCCTAGCAATGGCCTCCAAGCACAACACTCTCTTCTCTCTTTCTTTTCTTTCTCTTGATTTTCTATTCTTTTTGGTGTGTGAAATGAGAAGAAGAGAGGTGCTATTTATAGGGTTTGTAGAGGGTTCAATTTGCAAAATTACCCACCTAATAAATTCTATTTTTAATTCTCCAACTCTTCACATTTCATAACTCTCAAACTCCCACCTTTTGGTTTGTCCACCTCTTCACATTTGTAACTTCCATAACTTACAACTCTTCTCATCCCCACTCTCTCACACTAATTCTCTCTCTCTCTCCCAAAAACCAAACCGGCCTCTACTTGGATTCCATCCGGGTTAACCTTGTGCATGTGAATGCAGCACACTTGCACACAAATGTGCTTTGTTGCTTCACTCAAGTGGCCCACCTTTCAATCCATTTCCATTTCACCTATTACAAATACAGTCCCAATCTTCTAACGTGGGCCCCCACTCCAAATAAGCCATACCAACACAACAGCACTAGTGTTCAAGAACCCGTGGGCCCATTCTTAATTTCCTTTCATCTCATCTTAACAACATACAAACTATCACATAAATATATCAACCCATATATATATCACTGTGTAGTATACATATACTATACCTTATACATTTATATTATATAATATATATTTTATACTCTTTTGAAAACTACGGGGGTTACACACACTCCGGAATTTATTTTGAAAAACAGTTTACCGAAAACACGTGCGTCGCACGTAAAATACCGAAATAGAAAAATTGACTTTATCAACGGAAAAATGTTAAATACAATATAAGAAAAATTATTTATTAATTTATACATTCTATGACGTAATTACTACGTGCGTAGGAAACACGTGCATCGCACGTAAAGTATCAAAATGCGAAAAATTAATTTTATTGATGAATTTTTTTTAAATATAATCGAAAACAATATAAGAAAAATATATTTACTAATTTTGTGTATTTCATGATGAAATCGCAACACGTAAAAAGCACGTGCATTATACGTGCAGAAGGTCGAAAAATGCATTTTAATCAAAACAAGGGAAAAACAAATTTTCGTTTTATAAAATAGATTTAAATAAAAATAAATAATTTAAACCTATAGAAAATATTATACGTAGTGGTGGAAGCACGTGCATCAAAACACGTAAAAAGCACGTAAATCCCAGGGATTAAATATTATATTTTAGTTGACTAAAATTAATATGAAAAATGTATAAATAGTACGAATCCAAAATATGTAGTGAAATACATTACAAAATATACGTGCGTAACACCCAGGGACAAAATTGTAATTCTAATTTTGCGGGGTGTTACATGCCGGACTTAGTTTCACAAAACAACCCCAATGACCCCAACTAGTCAAAATCCACAAAATCTCATCTACTTGTTCACAGGACTCCTACTCAACTCCTAGAGATTCATAAAATGAACATCAACACAAAACTTTCAATAAAACTCACAAATCCATCATAAAAACAATTATATGAAGAAACTTCTTAAATTAACAAAATCCAAAACTATATGATGTACTCATAAAATTCCAGAATCCAAATAAAATATTAAATCCAGCAAATTATATTTTGAAGTCGTAGAATATCACAAAACATCAATTCCTTTGAAAATCACATATAACTCTCTTTATAAAGTCATAGACAAGCAATTTAATTTTTAATACAAACAAATTAATACTCTCTGTAAGATACTGTAATCTGTAGTAAAGACATCATTTAAAATAGTAGATCAATAATCCATAAGTACGAAGAATTAGTCGTTTAAAGAAACGAAGAAAAACTCAATAAAACAACTCAAAACAGCAGGTGCGGTCGACCTTCGTGACAGTTGACCTTCATTTTAGTTCAAAAATGGACAGTCGACCTCGCAGTCGACCGCCAGCTGCCATACAGCCAGGTTTGAAGTTTTGTGCATGTTTTCGACCGATACTCGATTAAAACTTGTAAAATCAAAATCTAATTTCCTGAGATGCTTAACATATCTTATATAACATGTAGGAGTTATTAAGTCACATCAAAACATATCAAGATCTCAAAAAAAGAAATTTTTCACAAAAATCCTTCAAAGCAGTCAATATATATACACATATGTTCAAACAAGGATTTAAGCATCAATATAGCATAAAAAATTCACCAAATAGGAGTAGGGTATATTTCAAAACCATCTCAGTATCAAAACCATCGAAATCCAATCAAACTCCATCAAAACTCATAAAAACTCTCAAAACAGTGGATTAAGAATGTGAAGGTGTGTGTATGTGTGTTTGTGTAATTGTGCATCAGTTAATTATTGTGAATCCACTGTATATACGTAGTATATTGTTTCCAAACAACCTCAGTGTCAAACAACCCAGATCCAAATCAAGATTTTCACAAAAATGCATCAAAGCAACCTTCGGCCTGCACACTACATACCCGAAAAGCAAAACCCCTCTTTTTACTTCAAAACTTAATCTTTTTGATCCAACAAATCATTCTATAACTTGTTATACACATACCCAATCACTTACATCAACTACTCATGAACATATGCACTCACAACATGCAAATAATCAAAATTTTAACCATCGCAAGTCAAGAGCAGGACAACATATGCATACACAGTAGGGTTCTTCTTTTAAATCAAATTCTTGTTTACTTTTCATATAACAACATCATGCAACTCAACATATAATATTCAAACAGCAACAATAGAATTAAATGCATCCTACTCATGATTTCTATTAGGTTCTTTAGTAATCACAATTAATCAAATTAGGATTTTGGTCATCAATAGTATAGTTTCAAATAAAGATTCAATTTTTAACTTATCTACTCATCAAATTCATTATATCTTCATCCAAACCCGAATATATTTTCTAATAGAAAAATCATCACATACAACATGCATAGAACAAAAGAAAACAAAAACATGTCACTCACCTCTTTGAAGATTCAACCGAAGAAAAATAAAGAATAAGAAAAATCCTCCTTCGCAAGAAAACCAAGAATCCTCGCTTGAAAACTCCAAGAAAATAGCAATAATAAAAATCTTTGTGTAGCACAGCAAGAGATGGCTGCACCCTACTCTTAAATAGGCCGGAATTATAGGTTTTTGGGTTTCGTAAATAGATTTGTAAAATACCTCTTTTAAATATACCTTTACATATATAGACCCCTATACTTGGAAATTAAATAAAACCAACTTAATTGAGTTTATATAAAAAAAACCTAATAGTCAGCCGGTACTGTTTTGAAAACCTAGAAAAACGAATTTGCACTTTTGCCCCTCTAAGTGGCGATTTTGCGAAAAGACCCATTTTCATCAAAACTTGTAAAATTAACCAAATTTGTTAACACAAAAAGTAAACTCTTTACCTCTGAGTTGACTAGGCATCATACCCAGCCCAAAAATCTGAAAATCTGGAGTTTTCACTCCAAGTGGTAATTTTGCACAAAAGTTCCACTTTTTTGTAATATTTGCAGATAGGTCCAATAAATATTAAAAAAATCCAGAAACTTCACAAATAATATTTAATAATAAATAATGATTTTTCACAAAATAATTTTTGACTTTGAACTTCCCAAGATGCCATTCACGACCACAATGATAACAATCCTACGCCTTCCGAGGCTTGGTGCATGCTGCCTGATAATGACTTGCCTCTCCACAGTTGAAACAAGTCATGCCTTGAATTGCGGGTGCCTTCTGCACTGGCCTACTGAACTTGCCCTGCTTCACTGGGAACTCTTTCCCACTCTGACTAACTGCTGGCCTCTTGCACCTGTTGCAGGTCTCCTGCTTCTTCTGGAACTGATCCATATCCTCTTCTATCATAGCTGCTCTCCTGACCAGCTTATCAAACCTCCCGATGCCCAATGGAATCATCTTTGACCTCAAATTTGGCCTTAAGCCCTGCACATACTTCTTGGCCTTCTTTGCTTCGTCCACAATCAGCTTTGGTGCATACCTTGACACCTGAGCGAACTTAGTCTCATATTCATGCACTGTCATGCTGCCTTGCTGCAGATTCAAGAATTCTGTTGCCTTCTTCTCCTAAATATCCAAAGGAAAGAAACGATTCCTGAACTCATCTAGAAAATCCTCCTAAGTCACTTGCTAATCTCCAAACGTCCTCTTCACTGACTGCCACCAGACGCCAACATCCTTCTCTAACTGCATAGCAGCCAATTTCACCTTATTTACTGCTGGAGTTTCCAAGACTTCGAAGATCATCTCCAATTGTCTAATCCAATCATCAGCCTTATCTGGATCAGACTGCCCCTTAAACACAGGCGGCTTCATTCGCTTGAAGGACTCAACTTGCTTGATCGGATCAACATTAATAAACATTGGTCCAGCCCCTTGATTCTGATTCTGATTCTGCGCCATATTAGCAGCCATGAATGTGTTCAAGGTCTGATACACCCTAACAATCTCAGTCTTAAGGTCAAGTTTAGCCCCATGGGAACCTTCTGCCCCATCACCATTACCACCATTCCTGATCCTGGGTCCTGCCATTCTACTGAATACTGCAAAATGAGGGTAAATTCAGAGCATCACAACACAACTCATATTCACATCAATACCCTATGGCAAAACCCCAACCATAACCCAAACCAAAACACCATGTTCTAACTCTATGTGATACTTACACTCTAATGTCCACACCTAGGTACTCACGCTCTAGTATCCACACCTAGGTTTATTTTTATACCATGCTTATTATTACTATTGAAGCATGCTCTGATACCAGTCTCTGAAGTGCCCCGAATTTTCAATATGATATCTCAGAAATACGTGGCACAATTCTCAGCATCAACTTCAATTGCAATAAAAATATAGCCAAAAACACAGATAATTTTTATTTCAACTTTTATTACATTACTTGTTTACAAAACACAGCGGAATACAAAACATCTTGAATTACAATCTTTCTTTTACAACACTTTCTTTTACAATTTACATAAGCTCTATTATCATTCTAGCATAAGCATCCAAATTCCAAGCTATAAGCACCTACCTGTAAAACATGAGGCTAGAGATAACCCTAACCCCCAAAACTACAGAACGGTATGAGTGACATCAAAAGAAAAGCAACATAAATAAAGCATGAGACATAAAGTCATAAGCAACATGTGCTAATAGCATGAATAAATGAAATAAAAAAATAACAATAGATAAAACAAGAAAACATCAAGGAATATGAAATAGAAAATAGTAAGACATGAAAATATCAAGTGAATCTAGACTAAGTGTCAAGTGTAGGAAAACATGCATAAAACCAAGTCAAGAAAACATCAATGCTATATGCTGACTCTCTAGTGCATACTTGTTGGATTCTATGCATCCCACAATACATAGGTGCGGTCTAAGCCCTTATCGTTCTCCACTTTATAGGGTTAAATTTCTCGTTATGCAATTAATCCTACTACAGTGATGGAAAACAAGATCCAGAATACTCCGCAAATAGGCATCACAACCCTCAACGCGCGAGTATCATGTAAGAATAGCTTAATAATCGAATAATCACCTCCCAACCGTGTACCCCACGATTAAACTTGCGAGGCCCTCGACGTGCAGATATACCGGGTACATTCCGTGAATAGGCCTGTCGACCCTCGACACGCGAACGCACCCTGCATGCTCCGTGAATAGGCCTGCAGACCCTCGATACACGAACATACAAATGTCTTCTCGAGACAGAACAACAAATAGTCCTGGAACACATCCGTTGGCCTAACAAACCAAGAGCATATACTTACGTTTCCCAAGTTCCATCACATCTCCACTAGTGCATGTCCTTAAGTTGGTTATTATTAAAACACAAAAATATTCATCTCTAGAGTTAGTGTATCCTGCCGGACTTAGTTCCACAAAACAACCCCAATGACCCCAACTGGTCAAAATCCAGAAAATCTCATCTGCCGGTTCACAGGACTCCCACTCAACTCCTAGAGATTCACAAAATGAACATCAACACAAAACTTTCAATAAAACTCACAAATCCATCATCAAAATGATTATATGAAGAAACTTCTTAAATCAACAAAATCCTAAACTATATGATGTACTCATAAAATTCCAGAATCCAAATAATATATCAAATCCATTAAATAGCAGCAAATCATATTTTGAAGTCGTAGAATTTCACAAAACATCAATTCCTTTGAAAATCACATATAACTCTCTTTATAAAGTAATAGGAAAGCAATTTAATTTTTATTATAAACAAATTAATACTCTCTGTAAGATACTGTAATCTGTAGTAAAATCATTATTTAAAATAGTAGAACAATAATCCATAAGTTAGAAGAATTAACCGTTTAAAGAAATAAGAAAAACTCAATAAAACAACCCAAAACAGCAGGTGCGATCGACCTTGTAGTCAACCTTGCAGTCGACCTTCATTTTAGTTCAAAAATGGACAGTCGACCTCGCAGTCGACCGTCAGCTGCCATACAGCCAGGTTTGAAGTTTTGTGCATGTTTTCGACTGATACTCGATTAAAACTTGTAAAATCAAAATCTAATTTCCTGAGATGCTTAAACATATCTTATATAACATGTAGGAGTTATTAAGTCACATCAAAACATATCAAGATCTCAAAAATAGAAATTTTTCACAAAAATCCTTCAAAGCAGTCAATATATATACACATATGTTCAAACAAGGATTTAAGCATCAATATAGCATAAAAAATTCACCAAATAGGAGTAGGGTATATTTCAAAACCATCTCAGTATCAAAACCATCGAAATCCAATCAAACTCCATCAAAACTCATAAAAACTCTCAAAACAGTGGATTAAGAATGTGAAGGTGTGTGTATGTGTGTTTGTGTAATTGTGCATCAGTTAATCATTGTGAATCCACTGTATATATGTAGTATATTGTTCCAAACAACCTCAGTGTCAAACAACCCAGATCCAAATCAAGATTTTCACAAAAATGCATCAAAGCAACCTTCGGCCTGCACACTACAGACCCGAAAAGTAAAACCCCGCTTTTTACTTCAAAACTTAATCTTTTTGATCCAACAAATCATTCTATAACTTGCTATACACATACCCAATTACTTACATCAACTAATCATGAACATATGCACTCACAACATGCAAATAATCAAATTTTTAACCATCGCAAGTCAAGAGCAGGACAACATATGCATACACAGTAGGGTTCTTCTTTTAAATCAATTTTTTGTTTACTTTTCATATAACAACATCATACAACTCAACATATAATATTCAAACAGCAACAATAGGATTAAAAGCATCCTACTCATGATTTCTATTAGGTTCTTCAGTAATCACAATTAATCAAATTAGGGTTTTGGTCATCAATAGTATAGTTTCAAGTAAAGATTCAATTTTTAACTCATCAATTCATCAAATTCATTATATCTTCATCCAAACCCTAATATGTTTTCTAATAGACAAATTATCACATACAACATGCATAGAACAAAAGAAAACAAAAACATGTCACTCACCTCTTTGAAGATTCAACCGAAGAAAAATAAAGAATAAGAAAAATCATCCTTCGCAAGAAAACCAAGAATCCTCGCTTGAAAACTCCAAGAAAATAGAAATAATAAAAATCCTTGTGTAGCACAGCAAGAGACGGCTGCAACTCACTCTTAAATAGGCCAGAATTATAGGTTTTAGGGTTTTGTAAATAGATTTGTAAAATACCTCTTTTAAATATACCTTTACATATATAGATCCCTATACTTGAAAATTAAATAAAACCAACTTAATTGAGTTTTAAACACACAAAAAAATAACCTAATAGTCAGCCGGCACTGTTTTGAAAATCCATAAAAACGAATTTGCAATTTTACCCCTCTAAGTGGCGATTTTGCGAAGAGACCATTTTTCATCAAAACTTATAAAATAAACCAAATTTGTTTTAAAAAAAGTAAACTCTTTACCTCTGAGTTGACTAGTCATCATACCCAGCCCAAAAATCAGAAAATCTGGAGTTTTCACTCCAAGTGGTAGTTTTGCACAAAAGTCCATCTTTTTGAAATATTTGCAAATAGGCCCAATAAAAATCAGAAAAATCCAAAAACTTCACAAATAATATCTAATAATAAATAATGATTTTCCACAAAATAATTTTTTTACTTTAAACTTCCCAAGAAAACATTTGGACGTGTTTTGCAAGTGTAAAAAGATAAATTTTCAGAAAAAAATTTATTAAATCACAAAAAAAATCATTTTAATTCATTTATTAATCTTAAAACCATTATTAAAAATCTGGGGTATTACAACTAATGGGTCTGAAATCTCTCACCCCATGGGGTTCCTCTCGTTTGGGGATGTGGACAATTTCAGCAAAGTTGAACATACCCAATTTCAGACTGTGGTCAAAGAATTCATTTAAAAGTGCCAAAATATCCCCCTTGATTTCGTTCCAAAAGATTTGGTAGAACATCATAGGGAACCCGTTTGGCCCTGACGCCTCATATGATCCCATATGAGTGATCGCCTCTTCCACCTCCTCTTCTGTGAACCAGGCCTCCAAATTATGCAGGGATTGAGCTACATCATGGTGCCTGTTCAGCCAAAAGTTCTCCCTCAGGGGTATACGAATCACATTCTTTTGCCAGAAAAAGTTCATATAATGAGATTGAAAAGTTTGTATAATTACGGACTCACTCTGAGAAATTCCAGCGTCTGTTTGGATAGCAAGGATAAGATTAGATCTTCACAGAGTACTAGCTGTAACACCCAAAATTCCAAATAAGTCTGAATTCGAAGTTCCACAGGATCTTTACACTTTACTTCGTACAATTTTACAAGGAATTTAAATATACAATAATGTTTACATCAACGCAGCAGAATTATAATTACAACATGGTACATGAAATAAATAACAATTTGAATATTTCTTTAAGCAGCATTCCTTCTTTAGTCCTTTTATTCATTTTATCCTGCATAGAAATTGTGGGCACGTCAGTTGCATACAACTGACGCTGGGATATAATACATCAATTTCTCTTACTTGGAAAGCACACACTTGTTCACAAACAAAGCTAAGGGGGACTATCTTATTAATGTCGTGTGTGAATGTGCACTTAGTCTTAAATGCAGTTACTTATTATTTTATGACACTAATGCACACTTGTTTGAACTTATGCATCCCATTCTACATAAATTTGAGGGCAAGCCCTTAACCGTTCTTCATCTTGTAGGGTTGGATCCCTCATTATGAGTTAAACTACTACGGTAACTACGGTAAGTATCCTAGATGTTCTATGAGTTACGAACCCATGTCCAGACAGCCTGGAGGAGAATCCCACGTCATGACATAACGCATCATGTAGACAGCCTATGGATAATTCACCTCTGTCATGGGACAATGACACTACGTAGTCACCAAGCACCCCACAAGTGTCGCCACGGTCCCGATAATTCCGGAGATGTATTCACGTCATGACAGAACGCATCATGTAGATAGTCTATGAACACTCTCATACCGTAGATCCGAGGCCCTCTTACTTGTGTTTTTCTTTTACTTTCATCACATCTTCACTATGTGTCTAATCCTTAGATAATTGAATCATAAATAAAATTAACACCCTAGAGTTAGCGTTACCTCTACACCGGTCTTAAACATCAATTGTTAACCACGACCCAATCTTGGTCTTTTATTATTACATTTCTCTTTCAAAATTTCATTCATACCGATGTAAGGACTTAGCTAAACTCTAGTTTTCAATCTCTTTTCATGTTCACCAAAATTGAGTGTTTATACTCACAAATTTTTCACATTTTATCATGATCTTTTTATTTTATTTTCCATGCACATTGCATATATTAAACAACAAATTTCATATTTTACTTACTCAAATTTTCCATGTCAAAAATATCATTTTTAATCTCTACACAAAAATCCTTTACATTCAAAAAAATTCTTTTTCTTTAATTAATCAAAGTCATGCTCTAAGAAAATTTATCAAGTTCTTCTTCCCAAAATTACTTCTAATTCTCATTATAATGTGTCAAATATTGTAGAAATAATTTTTATGATGTCTAGGTAATTTTAAAAGAATATTAATATTTTTCTCAGTTTTAATGATACTCTTAAAACTATTAAAATATCCCAAAACCGAATTTTATTTTAAAAAAATTAAAAAAACACAAACAAAAGGGCAAAGGTCGGATTCGAACCCAAGACCAACATCCCCACTCTGCTACAGTAACAGACCCAAAGCACACCTAACAACCACTTGGTCCTGAGTGACTAACTGATATAAGGAGGACTCGAATTATATTTAAAGTATGATTTCGGGATTTAATTAAAAATCGAATTTTCAGTAAAACAGAGCCCCCTGCAAGACTCGAACCCAAGACCAACATCCTCCGCTCTGCTACAGTAATAGACCCAAAGCGCACCCGAAGACTACTAGGTCCTGAGTGGCTAACCGATATAAGGTTGGTTAGGTACTTTTTGTATAAACCGTACAGTATCTAGTTCTTCCTTTAATAAACTCGATTTTTCAATCAATTTGTACTTATTCAAAATCTAAATTTTTGTCCATAATGTATTTCTTTGAAAAACAGTATAATATATTTATCTAATTTGTAAATTCTTATTTTCGACAATATAATAGAACTATTCCTCTTATTTCTTTTGAAAGGTGGAACATTAGTATATTTTTCGACATTGAAAATTTCTATTCTAGATGAATCTTTTATCAACTTATTTCCCATTCATTCACAATGTGCTTATACAATTTTTTTCATTTTTTTAAAAACATAATCATAGCCCTTAAGTTAATCTTGTTTTTACAAAACTAACTCATTTTCTTATGTTTCATAGAGACAACATAATTGACAATCTAGTGAATATAATATTACTCATACGAAATCATTAAAACCAACACCTATTGCAACTTTCTATACTCCTCAATTAATTTCACAATTCATAGGTGCTATTTTACATTCTACAATTTATTCACAAGCACAATTTCTCATACGAGCATGGTCCATTAAAATGCATATTCTAGCATGACAATATACTAATAAAGCATCATAACAAGTCTAAATTAACAATTTTCAATTCATTTTAAAAATTTTCTCATGTAGACAAACAAGCATTTTCTCTTTTTCTTACTAAGTCTTTTCAAGCACGTAATTGGTAACTTTTCTATTTGTTTCTAGCATGTTCATAAATTAAATTCCTAGCATGGTATCTACATTAAAAGTAGAGAAATCACCCACCTTTTGAAGAAACAAAGAAAAACTCCTAAAGAACTACTTGAAAGCACGATCGTCTCCCTGTCTCCTCCTAGCTTGTGCAAAAATTGAGCTCCTCCTCCTAGCTTAGCATGAACCCGAGCCTTCTCCTCCTCTTCTTGCTTTGCCCGGCCTCCAATGGAAGGGAACACACACTCTTTATTTTTTCTCACACAAATTTCTTTCTCACTCAATCTTTTCCTTACAAATGTCTTTTTTTTCTCTTTCTCTTTCACTTTGAAAATTCTAATACAAGTGATGAAGAAAGACAAAGGAGGGGTATTTATACACATTTCAAGAGTGGATGAAGGGTTGAGATGAGTTTGGATGAAGGGCTAGGATACAATTGGAAGTTAGAAGAACTACTCATCATCAAGTAACCACTCTCCACTCTCTCCATCTCTTCCACTCAAGCCAATGGTCGGCCTCCCTTGTTGCTCTATTGCACGTGCATGTGCAATGCACGTGCCAACACATGCACACTAGTTGTTTTGTTCATTTAATTATTAATTTATTTGTTACTTGATCATGACTACCCTACAAGTTATCTGAATTAATATTAGAAATAACTAGTGGGCTAATTAGGTGGGCTAAAATCCATGGGCTCTTAATTTATTTAATTTATTTTATTTTAATTGGGCTAGAATTAAACTTTAGGCCTAAGAATTAATACTAGATAATAATAGGCTTTTTAAAAGAGAAAGAGAATGTTTGCTCATGACATTAAAATAATTTTTAAAACCAAATACACACATTAATTTGCAAGTGCAAAACACGTGAAAACAAATGAAAATTTTTATATTTAATTATTTGAAAATTCAGGATGTTACACTAGTGGCCCGATGGAAAAAGGCGGTGTTCGCGTCTCCCTCTTTGAGCCACGAAATCCTGGACCTCTGCTGCCATTTGATCTCCTCGAGTTTGTACATGTTAGAAATGTTATCCCTAAGTTCAAGAAGTCTATTTCGCTCATCCTGAGATCGGTCCCGGGAATCCTCTAGCCTCTCCAATTCGTCGATGCTCTGCAGGAGCGAGTCTTTTGCACACCAGATTTCGAAAACCTAGTGCGATTCCATCTCCGCAATCTATATCTTAGACGTTGGATTTTTTCACACCATTCGTGCATCGTGTCAGTAGAGCCCAACTTTCCATCACCATGTGATGAAAGCCCTGAATTTCCAACCAGACCTTCTCAAATCTAAATTTCTGTAGTATGCGGGGACTAAGCTCTCTCGTGGAGAGCAAGATTGGAACATGGTCCGATGTTGGCCTAGGAAGTGAGTTAGCATATGCCAACGGGAACTTCGTTTCCCAGTCCATAGAAACAAGGAATCTATCAAGCTTAGCCATTATATGGGTCACTTGCATGTTAGACCAAGTAAAGAGCCTATCATTAATTGGGATTTCAATCAGATCAAGATCATTAATCACCCTATTGAATTGTTCCCTATCCATGTTGTTGGACCCTCTGCCCCGATGCTCAAAGGCAAATCTAGTGATGTTAAAATCGCCCCCAACGATCCAGGCATTCTGCGAACGCGTTTGGATTGAAAATAATTCATTCCAAAATGCGTTTCTAGCATTAGCCTGATTCGGCCCATAGACGACTGTAACCGTCTGGTGTCAGTTGTCTGTACAACACAGGAGCCAGATCGACAGCGAGTACTCGCCTTGGAATTCGTCGAGACATGTGAACAGATCTGAGTTAAAACCGATGGCAATACCACCTGAAGCTCCCACCAATGGGCGTATTTTCCATTCATTGATTCTAATCCCTCATAGTCTTTTGAGCTTGAACCCTTGATCGAGTTTGGTCTCCTGCATACCAATGTTTTAAAAAAAGGTGCTACGCTATGCGCTATAGCACGGTACAAAGCCTAACGGCCCTTATCCCGCTACGTAGTGCACAAGCATAGCGCAATGCGTGCGTAGCATTGCGTTACACGTGCGTAGCCCACACTATGGCGCGCTATGGTACGTAGCCCTAATAGCGTGCGCTATACATGTACTATTTTGTTTGGGATTTTTTTTTGGTTTCCAAGCCCGATAGATCAAAAGGAGGAGACTTATTTTTTGGGGGAGATTTCTGTTTAGGGTTTGAGTGAGGCGCGATTGAGCGGCGACAGGAGCGACAAGGGATTCCGGCGACGGTGACGAAAACAACAAGTAAGATGTCAACCTGGGTCTCTCTTCTTCCTCTTATTTGTGTTGTTTTGTACTTTTGTTTATTTGTTCTATTTATTGAGTTAATTTTTGAGTTTTGTCTTCTTCCTCTACTGAGTTTTTTGAGTTTCTTCTACTGAGTTTCTTTATCAAAATCAATTATTTAATGGATGATTTTTGAGTTTCTTCTTCCTCTACTGAGTTTTTTGGGCGTCTGTTTAATGTTTGATAGAGGGGAGAGACAAAAGCTTGATTGATTTTATACTGAGTTTCTTCTACTCTATTTCTGCTGAGTTTGTATTTATTTTATACTGTGTTTTTTCTTCTTCCTCTATTCTATTTCTACTGAGTTTCTTCTACTGAGTTTCTTCCTCTGTTGAGTTTCTTCTTCAAAATCAATTATTTAATGGATGATTTTTGAGTTTTTCTTCCTCTACTAAGTTTTTTATGGGGGGTTCTGTTTAGTGTTTGATAGAGGAGAGCGGCAAAAGCTTAATTGATTTTATGTCTGTGGCACTATGCTTGTGTGTGATGGTGGTGTTTAAGGTTGGTGGGAGAAGAGTTTATATGACCATGTTGTTGTGTGTATACTGTATAGTAATTACTAATTAATTTATCATGATTGTAGGTGGTGTTTTAGATGTTTAATTGATACAAATTTATCAAAAATCAAATTTGATTTTTTAAATAAAAAAATCAAAAATATTCATAGCTTATGCTATTCCGTTACGCTATTTAGGCTAAACGCTAACGGAACCTAATGCTACGCTATACGCTATCGCTATTTATAACACTGTTGCATACCTGCAATCTCAACATTGGACGTATAAATAACATCCCTGATGATATTATAAAAGAGTAAAAGTGTACTCTTTTTCTTCCAAGTGATTTTGGCAGTTTTAAATGAAAGTGCTTATGTAATTATAAAAGTTTAACTTCTAAGGGATAAAACTGTCATTCTTACAATGAGAAAGGGTCTAGCATCCTAGCATTCTTAGGCATATGACTACCTTGGAGTTTCACTACTCATGGATTGAGTAATGCTAGAGTCACTACCAATTTCACTACATTTCTCTTCACTACCTTAGGTGGCACACTCCAATAGGTAGGGGATGATAAAGTAGGTGGGAGAACTCTCCAATAGGAGTATGCCACCTAAGGTAGTGAAGGAAATGGTAGTGAAATTGGTAGTGGCTAAAGCATTACTCCTCATGGATTACCTCGGTACAAGTTTCGTCGTTCTTTTTTTTTTTTGAGTTGACATCTCATTACTATTTTTTCTGGTTAATCGGTTTTTTTTTTTGCTTTTTCTTTTGAAATATGACCACCATGTTTTATTAATCAGAAGTTAACAAAACAAACTCATAGTACTGAACCAAATCACAAACTACAAACAATAATTAAAACATGAAGCAATATGACCAATAAAGACAATCAGAGATTCAGCCAACACCCCAGGAGGGTGGGCCAACTTGTAATGGACCTCATCTTGGGCCCGATCACAAAGCATGGACTATCCAACTTGTATGTACATCAAATTAGCTTCGTGCACCGCCTCCATGGCACGCACACACCCACCTGAAGCGAATCGGGCGGGATTTAAACATCCGCCGAACCCATCATTCTCCTCCCCTCATCCCACATACTCACCAACAACATACTCACTCAGCCCAACCAAAGCCGCTACCAAAAAGAGAGTCGTGAAGATGATACATTCACCTCTCTCACGCTCTTGCTGTCTCAGAAGATTTCTCACCAAACAACACTCTCACTCACCCCAACCAAAGCCACAACCAAAGAAAAAGCCGTGAAGATGATACCTTCACCTCTTTCATGCTCTTGCTCTCTCAGGCGATTTCTCACCAACACAGACACACATCAAAGAGAGAGTAACTCATCTCTCTCACACACTCTCACTCTCAACCAGAAACTCAGACCAAACAACAACAAATGAAGATCACCTTCTCCTCATGCTATGACGAGCGGTAGTGTTGCCGATGTGAGGGATGATGATGAGGGGAAGAAGTGGCGTTGTCAAGAAAGCAGTGGCCTTTGTTGGAGGAGGCTCAAGACCACCCAAAGTCGATAGTTGGCAGCGGCCGTAGTGACAAAATCATAGCCCCCTCTGACCAACACTGAATCGGAGGAGCGACCCCAAACCGTCGACGTCATGTGGTGCGGCGATGGAAGGCATCGCCGCGCTGAGCAGTCGCCGCACCAGCGGCAAAGAGGCGGCGGTCCTAGCGACGTTGTCGCTGCCGCCTGGGCGACCTCCACCTCGAAGGAGCTCGCCAGCGCCACACTGTTTTTTCGAGTTTATGTTATTTGAGCTTTATGTAGAGTGCTGAGAAAAGGAAAACTAAAGGCACATCCGGATAATGGTTAGGACACTTATGAGCATGGCTTTATGGTGAAGATGGCCAGAACACAAATTTAATAATACCAGATCTAGGCAAATATGCATAGAGTTAGAGCCTTAAAAGGAGAACATGAAGGGCGACACAATTTCTTCAAAGAACACAATTACTTGGAAGCATCTGAAACATAAGATGCTCCTCAAAGCAGTGAAATAAAAAAAACTTCATTAAATGAAGTGAAAATGATCAATGATAGTGAATAAATTGCAGCTAAAAGCCATGCTCATTAGTGCAGACCCTTCGTGCAGTTTCAGATGATGTAACAAATATTAGCAATTTTTCACAATCACATGACCTACTTGAATGTTGAAAGTTGAAACCATACAGGATTTGTATGGCACCTTATTACAGTCTCCAAACAACCACAGGCTACTAATCCTCACCTTTTTAAACTTGCATGTTTTAAGTATTAGAGCATCCACTATCTATCGTTTGCTATGTCAATTGCTATATATAACATTTAGAAATAGCAAAAAAAGGATCACGCTGCAGTCATCAAAGTTCAAAAATAAAAGCGACGGAAGATCATCTTCCGACTAATATATATATATATATTTTTTTTTGGTATTCGGTAAAAATAAAAATAAATTAATTAATGTTATAAATAAATTATTAAGTGTGAATTGTCTATTGAACTCCCCCCCCCCCCCCCCCCCCCCTCTTCCACATTCTCCACTACCACATTGCATTTATTCATATTTATTCATATGTAATAATTATATAATTGTCTCTTTGTATTCTTTATAAGCCTATAAATAGCTCATTGGGCGAATCATTTGTAATAGAGATGAAAATATTATGAATGAGAATAATCTTCTTTTCTCTTGTCCCTATTTCCTTTGTTTATTGTTTCTATTATTTTACAACACGTTATCAGCACGAGTCTCTACCTTTCGAGTCTCAAGTTCATCCGAAGAAAAAGAAAAATGTTTGGTCTTATATATGTAAGTATGTTAATCTCGAGTTCATCTTATTATTTTTTACTTTTGATCATTTCCTTAAGATCAATATAACTTAGTATGCTCTACACTCGCCCTTTTTTATGGATCTTGTGTATCAGAAAAGTTACATTTTGATCTCGTCTTTTTATTTCTAATTATGCATATAATTTCATTATGTTCTTATTTTTCAAAGCTCTTGATAATAACCGACAAGAATTACTTGTCATGAGTTTTGGATGTTGAAATTCATTTGAATACCGAAAGTCTCAAAGAGACAATTGATGGATTCAAAGAATCATCGAAATGAGGTCATACGAAAGATAAAACGAAAGCTATAATTTTCTTTTGTCACAATCTCCCTGAAGGAGTGAAAGATGATTGTATCAAAATCAATGATCCTGAAGATCTCTTGAAATTTAAATAAAATATTGTTCATCTAGCAAAAGAAATTATGTGAGAATTTGATATATCAAAATTAAAGATCCCAAAGATCTCTCGAAATGAAGAAAATATTGTTTGTATAATAACAATATAATGAGTATGAATTGATGACGATCCTGTAGATCTAAATATGTATAACTGTGGCTAACTAAAATATATGAAAAAATGACGATTTCGTCTTATATATTAGACATGCTCCATTCTCTGAAGTGAATGTGATGTTATATAATTATTCTAGTAATTTTAGCCAAGAGGGTACCCATCATCGTAGCCATAGATGTGGACTTGGATAATGAGAAGAACACAAATACAAAAGAAAAATCATTCATCAATATTTACCGAAATATCAATGCAACTGACAGGCTCATTGACTGGCAGGCTGTTTGGGCCTTTGCCCTTGGCCCTGAGCCTCAGTTGGCTTTGTCACTTATGGGATGTGTATGAATATTTTTCATACTTTTCCTCTCTGAGAGAATCAGGAATTTGATCTTCAATTTTCTGACTTTCCATGATTTTGAGAGTATTTATTTTTCCTTTATTCTAATCTTACATAGTCAAACAGATTATTTTATTTTGGAGTTTTTCATGCTTTCATCTGAAATATACGTGTTAGTGAACTAGTAGCCATGGAATTGGAGTTTTTCATGCTTTCATCTGAAATACAAAGCTTCAAGAGATCCGTTTCAACTAGATTTTGCATGCATTTTAGCGGAGATATGTAACTGGGTACAGTTGGCCTTGATTTTGTGAATGACCTATGAGTTAAAGAAGAAATGAAATTGTAAATAACTTGATGATTTGTTATTAGTATGTGGTAGTATATATACAACTTACCAGATCTGATCACAATAACAGATCTCCACTAATTTAGTGCTAGAATCAAGCTAACAGATTCCTACTGATTCTCCACTAATCAATACAACTTACCAAATCTGATATTGGAGTAAATCAAGCTAACAGATTCTCCACTAATCAATACAACTTACCAGATCTGATATTGGAGTAAATCAAGCTAACAGATTCTCCACTAATCTCTCTGTCAACAATTTTCCAAACTGAGTATCAATCTAATTATTATTATTGATATCCTCCCGCAAGTTGTATAATCTGGAAGAGAGATGCAACTTGGACAGTAAGGACTCGAACCGAGGACGAAGCAGTGGTTTTGTTAGAATATCAGCAAGCTGATCATCAGTAGACACAAAAGACACTCGAAACCTGCCATGTTGGACATTTTCTCGGACAAAGTGATAGGCTAAGGCTATGTGTTTCATCCGAGAGTGGAAAACAGGATTAGCACTTAGATTTGTGGCTCCGAGATTGTCGCAATATATAACCGGATTGGTAGTGGGTGTGTGACCAAGTTCTGTGAACAAGGAAAGGACCCATAGTAGCTCACTAGCCGTGTCAGCTAAGGCTTTGTACTCTGCTTCTGTTGATGATCGAGCAACAGATCGTTGTTTTCGGGAGCTCCAAGAGATGGGAGTGCTGCCGAGATACAACAAATAACCAGTTGTTGAAATATAATCATCCTTGTCGCCCGCCCAATCCGCATCCGAGTAGGCATGAAAATTCAGCGGAGCAGTTGCCGAAATGAATACCCCTTTGTCACAAGAGCCCGCCAAATATCGGAGCACTCTTTTGAGTGCAGACCAATGCGTCGTTCGTGGGTTCTGCATGAACTGTGCAAGTTTGTTGGTGCTGAAAGCAATATCTGGGCGAGTAAGACTCAAATACTGGAGACTTCCAACGAGTGCTCGGTACTCAGTTGGGGAAGGCAGGAGGTAACCTGAATCCTTGAGTAATGGAACACTAGCAGACAAGGGAGTGGATGCCGGTTTCGTATCTGCCATGCCAGATTTATGTAGCAGATCAGTGATATATTTTCTTTGTGAAAGAAACATACCTGCAGCGGAAGGAATTACTTCAACACCCAAGAAATAGCTAAGACAACCAAGGTCTTTTAATGAAAAACGAGCAGCGAGTGTGGCAATGAGTTTAGACAACTCGGCAGAGGAGCTCCCAGTGACAATTATATCGTCAACATACACTAATAAGTACAGTGTAACACTCAGTTTTTGGTAGATGAAGAGAGATGCATCTGCAGTTGAATTTACGAAGCCAAGGGAGAGCAGGAATACTCGGAGCTCCGTGTACCAGGCGCGGGGTGCCTGCTTTAGTCCATAGAGTGCCTTTTTGAGGCGACAGACATGATCCGGGAAGTCTTTGTTGACGAAACCAGGTGGCTGTATCATGAAGACTTCCTCCTTGAGTGTCCCCTGAAGGAACGCATTGTTGATATCAAGCTGACGTATGGACCAACCCTGGCGAACCGCAAGTGTTAGGACGACTCGAATGGTTACCGGTTTAACAACTGGGCTGAATGTTTCCGTATAGTCCCAACCAGGGCATTGGTGAAACCCTTTGGCAACTAACCGAGCCTTGTAACGATCAATCGATCCATCCGGATTCCGTTTGATTCTGAATACCCATTTACTGCCAACCAAATTCTGAGCAGAGGACCGACTGACAAGATCCCAAGTGTTGTTGCGGTGTAAGGCATCAAATTCATCTTGCATGGCTGAGCGCCAATCAGGGTCGCGAAGAGCCTGGGTGATGGTGCTGGGTTCGATGGGAGAGGAGGGTCGGACATGGAGGTTGAGCTTGTTGATGGGTTTGACGATGTTGTTTTGAGACCGGGTGATGATCCCACCGCCATTGGGTTTCTGTCTCTTGACAACGGGTTGGGTTGGTGGGGCAGGAAGTTGTGGAAATGATTGGGAGATTGAACTGGAGGATTGAGTGGTGTGGGTGGGTAATGGAGGGAGAGGGAGTGGCAGCGGATAAGTCTTCAGGTGTGTTTAGAGTGGTACTCACCGTGGGTTGGTCTATGGGCTGTAAAATGGAGAGTTGGAGTGGGCCTGTTTGTTGCTCTACACTTGAATTGGATTGAGCCACTAGAGAGCTGAACGGGAATTCAGATTCTACGAACTTCACATGGCGAGAAGTGTAAATCCTTCCTGTTTTGGGATCGAGACACAAATATGCATGTTGATCAGCCGAGTAACCTACAAAAACACACATAGCAGACTTTGGCGCAAGTTTATGATCAGCATATGGTTTAATCCAGGGAAAACACAAACATCCAAAACATTTTAACTTATGATAATCCGGACTAATGTTGAGCAATTTGGAATAGGGTGATTCATACCCAAGAATTGGAGTTGGGAGGCGATTTATGAGGTAGGCTGCGGTGCTCATGGCGTGAGGCCAATAGGTTAGGGGCAATCCCGAGTGATGGAGGAGAGAGAGACCGGTTTCGGCGATGTGACGATTCCGGCGTTCTGAAATTCCATTGTGCTCGGGTGTATGAGGTGGGGTGGTGTGATGACTTATACCATGGTTGCTTAAAAAGGGACGAAGACCAATATATTCGCCACCATTATCTGTGTATAAGATTTTTATTTTGTGGTGGTAGAAATTTTCAATAAGTGATTTAAATTTTGGGAATATGGTTTGCACATCAGATTTGTGTTTCATTGGATAAAGCCAGATATAGCGAGTAAAATGATCAACAAACATGCAATAGTAACGAAGACCATCAATGGATAAAATGGGAGAAGTCCATACATCCGAAAAAATTATTTCCAATGGATAAGAAGATTTTAGAGTGGATTCATGAAAAGGAAGCTTGTGACATTTGGTAATTTGGCATGAGTGGCAATCTGATTGCTGGAATTTATTTGAGCCCAAAGAAAATTGCTGTTGAATGAATTTGAAGATTGAAGATGAAGGATGCCCAAGCCTATGGTGCCATGATGCAGAGGATTCCGTGTGGACGGTGTGGACGGACGGTGAGGTAGCGGGCCAGAGATAAAGTCCATCCACACATGGGCCTTTATGGGTTGTTTGGTCCGTCTGCAAGTTCTTTACATAAAAAGAGTTTGGCAGGAAAACAACAGCAGAGTTAGTTTGTTTGGTAAGTTTAGAGACAGAGATGATATTTTGTTTCATGGAAGGAACGCACAAGGCATTAGACAAGGATAAATCATTAAGTAAAAGTGTTCCAGAATGAGAGATGTTTGAACCTGAACCGTTACCCATAAACAATGAGTCGGGGCCAGTGTACGGGTGATGAAGCGCCAGGTTTGCAAGATCATTGGTGATGTGATGCGTTGCTCCACTGTCAACCAAAAAACCAGTCTGGGATGGGCCAGCAGCTGCAGTATTGGCCCGAGCTTGTCCAGTGTAAGCCGGAGGATCCCGAGGGGGAGGCGGGATACCGGGGTGTTGCTGTCTGAAGGTGTGGCACTGGGATAGAACATGCCCTTTGACATTGCACCACTGACATCGACCTAGAAACGGTTTTGGAGGGTTGCGGTAGCCAGTGCGCTGATTAGACTGTGCAGAGAATTGCCCTGACCGAGACCTGTTGTTGGAGTTAGGCCGAGCCTGAGCACTCAAGGCTGTAATTGGAGCAGGATTCTGTCTCTGAGCAGCAACGATGGAGAGTTCCTGGATGAGAAGTTTCTCGAGGAGGTCATCAAAGGTGATTGGGATGTCCCTTGCATTCACACCGTCAATGACGGCTCTGTAGCCGTCGTCGAGACCGCGTAAGACATGGTCAGTCATGTCTTCAACAGAGACAGGAGATCCAAGTGATGCAAGAAGATCTGCTGTTTGCTTCAGGGAATGCATATAGGTTGTGATGGATTGTGTACCTTTGGAAGCAGTACGGAGACGCTCCTTTAGTTGCTTGAGATGACTGCGGGATGCCTTGGCATAGGTGCTTTTGAGAAGGGTCCAAAGATCATGCGACGTCTTTGTCTGAGACACCAGGGAGGCCACTTCATTGGAGAGAGTGGTGAGGAGGGCACCATAGATGAGGCGGTCCTGTCGACGCCATGTCTGATAGGCAGGATTTGGGGTCGTCACTGGAGGCGATGCAGTGGTGGAGATTGTTTCCGATGGCGCGGGGAAGGATCCATCTGGATATTTGAGGAGATCATAGCCATCAAGGAGAGCTTCAACTTGGAGTTTCCAATTAAGATAATTGGTGGGGAGAAGCTTGGTGACACTGATAAGAGTGATACAGGCAAAGGGTTTGGAAGGTTCATAGGGGTTGGAAATGAAGGAGGTGCTGTCGTTGGCCATTGGAGGCAAGGGTGAGGGTTAGAGTAAGGATCGGCGTCCTTAATTAGAGAGAAAGATGGTAGGATCGTTTTGGCTCTGATACCATAACAACTTACCAAATCTGATCACAATAACAGATCTCCACTAATTTAGTGCTAGAATCAAGCTAACAGATTCCTACTGATTCTCCACTAATCAATACAACTTACCAAATCTGATATTGGAGTAAATCAAGCTAACAGATTCTCCACTAATCAATACAACTTACCAGATCTAATATTGGAGTAAATCAAGCTAACAGATTCTCCACTAATCTCTCTGTCAACAATTTTCCAAACTGAGTATCAATCTAATTATTATTATTGATATGAGTTTCCGCCATCTCCCAGTTTATAAAGTAGGACAGTACTACCAAAATATTCTAATAAATGTGTATCTATTGTATAAGTTACTTGGCCATGTGCATATAGATTTATGTTTATTTAATATTACATTACATTATATAGTATCCTGATCCATACTGATGTAGTCTTATAATCATTCTTATTTTAATATAAGAGGGGGCTAAAAGTGAAGATTGGTTCAGTTTTCTCTTCAGTCATCTTCTCAAATATGAACACTTAAGTTCAGTATCTGAATGGTAATTTCTTATAGTTTCAATTCAGTAAGAACAAGAAATATGTACATGTTAATATTCTTGTTCACCTTGTTTATTATTACTTTAGTCGAAATGATTAATGTTTATTTCTTTTATCCTGATCAGATATGTTGACACTACTTGAATAGGTGAGCCTAGATTTGAACTGATATCAATTCAGAAAGGTACCAATGTCTAAGATTAAATGTTACCTTATATAAGAGTATCAATGGATATTACTGATCTAGGTCTGCATTTGGTTACAGATGTTACAATGTTTTAACATCTTTTAAAATATTCATCTTCCTGTATAGTTTGGACATGAATAATTTCCACACGTAGAATTAGTTTTTACCTCCTACCGGACTTAATCAACAAATACGAGATAGCTCCATGGCCATATCTCCAAATCATATCTTGACCTGAGAGAAGAATGGAATATATGTTGGGAATTTCCATCCATAATCACGTTTATGGAACTAGTGACTAGAGATGTATTTACTGCAAGGTTTGCAGATTGTCACTTTAATTTCCAACACCAGGGGAAGGAAATAAACAGTTGGAAAAAGAAATATAATAGAATTATCATTGAGAGTTTTAATCCTAGAGTAAATTAGTTTGAACCAAAATTTCAAAGGATAATTCAGTTGCAAGATAATGTCAATTAACTGCCAGACATTTATTGACCAAATCTTATTTCCAACTGATAACGCTCCAATCAGAATTGGTATCCCTGAAGGATTACCTATAATTACTAGTGAGACTAAGGCACGCCTGAAGCGTGGTAGATCACTTGGTTCCAAAGAAAATTATAAACATCCTCGGAAAAATAAGAAGCAAATAAAAATGATGGTTGAAATGAGGATGTCTCTCCAGAAGAGACCGTTGATATAGTTAATAATAAAGAGAATCATCAGGTACCTGAAATGAATAAGAATAAAGAGATCTCGATTAACTATGTCATTACGGGAAGAAGATGGAACCATTGTAAAATAATTGTCGACAATGTTTTGCATAAAATATAGCGTGCGGTATTATGAATAAAACGAGGATCGTGAATCTATCTCTATGGAAAGAGGCAATCAAGTTTAAATTAGACTCATTTGCAAAATGAAGGCATATAGTCCAAACACCAAAAGACAATAATTTGGTGGATTATAAAGTGGGTATTTTTGTGCGAAAAACAAATGAATAGAATAATATTACTATATATATAACACGGCTTGTCGCAAAAGGTGTTACCCAAATGCCTGGTGTTGATTATGAAGAGAAATATTCTCTTGTGGTGGATATAATAAGTCTGGCAGTACATGAATATTTGAAAACGTGCCTCATAGATGTGATCACAAACTATCTGTATGGTTTGTATTACCATGACATAAATATGAAAACTATCTGAAGGATTTAAAGTGCCAGAAGCACATAATAACTATTCCCGGGAAGTTTAATCAATAAAGTGAAACAAAGCTTTGTATGGATTAAAACAATCGGAACAAAATGTGATATAACCATCTTAGTGAGTTTTCGATAAAGGGGACCATAATAATGGTCATATAAGCTCACATATATTTATTAAATATTCAAGGTCAAAGTCTGTTGGAACTCCTGAAGAGTTGTACAAGCCGTGTAATGTTTAAAGAAATATCTTAAGATGAAAAGACCTTGGATAAGCAAATTTCTTGTTTTGTCATCATTTTTGTTTTCAGGTTTTTCAAATTAAATATTTGAAAGGCATTGGAATTGTTTGGTCCTGGAGTACCATTTCTTAGTGCAATATCAGTTTTGAAGCACTAACATATATTATCATGATATACCTTATGCGGTTGGTTTACTAGTAAGATGAAGTTCCTCGCCAACTCGAAGTCATTGGACTGGTACGAAAGATAACTTCGAGGGACCATGGATATGGGATTATATTATTCTAATTTGTCCATATCAGTTTTGATTGGTTATGCAAATGCAGAGTATTTATCAAGCCAGATATCAATCAAGAGATATTGGCATAGATGTGTTTGTTTGATCGGTTTAACTTCTTAATATATTTGGAGAACGTGTCATCCTCAAATGATCAAGAAGTACTCACAACGTTATTTGAAGATAATACAGCTTTAAAGCTCAATAAAAGGAGGGTTACATCAAAGGCAATCAGCCGAAACATATTTCACCAGAATTCTTCTTCAGTCATGTTTCAATTAAAGGGTGAAATCATTGTTAACCAAATAGAAACAAGCGACAATCCAGAAGATTGCTCGCTATGACCCTATCACCCCAACTTTTGGAGAGGATGGTAGAATTGATCTAGATTCGAGATACGACTTTTGAAAGTCCTAATCGGATGATCTCGTCAGGGGGAGAGATGATATGTGCTGCACTTTTTTTTCCTTCACCAAGTTTTGTCCCACTGGGTTTTCTTGGTAAGGTTTTTAACGATGTAGCATCTTCATTGCATATCATTGTTAAAGATTATGTACTCTTTTTCCTTCACTAGGGTTTTTTCCATTTGGGTTTTACCTAGTAAGGTTTTAACGAGGCATATTCTTATTTACATTCAATAGACATTCAAGGGGGACTGGAGGAGTGTTATAAATAAATTATTAAGTGTGAATTGTCTATTGAACTTCCCCCCCCCCCCCCCCCCCCCCCCCCCCCCCCACTCTTCCACATTCTCCACTACCACATTGCATTCATTCATATTTATTCATATGTAATAATTATGTAATTGTCTCTTTGTATTCTTTGTAAGCCTATAAATAGGCCATTGGGTGAATCATTTGTAATAGAGATGAAAATATTATGAATGAGAATAATCTTCTTTCCTCTTGTCTCTATTTCCTTTGTTTATTGTTTCTATTATTTTACAACAATTAAAAAAAAAATCCAAACAACACACCAGACGGAGCAACTTCATCCGTCTGGGTGTTTTTTGGATTTTTTTTTTTACGGTTAAAAAAATAAAAATAAAAATAAAACACACCAGACGGAACAACTTCATCCGTCTGGGGTGTTTTCGGTGATTTTTTTTATTAAAGAAGTTTGTTTTCGATGAGAGACGAAACATCATCATCCATCTCTCATCTAATTTTTATCTCTCATCTAATTTTTTTTATTATTTTACTACAGACGTGATTCCTTCATCCAATTTTTTTTATTATTTTACTACAGACGTGATTCCTTCATCCGTCGCTTCATCTATTAGCTTCATTAAACAGATGAACATCGTCCGTCTTCTATATTTAGCAATTGGCTAAAGCAGCTACTAAGTTCAGCAAGGCACTGTTCACTCCTATCCTAAGTTTTGGATTTTTAGCAAAAGTGAGCACTATTTCTAAATCGATTTCCAATTTTTGGGTTTTTGGAAAACAACAGTAGATGCTCTTATACATATTAGGGATTGGAAAATGCCTATGCAAACTCAATTAGTTCACAGAATTAAGTGATCGACCTAGGCAAATCTGAATATATACATTTCCAACAAAAAATCATGTACTAAAATGCATCAGCAGCAATTACAATCCACTAACGGTCAAAATCATAATGGCAGATTGCATGAAAATAACAACAGAGAAATTACAGATAATAATTAGTGTTCAACATTTACAGAAAAGCCGACATCAGGTCAAATATTTACATAATTTCAAGCTTTCTTCGACATTATTCTTTCAGCTGACCAAAACCCATGCAACTCATTGGGTTACTAAGTGATCTATGCTCAACTACCTGCGAGTTTACAAAGTGATCCTCCTGTGGTTATATACGATGTGTTGTGGTGCTGTGGTGAGAACAAAAATTTACAGATCAACCTTTTCAACATCTAAGCTACACACAAGGCATGCCACCTCAAAGGGAAAGTACAAAAGGAGCACAAGTGAACCTTCTTATGACTCATCGGCGATAAGGAAAGATAAAAATGAAGACAACTGAGGTGATTGTTGGCGTGGTAATCTCCACATTCTCCAGCTTTCAATGGAGTCAGACTTCTTAGATGGCTTCTTTTAAACCTCAACCTTGGACCTGAAATTGGAGTAAAAAAGCGAAGTTACAAAGTTCTATTTGACACATTTCATTCAAAGGGCAAAGGTGAACTCTTCAAGCCAGTAATCGAGTGGCAAAAAAAGAGAATCTTTTATCAACATATGTGTGCAAGATAACAATATAGATCCACAAAATCTAGTTGTAATTGCGTAATGAGATTGTAATTCAACTGACAGCAATAACTGAAACAATCAAGACAAGTATTTGCTTTGGCAAGCAATAAGGTATATTTCACTGTTTACATACCAGATTTCAGGTCAGTATTTGTTTTACGGTTCAAAACATGTAACAGAATACTACATGAATTGGCAGAAAAATAGTAGATAAGTTTGTGTTTTAGATCCACTTTCATACCCACAAAAGAGGAGATTTTTTCCCGAAATAGGGCACTTTTAAAACTAATTCCCAAAATAGAGCTCTTTCGAAACTAATTCCAAAGATAGGAGCCTCATAGACCGCAATACTGAACTGCATCCTTGTTGATAACGAGGCCGCAGTTCACATATCATAGCTAATAGGCTCCGAGACTTGGGAAAAAAGTTCCAAGTGTAAAAAATGAAAAATATGAGGCCGCAGTTGGGTACCGCGGCCTCGATATAACATGGGCCGCAGTCCACAACCGCAGCCTCTACGAAGCATATAACTAAGGCCGCAGTTGTGAAGTGCGGCCTATGTTATATCGAGGCCGCAGTTGTGAAGTGCGGCCTATATTATATCGAGGCCGCAGTCGGCAGTACCAAATTGCGGCCTTGTATTTTTCACATTTTACACTTACAAAAAATTTTCCCAAGTCTTGAAGCATGTTAGCTATGATATGTACTTAGGCGTGAACTGCAGCCTCAAAATCAAAAAGGGGTATATCAAGGCCACAATACCCTACTGCGGCCTTGTATTTTTCATATTTTACACTTACGAAATTTTTTCCCAGGTCTCGGAGTTTGGCATTATATGGCCTCGTTATCGAAGAGGCGGCAGGTTGGGTACTGCGACCTATGAGGACTGCTCTATCTTCGGAATTAGTTTCGAAAGAGCTCTATTTTGGGAATTAGTTTCAGAAAGTGCCATATTTCGGGGAAAAAGTCCAAAAGAGGATCTACATACATAAATCAGAGAACACAATGTAGAACGTGTTGCAGTGCATCATCACATCAAAGTTCCCAGTAATATCAGTGAGTTGATTGCTTTGGGGGTGTGAGAATATACGGACTAGCATTATTAATAGTATTAAAAAAGTTTCATGGTTATAGGAAACTTACTCTGCTTGAGGTTGCAATTCTTGTAAACCATCAAGAACATTGATGAGTGCATGTAGAGCCATTTTCTTAACCTGACAATTTACGATGGAAGGTCAATATAAAATTTCAATATGCAGCCACACCTTTGACAAAGCATACTTTAAGCCAACATGCGAAAGTACATGCACCGCCTTTTATAATGCTAACATATTAAACACGGAAAAAATAAACTAGGATCAGGAAAAATATACCTCTAATTTGTCTTCCTTGGCCAAGTGATCCGGAGGAAGTACACGGAATTCTTCAGTCAATCGCACACATTCACGTACATTTTCAGGAGAGACAAAATCAAGGGCAACCTTTATACATGACTGCAATGAGATAACAAGAATCAGATGATAAAGTCGACACTACTAGTACCTCTTAGCAATAAAATAGTTTATAAGAAGAAATTTGTTGAAATTGAACGGATTGAGAAGTAAAATCTATTTCACTAAAAAAAGGTGCATATATAAAATGGAGGTAAAGGGGATGAATCAATATATGATTCAATTTAGGTATATACGGTTTTTTGAGATTTTTACAAACAGAAGTTGTCAATGGGAAATAATAAATCATGACTCAAAGATTAGCTTACCTTCAGGTTTCTGACTTGATGAGGACATCCAGCTGGTATTAAAACAGCCTCCCCAAGTTTTTGCTCAAATGTCCAAGGCTCAATTCCTATGCAAACAAGCATTGGTATTTTTATTACAGATATCATAGTAAATATAAAAAAAAAGGTTATAAAGAACCAAGCGCGGTAGAGATAGGCACATCAAATAATATCACGAACTCTCTCTAACACTAGAATTTCACAGAAAACAATTCTTCCTAAAATATTTATCAAAACTTTGCACCACAGAACCTCGTAATTAGCATGTTGCGTCCCCCACAAATCACCGCTAATCAAATTGTTGATATATATATTGTTCTCGCCTAGCAGGTGAAACAGTCATGATCATTGACAGAAAAGTCAGTAAATAAAGCCTCTAAATATAATAGATATGAAAGAAAGAAAAAAACTGAAATTCAAACATGTTATGGACCTACAGATCCACTGTTGTATGTGTTAGTGTATAGACAGAATTAGCATATACTTCTAAAGGTCTGAACGGTGCAAAGAGCATTTTTTTCTGAAGTCAATAATTGATATATACATAAAATTGCCACCTGTCGGTAAAGAAGAGGGCAAATGAGCTAACTCTTTAATGTTAGCAGGTACAGAGTGTTATAAGTTATAATATAACCTGTAGGACTGTAGGACGAGTCAGTAATTGCTAAATACGTAAATTTTGCAGATGAATGCAAGGAAAGAAAAGAGCTAGCTCTTTTAATGTTAGGAAGTACAGAATGTTGTACCATAACTTTTAGGAGGGAGATTTGTCCTTTTCTACGTTTATTTTATGAAGAGGGAAACAACGAGGGGGGGAAGGTGCGGGACTGTGTGAGAATATTCCCTATCAAATATCAATTTATGAAAAATATACTGACCAAATTCCTCCTTGAGCTTCCTTTTATGATCCATACTTAAATAAAAAGATTGGTCATGAATTGGATGAGCAACCTGATGATAATGGAAATATTAAGTTATTGCAAGAACCAAACACAGTGAAAGTGACACAAGAAAAACAAGTGCAAAGTAAATTTTTACCTGCTCTACTGGAGAACAATGGACATGCCTGAACTCCCTAGAATGCTTCTTAAGGTATTCTTGAAGCTTCGCGGCATCTTCTCTACGAAATATATCCCACAGTGCACCACCTTCAGGATGCGGTTGCTCCATCTTGCAATCAGATTCCTCCTCCCTCCTCCTCTTCATACCTCCATGTGAATGGTTAGCAGAATCATCGTCATCGTCATATGTTTTAGTGGTGGTAACATCACAACTTTTCTGCTTGGCACTAGAAAACTCAGGCTTTCTCCCCTTTCTCTTTCTGCCTTTGATCTTCATTATCTCTGCCAGTTTCATAGAATCTTCCGGTATATCATCACCTGGCATTGTTTGCTTATCCAAATAAGTTCTTCGATCACTTTGAAGATTAGCTACAATAGAATCATCCACCCACATTTCATCCACAAGCTCTTCCATAGAACTGGGATCCTCCCGTTTCATCCTTCTGTAAACAATATCTTTCTTAACATCATTTCTACCATCATTTTCTTCATCAGTTTTTTCAGTTTTGAGATCAGATAAACCCCCACCATCCAACTCTTTCCGGTCAGATTCAAGTGCCACATCGCCGTTGTTATTTGTTTCAGCCTGATCCACTCCCTCACATGCTTCAATCTTGATGTGATCATCCTTGCTAATTTCTTCATGCCCATCATTTGCCATATGCAACATTTGTAACTGATCAATTTTACCTGTTGATTGAAATACTGTACACTGGCCTTCAGCAGTGGAATTTAACTTAATACTCTCCATATTCGATGTGGCTTCCAGTGTATCTATGGAATGATCTAACTCAAGTAGACTCCCATTCTTTACATCTATGTCTTCCCTGTTAGGAAGTTGTAGGTGGTTTAGGTCAGAAACATTTCCTCCATCTGGGTTATTATGTGAATCACCACCAGGAAAATGCAATTCCAAAGGATCATTTGCAGGTTTGTCTATTGCTAGATCCATATGAACTTCTTCAGCTCTTTGCTGCTCACTCAAACCTACTTTCTGATCATTCTGCTGGCCCTCCAAACTCTGAGAACCATTTTCCTGCTTTTGTTCCTGCTTTTGTTCATCAACAGAAATATCAAGAAAGCTTTCTTTGTCTGCAGCTTTAGTTTCAAGAGGAAGATCATTGTCTTTCTTCTGCTCAACAGAGACAGTTCCAACATTATCAGCTATAGTGTCAGAAGAACCAGCATGCAAATCTTTCTGAATGATGTTAAACTCTTTCATGCAAGCCACAACAATGGATTTAGGTCCTTGCACCTCATTCTTTCCCTTATAATCTGTATCTTTATTAACAATGGCATGAGGAAGTATTCCGTTGTCCACAGAAGCTTCAGCAGAATCATGAGAACCAATAACAGGATTTTGCCCACGAGAAGCAACTTCAGTTTTTTCAGAAAAGGAAGCTTCTGGAACATTCTGATTTCCAATAGTAATGCAGGTCACACCATTTGACTCTACAGATGCTTCAGCAGAAACATGAGAACCCATAATTGGATTCTGCACAGGGCAAGCAGTTTCATTATTTTCAGGTTTAGTATAAGAAAAAGAAGCATCTGAAACATTCTGGTGTTCGACAGCAACACAGGTTACACCATTTGGTTTGTTCACACTTAGCACTGTTGGGGGTGATGAACCATAACTTTGCTCTTCAACATTACCATCAGATTTTATATGTCCTTTTGACAAAGTATTTAGGATTTTCTGTGGCACTTCAGAAAGAGAATTCTCCAAGTTTGGTGACACATTCTTTGGAACAACCTCTAGATCATTTTTTATGAGACAATGTTGTTCTCTGAGGTCTTGAGTTTTGTGTTTCTTTTTCAGTTGTTCTATCTCATAAAGCTGACTAGAATTAAGCTTCACCTCTGCTGTATGAGTTAAGACATTCACCTGCACAAGTGAATCAAAGAACTAATCATGAAATTCCCACAAAACGCAAGTAATGAACAAGATATACACCTTGCACAATGTGAGCACATCAACGAGGGGTTTGATATTAACATTAAAGTTAAACTGCATTTACCAAAATGAATTGGTAAGAGTGTTAATGATAACGTTGCAATGGTTCAGTTCGCCACTAAATCATATGTCGATGGAATTTACAGTAAAAATTAAATAAAAATAAACAAAGCACCGTATAATATACGTAATCAGCTAATAAGAACTGTAAGGATACAATTAATTAGCAAAAATTTTTCTCCTTGAAATTTTATATTCTGAAGAACAATGCTTTTGTACTCAAGTTCTGTAGAACTCCAACATACAAGAATTTCATGTAAGCACATAATCTTTATTAATTGCAAGGGGGCTCCACTCTTTCTATGTTGAGTACATTTTGAGTTCATAGTTGTCGAATACAATTAGCAATTAGCACTACTCTAATATGAACAATTGAAATTTTTGCTTAAATTGTTCTCAGTAAATGAATAATTGACTACATAATCCTTGTATGCAAAAATACTGCATTGTCAAGTTAACAAAGCAGGTAACTATAATATTAATTTACTTTAGGAATGCAAGTCAAAAGGAAGCCGTATATAAGATATGTGATCTTGATCTGAGTCATAACTCACTATATATATATATATATATATATATATATATATATATATAGGAAAATCTTTGGTTGCGAACGGATTTGGTGTGAACTTGCGTGCAAACCACTATTGCCGCTATTCCCAGTGATGCAGTGAAGCCGCTACTGGGAATAGCAGTATCGAACGAACTCAAAGCCATTCGCAACCGAAGGGACCCCCATATATATATATATATATATATATATATATATATCACTGTTTTAAATTTCCTCCGATATGGCCGAAATTTCGGCCGAAATTTTGTTCCGGCTAACTTGCAAATACGAAATCGCATATTTTAAACTCTACATCGTTTTGGACCGAAATGTGTAGATTTCAGACGAAATTACCGAAATATCAGTCGAAATATTGCCGGAATTGGCGAAATATCAGCCGAAATATACACAAATGTTATTGTATATATATTTAAAAAAACTGTTTTACTTTTTGCACGTCTTTCAATATAGGACCTTACGCTAAAATAATGTGAGGATTTCGTATCGCTATTGTTTGTATATATGCAAAGTCAAGTAAGTTTATTAACTAACACATTTTTTCTAATCAATGCAAATTCAATTTAGTTATATACTTATTTACTTTCTCTTCTATATTATTGTTAAATTATGCGAAGATTTACCGTAATTGATTCATATCATTAGTTACATTATACAGTATTTTATATGATAAATGACATGTAGGACATATAATATCTTATTTAGTAACAAAAAAAATATTTATTGAGTATAGGAAATGAACATCCGATATGATCACATTTTCCAAAGATCTCCGATCCGAGACGAAACAACCCTTACCGAGACGTGTCCGAAATCCGAGATTTAAAACAACAATATATATATATATATATAATCAAATACGTGTATGAAATCCATAGACTTATTTTCTTAAGAGGGTGTTTCATCGACAAGTTCATCGTAATGTTCCAATTTTAGTTGATGAAAAATAATAAAGTTCAAACAAATCTTAACTGTAAGTATACATACCGCATCAGACATATCACAGTGAAGCTTAGTAACAGAATCTCCCCGACCTAGTTCTCCAGCAAGTCCATATGCAATGTATGTTTTCGGCCCCATGTCTGGCTTCAAAGCACCATGAGGCAGCTTCACAGCAAGATTAAGGGGCCCGCACCTGGGATCTGTATATTCTTGAAAAGGTAAGGCAGTGATAAACTCAGCACCATGGCGTGGTAAACGATCCTCAAAAGAGCTAGCTGGGGGCCAATCCTTCAGTTTAAGCATCTCAGGCCAGCGATTGTGGTGGGCTCTTCCTTCGGTGTATCCTTTAAAAAACTGATGAATGTTTATTTCAACCTACAAAAATTACAGCATAAATCAGACGAGAACAATAATCAGATTGCCCATATCAAGGAAAAAAGAGTTGGAAAATGGAATGGAATGAAAACACATGGTTTCAACTTTCAACAGCCTAAAGCAAACAAGCAAACACTTAGAAGTAAAACCATATAACATAAGACAGCAATCAACAGATCATTCAAAGAAATACAACGAAACAAAAAGGGAGGGAGAGGATTGGTTTTGCTGCTTGCACCTTTTGTTTATTTGCTATTAGATCCCCAAAACTTTTTAATTGCTAATAGTACCACCAACTTGGAGAAACTTAAAACAAATGCAAGAAACTTCTGACTAAACAGCAATAAATTCCTGAAGAAATAGTATAAATTAAAGGGCCAATAACATTTCTAGTAATCTGGCTAATTATTTTACTTTCTTATGAGTAACTTTTTACTAATTATATCCCCAAATGATAAAATTATAGAGACTAGGCTTCAATAAGGTATTAAGGTAACAATTCTAACCTGACACCAGTCCAAGCAATCATTTGCCTTCACTGCCAACTGTTCAGTTTGGACCTTTGAACTTTTCAACTTTGTTGTCTCACGTAATGCACGCCACATTACCATCGGCTCCCAGCTCAGGCCCAATGTTAACTCAAGCACATCACGAACAATCACTGGCTCACCTTTAACCCAATGCTTCTGGAAATGATTTAGTTCTCCATTTTGAACATCTCTAGCTTTCGGACAGTATAGATAGTTATCATCTGAATCCTTTCTGCATGCTGCCTTCCGTAACATACCACTATCAACATTAATTTCTCCAGATTCATTAAAACAAGAGCAAATAGTAGAAACAGCTGTTAGTTCTGCAAATTCACTGCTTTCAACAATCTTTCTAGCCATCTTTTCTAACTGGAAAAGTTGCTCCTCAGGAAACATGCACTTCAACTCCAGACGGGACCCACCACAACCACCTATTCGCTCCGGTGGGCAATGAATGCTGCCATCACTGTTAGCCTTCCATTCTTTCGGTGCCAAAGGATGTTCTTCTGAGACAAACTGCTTTGACTTATGCATTTGAACATTGGTTGTAGATGGGAGAACTACCTTACCACCATGCAAGTATTCTTTACCTCTGTCTTCAAATTTTGGGAGAGTCATCCAATCACCCCCAGGAAGTCGGCTCTCACGGAGTTCTCGAGAACAGTAAAGACATAAATCATATGAACAACTAGGGCAACTTCTATGAAAATCAACTATAGAGGTTCTGCAGTTGTTGCTGAAGAGAACCAGGCAAGAAAATATATTATTAACTAATTAACAGTAACAAACACCAGAAAATGTAAATTTTAATAGTAAAGAAGGAAAGAATTCTACCAATATACGCGCTCATCCAACTCACAATCTGCTTTCTGTAACTTCAGATCCCCTGGTTCCACACCTATAGAGGGAATCATGCATTAGGTGAAGCTAGTGAAATAGAAAGTATTGCAACTTATGCTAAAATAATTACGAATAATACCTTGAATCTTAGCCTCAATTTCCTTCTCTCTCATCTGTTCTTCCTGTAATTCTTTAAACCAAGGAAGCAGTAAATGCAAAATATAATAAGAATGTCGTAACTTCTCCTCTTTTGATATATTCAGTTCTGGGGGCTGCAGTAGGAAGTCACATGTCAGTGACGTCACACACAAAAATTAAAAGAGTATGACATGTAGAATTGCTTTAACTAACAAGAAAAATGAAGCAGACCTTGGAGAGACCTTTCATCCGCAAGCATGCTTTGCAATTGCAGTTCTTGCGGCAGAATGGACATCTCTTTGCAAATTCATCCTCAGATAACTCAGGGTACCTATATACCACTCCCCCAGCACACGCGCGCACACACAAAAAAAACTCAATATATGTAAGAAAATTAAAGGCTAAATTCATTATCTGATTATTAGCACTATGACCAGGCTAAATTCATTATCTGATTATTAGCACTATGACCACCATTCACAAATGACAGAAAAACTGACTTCAAATTTAAGGGAGATAACACACCAGCGTTCAACACATGGCACACAATATCGTTTCCTCTTGCAAGCCAAGCACCAGACCACCCTTCCTTTGTCATTTCTCTGGCACTGATGGCACATAAGGGCATCTTCCCCCTTCAATGGTTTCTTCTTAGAAGAACCCTATGCAACAAAACAACAAATTGTTAAAGTAATATTTCAGATTGGAGAAATTAAAGAAAAGAAAGGAAAAAAAAAAACTGAACACGCAAATTAGATAAAATTACCACAGAATTTTCTTTACTTCTTTTAGCTCCAGAAGAAACATCATCATTGGAATCAACCACACTCTTCCTGCTTGTTCCCTTCTTATCTCCCATCTTAGAATCCTTCCTCTTTCGTTTACTTCCCACATTAAAGTCATCATCATGACCACTCTATCACATTCCAACAAAGCAAAATGATTTTAGCATGCATGTCATTGTAGAGTTTGCAACAGAAAACCCCTCCTAGCTATTTCCCATATATCTTCTATAATTAAAATTTTCAGTGAACTATAATATAAGTAATTCCCTGCAAGCTTTCATCTTAGAGTTATCAGTGAATATCCTAATACGTATGCAAATAATCCAGCATTGAGGTTTGGAATTCGACAATAAGATAGCAACTTATATGTTAAACCCTGTTTACCAAGTATACGAACAATGAAAAAAATAATAATTCAAATTAATTTCTCACGTCGGGTTCATCTTCACTTTCCAAATATAACCGCGTCCACACCTTTGACTTCTCCTTCACTGCACTTTTTCTCTTTATAGTATTCTTTCTATCCTTGATCTCTCCATTAGTCTTTTGAGCGGTACCCTCTTCAATCATTTTCGCCTTTGTAACCTCTTTCCTTGCACTTCCTTCACTTTTCCAAAGGCTTTTCGCCATGCCTTCTTTAATACTCTCATCTCTATCACTCTGAAACTGTAAAAAAAAATTTAAAATTAAAATTAAATAAATAACATTAAACACCCTTCAAGAAACTAAGCTCTTTTTAAAAAAATTTGTCCATATAATTAACTGTTTTAGGGTTTCCACTTCAAAATTTACCACATTATCAGAAACAAAAAAAACTTCAAATCTATAAAAAAGACACCTCTGAGTACTTCCTCACACTTTTGTTCTCCTTAGTTATCTTTCCCTCCTTGACCGCACCATTACTCTCATCACCACTCCCCTAGTACACAAAATCCAATATCAAATTAGAAAATATAATAGTGACAACATTGCTTACAACGATAGCAAAATGTAGCACGAATAATCTAATGATCAAATAAATATGAGTATCAATTTCTTCTTACCACAAGTAACGAGGTATCATCTTCACCACTACATCCGTCTTCGCTTTTCAAACCTCTCACCTTTGCCTTCGAACCCTCCTTCCCATTACTTTTCTTTCTATTTAAACCTCTCTTTTTCAGTGCCTCCTCGTCACTCCCATCATAACCATTGCCCTGTAGATCAAGCCCACAAAACAATTGAAAACAAATATTTTTTTTAAAGAAGAACCGAAAAAAATCAAGAGTAACATTTCCGCAAAGAGATTTTTCGTGAGACCTTTTCACCAGATCTCTCTTGTCCACTATTTTTTTACTCTGAACCCTCCTTCACACCACTTTTCTTTCTGTTCAAAATTGACTTAGCCAATATCTCATCATCACTCCCACTATGATCATTGCCCTGTTTAAGCCCAGGACAAAAAAAAAATCTAAAACACAACTAAGCCCAGTTTGGATATGAAGGTTAGATAAGGTAAGTGGAGCATAGAGGAGGTGACACGTATGTAAAGTATACCTACCGTAATCTAAGCTTCGATCCATTTGTATCATATTTTGGAGTTGAGTTAACCTCTAGTTATCTCTCACCTCAAATTTAAAGATAGCTGCTGCATCTAAACTCACTAAATTTTCACTAAGCCAAAAATGGAGGTTCCACCTACTTCCTATAAATTGCATTCCTCAACCTCCACTAAAAAAAATTACCTTCAAGTATCCTACTTTAGGATCCAAACAAGGCCTAAAAGGGTAACCAAAATTTTGCCCAAAAAACACATTTTTTGTAGAAAATAACCACTTACCTTTACAGCAGAACCCTCTTCTTCGCTCTTTCTCGCCTCCAAAATCGATTTTTCCGCATTTCCTTCATCTTCCCTACTGCTTTCCTGCATGTCTTCTTCACCACTCTCATCTCCAACATTCTACAACCCCAAAAAACAAAAAAAAACATTAAAAATCGAAACTTTCCACACAATTCAACAAACCAACCTCCAAGTTTCCGTCTTTCTCCCTTCAAAATTCCTTTTTTAGGGTTTCTACTTTAAAAATGGATCTTTAAACAAAATTCAAGAAACTAAGTTCCAAACTTTGGTATTTCTCCCATCAAAATTCATTTTTTAGAGTTTCCACTTCAAATACACTCACCTTTTCTCTACTTTTCACCACAACCAGCTCGTCCTTCTTCTTCGCCTTCCTCCGATCTCGCTTACCGCCGCCAACATTAGCTTTCTTTGGAGTCGAGCTCTTCTTCATCCTGGTTCGCTGGTATTCGTCGTGGTACTCGCACATCTCCTTCCCTTCCGCCTTCCGCTTCTTGCACCGCCATCCCTTCCCATCGTTCCTCGTGCACCGTTCGCTGTCACCCGGCACCTCTTCGTCCTTCGCCATTCTCGAGCTCGAGCTCGATCGATTTGGGGATTTGGGGAATTAGGGTTTTTGGGGGAAAATTAGGAGGGGCCGAGAGAGGTTGAAAAGGGCTTTGCCTTTTTTGCGGTTTGCGAAACCGAACGATATTGGATATGTTTCAAAAACGTCCCTGTAGTTTCGGTAATTTAGGTCACAGAAGTGTGGTGGGGAGAAATATGAAGGAATTTTTTAGAGGAGGGGGTAAAACAAGAAAGAGTGACTGACAAAGTGGGCGTTGTTTTACGCGAGTCGAGGCGGTTTGGACGCACGTATTGCATTGCATGTTCTCAAATGGGCCGGGTCGAGTGTGGATGGGCTGGGCCTTGGACTGGTGTTTCGGAGTTGATAGTTTATGATGAAGTCATCCTGCTCAAGGCCCAGCCAGGTGGCGGAGAATCTGAGTTTAAAAGGAATTTGGCTGGGGTCAAGCGTGCCCTCTTTGCTCCACTAATTTTGAAGACGTTAATTACCTTTTCGTGAGATGCGACTTCATTCGATCCTTCTGGAAAATTATTTCTCTAGCCTGGGAAGTCTCTTCGCTTCCTTACAACTTAACCTCAAGTTGGTCTTTGCTTCCCACGAATAAAAGATACCGCAAATTGTGGAATTTATCAGTTCAAATTATTATTTGGATCACATGGTTAGAAAGAAATAAGAGGTTATTCAAACACAAACCCTCCCCTATTTCTTCATTAATTGCAGATTTATAATTCTTTTTTAATTTCTGATCTTCTTCATTAAAAAAGGAAACTAGGGATTTTCTTTTCGGTCATAGACTGGATGAAGCTTTCAATTGCCTCCGCATTCTTAATGCATTATAATTTTCGTTGTGTTTGCATCTATTTACTGTCTCTTTATTTTCTCTCAGGGTTGATGAACTGTTTGTTCCTTCTCCAGTGGGCTGCTATCGCATGGTTGCTTTTGTTCTGGGTTCCTCTCCCGTTTTGTTGAGGATCAGCGGATTTTGTTACTTTTGATGTTTTCTTTTGGTTCAATCGGATCGCTGATCCTCTAACTGTCTAGCTCTTGTTTCACTAGCTTGTTTATAAGCAGGAGTATTTTTGAGTGGTTAATTTCTATAATGTTCTTCTGATTGGGGTGTACTAGCACCTCTTTTGTCTAACATTTTACCGTTATTAGTTTTTTTCTCACAGTTGGTTTGTATATTTTGATCTCCCCTACTTGCTTGTTCATTCCGATTAGCATCATTCTTTGTTGATTGTTTGGTTTCTTTTTCTCAGTGAGATCTTGTGAGAGTAGTTATTTCGGCCCCTCAGCTCTCTCAATGAGTTGAGATAGTAGGCGCTGGTATCCTTCATCCTTTATTATTTTGTGGAGTTCTTGCTGCTCGTAGTCTTATCCCTTTAATTGAAAGATGTCCCGCTGTTGGCTTCTTTTCTCCCCCGGGGGCCTTTACAGTTGCGTTTAGGCCTTCGGACTGTTGTTTCAGTTATTGCTTGGCTTTTTATGGCTTGGCATGGATGGATGTTTGTACTCTCCCGATGTTAGGTCCTTCTTGTCCATGGGCCAACGGCGCCTATTTTTCTGTTGCCTGGCTCCGGTTGCGATCGCCTTCCTGTTGCCCGCAAGGTACTTCGCCTGAGTAGCGAGAGCCTAGTTGCTTTCCTCCAGCTAGGCCGGAAGCTTTCCCTTTTCTCCTGAAGTTTGGATCGAAGATCCCTTTCTCACCTGGACTGCTCTTCCCTGCCAAAGGCTTCTCCATTGCAGGAGGTTTGAGGGAGTGACGGCTTTTCATCCTTCCTCTTCAGTTGCCGTCAACAGCTAGTTATAGCGCTTCTCGCTTTGGGATGATGCTAGTCGCTGGGAGGGTATCTTTGGGATGATGCTAACCGCTGGGAGGGTATCACCTTTGTAATTATTCTTGTACCTGTAGCCGATTTTTTTGTTCCTTTTCCATGCTTGTTTTACGCCTTGTAAAACTTTTTGTACTGATTATTGGTTATTATTGATTGCGTGGCTGGAGTCGGTTGACTCTATCCGGTTCATAAAAAAAAAAATAGTAGCGTATAAATATTCATCAAAAAAAAAAAAATAGTAGCGTATAAATACCCGAAACCCGGACCAACCCGGACCCGACCCGGACCCGACATTGGACCGGAACCGACCCGGCCTATCCGGGTCCGGGTCCTAAAATGGGACTAGTTGTACTTTTGGGTCCGGGTCCGGGTCCACTCAAAAGATACCCGACCCGGACCCGTTGAAAAAAACCCAAAAAATCAACATAAAAATAAATATTCTATTTCTATCCTCATCCCTCCCCTCCTTCCTCCTCAATTCTAAATCTTCCTTTTCAAACTCAAAATTCTTGTTTTTTTCTTCTCTCCTCTTTTCTAAATCCTCAACTCGTCGCTCACACTCCTGCTCCTACCCGAACGGGTAGGAATATTTTAATTGGACCCGGACCCGGTCCTCACGGGTCCGGGTCCGGGTCCTTTTTTTGGATTTGTAGGGGACCGGGTCCGGGTATTGAAGGACCCGACCCGACCCAACCCGATACCAATGCTATTTAATAGTTTGCTTAGACCTCGGTTGTAATTTTATTTTATTTTGCTCTCTTGTTTAACAAGACTAAATTGGGGGCATTGATAGGAGAAATGGAACTCAATATATGTATTAGAGTATTCACAATGGTCATTGCTAAAATATAGCAAAATGATAAAATGGCAAATAGCATGAATGGCAAATGCTGCAATGATCGTTTGCTATATTTTGACAAATTTTTTAAAAAAATTGAGCGGACGGGACATGTCCCATGAATTTTTTGATAATTAAATTGGGTTTAATATTTAAAATATCATTTAGTAAATTAATTAACTATTAAATTAACCTAAACAATATTTAAATAATCACTAATACCTTAATTAAGTGTTGATAGTTAGGACTGTAAATCGGACCAAACGGGATCGGACAGCCATATATTCAAGCTCGGACCGAAATTCTACTCGGACGAACTTATGTCGGGCTCGGTCCAACCCGGACAAAAATTTTATAGTCCGGACTTGGTTCGGTAAGGCATCAGACCGCAATAATACTCGAACAGACTTATGTTCGGCTCGAACTCGGTGAAACATCAGACCTAATAATTTGTTCAAGCTCGGTTCGTATAACAGTTCGGACGGTCCACGGTTGGACCATTTCTCGAGCCGGACTCGGACGGGCAACAGACCGTCCTGTTCATTTTACACCCCTATTGATAGTGACCTAAACATTAATCAAAGTGGGGAAAGTTCTCAAACGAGACATGTTGTCCCGTTTGAGATTTTTTCTCATGAGACGAGACATGTCCCGTCTGGCCATTTTTTCGATTTTTTTTTTTTGGACGGTACAACATGTACCGTCCAATCATTTAAAAGTAGAAGAAAAAAAAAACTTTGGATGAAACAACTTGTTTCGTCTGATTCCATTAAATAAAAAAAAATTGGGGCGAAACAAGGTCTTGTTCCGTCCCCTATAATTTGAAAATCTTCATTTCGTTTCTCAAATTTGAGAAACGACTGTAGCGATTTTGTCAAAATATGGTAAAATATCATACGACTGCAGACGTCCAATTTTCATAAAATGACAATTTGACAAAAATAGCAAACGACTGTGGATGCTCTTAGGAGATTTACTTTTTTTGTTGTTGCATAGAATGAATACAATTGCTCGATGAAACTTGTTGTTTTTCATTTTACTACTATATGTAATGATCCGAGGAGTAGTTATAAAGTACATGTATAATCCAATTTCTTAGAACTTTGAGTGTGGAAAATGATGAAATTTAACTGTTGATGAGATATTTGCTATTTTGAATGTAGCATGAACAATAAAAAAATTGCATAAAAAATCTAAAAATTTACAAACCTGAAAATATAAATTTCTAAGTAAATAGAGAGAAAATGATATATATATATATATATATATATATATATATATATATATAAAGGAGTTGTTTTGGGGGGGAACTTTTGGGCGGGAAAATATGTTTTGTGGGGCTAGATCTGGACCGTTGATTTTAACCCTATTGAATGAAAACCACTTGATAGCTTTCTTTGTGTTTTATTATATAGATATATACATGCTTAGCTAAAAAGAATCATAACAATACATAGAACGAGACAAGGGCAGTTGCAGCAAAGTGAGAGCTCCTTTTGAGCCCTCTTTATCATATGTAACTAGTCTTACCCTGTGCAAATTACACAGACTTTACCAAAAAGATATATTAAAATATCAAAAATATTCAATAAAAAAATCAGCATGAACTAATTTGAATTATAAAAAAATTTACCTTGTGCAAATTACACAGACTTTACCAAAAAGATATATTAAAATATCAAAAATATTCAATAAAAAAATCAGCATGAACCAATTTGAATTATAAAAAAAAATAGTTGGTGATCAGTGTTATTCTGTACAAATTGTACAGACTAAAATAATTTTGTGAGAATCATAAAATTATATTAATCTCAAAAATTTAGAGATGCTTCTTAACTCTTTTGATCACAATATAATCAAAAGATAACACATCTACATATTAACAAATTCACATTTTCAAACCAGCCAACATCAATCTATATTTCTATTCAATTGAAAGGAAAAGAAAAAAATCGAATAATTACCAAAGTTGGGTTGTAGCTCTTGTCGGACTCCTTGATGTACTCCGCTATCTTCGTCCCCGCCGCGTGCTTCTCAACTGCCTTCCCTCTCAAATCAAACATAATCAACATCATAACATTGAGGGTACAATAATTGATAATAAGCTATATATATATATTAATTGATAATAAGCTATATATATATATATATATATATATATATATATATATATATATATATATATATATAAACCAATTCAAAATTTCAAACCAGTATCACTCTATATTTTTAGTCAATATAATTGACAACATAATTTTAGTTAGTGTCTTCTAATACATCTACATATAGATGACAATACAATTTCAGTTGGTATCTTCTAATTTTTTTTCTTCATAACTGTTTTTTAATATTATCAACATTTTGTCTATAAGGCTAAAAAGAACTGTATAATTTATTTATTTTTACTTGTACTTAAAACAACTATGATGGTTCCCTAAAAAATAAAAAGGAACAAAAAAATAACTGTAGTTGCTCTTAAACTAATTAGATTTCAGAAATTAAAATATCTGGAAATCCAAAATATTCAAAAAAACAAACCTTTAACAGCACACCAAATCTACCAAACAAAACCTCTTTCTAACAATCATACTAAACCCTTCCGATACAACAAATAACAACCCGAATTTAAAACTAATCATATGAGAAAAAAAGTCAATCATATTCACAATCAATTCCACTCCAATCAAATATCGGAAACTACCACCAACACCACTCCATACCTGAAAAGAAGAGGCATTTTCGGCATCTTGATCTCATTTGCATGCTCGATCAGAGCTTTCCTCTTCTCTGCCACTTCCTCCATACTATACAATGCCACCAAACTACCACAACAAAAATAAAATTCATTTCAACTAAACAGTTGAGAATAAAAAAAAATCAAGAAAACAAAATTAAGAACCATACCGTAAGTGGCATAGGCGGTGAAGATGCACAAAATCCATCATTCACAGAACACAAAAACTACCAAACAAAACCCATTTTTAATAGTCACACTAAAACCTTCTGATGCAACAATTAACAACTTGGATAAAAAACTAATCATATCAAAAAATGTTAATCTTATTCACAATCAACTCCACTCAAGTAGCGACGGGCAACAATGGCGAGGATTATTATTACACCAAATAATAATTGAGAGAACAAACAGTTAACCTTTTAAAATTTTAAAAAAATGAAGTCTTCAACAATTTTTTAATGGGGTACCTCAGAAATAAGCTCAGTATCATCAATGGTGTGAAGATCCAACAACGCAGTTCCAAATTCCCCTTTAAGATTAGAGGGGTAAAAGCTTTCTAATGCTCCAAAACTTTGTGATGTCGTTGGAGTGTATTTTGGAGTATATGGTTCCGACTTCTGATCCAAATCTCTATATTAGAATTTAAATTTCTCATGAGTTTAAAGATATTTTTTTCTCCTTATTCGAATGAGCTCTATATTCCTGCAAATAACAACACATTAATAAGTCAAAGTAAAAGATCATACTACTTAAAGTCAAAGCAAGCACAAACAATAATCGATAATCATTGTGCTACAACAGTGTTTATTCTCAATGGCTGAGATAAATAAACTCATCACATTATTGCTTGATATGATGACACATTAGAAAGAGTGCTATGATTCTGAAGTCTTCAACAATAATAGTCAGCAAGAACCTTTCCTTGAAAATAAATAACACAAATTTTAAATTACAAATAATATTTTAAAAAAGATTAAGATAGAAGCCAACATATGCAAGGAACCTAACTAACTTCATGCCTAGAATAGCACAGTTCTAGTAATTACCTACAAAACCATGATTAGAATTGATCGTTCGTATTGGCCTAGGTTAAGCACATTTATGCAGTATGATCTCTAAAATCAAGAAAGACCAATAATTTTACACCAATACAAAGAATAAATCTCAATTTAAACTGTACGTTAAAATCAATTCAAAAACACAACCAACTAAATTACAATATCAGGCATAATCAAATAACAAAAATGATTCCAGGGATTCAAAAACATCAATGCAACTTTGAGTACATTGGCATTCATTATAGATATTAAGCAATGTAGATCCACAATAACCGCGACGATTTTAGGAATAGATAAAAATCTCATCCAAAAATCAAGAACCCAATCAAAATCATCAGATCCAAAAGTTCCGGAATCGAAACCAAAAGAGTCAAAAATTTAACTACGTGTATTAGACTAAATCTAAAAGATCCAACATCTTTGACCTCCTTTAACTATCATAAACACAAATATCTAAATTAACTAAATCTATTAGACTATTATTTTATTCTTAACCACGGTTAAAGTGCATATTTCAGCTAAAAATTACAAAACTAAATAATATAAAAAGAGAAATCAAACCATATACAAAGATCCAAATCCTTCTTGTGTGATTGTGCCGATGGTGACCTGAACTGCGCACCCTTTTCCTAATTGGATCCTCACCCCAAAAACAAATGAACCAAATCAAAACCCTAAACTCAGATCTAAGTAGAGACCCATCAAGATCGAGGAACAACAATTGATCTTGATCATGCCGATGGGCTGGAGGACGCAGGTGGCAAGCATGCTGGAGGTTCCACCATTGACGAAGGTCTTGGTGATGATCCACACCTTGCATGGCTCTCTTTTTGGCTTCAAATATGCCATTATCTTCTCTTTCTTCTCTTACAATAAAGTTTCAATTTTGAAGATGGAGAAGCAGCATCCAAACCAAAACGATCAGATAGAGCGGTGATAGCGAGGAGATCGACGGGCGACGGGTAGTGACGGGCGGCGATGACGAGGAGACCGACGGGCGGCGACGGCGAGGAGATTGACGGGCGGTGGAGGAGATTTGGATGGGTTTTGGGGTAGGAAGGGTTAGGGTTAGTGGGTTTGGGAAAGATGTGGTAGGAAAAAAGGATTTTTTGTGTTTTTTTTATAATTTTGCTTGATTTGGTTTATTATTATTTTTCAATTCTGTTTTGGCAATTGATATGGGCTGCACGTGTTAATTCCTACTTTGCTTTCCTTTCTCTATTTATATAGAAAAGGAGAGATGAGGTCGACATATTAGTTAAATAAATACACATAATTTCATGACCTAACTAAATAAGAATATACAATTGTTGCCGCTAAATTCGGTGTGGGGGCGAACAGATGAATTTGTGAGTTCGAGGAAAACCTGAATAACAAAACCAAACCTGATCCGTCGGAGATTGATCGTTGACTCCCGCCGTTAACCTGCAAAAAGTGCGAGACACCGGGGGGGATCCCGGCGACGCACCCTCCGACGCTCAAGTCAGTAATCAAAGAGATTATGAAAGAGCGTAAAAACTGGTGAAGAGTTGATTACCTCTCAATGGAGATGGATGGGGGGTATTTATAGGCGTCTTAGGGACTGGTTTTAGGAATGTAATCCCCGTGATTAGATAAGGAATATTCCTCGTAATCAGATAAGGCATTTAATCCCTAATCCCCAGTGAAAAGATAGATGTGAATCATGGCCGTTGATTTAGATCTAATCAGGGACCTTGATTGTATCTTGCTGGATCGGGCATGCAGCGGGTTGGAACCCGTACCCGGTTGACGTGGATCCGTTCATGAGTTATTGGACTTTGAATAAAGACCCAGTTCCCATTTCAGACCCGTTTGTAGGCGAAATTACCGTTTTACCCCTGAGCTTTAAGATTCGTGTCCGATGTGAACGGTCCCGATTTAATCCTATTTTTAGCCATATCACGAGCCCCCCACTCCTAGAGACTGAGTTTGATCAGCCTTTGAGGAGTAGTTTTACTGTTCTAATGGCGTACGGGATTTTATCGGTGTTCTTTAAGGGACTTAGGATCTCGCTCGGGGGTGTAACGGTGTCATTCTGGGCTTGTAAGATGCCCAAAAATATCCTCTGAATTTTCTGGATTTTTGGTGATTTTTCCAGATTTTTCTGAATTTTTCCTCATTTTTTTGAATTTTTTATTCATTTTCCGAATTAAATAATTAATTATCGAAAATATTAATTAATTATTCTAATTTAATAATTATTTTTTCAGAATTTTAAAATAATTTTTCTGAATTAATAATTATTTTTAGAATTTTTAATTAATTTTTTCCGATTTTTTAAATATTTTTTCGAATTTTTCGAATAATTAAAGCAAATAAATAAACAAATAAATAAATAAATATTACCTAGACACGTGGCAGATTTCTGACCGTCCATCATGATCAGATCCACGCGCATCGTGAGGCAGATCATGATCGGGACACGTGGCGCGTTTCTGGCCATCCATCATGATCAGATCTGCGCGCATCGTGAGGCAGATCACGATCGGGACACGTGGCGCGTTCCTGAGCGTCGATCGTGTCACGACGCGAATTTTGAGACGATCGGACGGATCGTGTGGGTTGGCTGATTTTTTCTCCATATAAGAGGGTCGGTGCCATGAATGCTCGGAAAAGGCGGCCGAAGTCTACGTGGACGACACGTGGCGAAGTCAACGTTGACTTTCTCTCTCCTTCATTTTTTTTTTTTTTTTTTTTTTTTTTTTTTTTTCCTTTCGCTGCTTCTTTCTTCTTCTCTCCTTCTGTTCTCTACGTCTTTCTTCTTTCCCTTCGTCTTCTCCATTTTTAAGCGCCAGCGACTCGAAGTGGGAATCTACGGAGGGGGCTCGTCTTCGGAGGTCGACAAGAAGGAGAGCTCGAGGTACCCGCGATAGTTCGGCGAGGGAGTCAGAGTTCGGAGCTTCGACGACGGAGGCAGCTTTGGGAAGGAGATGGGCCGAGCTCGGCGATGGAGTCGAGGTCAGGAGCTCGACGGAGGAGACGGAGCTCGAGTTCGGAGCTCAGTCGCGAGGGGAGCTTGCGACGGGGGACGTCGGCAACTGAGCTTCGGCAGAGCTCAGTGACGACGGCGTCCGGTCGTGGCTCGTCTATGAGCTTGGCGATGGAGTCGAGGTCGGGAGCTCGACGGAGGAGGCGGAGCTCGAGTTCGGAGCTCGAAGCGGTGGAGGAGCGCCTGAACTCAGTGGAGCTTGATGAAGGAGGCAGTCGGCGAGGTCGAGTTCGCGCGAAGATGGGTTCGGCGGAGCCCGAGGTTGAAGGAGTTGGCTTCGTTGGAATTGGCTGGCGAAGCTCTTCGTTGGAGCTCGCAGCGGAGGCGAGCTCGCTGCCAGAGCTTGGCACAGTGGTGAGCTCGCGAAGGGAGACGTCGGAGACAGCCGACGACGGAGGGGGTGATAGAGGCTTCAGAGGAGAAGATGGGTTCGAAGCTCAGTCGAGGAGCTTGGTGACGGAGCTTTGGCGAAGGTGATGAGCTCGTGAAGGGGGGAGCTCAACGCAGTGGGGAGCTCGATGTCGGAGCTCAGTGTCCGGCAGAGCTCGCTCGAGGGAGCTGACGGAGCCTGTGATGGCGGCGTTTGGAGCTCGTTGAGGTGGATCTCAATGGAGTTCGCCATTGGAGTTGGAGCTCGATGCTTCGGAGCTTGGTGACGGAGCTCGGCCACGTCGGGAGCTCGTGAAGGTGGTGTTGGATGCGAGCTCGGGATGGGGAGCTCGACACAGTGGTGGATGTTTCGAGCTCGTCGATGTGTTGGGTTTGGAAGCTCGACGGAGCTCGTAGACGGAGGAGTTGGGTTCGGCGTCGGAGGCAGGCGAAGACGGAGGGGGGAGCTCGAAGGTGACGCGCTGGCTTCTTTTTTTTCGTTCCTTGGTTTATGTTTTGTTCCTTGGTTTTTGCTTTGTTTGGTTGGGATTTGCGCCAAGGTGGCTGAAGAGGAAGGGGAGGAGAGAGAACGGGTTTTGGGTTCGGATCTTTAATGGGTCTGAACCCGACCCTATAGGCCCCCTTTTCTTTTATTGTTCGTGGGTCTTGTGCTGAGAGCGTTCAGCAGCTGGTGCCGAACCCAACTGGTGCCGAACTCAAGCCCGTAAAACGGTCGGTGTCAGGAACGCTCGGCAGCTGGTGCCGAACTCAACTGTGCCGAACTCAAGCCCGTAATACGGTCGGTGGCAAGAACGCTCGGCAGCTGGTGCCGAGGCTCGAGACTTAGAAATTTTTTGGAGATCTTGACTGCCGAACTCAAGCCCGTAATACGGTCGGTGGCAAGAACGCTCGGCAGCGGGTGCCGAACTCAAATGTGCCGAACCCAAGCCCGTAAAACGGTCGGCGGCAAGAACGCTCGGCGCGGGTGCCGAACTCCAATTTTCCCTGCAGAGTTCTTCTTGATATTTCCCGGTGCTACGGAGGTCGGCTCGGGGCGTGCGACCCCTTGTTTCGAAGCTAATTCGAAGATCTACGACTTTTCTTTAGGAGTGAGATGAAGATTCACCCTCCTTCCTGGTCAAAACAGCCAGAGAATATCCTTGTATACATGAGGTTGAGGAGAGTTTTCGATGTTCCCGGTGCTACTGAGGTCAGCTCGGGGCGTGCGACCCCTTGTTTCGAAGCTAACTCGACGATCTATGACTTCTCTTTAGGGGTGGGATGAAGGTTCACCCTCCTTCATGGTAAAAATAGCCCCGCAACATCCTGGTCTTCATGAAGTTGGGGAATGTGTTCGGTTTTGGGGATTTTGGAAGAGGAGCTCCACTCCTAGGGACGGAGAAGCTGCGCTAGGAAGACCCTTGTGCTAGGAAGACCCGTCCTGTGAGCAGAGCGAAGAGCTCGGCTCTAGAAGAGAGTCGTTTGTGAGACGAGTGTGAGGAGGAACTGTAGGAGAGAGTTGCGAGCTCCGAACTCGTTGAGAAGAGGTCCGCTTCGGAGGCGAGCGGAGCGAAGGGCTTTGATTCTGGGAGAGAGCCATTCGGGAGACGAGTGTGAGGAGGAACCCTAGGAGAGAGTTGCGAGCTCCGAACTCGTTGTCAAGAATGCTCGGCAGCTGGTGCCGAAGTTTGAGACTTGTTGATTTTTTGGTGTTCTTGACTGCCGAACTCACGCCTGTAAAACGGTCGGTGTCAAGAACGCTCGGCAGCTGGTGCCGAGGCTTGAGACTTAGAGATTTTTTGGAGGTCTTGACTGCCGAACTCACGCCTGTAAAACGGTCGGTGTCAAGAACGCTCGGCAGCGGGTGCCGAACTTGATTTTTCCCCTGTAACGGGGTCGGTTCCACGAACGCTCGGCAGTGGGTGCCGAACTGGAATTTTCCCCCGTAACGGGGTCGGTTCAACGAACGCTCGGCAGTGGGTGCCGAACTGGAATTTTTCCCCATAACGAGGTCGGTGCCACGAACGCTCGGCAGCTGGTGCGGAGCTTGATTTTTTCCCCCGTAACAGGGTCGGTTCCACGAACGCTCGGCAGTAGGTGCCGAACTGGAATTTTTCCCCATAACGAGGTCGGTGCCATGAACGCTCGGCAGCTGGTGCGGAGCTTGATTTTTTCCCCCGTAACAGGGTCGGTTCCACGAACGCTCGGCAGTAGGTGCCGAACTGGAATTTTTTCCCATAACGAGGTCGGTGCCACGAACGCTCGGCAGCTGGTGCGGAGCTTGATTTTTCCCCCCGTAACAGGGTCGGTTCCACGAACGCTCGGCAGTAGGTGCTGAACTGGAATTTTTCCCTGCAGAGTTCTTCTCGATATTCCCGGTGCTACGGAGGTCGGCTCGGGGCGTGCGACCCCTTGTTTCGAAGCTAATTCGAAGATCTACAACTTCTCTTTAGGAGTGAGATGAAGATTCACCCTCTTTCATGGTCAAAATAGCCCCGCAACATCCTTGTCCTCATGAAGTTGGGGAGTGTTTTGGTTTTGGGGAGAGGAGCTCCACTCCTAGGAGAAGAGGTGCTAGGAAGAGGTGCTGGGAAGACTCATTCTCTGAAGTGAGTGCAAGGATCAACTCTAGGGGAGAGTTGTGAGCTCCGAACTCGTTGAGAAGAGGTCCGCTTCGAAAGAGAGCGGAGCGAAGAGCTCGGTTCTAGGGTAGAGCCACTTGGAAGACGAGTTTGAGGAGCAACTCTAAAATAGAGTTTTAGCTCCGAACGCGAGGAGAAGAGCTCCGCTTTGGAGGCGAGCGGAGTGAAGAGCTCGGCATTAGAAGAGCTATTTGAGAGACAAGTTTGAGGAGCAACTCTAGGAGAGAGTTTTAGCTCCGAACACGTTTGAGAAGAGGTCCGCCTTGGAGGTAAGCGGAGTGAAGTGCTCGGCCCTGAGAAGAAAGAGGAAGGGGAGGAGAGGCATTCGGGTTCTCTCCTCTGCCTCGTTCTTTCGCACAGTGAAGAAGAGCAGAAGTGTTGGGATGGCCATCTAACCCCGGCCCGTTTGAGGACGAGCCGGTGAGATAGAGTCGAGCCATAGGAGAGATCCTATCGTTAGATTAGTTTAAGGGATACAGGAGCAGTTTCGAATGGCGAGCTACTTCTAGTCCGCTTAGGAGCGAACTTGCGAAGTAGAATCGAGCCAAGTGTTGGACTCCGATCCATTCAACGGCTGCAGGAGCAATTTCGAACGGCGATCTACTTCCGGCTCGTCTGTGGGCGAGCCGAGGAAGAAGAGTCGAGCCGAGTGCTGGACTCCGAACCATTGTGAGGTTAGTTTAAGGGATGCAGGAGCAGTTTCGAATGGCGAGCTACTTCTAGTCCGCTTAGGAGCGAACTTGCGAAGTAGAATCGAGCCAAGTGTTGGACTCCGATCCATTCAACGGCTGCAGGAGCAATTTCAAACGGCGATCTACTTCCGGCTCGTCTGTGGGCGAGCCGAGGAAGAAGAGTCGAGCCGAGTGCTGGACTCCGAACCATTGTGAAGTGCTTAGCAAGTTGTGGGAGCAGCCATGTAGAAGAAGCTGGACTCCGAACTCGTTGAGAAGAGGTCCGCTTCGGAGGTGACCAAAGTGAAGAGCTCGGCTCTGGAAGAGAGCCGTTTGTGAGACGAGTGCGAGGAGGAGCTCTTGGTGAGAGTGGTGAGCTCCGAACTCGTTGAGAAGAGGTCCGCCTTGGAGGTGGACGGAGCAAAGAGTTCGGCTCTAGAAGAGAGTCATTTGGGAGAAGAGTTTGGGGAGCAACTCTAGGAGAGAGTTGTGCGCTCCAAACCTGTTGATAAGAGGTCCGCTCCGAGGTGAGCAGAGTCGAGAGCTCGGCTCTAGAAGAGAGCCGTTTGGGAGGCGAGTTTGAGGAGCAATTCTAGGGGAGAGTTGTGAGCTCCGAACTGTCTGAGAATAGGTCCGCTTCGGAGACGAGCGGAGCGAAGAGCTCGGCTCTGGGAAAGAGCTGTTTGCGGGACGAGTGTGGGGAGGAGCTCTTGGAGAGAGTCGTGAGCTCCGAACTCGTTGAGAAGAGGTCCGCCTTGGAGGTGGGCGGAGCGAAGAGCTCGGCTCTGGAAGAGAGCCATTTGGGAGGCGAGTTTGAGGAGCAACTCTAGGGGAGAGTTGTGGGCTCCGAACTGTCTGAGAAGAGGTCCGCTTCGGAGGCGAGCGGAGCGAAGAGCTCGGCTCTGGGAGAGAGCCGTTTGGGAGATGAGTTTGAGGAGCAACTATAGGAGAGAGTTGTGAGCTCAGAACTGGTTGAGAAGAGGTCCGCTTCGGCGGCGAGCGGAGGGAAGAGCTCGGCTCTGGGAGAGAGCCGTTTGTGAGATGAGTTTGAGGAGCAACTCTAGGAGAGAGTTTCGAGCTCCGAACTCGTTGAGAAGAGGTCCGCTTCGGCGGCGAGCGGAGGGAAGAGCTCGGCTCTGGGAGAGAGCCATTTGTGAGATGAGTTTGAGGAGCAACTCTAGGGGAGAGCTGTAGCTCCGAACTCGTTGAGAAGAGGTCCGCTTCGGCGGCGAGCGGAGGGAAGAGCTCGGCTCTGGAAGAGAGCCCTTTGTGAGATGAGTTTGAGGAGCAACTCTAAGGGAGAGCTGTAGCTCCGAACTTGTTGATAAGGGATCCGCTTCGGCAGCGAGCGGAGGGAAGAGCTCGGCTCTGGAAGAGAGCCATTTATGAGATGAGTTTGAGGAGCAACTCTAGGGGAGAGCTGTGAGCTCAGAACTGGTTGAGAAGAGGTCCGCTTCGGCGGCGAGCGGAGGGAAGAGCTCGGCTCTGGGAGAGAGCCATTTGTGAGATGAGTTTGAGGAGCAACTCTAGGAGAGAGTTTCGAGCTCCGAACTCGTTGAGAAGAGGTCCGCTTCGGCGGCGAGCGAAGGGAAGAGCTCGGCTCTGGGAGAGAGCCATTTGTGAGATGAGTTTGAGGAGCAACTCTAGGGGAGAGCTGTAGCTCCGAACTCGTTGAGAAGAGGTCCGCTTCGGCGGCGAGCGGAGGGAAGAGTTCGGCTCTGGAAGAGAGCCCTTTGTGAGATGAGTTTGAGGAGCAACTCTAGGGGAGAGCTGTAGCTCCGAACTTGTTGATAAGGGATCCGCTTCGGCAGCGAGCGGAGGGAAGAGCTCGGCTCTGGGAAAGAGCTGTTTGCGGGACGAGTGTGGGGAGGAGCTCTTGGTGAGAGTCGTGAGCTCCGAACTCGTTGAGAAGAGGTCCGCCTTGGAGGTGGGCGGAGCGAAGAGCTCGGCTCTGGAAGAGAGCCATTTGGGAGGCGAGTTTGAGGAGCAACTCTAGGGGAGAGTTGTGGGCTCCGAACTGTCTGAGAAGAGGTCCGCTTCGGAGGCGAGCGGAGCGAAGAGCTCAGCTCTGGGAGAGAGCCGTTTGGGAGATGAGTTTGAGGAGCAACTCTAGGAGAGAGTTGTGAGCTCAGAACTGGTTGAGAAGAGGTCCGCTTTGGCGGCGAGCGGAGGGAAGAGCTCGGCTCTGGGAGAGAGCCATTTGTGAGATGAGTTTGAGGAGCAACTCTAGGAGAGAGTTTCGAGCTCCGAACTGGTTGAGAAGAGGTCCGCTTCGGCGGCGAGCAGAGGGAAGAGCTCGGCTCTGGGAGAGAGCCATTTGTGAGATGAGTTTGAGGAGCAACTCTAGGAGAGAGTTTCGAGCTCCGAACTCGTTGAGAAGAGGTCCGCTTCGGCGGCGAGCGGAGGGAAGAGCTCGGCTCTGGGAGAGAGCCATTTGTGAGATGAGTTTGAGGAGCAACTCTAGGGGAGAGCTGTAGCTCCGAACTCGTTGAGAAGAGGTCCCCTTCGGAGGTGAGCGGAGCGGAAGAGCCCGGCTCTGGGAAAGAGCTGTTTGCGAGACGAGTGTGAGGGGGAATTCTATGAGAGAGTTGTGCTCCAAACTCGTTGGATCTCGGCACGGGTGATTGGCGCCTCATCGTTCCTAGGCTGCTGCCGACCCGTGGGGTAGCGTGGTCTTGATGGAGAGGTTGCCTCATGCGGGAGCCCCCCGCACCGGCATTCTGTGGACCGGAAGGACCCTTGGGGAGTTGTTGATTCTGAGGGAGAGGCTGATCTTGTTGAAGAGGGTCCTTTACTCGAAGCGGGGGTTGTCCCTGCTGCGGAGCAGGTTGGACGGGGACTACCTCTTGCTGATCGGCGGGGTTGGGTCCACGGTTGGACCCTCTGGATCTTACTTTCCTAGGAGGCATGGCTGGAGAAGATCTGACCAACGGGAAGAGGATGGGCTGCTATTCGTATGCTTCCCACAGACGGCGCCAATCTGTTGCCGCTAAATTCGGTGTGGGGGCGAACAGATGAATTTGTGAGTTCGAGGAAAACCTGAATAACAAAACCAAACCTGATCCGTCGGAGATTGATCGTTGACTCCCGCCGTTAACCTGCAAAAAGTGCGAGACACCGGGGGGGATCCCGGCGACGCACCCTCCGACGCTCAAGTCAGTAATCAAAGAGATTATGAAAGAGCGTAAAAACTGGTGAAGAGTTGATTACCTCTCAATGGAGATGGATGGGGGGTATTTATAGGCGTCTTAGGGACTGGTTTTAGGAATGTAATCCCCGTGATTAGATAAGGAATATTCCTCGTAATCAGATAAGGCATTTAATCCCTAATCCCCAGTGAAAAGATAGATGTGAATCATGGCCGTTGATTTAGATCTAATCAGGGACCTTGATTGTATCTTGCTGGATCGGGCATGCAGCGGGTTGGAACCTGTACCCGGTTGACGTGGATCCGTTCATGAGTTATTGGACTTTGAATAAAGACCCAGTTCCCATTTCAGACCCGTTTGTAGGCGAAATTACCGTTTTACCCCTGAGCTTTAAGATTCGTGTCTGATGTGAACGGTCCCGATTTAATCCTATTTTTAGCCATATCAACAATCTATCTCAATTATTTTGGTACCCAAAAAGTCAAATTTCTGGGATATGCAAATATAAGCATATAGAACAATACAGAACAATATGAGAATATAAAAGCCAAAAATGAGAAGCTTCTACTATTACCCATTAGAGGAATCAATGATGATTGCAGTCTCCTATTTTATTGCAAGAGGTATAGGAGGAGGAGGATCCTTCTTATTAGGCTTGGAAACCCAAGAGAGCTGCTCCTTCTTAAAGCGACGATGTTTAAGATAAGGAGAGGTTGAGAGAGCACGTGCGACATTGAAAGCTGAGACCTTTAGAGCTCTGTTGGTGACAGTAGACATGGACATGGACATGGAAGTATGATGTTGGAGAGGAAGAGGGAGGTTAGAGATGTTGAAGTCCTCAGCATTTCTTTTTCTCCCTTTGACGGCGATGGCGAGGAGATCGACGGGCGGATTTGAGTCCATGAATTTGGGAATTTGAGAAGGGGGGATTAGGGTTTGACAGAAGATGAGGGGTTTTGTTTTTTGTTTTTTTTATATAATTTTTTATAATTTGAGTACACAGGATTAGCTGGTGTTAGTTCCTACTTTGGCTTTCCTTTCTCTATTTCAAAATAGAGAAATGACAGATGAGGTATGCCTATTAGCTTAAGATATATACTAGTATATCCCCTGTGCAAATTGCACAGACTTTACCAAAAGATAAATTAAAACATCAATAACATTTTTAAAAAAATCGGCAGAACCTCCCCATATTTACAACTTTTTTCCTGTATAATTATAATCCAATATATTAATATTCAACAATTATGTAGTAAAGCTTTGCACAACACAATATTCAAACGCAAATATTTAATGATAATAAGGCACATCCAAACTCAATCACAATAATCTTTCGTACTTAAATCACAATTATATATACAACAGATGACTTAAATAAATTGTTCACGATAATAAAGAGTTCAATCCAAACAGTTAAAATGAAAAATTTATTTTCTAAACAACTATTGTTTATAGCTACGTAAATACAAAACAAAAACAAAAACGTTCTAATTTCAACATTATAGTATCAAACTATTTTAGTAATTTCAACATGGAATCACATTACCGAGCGACGGAATTCTCCACACATGAACATCATATGTCGGCCTACATTAAACAAAATATGAAATGAAAATTTAGTTAGGTGCGTCAAATTAAAAAATAATTATTTATATAGCGGAATAAACCAATGCAAATTGATATAAGAAGATACATAAAAGAAAAAAAAAAGAAAAAAGAATAAATAAGGCTTTGATAAACTCTACTAAGATGACATTATGAGATTCTTAAAATATAAAAACATTGCGTGCCAATAAATACTATTTTAATCATTTGAATATTATTAGATTGTTGATGACATTTAACTTTCAATTAATTATCATGGAGTTACGCACTTCTTGAAGAAGTTCTTGATATACCACATTACGTGTACGACCATTAGTCTGTTGGGGATCATTTGAGTTATCTGTCAGCAATATCTTCAAGCTAGAACGGGAAGTGCAACGCGATAATGCTACATACAATTGACCGTGCGTAAACACATGTTTTTTAAGACAGACCCCAACACTATGGAGAGTTTGGCTCCGACTCTTGTTTATTGTCATAGCAAATGCCAACTTTATAGAAAATTGTCTTCTTCTAAGGACAAATGGCCACCTGGTTTCTGTAGGCGACATCCTCATTCTTTGAATCACAACTGTCTCACCTGCACACCTTCATGTAATAATTACAGCGATAATAATATGTTCTCCCAGAGTATGAATAATAAGATGTGTTCCATTGCAAAGTCCTATAGACTGATTCAAATTTCTCAGGAATATAATTGGTACTCCTTGCTTCAATTCTAAATAGTGATTTGGTAGCCCGCTCATCTTAATTGTGTGTAGAAATTCCGGCGGATGCATATCCTGCTCATTTGTACCATTCGGGGTATGTTCGACTGAGTCTGTACTTAAGTAGTTGACAACCTGTCCAGGAAGACTAAATATGAGAATTAATGGCATCAACTTCTTCATTAGTAGGTGCTAGAATAGCGCGTTTTTCAAGGAATTATGGGTCATTATATCTAGATTCAATATTAGGATAAATCCAATCTATCAAACTCTTTAGACCATCTGCAGCTTTAATTAGAAGGTCATTTGGTATTTATATCCAATTCTTTTGCAGAACCTCCAGTATTAGACTCACCTGGAATTTTACCATCTCCCACATCTAAAGTCCACTTTGCAAAGGTCTCTTGTTCATTCTCGCTAGCTTGATCGAATGAACTCCCCATCAGTCTCATGTTTTTTGTCAGCTCATACACTTTACATGAAGACCAAATATGTAACATTTGTAATGGTACAGATACAATACGGGGTCTCCCACCTACTGGCATGGTATGCAAAATCTGTCGAAAGTCCCCGTCGAGAACAACAACTTTTCTGCCAAATGCGTCATCAGCTGCACTTTCATTATTAAACTTTATTAGATCCTTGAAAGTTTGATCAACAGCTCCAAATGCATGGTGATGCATCATTGGCGCTTCGTCCCAAATGATCAAATCTGCATGTTGAATGAGTTGAGATAAATCATCCTGTTGGAAGATAGAACATGTAGAAGTTTCATGGACTTTTATTGGAATACGAAACTTCGAATGCGTAGTGCGACCTCTAGGTAATAACAGAGCAACTATTCCAGAAGAAGCTAAAGTGAGGACTATTTTTCTTTCCGCTCGAAACCTTGCAACTAATGTATTCCATAAAAATATTTTTCTTGTACCGCTACTACCATGAACAAAGAAAACACCGCCCCTATTACTTGAGTGCGCTGAAACCACAGCTTCCAATATCTGAATTTGCTCATGTATCAACCTATGGAATAATTGCTTAAACTCTTGTTTCGAATCGTCGATATCATAACACAATTCATCGTGTATCTGACGATTTTGAATGACTTGTACATGTACATCCTCGGAAAATGGGAGTGATGAAAATTCTTTAAGAGATCGCACGTTCTGATTCAAAATGCTTTCAATATCTGAAAGAGCTAAATTCTTCAACTGGTTTTCTGTCAGCTCTAATCCAAAATCATATGATTTAGTCCTACATCTATGCAATATATCATCTGATAGATTGCTCCAATGTTGTTCCATAAATCAATCTGATTAGTTGGCTCAGAAAACATCAATATCGAAGCAAAAAAGTTCCTGAGGCCAATGACCTGATGCAAAAGAGGATGCTTCGGTTAGTGCCTGGTGCCATTCATTGTCATCCTCTAGCAACCCAAGTGCACAACATGCAGACTGATAATTATGATAGGTCACTCCATTCACGGTTCTTATATGTGCATAGCTAGTCGCTCCACGTACCACGCACAACAACATCCGTAAATAAAATTTCTCTCCTGCAGCTGGAGGTGCATTGTACAGCCTTCCAATTGCGAGACCACGAAGTCTTCTTGACCACTTCCTATCCACCGGTTTCCATACCCATTTTTTCGGAAATTCAGAGTATGTAAGATCTCGAGCATCTTCATAGACCTGATTAGCCTCAAACCAACCATCTATATAACATCGTCTTCAGATATTTAGCTCTTGCGACAACATCAACCAGGTTAGCATTTTCATTGAAATAGACACTCTGCTGATTTTCTAGATGATACTGTAAACATTCCATTGGAGGATGATGATGATGCAAACTAAATTCAAAAATTCTCCAACATGCTTCGATAGAGGAGACATAACGACAATCTAAATATTGCTGAATTTCATCAACTGATTTGTATTGAGGTTTGGAATTTCCTGGGACCGGATTTCCATTGTCTTCCTATGATTATTGTAGTTCTATCATGACCTTTATGCACATACTTGTAAAGGTACTTGAGCAACTTAGGATGGGCACAAATCTCAATGTTGATATAAGCATCATATTTTATTGTTAAATCTAAATTGTAAAGTACCAACCATCGATTGTCAACAACCTTCAGATTGTGGCCACCTATTACAAATGTCCGACCGTCATCCCGACGACGATATTGAACATACCCGTGCTTATCAATAATAGTTTCATTTAGAAATTGCCTTGGACACCTTTTTGTGCACACACCATTCTCCATCCATGGAGATGTTGGATTGTACTCCCCGCATGGCCCATGAATCATAGACCGAAGTACAATTGCATGAACGCCGGGAAATTGTTCCTTATCTAGAATCTCAGCAGATACTAATCTATCAATATCTTCAATATTGGCAATCTTGTCTTCTCTTCAAACAGTAATCAGATGTGAGCATGAGGAAGCCCTCTTTTCTGAAATTCAATTACATGTAGTTCTGTTTTCGACAAAAATAAATAGATTTCTTAAAATATGCTCATTTGAAATATAAGTCAAACTCTACTAATTCTCATTCAATTTAAAATGGTTAAATTTGTTAGATTTTGTACCTAAAATAGTAGATCCAAACATCTTTCGTTGTTTGATATCTTTCATAAGCTCCTTTAATTTTAGCTAGACCACTCTGGTAACAATATCTGGTATATCTTCGGGTTTTATATTTGGAAAACACTGTAGTTATTCAATGATTTCGGTCCACTTAGAATTACATGTGAAAGTTATAAAAAAATCTGGTGCTCCACCCCAACGACATTCAGTGTGGACATGCATTCCAACTTATTTAATAATAATAATAATAATAATAATAATAATAAAATAATAATAATAATAAATAACGATCCTCTCAAATGGATTGCTTTTTCAAAGCAAAGACCCAAACAGCCACAAAGGAAGAAAAATGAGCAAGTCGGTGAGCACATAGAAAAAAACAAACAACAACGATGACCACAAAGCAACAACACCTAAATGTCAATTCTCTTTCTGTAACTGTCTCCATTCTCTCTTTTCAAATTAAAACTCTTTTGAGTTATTTTAGTAAAGGTTAATTAAGCTTATTAGAGCACTTCCTTGTCACACTGATTTGTAAATTTAGCACTTAACATTTATTTTGAAAAGGATTGTTTCCACAAAGGTCCACGATAAATATTACTGTAATATTTTTTACATTAGTCCAGCAAACAACTCCACACTGAAAGGCTCAATCACATCATCATAATAATTAGAATCCGCTGAATTTGCCTTAGAGAAAGATAAAAAAATCTTAAGTAAAAGGGAATTGTTGAGTTATTTTAGTAAAGGTTAATTAAGCTTATTACATCACTTCTTTGTCACACTGTTTTTTAGAATTAGCACTTAACCTTTATTTTGAAAATGATTGTTTCCACATAGGCCGATGATAAAGATTAACTGTCGAGAGAAGAGAATGTTGATAAGTTAATGTTATATTATGAGTGCAACAAACTTAATCTCCAATCTAAATCTAAAAGTTTTTTCTAGCCTTCTGTTATTTTAAAAGAGCAATCTAAATCTTTTTGAGGCTGTGTTATTCAAATTGCGATCTAAGTAATCACTTAACTATGTGGATATTTATGTCTTAAAGACTAAAATATTTTAATATAGAGGAAAGTAGTGCTGATTAATACTAATATAGTAATAGTATTAATCAGCAGATCTTTTGACAACTATTACTATTTTAATGAGATTTGCTGATTTTATATCAAGATTTTATGTCATAAATATCCAATTTCACACTAATTTGGTTTGATATTAACCTATCTATAAAATATTGTCAGGGCATTTCATTTCACTATTAGTCAGCACTCCTTTCCTCTTCAACTTTCCCTGGAATCCTCTCCACATTCAAGAACTGTATACAAATTTTCTCATCTACGCATAAATATCGCCATAACCCATCCAATTTACTCATTATCTCAAAATCTCACATGGGTGTTACTATTCTTTCAATCGAAATGGGTTTAGTATTTTTTCTGCATTCTCCCGAAATGGTTGTCTCTACACCCTAACTACAAATTTCATGCAATAACATAACTACAATGTATCCAAAAAAACCTCCAATTATCTCAAATTGGTATTCATTCAGAACTAAAATATTATTAAACAATCAAATAACAGATAGTATTAAAAGAAGAGGCCTAACCGGAGAAGGGAAATAATCACTGGTACCAAATTCTAATATAGTAAATTTACTGAATTTGATGCTCTTATCATAGTTTTGAATACTAAATAATTTATTCCCATTATAAAATTACTATTTCACTAAATTATTTCATGTCCATAAATTTATTCTATTATTTTTCAAATAAAATTTGTGAAATAGCTATTCAAAACTGTCCATAAATAGATTATGGACAGTTTTGAATAGTTTTTGAATAACCCAAAAACTATAATCAGTAAATTATCTCAAAATTAATATTTTTCAAAATTACTATTACTCCAATTATTTTGAGTAATTTTGAGATAATGAGTTTTATGCTGTTATCATAGTCTAAGAGCATATTACTATTAACCCACTATGATTTCAGTAAAATTTACTATATTAAATCTCAGTAAAATAATTTGATGAAGTTTTATGGTAACTTTAATATGTCAAAATTTAATAGTAATATATGAGATATGCTGATTAATATATCTCAAAAATTGTGAAATTACTTTCCTATATATTATCCTTTTAATATAGTAATATAGAGGAAAGTAGTGCTGATTAATAGTAAATTAGTAATAGTCTGTGCTAATTTAAATTTAGCTTCCTTGTCACTATTGATTTTAGTAAATATAGTAGACACAAAATATAGAAAGTTATAGTGAATGAAAATATATGCAGATGCAAATTTGTGCAATAAAGCATACACCTTGAGTGCATGAACTGTATAATATGTTTACAGTTAATACTTTGTTTTAGATTTGCGCAATAAAGCATACACCTTGAGTGCATGAACTGTATAATATGTTTACAGTTAATACTTTGTTTTGGATAAACATACAGATACATATAACTCAATTTAACGAATTGTATACATCTTCATCTTGTAAGCAAAAGAGAAACTTACGATGGAGGGTAGAGATGGTGGGGTCGGGGCGGGATCGACGACGGACGGCGACGATGGAGGGTAGAGACGGGCGGGATCGGGGCGGGGTGGACGGGGGGCGGCCGTAGGGACGGACGAGTGAGGAGATGTGGGTGGGTTTTGGGGTGGGAGAGTTAGGGTTTGTGGGTTTGGGGGAGATGTGGAAGAGGAAAGGTTTTTTTTTGTGTTTTTTTAATTAATTCTGTTTTAGCAATTGGTGTGGGCTTCACGTGCCAGTTCTTACTTTTGCTCTCCTTTCTCTATTTCAAAATAGAGAAAGGAGAGATGGGGTAGGCCTATTAGCTTAAGATGTATAATAAATATAAATGTGATCTCTAAAACTAACCTCTAAAGCTGCGTATTACCCGGGAAATGAAAAACAAAAAGGAAATAAAACAGACTCACAAGCTTCCCTTTTTTTTTTTTTTTTGTTTCCCCCAGTCTAACCAATCGGCTATAAGATTTGTTATAGCCGATTGGTGAGATTTGCCTGCATCGGTCGATTGGAGGCAGAATGGTGCTAGCTGTTACTCCCGATTAAGAATCGGGCCAATGCGGTAAGAAATACGTAACCCTGAACTTTAATCTCTGAATTGAACTTCCAAAAGTTTCGTACGTCTAATCATGCACGTACTGCATGTTTGCAGGGAGCTGTTGGGCGTTCTCGACTGTTGTGGCTGTGGAGGGTATATATAAATCAGATTAAGACCAAGAACCTCGTCACCCTATCAGAGCTTGCATGGAACTAATTGACTGTGATAATGGTGATAACAATGGTTGCGATGGAGGCCTGATGGACAATGCTTTTGAATTCATCAAGAAGAATGGAGGGATAACAACCCAAAGTAATTACCCATATATATGTGGCCTCTGAACGCAAATGTAATATTGCTACCAAGGTAATTACAAACACCTCGTCTATATTTAGATCTATTAGTACGTATCTTGTTTTACCAGTACTTTAATTAAGCAACATAACATAGGGAAAAAAAACATTTGCACTATATGCGCACACAACACAAATTGGAGATATAATAGCAAAGATGTTAGTCGATGAACCTGATTTGTGATTCCTTTATCTCGCAATTAATATTTCAAAATTGCTTTTGTTATGGGTTTGATTAAAGTTAATAGAGGTGCTTACAGTTTCGATTTTGATGCAGGAAAATTCTCATGTAGTTGTGATTTACTGCCACGAAAACGTTCCTGCAAATGATGAGGAAGCTTTGCTGAAAGCAGTTGCAAAGACGCGTACGCAAGCTGATCTGCTTTCCAATTCTATTCTGAGGTTTGAGTTACACCAAATACTATAATATAGCTCACTTTCTCGCAGATACAACAACAACAACATTATGCCTGCTCTTCAGGCAGAGGTGGAAATGTATGTCTAATGTGAAGTTTTCAACTAACTAATATATAAATTATGTACAACACAATATACCTAGCTAGAGCCAAATGAAGCAAGGCATATAAATATTTACCGAGTTATCAAATCTAGATCCCCAGTGATCCATCCATATCTACATCTAATAAACAAACAGCTTTCATTATTCTTATTGTCGATCTGGTACTGTGATTGCAAGTGTTTACTGGGGACTGTGGCACTGATTTGGACCATGGGGTTGCAATAGTCGGTTATGGAACAACCCAAGATGGAACCAAGTATTGGACAGTCAAGAACTCCTGGGGATCTGATTGGGGCGAAAGAGGCAACATCAGTTTTGATAGAAGGATTACGCTCATTAATGTTGTTCCGAGCAGTTTACCAATTTATCTAATGTCTATCTATAAACTTCCGAAATGGGTTACTAAAAGAATTGACAAGATCAAGAGGAGATTCTGTGGAAAGGAGCGAATGAGGGAGAAAGGATTTTATATAGTGAATTAGGGAAGAGTATGCAAGAGGAAAGAAGCAGGGGGATTATGGATTGTGGACTTAAGAGATATGAATAAAGCTCTGATGAGCAAAAGGTGGTGGAAAATGCACACACGACGTATTCATTGGTAGTGCAAATCGTTCGCTCTATTCCGGAAGGGAAAAATTTTTAGAAATGGGGATGAACTGTTCACAACAAGGTTTCATACTTATGGAAGGGAGTAGCTAAGTCGGGAGAGATGTTCCATACCAACACTACGAGCGAAGTGGGGAATGGAAAAGATACTAAATTCTAGAAAGATAAATGGTGTGGAAACAACACCCTAGAAGCTCTATTCTCCAGTGTTGCTAGAGAGGCAAACAATATAGATACTCTACTGGCTTACGTGTGCAAACGCGGAAGAGTTAAGATTACACTAAAGAATAACCCATCTCAGGATTGCGTAGAGGAACTACAGATTCTGAAGAAGTTTGTTATCACTGAGAGTAGGCCTAGGAATGATCGGGAGGATGAACGAAAGTGGATCTTAAAAAGTAGTAACACTTTCACAGTGAAGTATATGTATAAGTGGATAAACGATGAAGGAACTCGTAGGTGGGAGACCAACAAAATATGGAAGACCTACGTACCAATGAAAGTGAAGGCGTTTCTTTGATTGGTATCAAACGACGCAATTTTATCCATGATTAACCTTGGCAAACACAACATTCCGATCAATGCGAAGTGCGATAGATGTTTGGTGGAGGACGAAGATACAAATCATATCTTATTTTTGTGTCCTAGGTCTAGGTTGGCATGAGAGGTTGTCTGCCTAGGTTTTGGGATCGTGAAAATACCTAAGTCCACGTTAGAGGTTTAGGGTAATTGGTGTGAGAGAGTTGTAAGTAAAGAGAATAGAGTAGCGTGGGATATTGCAGTTGCAGCTACGATTTCGGGCCTATGGCTAGATATAAATGATTTTTGTTTTCGTAATTCAAACATCAGATTTCCTAGTTTGATGCGTAAAATCTTTTCATTTATCCACTCTTGGGTAGGACAGGTAGGTACGAAGAAGCAGCTGCGCATGAAGGAGTAGTTCTTTTGACCACAGTGGGTTCGAAGGCAAGATCAACTTTGATCTCTTGAAGGAGGACATGCATGAAGCATCGGTTCAACAGAACTTGGATTTAGTCATAGAAGGAGATAAAGAGAGACCAATTGGCACAAAGTATAAGAATTGGAGGAGATTTATTCAGAAACCTTGGGTTTAATCCGTATGTATTCGATGAGCGAAGTCAGATGTAGGAGAAGCGCGACAAGTCTTTGGGCAAGATTCAGAACTGACTACTTGGGATCGTCATTTTAGGTCGGATGCACCAGAAAGGAAAGTTGTGGGATTTCTCAATGAAGGAAAGTACCGCTCTTCTAGATCATGGAGTGGAGTTCAATTTGGTGTTATCTGAACTGAGAGCGTTCAACACAGATGATCTAAAGGTTTTCAACTCGATATATATTCACCACCAAATCCATCCAACATGATAACCGTGCTAGACGAGAAATCTACCAAGGAGAAGTTTTTCATTGCAGGTATGATCGAGGAGTTGGAGGAGGAAGCACTTAGGAAGGAGAGTTAGAAATCGGCATCAACTTCTATGAGTTGCTTGGAGGTGGATTATACTTCGAATGGAAGGAAAAGTGTATGTAGTGGTAAGGTTCGTGGCCACCAGTGCAAAGGGATTGAACATTACATGAGAGACTGTTGCAAGCGGTTGAGTCAGCGGGGCGCCAAATCTAGCTCCACTGAATCAGCTGATGACTTAAACAGTGCTTTTGTTTCAAGTCCTTTAGATGTGAATTGCGGTTATTCTTTTGATTTGGTTAGTTCTTCTCAAGTTTGCTCTGAGAGGCAGATGGTTTCTACTTACAAGTTTGCATCATGTCATTGTGTGAGAACGAAGGTTGATAAGATTTGTAAAGTAATGATTTTTACTTACAAGTTTGCCTCATGTCGTTGTGTGAGAACGAAGATTGACAAGACTTGCGAAGTAAGGGGTAAGAAAACAAATGAGTAGAAGATGACAGACGGAAGGGGATACATACTAAAGGAGGGCATGTATATTCCTTTGATGAAGCGGAGCTTTACATCCATGAGAACTCTTGAATTAATGGACTGCAGGTACACAAATCCAGGTGGAGTTCGATCAGTTTGGGAAAGTTATCGTAAGGTGATGAAGGGTGAGAGGGGGATTGAGCAGGGTCAGCACAAGCTCTACTAGCTTTAGAGGAACAGAAAAAACTTGCACAAGTGTTTCGAAGCCCATTGTTTCGAAAGCACCATCTAGTGTGCCGTCACTAGAATCATCCGAGCGAAATTGCGGCGTTCGAATATCGTCGGAAGGTGGAGAGAGCCTTGAGGTAGGTGGAGTTCGTGTGGAGGGTGGCACCTCCATGATTACATCTACTGGGGTATGCCCTTGAGGGGCATACAACTGGGAAAAAACAGATGGAGATATATTCAACTAGCAGAGGAAGCCATCGAAACGAGTTGTTTACACGAAGAGAATAGAAAGAGTGTAGAAGTTTTTAAATCACACATGTGTGGATTCATGAGTATGCAATCTAAGGTGGAGATTATTGGGTTTATGTCTTGCATACTATTGTGGATAAGAAGACGATGAGACGATGGAGGAATCGATGATCAGAGACAGAGTGGAATCGAGATGATAAGGAAGTCGTTGTGAGAATTGTAATATTCTTGTATCTTCTCTAGTTGAATAACATCTCGGGTTTCTTCTTTTTCGGATTAAAGCGAAAACCCCAACCGAGACAAATTTGTGTGCGCTTTGGTGCGTTTGATCTAGTATGTACTTGGTGGTTTGTATTGATTGCATCGAATAACTCAAAGATCCTCAGTCAGCGGTTTTCCTAACAATATATATATTTAAATAGATGGATAGAAAAACTTATGAGTAAACGGTTTTTAGAATTCAAAAAGAAGACCGAGCTACATTATGTACATATAATTAGTTGGATAGATAATAAACTTTGATTCAGCTTTGACGCTCAAAGCTGAAATTCAGCAACCCGTCCCGGTACCCGATATCAACTCGCATCTCGAAGCCCTCTTACCTACCTTCAGATTCACTTACAAGAATCAGCTGCATTTCTCATTTGTTGATGATCTGATTGTTCGCAGAGGATCAGGGCCGGCCCCAGTATGGAGGCGGGTAAGGCGGCCGCCTCGGGTCCCCGCAGAATTTGCGATTTTTGGGGCTTCCAATTTTGAACTTCCCTTGTAAATATAGACACGTATTTCGCGCGTAAAAAATATATATATGTTATTAGGGGCCCATTTCGGAAGTTTGCCTAGGGTCCCCGGAACTCAGGGCCGGCCCTGCAGAGGATACTTGAGGAGAGTTGATGGTGTTGCTAGGGTTTAAATGATGGTTGGTGAGGATACTTGAGGAGAGTTGATGGTGTTGCTAGGGTTTAAATGATGGTCGGTGAGGGTGACGGAGGCAGTAATATCTATATCCGTATATGTAAAAGTAGGGGAAGAAGCGATTTTGAAGGCTAAGATTGACAATTGCTGACTGCAATTTCTCTAATTTCGCTCCATCGTATACATTTAGATGTATACATTTAGATAAAGAACCAGTAATGCAGACGCAGTTCAAAATTCTTGCATGTATGCAAATATCAGTGTGGTCCATAAGTAAGCCTCTTTGTTAGATTGAGAGTTCAAATCCTGCTTGCTCTAAAAAATCTCAAACTAATATATATTCGGGGTAAATATATATTCGGGGTAAAGTGTGAAAGTATGAATTTGTAGCTACAGCTTTATTCCACACACAAAATTCTCACATGCATTGCCCATGCTCTACGTCATTGTCATTTCCAAATCGGTGAGAAGCCCGGAGATGCTGAACCACCTCGCAATGGCTAGGGGGGTCGACCAAGGATCAAAGATCCGGCTACCTCCGGTACATTCTTGAATGCAACCCAAATCCCCTCTTGAACCCAACCCGTAGCCCTTCACAATCCACGACCTCAAAAGGGTATTCAGCTCTGACACTGAACTTCAACAACCGGTGATCGCTTTACCCGACATTCAATCGAATCCCATCCATCGAATTGTTATTAACTCACATTGGGAAGCTGTCATACTGGCCTTCAAATTCACTTATAGGACTCCTCTGCAATCCCAATTTGTTGGTAGCATCTAAATAGAAATGGATAAGAAATTGCAGTAGCGTCAGGGAGAAGAATTGATGGAGAAAAGACAGCCAACCATGATTTTATTTGACATTCCAAAAGGTTAAGAGGAAAAATTTTGACATTCCAAAATTGTCACTTCAAAACATGTTTTATACAAGAGTAATGCTTTAGCCACTACCAATTTCACTACCATTTCCTTCACTAGCTTAGGTGGCATACTCCTATTGGAAAGTTCTCTCACCTACTCTATCATTTCCTACCTATTGGAGTGTGCCACCTAAGGTAGTGAAGAGAAATGTAGTGAAATTGGTAGTGGCTCTAGCATTACTCTTTATACAATAGTAAATAAAATTTCTACAACAATAAAGTAATATATTTAATACATGGTAATAATAATAGTAAAGTATGAAAGAGTTTGAAAACAGCTCAAACATAATGTTACACATTAATACAATATCCACTTCTCCAGTTACACAATCAGTGTGGTATCTAATACTCTCCTAAATCACTAGTTTCCTTGTTCCCTGAACACACTGACTATCATACTTTTCAGAAATTCGACTAACAGTCAGCTAATTAGTCTGCCACATCATTTTCCTTCTCGACATATTTAAGGACATTTCCGATGAATATACGAAACTCCATGCTCCTCATACCTGCAACCACAATTGGAGCTCTTGGGAATAATTTGAAGCTACATTTTTTATACTATTAATAAGCAAACATAGTTGGTGGCTCCTAAATATGTGGTGCTTAAGAAAAATAAAGCTTTGATAGGATGCTTTAAGGATGAACTAATAAAGAGCAACTTACTCAGCTTTGGAGAACCACATTTGCTGAAATGACCCAAGCGATGCTAAGATACTCCCTCCTATCCAGACACTGCAATGACCAAGTTTGGCACCACATGTTATATTCCACATAAAATAGTCTTCCTCCCCACCCCAAGCACCACCACCACCACCACCACAACCACCACCACCATAAAAGAAAAGAAAAGAAAAGAAAAAGGAAAGTAAGCATATTATAGCTGCATTAAAATTACAGAAGAACTGAAAAGTTCCTTTTCAATTGGCATACTAAAATATGAGACATCATATTGTCAGATCATGCAAAGTGTGTTTTTCTTTCCTTTCTTTTTCTCTTTTTCCACAAGGGAAACTATCACCAGCTTTAAGGCGAATACTGCAAAGATCTCTGTAGCCGAGTGTTCGATCAAAATGGACAAAACAACAAGGCTAACAAGTACCCTTTAAAGAACTTTCCTTATTGCCTCTTTAAAGTTATTTCTTAAATGTACATCTCTAATACTATAATGGGAGAAGGCCTTAGAGAGTAACCCAACCCGTGCAACGCACGGGTTGGGTTACTTTGGTAAATATTTTCGAAAGTAGACCTGTTTGGTAAATATTTTCGAAAGTGGATCAGTTAGAAAATTATTTTCTTTTTAATTATGGACTAACTTTGGTAAATATTTTCGAAAGTGGACCTGTTTTGTAAATATTTTCGAGGGTGGATCGGTTTGGAAATTATTTTCTTCTTACCCTTTTCATTATCCTTCAATTTTTTCCACGTGCACGTGTGCACGTGTCTGATACTAGTATGACAATAACTGAATTTGCTTGGCATCAGGTAGGATCCATTAGAAGGTTGAGCATGAAATCTCTATGTAGGGTTTTGCATTTCATTCATTTCAAAGAACATTTTAGTTTATAATTCATATTTTTCCATAGTTTATAATATTTGTATGAGCTCGAATTCAAAGGAATCATTTCTGGAGTACCCCGCTCCTCAGACTACTACATTTCAACTTCAGCTACTAGCCATTTTGGGGCATTATCTTCCTGTAAAAAATGGCTTGTAACCAATATGAAGCTGTTCTTTTCACTCGTTTTTTTTTTTTTTGGGTGGGTGGGTGGGTGGGTGGGGGGGGGGGGGGGGGGGGGGGGGGGGGGTTCTGTAGGTTGCTACTTCCATATATGTTTCTCCTTTATCATGTATACATAAGGATGTTGATAAATCATTTTTTATTATTGTAAAGTATGTAGATAATTCTTTTTTTAATCATTGTAATAGAATGTTAGTAAATCATCTGCATTTTGAATCAATTATCATATAACAAATTACAAGTTTTAACCAATATTGTAACCAACAACTCCTGTTCTTAGCATAACCAGGGCCCCTCCACGTACTTATCAAGTTATCTACAAATGAAAAACTGTCACTACAGCTTTCACGCTGAGCTACTTCAGACTAAATAATTTCTAAGATTTCTACTCAATAAGGTTGTCAATGATTTCGTTGGGTAACCAATTCAGATTACTCACAACAAATGAATTTAATTAATAATTAATAAAATGATTGCACAATAAGCAACTCTCCCTTTTGTCATGATGCATTCTTCTCAAACTCTTTTATCACTCTTGTCCTCGGAAATTAAATTTGTTTGACTTTTAGCCTTCGCGTTGAAATTTACTGTCCTAGCAAGTGTATCACCAATTCATTCCAAATCATTCCAACAATTCATTCCAAATCAAGTCTCGACTCTCACAAATTCAATCTATTCTTGCAAGTTTTGGTAAAAAAGAAGCGAAGAAACATTTAAGAAGTGTTCTTCATTTTCTCTTGCAATTCTTCAAGTGCACTATCTTTTTTAGTTTTTTATAGTTCATTATTTGTTATTTCACTTAGTTGTTATTTTGTAGCGTGTTAATTTCTTGTATACTTTTTTCATATCAATTTTCGAATTTTCATACACCATTGACGTCATCACATTCAAGTAGCTAAAGTGGACAAGAATCCACCAATACATCTCACACTCCTTGTGTTCCACCTCCACACTTTGATACCAATAGTTTTAGAGACTTTGATAGTATTCCCGAGATTTCACACACAATGATGAAATTCGTGTTGAAGATACTCAAACACAAGACACTGATCACCCAACTTCTTCCCAAAAACATAGAGGTGAAGTCCATCAATATTATACATTTGTTCCATCTCAGGTCAATCCGAAAAAGGGTTATAAAGTATGTAACAAGTGTAAAACCGCTCACAAATGGAAAGTGGGCGCAGGATGGGGAACACTTAAGCGACACTTGACAAGAGAACACGCGGACCTATTCGAAGATCATCTTGTACAACAAAAAATTAACCCTAGGATCGGTCATGTAAATAACCATAGTTATGATCATGATCTCGTACGTATGGAAATCGCTAAACTCGTTATTAAGGATGAGTTACCATTTTCTTATTCTGACAGTACAAACCTAGAGACTTTTAACCAAACTGTTTTAAACCCCCATTACAAACGAATTCCTAGGAACACCGTTAAATCAGATTGTTTTAAAATCTATCAAGAAGCTAAAGATTTTTTAACTGTCATGTTGTATTCTTTAACTTGTAAGGTTTCATTAACCTCCGATTGTTGAAAATGTTGTAACGATGTTCCAATTATTGATTGGATCCTTCATAAAAGGATCCTACATAAGAGGATTATACAATTAGGATATTTAATGTATCCTTATAATGCTGCAGCTATCGCATCACATATCATACAAGCATGCACTATTTTCCTATTCATGATACAAATTTTGTTATTGGTTTTGATAATACCGCCAATAATACAAAGGCGATTTCTGCATTAATTCAAGAGTTTCAGCCTATAGAGCTTGAAATATTTCATGTTAGATGTGCATGTCATATTCTCAAGTTGTGTGTGTTGTGTGCAAAATGCATTGAAGATAATAACACCATATATGGGTGCAACAAGAGATTTTGTGCATTTCATAGATTTGAGTAGTCCTAATCTTCAAGCATTTAAACAATGGTGTAAGCTTAAGGGATTTTTTAAAAAAATTCCCCAAAGATGTTAAACACAATTGGAATTCTACTTACGAGGGACTTATTACTGTTAGTGAATACAAATCGGTTATAAATGATTTTGAATTGCAAAAAATATGAAAAAAAGTTGCATGAATGAATAATCTTGGAATTTTGCCGAAAGTTGGTTAAAATTTTTACAACCTTTTCAAACCGCAACCATTAAATTTTCGTCAACTTCCAGAGTTCTGGTGGTATTTTACTTACAATAGTTACTATGATGAAAACTTTTCAAGAAATGATGCATCAATTTTTAATGGCATCAATTTTTGTTCCGGCTTATGATAAATTTATGAAATATTTTCATCATATTCCGATGTTGTATTGTGTTGCTAGTGTAATGGATCCTCTTATCAAATTAGATGGCATAAAGAATTTGATTGATTTATTTTATAGTTCATTGGAGATGATTCCACAACATACAACAAGTACAATATCATCTTCTTCCAGAGCCAGAGGTAAGGACATAGCATTTGAAGATGCAACAAGTGATGTACTAAATCTTATTAAATCGAAAAAACCTAGGACTAATACACCTAATGCCTAATGAATTACATTGGTATAATGCACAACCTTCAATCAAACAGAAGATTGATGTGTTATCATGATGGAAACACAATGAAAGTTCAGATAATATTCTCTCACATGGTAAAAGATCTACTAACTCTCCCCGTGTCCATCATCGTATAAGAAAATGTTTTTTTCTCTTGAAGGCAGGACCTAAACGAGAAAAAGAATCGTTTGACGCTGAAGACTTTGGAGATGCACGTGTGCACTGAAGATTGGATGAAAGCGAAGGACATGACTCAAAGGATACAAGACTCCTCAACGAGTGGTTGTAACGCCTTAGGTCCCGCTCAGCTGCGCACGCGACTACACGTGCGTACACACGCGAACAAAATAAATTCTAACAACTGCTCACCACATGCGTGCCTCACAAAATGTGCTATAGCTTATTGGTACCAATTGATGATAGGCTTCTCTATATAAACTCTCCCATTACTCTACAATCCACCGATGTGGGACTATATATAGAGCACCCACACCCACACAATACTCACACACAAGCACGTGCACCATATGTGCAGCACACTCAACCAAAGCAACAACCCAAGCTTCCTCCCGGGCCCCACCTAGCCCCCACGTCATGCTGCCAAGTAGCCAACCCATTATCATTTCTTTCTCCCACCAAATCCCATACTCCAAGCCCTATAGAAATCTCAATAGGCCAACTACTACTTCTCTCTCTCTCTCTCTCTCTCTCTCTTTCTATATATATATATATATATATATATATATATATATATATATTCCAATATAATATTATATATATACTCTTAATTACGGGGTGTTACACACCCCCCTTAAGAACTCAGCGTCCTCGCTGAGCCCGGAACTTGTAATCTAGCACAAGATCCCAATCTAGTCGATGTGGAGTGGAGTACCCTGATTATGCTACCTAGTCTCCCTACCCGGGACAACTAACCTAGCTCCATCTCAGGCGTAGAAAATCAGCTCTTATACCATTTGTAACGCCCCGAGCTCGGCTCAGCTGCGCATGCGACTATACGTGCGCACACGCGAACAAAATAGATCCCAACAACTGCCCACCACAGGCATGCCTCACAAAAGGTGCTATAGCTTTCAGGTACCAATCGATCATAGGCTTTATCTATTAAACTCTAATTAATCCCCCAAATCCACCGATATGGGACAAACACCACACCACCACACAACTCCAAGCACTTGCCCACACACATCACCCCTACTTCCTGTGCTTCACTCACGTGCAGCACCACACACCCCCTCACCTGGCCCCACTGCACACACAGCACACTACACCATCTCATATCTCATCTCCTGCAAATTCATATATATATATATATATATATATATATATATATATATATATACACTCTTAAGTACGGGGTGTTACAGTGATAGCAACACTCAAGAAGACGAACAATGAAAACGTATTCTTGAAGATTGAAGACGTAATCTCCAGTAGACGAACGATGAAGATTGAATATTAAAGATTATTGTTGTATTGCAGCGGAAGCTCACTAAGGAATTTAGGGCGATGAGATCCTAGGTTTAATTTAAATTGAGGTGCAAAAAAGTAGTCTAATGCCCTCTCTTCAATCTAACCCTAGGCTATATCAAACTTTAGATCATCCCCTTACCATATAATTTTAAATTTTGAAACTTTGTATGTATTATTACATGTTTTTTTTCCAAAATTTTTACCTTTGTAATTCATCCGAGACTTCAACAATTGAAAAAAATAATACATGATTTTTTTATAAGATTCTTGTACATCGGAATTTCCTCCAATATTATCTATTTTATATGTTAGGAGAAAGGGAGGAAAAATTGCGATTTAATAAAAATAATTTAAAAAAGTTAGATCAAGCTCGGGGCCTTGTCCGGGCTGGGGGTTTCCCAACGATGGGACCGGCCTGGCCCGGTCCCAAGCACAGCCTGGACCGACCCGTTACAAGGTCGAGCTCAGCCAGCTACGGCCCAGCCCGCCCCGCCAGGACCGGTTGCCACCTTTACATTGTTTACAAACATTATTGTCACCTCCTCTTAAGGGTTCTCCTACTCTACAGTCAAAATTAGTTCAAGATTGATGATCATAACTATCATAAGCTATCCTATAGTTGCACCATTATCATTGTCAATGCTTTTTTAATGAGTAAGAGTTGAGCACAAGACTCCATTAGTAGTTGATAAATTTTAGGGAAAATGATTTTAGGCCCAAAAATAGACCGAGTAATTTAAACCACATTAGGTTTCATAAAAATTTAACCCACAACAACCAAATGCTCATTGTTTTAATGTTTTTAGACCCAATTCTCTTTTTAAGTAAACTCACCCCACAATTTAAATACTATCTTTTAGTATTTCCTATATTATCCCTTCTCAAACAGATTGTCGGTCGAGATGGTAGCTAGATTTAGATAACAAATAACTAAACATAATATTTACTTGGATTTGGGATGCTTGAAAAGAAATAAAATAATTTTTCTAAAGAAACAAACTTTTATGAGTTGTGAACAGGAAGAACTCAGAGATCAACAATGTCTAAAGGCCAAGATGCTACAAACATGCCCGAAATCGCCAAGCACATGCACAGATTTGACAGTTTCAAACCACCAAAACTTATATAATTGATCGAGGACATCAGCAACTGGGGCATACAATTGGTCGAGCCTAAGACAAATCAAAACCCTTTAGTTTCCCTCTGTTCTCAAACAACCTTTCATTGGAATTTTCAAGGGGGAAAAAGCATAGTAGATGGGGGACAAGGCGGCAATTCTCTTCTAGTTTTGGTTTTGTTATGAAAAAGAAGATTGGTTTTGTTAGAATTTTTATGGATCCTGTCTTATAGAGGAGAAGGATAAGATAGGCAATATGCTACAGAGAAAGTAGAAAAAAAAAATTTAATTAGGAAAAAAATTGGCACGTTGAATACTTAAGCCAGGAGTGGGCCTAAAAATAAAAAACTTAAAAGTGTTGGCATGGGTTTATTAGTATATTTAAAAGCCGCTGCATTCAATAATAAATCGAGATCTACTTTCGGACTTGAAAATAAATTTCCCTAATCTTTTGATTGATATAATTAATATTCCTGCCTGCGAAGTACCAATGAGATGGGGTAACCATAAATCCTAGACACAATAGGAAGAACATATCTAATTGGTAAACAGAACATAAACAACCAAGGAGAACTGATGAGGACATCAAATCAGTTTTATTTTATTTTGAGATTTAGCATTATGTAGTTCATTTGAGAGATTTATTTGAGAGATTTGTTTTGGATTTGTTTTGAGCCTATATATATGTCTTGAGAATAATGAGAAAATATGTTATTCTTGATTATTATTTTTTAATTTGTGATTGAGTTTTTTGCTCTTCATCCCTCTTTTTGTGTGAGACAATTGAGAAAATATTAGGGTTTGTAAGAAATCCTAAGAAAGTATTAAGGTTTGTGATAAACTCTAAAACTACCCCTAAATCCCCAAATTAAAATCCTAAACCCTAATCCCAACTCAAACTCAGCCCTAACCCCTTCTCCAACTTCTTCCTCTGCCCTCCCGACGCCGCCACCAACACCGACCACTCCCGTCGCCCTCCTCCCAATTCCTGTTGCTCCACCTTCCCCTGATCGACTTCGACCCCACCCCCAAGTCGACCACCGCACACCTCTGAACTCCCGAAACCCAACACCCTCCTTCCTTCCCTTCGACTTCACCCTCACCCTCGCCTCGTCCTCCTTTTCCCTGGTCGACGAAGCCCCTCGCTGTCGCCCCCCTCGCCGACGCCTGCCGCTGACGACCACCGTCGTAGCATCGATCCCGAGCTTCGATGCCCAACTGGCGCTGCTTCACCGTCATCCATCGCAAATACACACAATCTGCAACCCCAGTATACTCATTCCATTTTTTCAAATATTTGTGTTACTGCTTTATCATCTCTAAAATATTATTTGATTCATCTGTCATCTACAAATAACTGAGAGTGTGTACTTCTACTTGCCTAATAGAGTACAAATCATTATTGCATCTTTTACTTGATAAGAACGCTTAGGACTATATAATGATTGATTATTAGGATTGAATTTTAATTGGGTTTGTTATACTATATCATATCTTGAAAATCCATCAAACCAATTAACAGTTATAATTTCTAACATAATCTGCATTACGTGTTGGTAATTTAATCCTTTAAAATTCTTGAAAATTCTCTATTTAGGGTTAAGTTTACATCAAGAACACTCAAAGATTCTCTTGAAGTAGGAAAAAAACTCTTCTTAAAGGGAAGTGATGGATTTATAGAGGGAATTCCAACTCAACTCCAAGGTGCAAACAAACAGATTTCCCAACAGCAAATACTCTTTACGATCTCAATTTGTACTTGCATTAGTTGTGAATAGCATTAATCTAGCTCTACGCTCTTCTATTTTAACTAACAGATACCTTAATATCATTTCAACGCGACAAATACTGGAAACAGATGCATACTTTAAAGTGTAATTATAATTTAAAGCAAATACTCTCAGGTCTATAAATTTCAATTTTCAAGGATGTAGAAGTGAACAAATATAACCTGTATCGTCTTTCTGCAGCATTCCCACTTGCAATAACCTTCACCCGTGCAGCTTGAGGAGACATCTACAATGCCATTCATGCAGTGAAAATTAGAAAGGTTTAAAAAATTTAAATTTTTAATTCCATAGTTAAAAAATATGATGATAATCAACAAGAATTTACATTCATATTAGCAATAAAATTTCCTCATCTACTTCCCTTACTATAAAATAGAGAATAAAAAAGGGCACAGAACAATATATCAAAAAAAGATTATTATTTAATTATATGATGATTAAACTCTGTACAATTACTAAAAACTAAATAATATTTTAAGTTGGAAGGATGCTGAGAAATTTAGATGCATGCTTTTTTACTACAGGTATAAGGACTTGCACCTGAATCAGGTAGATCTTGCTAGTTGTAATACATGTTATGAGGAATTTAGCTTAACCTGCCTTGATAGTTTATTCTTATTTTCTTTTACTTGTGTTTTTTACGGGTTAGCCATAAGGTTCAGTATAACTGACCTAAGTGCCAGAATGGTTCTACTTTGTGTGCTTTTGTGGCTCATCATTTGTTGGCAGGAAATGTGCCGTGTCTTTGCCATATGGTTTTCATAGTAAGTTTTTATAATTGAAAAAACTGCACACAGAAACAAATAAATAGATGATCAAACTAGTTAAACATGGTCATAAAAGTATACCTCTATCAGATCTTTCTCAAGCCGCTCCTTTAATTGTTGCATTGATGCTGTGCCACCAGCAAGCTGTTTCGAGGAAGAATATATGACAGAGAGATCAGATTTCTTTACAATGGACAAAATAACTGATAAAAGTGAAGCATCAAACTTTAGCAATGACCTCTAGAAGCCTGAGAAAAAGTTAATTATGGAGAAGGGCAAATGTATGGTAGAGAACACGAAATGAATACATACAAGTCGCCAGCGATTAAGTATATAGCGTTTGATCAAACTCACCACTGTCATCATAATATAGCATTAGTATAACTCATCACTGCCTTCATAATATAGCCTTATCTCATAAAAGATGGGGATCAAAGACACATGAAAGAAAAGAAATCCAACCAAACGTCATCCTCGCATTGACCTATGTTACACGTGTACAGACATAGTGATAAAAATTGTTAAGAATATTATAAAAAATTGTTCGGAACTTGTGCTATATAATTTCTTAACTTAAAAATATTATCCATACCAGATACTGTTGACTCAATAGTAAGATTGCACGGTTGGATTTTTTTCGAATTACTAAGCTATCAAAGGAATTTCTTGTTAAACTATGATTTTCGAAGTTAGAATTAATAATATAAATTATATAACAGTAATCTTTAACCTTTTCACTCGAAGTTACCCTAGTGCTTGCAGATCACCTGCTACTCTATACGCTCCCTCCCACATGTCTCCCTCTCCCAACTAAGATGCACCTATGATGAAGGTTACAACGGGCATGTTGCCAACACAGCTTGAACAGCACTCTGCGACAAGATTTGACGAGCACACGGATTGGGCATGTTATATATGTGTTGGTGTCCAATACATGTCTGACAGACATGGGACCGATTTTGAAACGTTCCTGCAACCTAGCATTTACCCTCTTAGATTTCTGTTCCCAGACTATTCTTGCATCTCTCATTTGTAATAATTAAACCACTTAAATTTAGTAACATTTGTAAATGAAACTTACAAAAAGTAATAAACATCTAAACTCAATTCGGTGTATTCACAATTGAGAGAAAACCATCAAGGGAACAAGAAATATGGATACCAGAATACTGCTGAACAGTTCTCTGCGAATGTCTGCATCACACTTATTTATGCTCTCAATAACCTAAAAATACATAATATAAAAAAAGAATAGAAAGTTAATAAAATGTGTTAAAAATAAATTCAAATAAACTCGTGAACAAATATGAACAAAGAGATCTCACCATTTGTGGAAGACCATGGACATGAGCAATATCTGCAAAGCTCTCCATGCCAGGAATTGTCTATAATTCAAATTTGAAAAACTGAATTATATTTATATCAGCGAAAAGTAAAATTCCCACCTTTAGTCAACACTAGAAAGCACACAGTATAGCGTTCAGATATAAATGGATGGCTAAGCTTTAAAGAAAAGAACACCGCTCACGACTTTCAATCAAAATTTTGAAAAAATTAACTGTTTTATGATGAAGTACAAGAATCCCACCAATGAGATTCAGGTAGTCATACTAATCCAATACCACAATTTCAAATTTATTAGCACAAGAATAAGTGGTTCAGTAGAATGGTTAAGCAGACTGCAATACTTTCTGCATCAGTATTTTACTACTAAGGTAAAATTTGAAAGAAATTAGGCTGTTAATATGTTTCAACAAATAATGCAGGTAAAATGTTACTTCTAATAGAATACAAAATGATCCTGTCAGTGAATCCCACTAAACTGAAACTCCAAAGTATGATGAGTATGATGAGGGTTAAGGATTTACATTCTAGAAGCCCGTGCAGGTCAATCAACCGTTTTTTGGCTGAAACCTGGACTTTGAGCAGCAGATTTTTAATAATCCACTTGAAATACATGCCAGGTGGGTAATGAACCTGGGAGGGTTCAATACTATGTGAAATCAGTGGCACAACCAAGAAATCTCTGAAGTTGACGTAAGACTTGAGAGACTTATATTGCAATTTTGTCTGGGTCAGAAAGGATCCTCCTCCTCTCTCTCTCTCAAAAAAAAAAAAAAAAAAAAAAAGGGGAAAAAAGATACTCCTCTTTAAGATATTTGATGTTTATATTTTATGAAACAGCCCTACCACAACACCAAAAGTTTGAAGTTGCTATGAGACTTGAAGGGTATTAACTTTATCCTTTTAACACTTCCTTCAGGTTGAGCACTCTTTTTAATGAGCTGGATCAGGAGCTGTACAATTGCAGTTTTTCTATTGAATTAGCTCTAACATGGAATTTGAATGCGAGTAGCTCCAGTGCCATGTTAGCTATCACATTTCCACTCCATTAAAACTCCCAAGTTGTGATAAGCGCTGAGGGGAATTATATGTTCTTGTTCTAACAAAATTAGGGAGGTCGGACTACAGCTAATACTGTGGAAAGCGCCTCCAACCAAAATACAAAATGGGGTTCCAAGATACAATGGATAGGTTAAAATTAGGGGGAATAAATATTATGCTTAAACATATCAATCAGGGTAAGCACCTCTGACAGAAAAACATAACAATATATTATTATTAGACCAGAAATCTAAATTATTTACCTGGACTAATGATGGATTAAACATAACCTCAGGAACCTTGAATCTATCAGCACCAATATCGATTGTCCTTGAAGAACACCATATGAGAAAAAGGTGTTGCAGATAGATTCATTATTGATTTATTTTAGATCAAGCTTGCACCATAAAAAGCTTGTAGTTAAATCAAAAAAATAGATTTGAACTTACTGCCCATCGGGAAGCTCATACGAAGTCAAAGGAACATTGGCATATGCACTTTCTGAAAGGAAATCAAAATAGTCAATGGACCTTTTTATATCAATAACTGCGAGCATTTTGTGAAACCAATAAAAACATCTACTTTCTGTTTCCAATATCCTCAAGATTATCAATATCATCTACTAGAGTTTGGGACTTCGTTGAAATTTGAATTAAGGGCCAATCACTTGATTTTCATTATTTAACAGAAAAAGACATTTATATGTAACTCAAGTAAACATTATGTCAAAGTAGAAGAGATTCTTTAAACACAAGTTATTTGATTGAGCCTTTTACCCTCCAATCTCTATCGAGGGGAAAAGAAGCCAATTTTAACACATACAAGGGTTCAGGGCAGTTTGTGATGATTCTGCTACCTATAATTAGACTTTTTAAATAATTCAATCGCACTCAAAACTTCCTTACTGGGTGTCATTGAACAGCCACAAGGAGCAAGGTCAATTATTATCTAATTATTTTTCATTTAAATATTTAAAATTTTAACTAACAAATAAAAATGACTCCCAGTCCCACTGTTTGGATTAGTCCTTCTTTCTCATTTTTATATCAAAACTCCAAAATTTTATTTCTATTCCCACACATCTTCACAGGTTGAACGGGATATTCTGTGCAGCAACATTTTTTTAGTGATTAGCTTTAATATTGAACTTAGGTTGTTCTGACAATATTGAACCTAGGATATTCTGTGCAGCAACCTTTGAAGTTATGGTAGGGATTAATGGCTTTACAGTTATATCCTTACATAAACTCTAACCTTTTAAAAAGTTAAATTTATTGTTAAAAAGATACAAACTAAGGTGGATTCTTCATACCCTCCAATTTCTTTTTCCCCTTTTCTTGGTGGTCATATGCATCAACATATCATCAAACGCAAGTTCTACATTTTCCACTTTGAAGATTTGTGAGAAACAAATTGAGAGTTTAAAATAGAGGGACATAATCGTTTTTTTTAAACAAGTTGCATAAATTATTATCTTAATGAAAAGAAAGTTTTCATCTCCAACATTATACGAGTGATCTATGAGATGCACTCTCTTGGTTCATATAGCAGTCACTGTACAGTCACAAGATGTGCAAGACCTAGTTCCCTCAATGCTTCGATGGCACATGTTATAGTAATATGCTAGGGAACAATGTAGACGTATACCACAAATGTTCTTAGCATCTATGATAGCCTTGAGGGTTATGATGGAAATTAATGGCATTAGAAAGAGGAACTAGACCAATTAATGCATGTAAAGGTAAGGAGGCTGGTAGCGCAGAAGAGGGAAAAAAAAGATATGAGGCCTTATAAATGAGAGAGCTAAGAATAGTGCTACAATCTAAAAACAAAGAGAGAAGACCTACATATAATGAAATCTAGTTTATGAGAGACAAAATAATCAACAGATATAATAACAATAGCCAAGTAATCAGATATAAGTCTAATGGTCAATATTATTGATTCTAATGTATAAGAAATTTTTTTTAAAAAGTAACAAAATTTTACTTAAAATTAACTGTCACTAATTTATATTTTTCAACAGACCTTTTAGTGCTTAGACTAAAAGATACTACTACATGAAAGGTAAAAACAAATTAAATGACCAGCGTATAATTGTTTATTTGGTCATTGCAATGGGAGAAAAGAAAAGGATATCCAGAATGAGAAAAGATAAGGATATCCAGGTTACAATCCATAGTGAATTGTAGATAACGAATGAAGATTTACCATTTACAAATTTTAACAGATGATGCCAATTTTTTCTAAATGACATCTATTAGAATAATCTGCAATTCTTGAATTTGATACTCACCAATGTATGGTGTATCTGGTGCACGACATACACACTCCTTGATATCACTTGATATAATCCCCTGCATAACAAAAATTTCAGCAAAGGAAAGAAAATCCAAGAAATATCATCATAAGAGCAAGGAATATACTCATGAAGTGGCAATATACCTGGGAGTACAGCCTGTAACTTTCTGTAGTATTTGGAAAATCAAGATCTTTTCTCTGTGAAAGTGGAAACAAACTTTTTTAAATAGCAAGTATGTATAAGGTTTAATTTTTGCATTAAAAAAAGTATCAAGTTTATTATTTTAAGGCCGGGTATCATTAGCTACGTAGGCATGTAAAATCCATCAATATCTCCAGGTGACTAGCATGAAAAATACATACAAGAAACAATTAAACAATGTATCAAAAATTACCAAGCCATGAAACAACTTAAGACTAAATTTTCTCACCATTCGCAGCTCTTATCACCATTGATGGTATATAGAGGATTCACGATGGAGATTTGGTCATCTATAACATAAGGTCTACTCTTCCATGAAAAACATAGCAATCTACTACCAAAGTTATTATTGTTGTTGTAAAGTATTCTACCCAAAACCCTTCCACAAACATGAAAAACACAAAATTTACCCAGTATCCAATGTGTGGGGGAAGGAAAAAGGACCCAAATTATTTAAGGAATTGAGATCATCATGGAGATTGGAGAATAATGCTCTTTGTAGCTCGCTATGATACTTAAGAGACGAAAATAAAATGTAGCGGTGCAAAATAGTTCAGCATCAAACCCTTTTAAGTGGCGATAGTACAAACAGGGCAGATTAAGATGCATTCATTTAACTCAATCTTCAAATAGATTTAAGGTCTTGCATTCCAGCTACTACATTCCAGCTAACATTGAGCAGATATATGTTTCCTGAACACTATGAACACCTACAATGAGCAGTGCCTAGTAAAAAAAAAACATTTACTTCTACTTATGGCTTCACTTTTTGGTCTATAACTTAATAATTTTTAGTCTATTGACATATTTAAGGGTGTTAACACTTTCAATTAGCTACTATTACACATCTAAACTAAGAATGATTAAGCAAACTTTGGGCTTTAGTACACATAAATCCTTTTTGAGACATAATATAGTATAAAGAAGATTGTAATCGTACTGTAGAAGTATCATCACAATAAGAGCCTATAATGAAGAGTGAAACACATAGGACTGCATGTAGCATCAGCATTTAGGTAATTAATAACTAGAGTAGGTGAGAACTAACATCCAAGTATCCAACATATGTAATTCCATCAACATACTTTGTGCAGAATGCTTTGAAAATAAGCACATCACATTCCACATATGTATATAAGAATTTTGTATCAGAAGAGTATTCGATTAACTTTCAAAATTCTAATATTTTGTAGACAAATGACACCTGTGTATTCAATAATATAATTATGCAATATTTATTAACATTCCTTTATCGCTTAGAATACCATTCTGATCATGTCCCTTGAAGTGCTAGGGTACGGCCTTCTCTTTTATCAACTCTCGAATCATTAAGAATAATTTGTAATTTGCCATTGTCTTCCTGCCACTTTTAAATTCAACTGTTACCTATTGCACAGACTATAGGATGAACTAATATAGTAGAGTGCAACCGATCTACCAATAAAAGCATATTTACTAGATCATTTTGTTACAATTTTTTTTAACAGAAGGGATTTTATGTAAATAACGCAAATACTAATGGTAGAAATGTGCAAAGAGGAAAATATAAAGAATTGTATAACATTTAGAAGAAAAAAATGAAGGAACATAGCCTAGAGGACAGTATAATCATTTAAAACCTATATTAAGCACGGAATTACCTGAAACTCCCCAGGGCGTATTTCCTTCCTTACAAACGCATACCTTGGTTTCAACTGCAAACAGATCACTTAGTGCTGAAGTCAAGGGTCATAGGCTTGACATTCATAATGATGCTCCCATTATCACACAAGCTTGTAAATCATATGAAAGTTTACTTACTACAATGCCTTTGCTTTCCAGGCATTTCATCATGCACTCAGTTAGTAGTTCACCTCCAACTGGAGATGTTGTTACTGCCTGCAAGCAAACAAACAACACAGATCAAATTAGATATAAATTGAATGCTAATAGTAGACATAAACTAATGTACAATCCCAGTGGCCAAATTATAAAATTTCAATACAAAAACCTATTAATGTCTAGGTGAAGTAGCATCAGCTAGTACTACACGTCATGGTTCGAGGTATCAGCTGATATAAAACGGAATTTGATACACCCAGTGTGATAAATAAGTGTTGCTGATACTTCTAACTTTCATGAACTATATTGTATTCAGTGTACTACGGCTTTATAGAAAGAGGTGTGCAGGTTTCCAATTAAGTTAATATCAGGGTTTAATAGAAATTTCTATGGAAAAATAAACAAAAATGTGTGCATGTCTCCATGTTTTATTTTAATATATAAAACATGCAAAATCAGGCACCCTTTCGGGAGTGGTTTCACTTGTGTGATAACACTGGAACGAATTATATGAATTGAAACACATTAACTGAAACATCGGTGAGTTCGATGGACCAACTATTTTGTTCTATATAACCATAATCAAAGATTAAAACTGTCTAAATGTTCTTTTTTTTAAATACTTCTTTGGAAAAAGGAGGTTGCTAAAATAAATGTTAATAGTCCAATCCGAAAAGACCAATACTGCTGATACTAAGACCAAAAACAGTTTTCCAAAATCGATGCTTAATATTGTAAATGAAGACCAATATATTTCAATGAAAATCCGGAATTTATGAGACTACTTTTCAATGCATAAAAACTGTCTCGATTTGACCTCTTTTTTATCCATAGATCGGCTACTAAATGTTAAGATCAATTGTTACCAATCGAGCATGCACATTTACCTATTAATCATTCAAAATTTTAATAATGTGTTAATCATATTTATATAATCATTTATATTCCAAAACAAAAAATCATCCAAGTAAACATTTTATAGCATCCGAGATAATCTCAAATTTGTTATTTTATAACCAAATCTCGGAATATGATCAAAACTGTCAAGATCACCAGATAATTGATTGGTTCTGCAATCTCTGAAGGTGTGTATCTTCAACAATATGTCAATATCCCAACATCAAAAGTTATATACATGCCGTGTTACATTTCAAGTTGAAAAAAACATTAAAATTTATAATGTAGCCATATTTGAATTATCATAACCTGAAGTATATAAGTAAACATATCATTACTTTATCTTCCTAAATTTAAAACAAATCAATATCATCAAGATTTACCAAGATAGCCAAATATATACCAATCACAGATCAACATATCTACTTTTCAATGCATCCAACTAGTCTTACCATGTGTATGCAAGACATACAAACCCAACACTTACACCTCATATATCCCCAATTACTATCAACATAATCAGTGGATTGAGCAAATCTGGACTAAATATGTTGTTGTTATACTGCTATATTCCATGATGACCAATAACCACAGTAAAAAAAATCTGAAAATCTACTTTTTAATTCATTCAGAATCATCCCAATCAAATTTGATACCCTCATTATGATCATAATAGTGAAGACCATCAACCAACGATACAAAAGCGGACCCTTGATCTACAAACATGACTCGATTCTAACCTCATTAAAATTATGCCATGTCACATCTCGTTTTAAATCTCTCCAATTATACAGTTACTAAACTAGTAATTCTTTATCAACTTTTCAACTGCATTTAGGATCATCTCCACTTGAATACTGCATCCTCAATCAAAATTGTCAAAACCACACAACAGTATTGACTACGCGGATTTGGACCATTCATTTTCAATCATGTCCCAAATTCAAAACTCATAAATAATGTCATGTCACATCTAAAATTTGAAAAGCGGACGAAAGCATAAAAAGCTTCAGAAAGCCGTGTAAATCACTTAAGCTGTTTAGTAAAAAATCAGACATCGATTTTTTTAGAATCTTTTTCAACCGACCCTACCCAACCCTTTAATGAATAACATTTCCCCTTCTCCTTGTTTGCCCTAGCTCCTAATCTCCGTCAAATCGACGGCTACCCAAATTTGAAATCAGTGCAACATTCTTCTTCTTCGTTCATTTGTGTTTACAAGTGTCCGTAAGCTATCATAAATTAGTGTAAGGCTTAGAACGTCCTGTGCAATATGCGATGTATGGTAACTTATACTAGTAATCTGCATGTGCGATGCACGTTCTAATAAAAAAAATTATATAGTAAATAATAAAACGTAATATGGCCTCGAACCTGAGACCTCCCTTTACTCCCTTTACTCCCTTTACTCATCATATACTCTTTACAAATTACTCCTAGTGGCACAAACTTTTATTTTATATGAGTGACACTTTTGTAAATAATTATGTCGTAAATAACTTTGAACTTTGAGGATATTATGGTAACTAAGAACAGTTGAGTAAATGAATGGTTAATATAATTCCCACTTAAAAATGAATGGTTGAGATTAGATGGTCGAATGAATGTCTACAAATTACACGTTGTCTACAAATGACAACCCCAACTCTCCCATTATAATATTAGAGATTTTGTGATATATACATATTTGGTCATTTTCCTAATTTTCTACATTTTTTTGTGCTTTTCTGATATTAATAAATAAAAGCTTTGAGCTGATATAGAACAGAAAATGAATGGATGTGGTAAATTTACATGTGTATCTAAGTTCAGTGTTGAGTTTATAAAGAACACATAAGATCACACACTTGACAAAGATCACAGAATATATTAAGCGGACTAGAACATCTTGTTTAAGAGGTCGTCAAGCATACATAGTGTTTATTAGATAGAGGACATATTGAGTACTTCTATCATTGTTGGTTCTGATTATCTTTATGGAGCATCGACATAGTCATATTTATGGTGTTATAAATTTGGAGTAGCTCTCTGGAAAAAGCATACAATTAGCCCAAGCATTATATTTTGTCAACCATGTGCTTGGAGCTCCACATGTATTCGTACTGAAGAGGGAAAATAGATATGCATCTGAATGGTCAACAGTTTCTTAATATGATGGAAGTATGAGTAAAGTATTGAGAAAGTGCCACTTATATTCAGATTTCGATAATGAAATATATAACCGACTGAAATTAAGATTAATTGTAGCTATAGACAATAGTATAGTATAATATAATATGCTTCTCAGCACATGTATATGTATGAGCCCTTGTGCCATGGACGCAACAGAAAGCAGCATAGTACATAAATGAAACCATGGCTGTTAAGGAAGACATGCCATGTTTTAAAGAAGAGGAAAGGGAGCCTCATATTGAGAGTAGTTGTACACACACAATCTCTATATAGATGATCCACATCGTTCATCATGTTACTTATGTCATAGGATGCATGTATACAAAAACTGAACTTTGGAGGCTTCTTATTCAATCATTGCATGTTGCCAATTGTTATGTTGTTGAAAAACCGTTCATTTTGCAACCACTTACAAACATATCAAAAGTATCCAAACAAGTTGATTTTTTACATACAGATATACATTATGGGTCCCGTCGTTGACTCGTCGTGTATGAACAACTACTCTATATGAGGAAATCACCTCTTATAAGTATGAGGTTCCCTTTTCTTTTTAAAGAACTTTTTACCTTGGGATGCAACCTTAACTGATTATCATACTAGCAAATTATCACAATGCAAAACGGTCAACATTCAAACTGCATTTATTTATATCAACACTGCTGGTGAGCTTGGATGAACATCATAGCAGAAGTTTGTGTAACACCCCGTACTGTACGAAGCCTGAATATATATATATATGTATGTATGTATATTGTCCGTATGCATGCACTTGATTGCAGTATTATGGGTTGATTTGCTATCATGGTGTGTGGTTAGGGTTACGGGACAGTTCATGGGAGGATTGCATTCTAAAATATGCATGAGAACGAGGAGGACCGATATTAGTATAAACGCTAGTTTTCGGTACGACGCCTATGCAAATATAACACTGTATGATACTACAGTGGAGATATATTGCGTACGCTCGATGAACCTCTCGTCTCGCACTCGTAGGAACCCATTTAAGCTTAAGATGGGCAGCCAACACAACTACCACCAAACCTTGGGCTAGAAGCCATAGTTTTGATCAAAAACCACCTACAAGCCTAAGCCTTACCCCCTAGCTTCAAAACCGACCCATATCCCCTTCTTTTCTCCTTCATTTCTCCACTCTATTCCACCTCCTTGCTCTGGAAATTTCAGAACTCCTCCAAGAGAGAAAAAGAAAGGAAGAAGAGAAAGTGAGAAGGTCTCCAGGAAGGATTTTCAAAGGGAAAAGCTTGAGAAGATCAATTCCTCTACAACAACCAAGGGTGGGGAGTTACTCTAAACCTTCATTTCTTGTTTTTTAATTGATTTTGCTTGCATACATGTATGATAGGATGTGCTAGGATGATCATCTAAGAGTTGAAAGTTGAAATCAAAACTGAAACTAGAAAACTGGTTCAGAATGCCATTTTGTGGATTTTTCCGTGAGCAAACTACAAAGAATTAGACCATGCAATTTTTAGGGATTGTTCATATATATGTATAGATTGTTCATGATTTATTTCAGAATTTTCTGAGGTCATTTGATATTTTAATAAAATCGAATGGTAGGACTATGTCGTAAAGCAGATTCAGCAATTGATAAACAGAATGACTGATATTGTAGGAATTTTCATAATTTATTGGAGCATGTTCTTGATCTGAAATTTTTACCCTATATTCCTGCATGCATCTAGATTCTATACAAAAATCAGAAAAATGTTTGGATGAATTTATAGGCTTGAGAAAAATTGATCTCTAATCAGTAGTTGAAGCTGAACTGAAGAACATGATGACTTTCTGTGCTAAATTGAAATAGAGAGAACTCGCTGTATACTTAAGAGTTTTGACATGAAATTTTTTGCATGTTGTTTAGTATGATCTCTAGTTTCATCACCATAAATTTTGTGTCATTTGGATGAGTACGTAATTTAATATAATTTTATGAGTATGCATTGTGCTGCTTTCAGCCAGTTTGGATACCCTGTAGAGATTGGACATTTGAGGCTCATTAAGAGCACATTTTGAGAACCTGATTCATTAGAGAGTTGTAGTAGACACCTAGATCTTTCCAACAAGACCAAATTGAGGCAATTCCAGTAAAGGGTTGATTTACTATGATTTTTGTAATACTGGACAGAGACCTAGAGTGGGTCTGAGTGCTCTGATTTAGAGAGACCCATTGTGTGATTTGGTGCAATTGTGAGAGATGGATGTGTTAGGATGATCTATGGGTATAATTTGAACTCACGACTAACTAGAGAGTTGTTGAGGACACCCACACCCTTCTATAAAAATTGGGTTTGTGACGTTCTGACGAACGAGTAGCGTTTTGTGCTACCGGTAAGGAGCAGCCCGTGCACAGGAGACACGCAGGCAGAGGCTTGAGAGGTTATTTTGGGGAGCTAGATGATTGAATTTAAGTTCGTGATCAACTAGGAAGTTGTAGCCTAGGATTTTACCTTTCCGGATTGGGCTCGTACACTCCAATCGGAGTTGTATCGAGAGAGTTATGACCATTTTAAGTTTCGGACAGAAACCCGTAGGTCGCTTAGTCTTGGTTTTGACCAAGTATTGTGAGGACATTTCCTGTGTGAACTATCAGAGTTGTTGACTCTTGTTTAGGGATGGTTGATATCTGTTAATGAGATTGTTGACTCCCAGAGTGGGATGTGTGACTCGAGTTAGTCACTAGGGTAAGGGATATCGTGCACCTGTCAACCCTACATTATAAACTTCCGCCGAAGCGTAGGACATCCGAACCGCGCCATTATTATAAGTTCGCAAGGGTGAACATACATTCACAGCCGGGGCAGCGACGAATATAGGCTGGAATGCTGGACAATTCCAAGCCGGGGAAGTGGCGAACCGGACCGGTATCATCAAGGCCAGAGGTTGATAGGAAAGTATGGAAGCAGTTTTATCTTTACCCGAAGTAATTAGAGTAAGGCAGGGGTTAGAATGGCATATTAAGGTGTTGAAAAATTGCATTAGTTCTAGTAAACCATAGTCGGTGTTGTACCTTCTAGTCGTAGGGATACGTTTTCGGCACTCATGGATGAGTCCTCGGATCGTATCTCAATCTGTTAATTCCCAAAGCTTTACCGGAGTAAGGTACGAGAGGCTAGGAGGATTTGACCTCCCGAGGTGCCCACGTCCCTATGCACAGGGATTTGTGTTTTGGTATATATAAGTTCATAATCCGATCAGGGGTGAAAACGCATGCGTTGGACATGGGGAATCAATCGGTCGGGTGACCGGATTCAACACAGCTTTCTGAGGAGGTCCGTGTGCGGATACGAAGTGACAGCTACGACCACCACTTAGGTACTGCAGTGGCGGAACTAGATCGACCAGCTGTAACCTCCTTGGGCAACAGACAATCTATTGGGAACTGAATGAGTACAAGGGTAGGATGCATGGTAAGGAATTGAACCCTACAATCAGGAGAGGCAAACTCCTTGAAAAGTATGTAGTATGGGATACATACGTTTCCATCGAAGTTAATTTTGGGAAGGTATGTAGTATGGAATGCATACATTCCCAATTGAATTGTATTATAGTAGGTGTATCGGGTGCATTCTTATTTCCCACATTAGATTAGGCTATGCTTAGGTCTAGAACGCATGTAGTATGGGATACATGCGGATCCAGATTCCCAAGTCTTACTTGCTTTAGAATAGACTTGTGATTGGTGCATTTCATTGTTGGATCATGGCATACACGAGCACTACATAATTTAGGATGCACATTTCCTTTTTCATTCAAGATGATTTGTGATTGCCAGTTTGGAAGATTACTGTTATTATCAGTATTGCATTAGTCGAAGTACTGACGTTCCCCACCTTTTAGGTACCGATTCTACCTTTCGAATAGGTGCAGAGATATCAGTTGCACAACAGAAGACTCAAGCCGAGGAGCAAGTCCCCGGAAAGCAGATTGACCGTTCAGTGGAGCTTCGGCAATGAGCCGTCGACTGCCAATGAAAGAGAGAAGTTAACTTTACAAAAAGGAGTGATGTATGTTGTAATAAGATGTACTAAGTTTATGTAATTTGTATTCTTGTCAAGAACAAGACATTGGTTGTAATCAATGATGTAATGACTTTATTTGGCAATAAAAAGTTTTTAAATTTCCGTGTTATTACTGTGTTGAGATGCTTGAAGGCAAAGATTCTGGTGAGTGTCACGGATGTCCGGTAACGGGGATCCGGGGCGCTACAGTTTGTGTTAATCGTTGCTGGCATTCACTGTAAAGTAGGGATAATACCTTCTGAAGCACATAGCCATCATGTACGGCAGCAACAGTTGTAGATCCTCCTCCACTGGACAAAAAATAAACAGATACCGGCTGAGTGATGAAAAAAAATTACATACTCATAGATCAGATATGAACAACAAAAGACAATAATGGCATTATTATTGTGTAGTTGCCATATACATGGCCAAGGATGCATGAAGCTATACAGTAGTCTATATTCTTCTTCAGGACTATTTTTTCTTGTTTGAAAGTTGGGGCTCTCAAGTACCAAAATATAACAAGTTGGAAATACACAGCAAAACAAAAACTAACATGGGTCTCAGTGGCACATCAAATTTGTAAAAAAAAATTGTATGCTTCAACATGGTATAGGGCCTATAGGCAAAATAGAGGGCATACAGCTTTAGGAGAGGAAAAAACAATGGATGAATAACTCCTATTAGTTCTGTCTCCAGTAAGAAATATGTCTGGGCTGGTTTTACCAGGAAAATAATTATTTGAAATAAGAAAAATAAAAAAAGAATAGTAAACAACGCAAATAAAATTAAACAGATGGACTAAATCAATTTTGAATAACACATTAAAACCTTAATCTGTGGGTTTAGAAGAGGTTAGTTAAGTACAGCAGTTCAACATTGATAAAATCCTCACCAATCAACAACTAGAGAAGTAGCACGCCCAGAAGCAAATGACGTAAGAACCTGAAAGCAGATACTAAAATTTTCAGACCTCAAACTCCAAAATTTGGATCATATAGTGAAACCATGATGTAAAATTCAAAACAAAATAGTGGACGTGGAGTTGTAAGAGTAACATACAGCATTTTTCGCTAAGAACAAAGCTGGAACTCCATAATTTTCAAACATAAGCTCTGCTGCCCTGCAATACATATAAAAAAGATTACCACCATGCAATATAACCTTATAAAAAAAATAAAAAGAATGTTTTTACCATTGATTTTATAGAAATTAGGGAACAAGAAATCTCATGGTCAATGAAAAATAAGCCTTTCAAGCAGTAGTGTGTTATCGTAAAGAAGCAACTTTATTACGATGGAAACCAACAAACCATATTGCATCTGATGATTCCATTTTTAACGTCTGTTTAACATCTCATCTATTGCACTTACAGAATAATCAAAGATTCATGTTATCGTTCCAAGTCGCTAATGTGCAGCATTTTGGGTTGTGATTACAATTTTCTGATAACATTGATCAATGACCCTACTTGAATATTACAATTAAAGTTCGATGTTGGTTCATAAACTGAAAATAGGCCACAATATTTTACCTGCTAGTATAGAAATAAGGAAATCATGAATGGTTCTCACAATATGATCGTTTCAACTTTAAAAGGGAACTTCAGACTTGATTCATCTTCCCAAGGCATTGTGAAGTTTATTTTGCACTTAGGACAATTTCGGGACTCGTAAAAGGATCAAGCATGAACTTTGTGATGCAGCCATGCAGGATGAAATTTCAGTGCATATGAAGATTTCAGAAGCAAGCAAAGCCAGCTCCCAGTGAGGATTTTTATCTCAAGTTTATATGATATAAGAATATAATGGATACTGCTAAAATATTTCAAAAACAAGCACTCTATGGTTCAAGCTGCAAGAGAGCTTGTTGACTTTTTCTGTACCTATAACTCTTGGTATTCTCTTTTGTCCCTTATCGACCATCCTTGAGTTCTTCTCATTAAGTACTTCAACTTGATACAGAGGTATTGAACAAGATACAACTTGATGCAGTTTCAAGTTCATATGACAGAAATACAAATAAACCTTAAACATGGAGTATATGATCATTCTATTAATTCCAACAATCAGTTACATAAATCATGCAAGAATGAATACAAACCAGGTTTTATACCATGAAGCTAAATATGAAAAGAGAACAGATCATGATCACCTCTCTCTTTGTTGTGGCGTGTTAAAAGATGGTTCTGCAAGTAGCATAGGATGCTCTTTAGGATCAACTGATAAGCAATCTCTGCCAAACAAAGCCAAGAGACTATCGTTTATTAGGTAAATACCAACCACAAAAAACTAGATAGATTTTAATCCCACAGTAATCTTAAAACTGACATGCAAATCTAACAAACCATAGAGTGGACAGCATGCTTAGATCAGTTTTTATTAACTTAATTGGAAGCTGGAGTACAGTTTAATATGCTTCTACATAATTCTTTAAGCATCCAAAAGTGAACTTGTATTCAGCATAAAATACATTAACTTCTATAAATTTGTTCAGAAAAAAAGAAAGAAAAAAAATCAGATACAAATAAACAAATATTAAGAACATGCAAAATAGTTATTAGAGCCTAAGGGATATTCCAAAGAAAAGCAATGATCCTATCTGTTGTTAACAGATTCATAGAAGCAATTAAAATTCAGCATCCATCAAAACCACAAGTTCCTAACCTTAAAGCATGATTCCATATATTGTCAACGACATCCCAGTCAACAATAGCACTGTCTTTGAAAGGTGATATTACCTGCTTAAGAAATAAACACAAAGATAAGTAAAAAATTAAGAAAATGTAAAAACCCAAATGAACCAGTCTTTTGTGTAAGAAAGAATATTAAATATGACCTCCATAAAGTCTCTTCTGTATGCTAGAGCTTGAGATCCCACGTACAGTTTCCGTTTAGTCTTGGTTTTACCTGTATCTAACGACTTGACACCATTCATTGTATCTGAATTAGATTCAGCATCCTTCTCAGATTTGTTATCCTCAGTAGTTTCAACTTGATCAATGCATCCAACCACCTTAATAGCATTCGAAAAAACAAATAATCGTAACGATAAGTAGTTAACTTCATCAGTTGATAATAGAACAGGAGAAGTTATATCCAAAATAGAAAAAGGCAGAAAACAGAAGAGAAGCTGTTTCTTCTCATTAGCAGATGAGGATTGCAATAAATTTCACCATTGATCAAGGGTTATGAAGATGACTAATTTCACACTATCAATCAACATCTTATAGAAGATGCTAACCTACTTCAAACTACACAAAAAGCTAGATAAAAAGAGCATCAAATGTCCAATGTTTGTGGATGAACAAAAGTACTAAATGGAATGAACAAGAAATAGAAGTAGCAGAAAAGCTGGGTTTGTAAGAAGGTACAAAATTCATATTCTGACATGAACATAAGAAGTTAGATATGGAACCTATTCAGCATCCATCACAGTGGCCGAGGAATACATGTATATGATGATACATTTATCTCTAAACATATTCATATATGTACAAGCCTTTATTGTGGAAGAAATAACCTCCAGAAAATAAAGTTCTGTACAGATCATTACATATAACTATTCTTTTAGAATGAAGAGCCTAACTCAGCTTCTTCCTATGTACAGTTAAGGACAAAAATCTTTTAAGTACAAATAAGTATCAGAAATTTGTTCAGCAGCTGCATATTAATGTGCCAGTTTTAGCATGGAGAAGTCCACCTACATATAATGGAAAGAAAAAGAAATAATATAGTGTTTGGTGATTCTGATTGCTTGCTAATTACACCACAAAACATTGGGAACTCCCACAAAAGGTTCCTTATTTGCTTATCAAAGCCTAACCCATACAACTTTCATTCATCTGTATATTGAATTGAACCACATATAGTTGAAAGCACATATGACTAGGTGAGGGTAAAAATATGACCACTTTGTAGTTTATGTAGTTATCCAACAAAAAATTATATATGGTTGAAACAGCCCACACTCTCAGGATAATTAATCAAAGTAAAACACGGTTCTGTATACGTAAGCATACTCATATAGAATAGCTTGGCCGATTGATCTTTTCTGTGATCCAAATTTGAGTAAGTCCCAGATAATTCATGGGCAAAGGTTATGAACAATGATTTCATCGTTGCAGGCTCAAGAATTTATTTGTTCCATTGTAGTAGGCCACACCACCACAGAGAGTGGAAACCTTGCAATGTGACTCAACTTTCAAGCTTCAACTTCTTATACCTAAGATTTCATAATGTCTTACGATTGAATGGAATTCATTTGTATATCAGTAAAATATTTTCGTTATTCCAATTTCGGTTAAATATAAATTTTGATTAGATCCATAAATTGATGCATCAAAGGATCATTTCTTTACTATTATCATTGACTAGCATAACTTGATTTATATGGTGTACATGATGTAACCACTTTTGTAATGTTGAATTGACCATTCATCAGGATGTGGACATCGACAAGGATGTTACACATAGAATTTAAGCGGGTTGGTTAAAATGGCAAAATGCAACTGGAGGATTGTGTGATCTGAAGATACTTTTGAAATTGAAGGGGAAATCTTGTAGTACAATTATACAACCGGTCACACTTTACGGATCGTAAGTGTTGGGCGGTTAAGAAACAACATATTTAAACAAATGAGTGTATCCGAAATGAAGATGTTAAGGTTGATAAGTGGATACACACTAAATGACTAAAACATAAATAAATGCATACAGAAGTAAGAAGATGTTGCCCCAATTGAAGATAAAATGCAGAAGGTACGACAAAGGTGGTTTCGACACATACAACGAAGATTGCTAAGCGGCCCAATTACAAAAACTGATGGAAGTTAGGGAAACAAAAAGGACTACGGCTAAATCAAACGAACTTGGATTGAAGCAATTGACAGGAATTTGGAATGTGATAATTTGATGAAGGATGTGGGTCTCAGTAGAGTTGTGTGGAGGAGAAGGATTCATGTAGGCAACCCCAATAATTTGGGATAAAGATACGTGATGTGATAATTGTGAATATTACAAAAGGACACTTTATTCTAATTTTATAATAAACAAAATCATGTATAAACTTTTAGCAAGTCTTTGCAACCACCATTATCATCCTTTAAAATATGATCTCTTCTCTTATGAAATATGACTATAACTGCTCTTTTGCAACATGAATACACATAGTAAACATTACTTTGATCTACTACACCCATCTAATGCATAAATATCATTGCATAAAGGTATCTATTGAGCAAGTCACACAGATAACTCATGGGCAAAGGTTATGAACAATGACGCCGTCGTCGTATTCAGGGCCGGCCCTCCAATGGAGGCTAGGGAGGTGGCCGCCTCGGGCCCCCGAATTTTTTGCAATTTTAGGGGCCCAAAAAAAAAAACCTTGTATGTATATATACATATTTTGCACGTAATATTTTTTTGGGCCCCAAATTTAATATTTTTGGCTTTTGTTTTTTAAATTAGTACTTGAGACGGCTTATTTTAGTTGGGCTTGGGTTTGTATGGAGATTTTTTTCTCAAATCCCTAAATCTCCATCTATTTCTTCATATATATTGGTTTTTAAGAATTGTAGCAACAAAAAAAATACTAAAAATTTTAAAAACATTTTTTTTAAAATAAATTGTGTGTTGAGGGGGGAGGGGGGCATTTTGGGAGTTCGCCTTGGGCCCTCGTAAACTCAGAGCCGGCCTTGGTCATATTATTTGTTGTCTTGTCGTAGGCCACCTTACCACAAGGAGAGTGTAAACCCATGGAATGTGAGCTTAACATTTAATCATGTTCAATTCAAAATTTTTTAATTGATCCGTAAATTGATGCATCATTCATCATCGGGTCTGAAGTATTTTGTAGAACTAAAACTCGGTGGAACTACATTTTGTCGGCATAGTCTTTGTAAAAAGCTTTGTTATAAGAGGTGAGCTTCTATCACATTATATTTACAACATTTTGTGAACAATAGAAAAATGATTGTCTAGTTTATACGAATTGTATAAAAATCACAACTTTCACCAATTTTAATATTTCATCAACAAATTCAAGATTCAGAGCAAAGTCAGATGGAAACATGGCTTTGCAAGGTTTCAAAAAGAGCTTAAAGGAAAAAAGCATTGGACCACACCGCTTCAGTTTAAGCAGGCTTAAGCGTAAAAAAAGAGAGAAAAAGTGTTAACCTGTTTTTAAATAAAAAGGAGGATTAGGGCATTAGGAGCAGGTGTATTTAAGTATCGCATACGGGTCAGGTATAAATGGGTAAGATAAAACCAAATAATGATTTGATTAAATCCCAAAAATAATGCTGAAGTATCTTTGAGCTGTTTATGCACGATTTTGAGTGGTAATCAACTCCGACAGCTTTTCCACAAATTAAGTGTTGCCTAGCTTTTCTGAGCTTTTTAAAAAAACCATTAATTTACAGTAAAATGCAAACACTGCAAAGGGATTGTCTACTTTGCACTAGTTTCATAAAAACCTCACCAACTACATCAACAAATGCGAAAATGCAGCAACTTCAACCACACTCACCGACGGAAACACGGCCTTGGGAGTATCTTCACCGGCGTATCCAGCTTTGCAAGTGTGCGAGCCCAAATCGATCACAATCGCCGACACTTCGTCTGCAAATCGAACAAAATTCAGCTATATACACCAGATTCACTTCATGCTTAGGGTTTGGAGGTTGAAGATGAGGCGAAGTAGAAGAGAACTCACCGCCGCCGTACATGATGGATAGCTTGAGAGGAGGGGGTTGGTCGAGACTGAGAGCAAACCGTAAACCTAATTTGAAATTAGAAGATGGAGAATTGAAGAGAGGAAAAGGGTTTAAGGTTTTCCGAAGGTTTTCGATATCGAGGGAGAGAGAGGGGGGAGGGGAAGGGAATTTTTTGCGTATATAGGCCACTTTTTGAAAGATTTTGCGTTTTTGGGCCAGTTGCCCACCTAATAGCGGCCTCTTCATTTCGAGGTCGGTAAAGGGAATAGCGACCTATATTTTAATTTTTTTAAAATTTTTTGTTTGCTGTCGCTATTCCCACTAGCGACCTTAGTATACTGAGGTCGCTGATGGGATTAGCGACCTTTAATGAGTTGTATTCTAGCACTTAGCAAAATCTATAGAGCTTTTGCTCTCTGAAAAATGACAGTCAATTTTTTTTTAAAAGTAAGGTCGCTATTCGGAATAGAGCCCTTTATTAACTAAGGTCGCTATTCCGAATAGAGGCCTTAGTTGTAAAACTATTGTGCAAATTTTACAAAGAATAAGTAGATTGTGTTTCCTACTGAGATCGCTATTGGGAATAGCGACCTTAGTATACTAAGGTCGCTAAGGTCGCTTTTCCCATTAGCGACCTCAGTTTTAAATTTTTGGTGAAAAGTTTTTAGGAATCGCTAAGTGTCTCAATACATTCATTCGAGCCGACTAATCTCATTATACCAAGGTCGCTAGTGGGAATATCGACGACAAACAAAAAATTCAAAAAAAATTAAAACATAGGTCGCTATTCCCATTAGCGACCTCGAAATGAAGATGCCGCTATTGGAAATAGCAGCCATTGCTGACGTGGCACAGGCTAGCCCAAAAGCGCTAATAGTTGGGCAACTAGCCCAAAAACGCAAATACTATCAAAAAGTGGCCTATGACGGCAAAAATCTCAGGGGAAGGGGGGGGAACGATTTCACGGAATTCGGGTTAACGGATCCGGGTCGGATTATGTGAGGTCACATGGACTTGTATTTAGTCCGAAGTAAAGGATACAAAGCCCAATTCAAAGTAGAAGATGGAGCCCTATTTGACAGGTTACGCAGGAAAGTAAGACCGTAATATATGCAATCTAGAGATATTTTCTACAACCGTCTGCATTTAATCTCTAATCTCTAATATTATAATCGAAGAAAACCTTAGTGTCGATCTATAAACACGTGTAATGCACGTGCATAACTATTATAAAGGATGTCTAAGGTTCAAGTCCAGACTACGTCAAAATTTTTATTTTAAAAAAACTATTTGTAAATTTATAAACGCATGTAATGCACATGCATAACTATTATAAAGAACATCTTAGATTTATACACATGCATAACTATTTTCAGGAGTTTGTTTATTGCGTGCAATGCTCTTTATTGCCTCTTCATGTACTGATGTTGTCTTTTTCCCCGATTTCGGCATGTAAAATTCCTTTATTTGTACATATTCTTTTATTAATTTATATCTGGGCTGGAGTCAGTGGACTCTATCCTCAATTAATTTTAAAAATTAAAAAATTAAAAAATTAAAATTTTTAAAAAAGGTTCAAGTGACTATGTCAAAAATTTATTTTTAAAAAATTATATTTATTAAGATGTGCATTGCACGTGTAAATTACTAGTAAAAGGTTAACGTGAACTTGATTTAGAAAAAGTTTTATGCCACATACCAGGGATGAGCCTATGAGGTTCATGTAAGATTTAACAACATACGGTAATATGCTAGAATTTGCCCAATCTGGGTTCATTTGCACCTGTACTATTAATTGCAATGGGAAAATATATTACCAAGAGAAAACCAAGAGAAAAAGGCTAATCTCATGTAAAAGTATGCACATATATACTCATACAATTGCACGAATTATCACTCCATGATATACATATAGACTATAGTAGATATTCAACATAGAATCGGACAGGCCACATAAGTTTTAAATAAGCAACTTCCTCGAGTTCGTGCACCACCTTTCGAAACATCTCTGCAGATTAGGTCAGTCAGAATCGGTTGCCGAGAAATCTTCCACCCAATTTCGAAGAATAACCTCTTGGTCCTCCCAAGGAAGACCGAAAATCACATCCTCCACCACCATTTCCACCTCCCACCTTTCAAACCCCATCAGAACGGGGCATGTTATGCCGTTACTAGCATAGCACAAAACCAGTAGCCACACCAATAGTATTCGAAACCTAGCTTCCTTTGCAGCTTCCCATTTTCCTTGTGCCAACTCCCTAAACAATATTGCTAGACAAAGGAGCGCAAAAAAGTCATTCACATAATATAGCATTTACCAGTTTGTAACAAGTACAACACGACAATAGCAAGCTATTAGCATGTCTAATGCACATGACTTTTTACCTGAGATCTTGAGGATGGGCCCTTGAACTCTAGGATGGGCAGTAATGGCCAGCAATGGAAGCCCACTTGCAAATCCCCAATTCATAATGGCATCGACTCCGGCCATCGAACACCCTCTCATTTTGTTAATGATCCATAAAAGCTCGTGGGCCAGCTTCTCCGCCTCCACCCACTCATTACCCCTCCACGTGTTATTTATGGCACGAACATTGTAGCACAATCTCGACTCTGGCATGCTTATTATTACATCAGACTCATTGATAATATGGCAAATGGCTCTGTAACCGGCAGCAAGCTGGGGGCCGAGGGGAGGAGGTGGAGGATGTTAGGAATTTGAAGAACTTGTCGAGTCTTTGACACAATCAACACAAACCACCAAGCAAAACTAGATCGCACCAATCACACAAAGCACACAAGAATTGTCTCAGTTGGGGCTTTCGCCTTAATCTGGGGATGGAAGAACCGAGAAGATACAAAAATATTACAATTCTCACCACGACCATCTCTCAAGCCTAACTGGAACTTGATGCTGCTAACAATGAAAAAACTCTCTCATCCTCTCAAATGAAGTACTCTATTCTACTATTCGGCTCTCAATAGAATCGCATCGTTTTAGGAGCCGTTTATATTGTATTTATAGATCTAGGGGAAAATCCTAAATCGATATCTTGTTACGATAGCCATTGGATATTACAGAAGAGATAATCCTACGATAAGAGCCACACGATCTAACTTGAATAGCAAGTTGGGCCTTTTACGAATAAGCCAGACTCAAGCCCAAAACCCATCAGCGCCGCGAACGGTCGACTGCACCAACAAGACGGTCAACTGTCCTCCATGCAGGAGGACACTGTACAGGGGCAGTCGACCGCACATGAGTTGCGGTCGACCGCAGCCTCTTTCACCTGCTGTTGACTGTTTCTTTCTCGCCTCCACTCCGTCTCCAATCGTCTCGATCCCTCCATCATTTTATCGTCTTCTATTTCCAACATCGTATGCAAGACATAAACCCAACAATCTCCACCTTGGATTGCATACGCATGAATCCATATCTGTATGATTTAAAACTCTTCCAGACCTTTCTTCTCTGCTTTGTAAACAATATGTTTTTATGGCTTTTTCTGCTAGTTGAACAAACCTCCACATGTTTTCCTCCAACTGTATGCCCCTCAAGGGCACACCCCGGTAGATGTAATCATGGAGGTGCCACCCTCCACACGAACTCCACCTACATCAAGGCTCTCTCCACATTCCAACAGTATTCGAACGTTGCAGTCTGGATTCGGTAATTCTGGTAACGGCTTACTAGATAATGCTTTAGGAACAATGGGCTTCCATACACCCGCCTGAGTTTTCCTGCTCCCACAAAGCTGGTAGAGGTTATGCTTGTAATACCCCGTATTTCTGAAATTATATAAATGGTTTGAAATATATATAATGAAAAATGGATTTAACTTTGTCCTATAGAATATTTCTATGGGAGGGATTTAAAAAAAGGAAATGAATTTGAAAAAAGAAATGGTTTCTTTGAATCCGGTATTGATTGGGTAGTGGATGACGTGTCCATCCCATGATGGGCCGGATTGGTTTGAAGAAATGATCTGTTGGAAAAAATGGATTTGATTAAGAAGGATTTGAATGGTTAGTTTGGATTAAAAACGGGAATGGGAGAAGGAATTAATCCCATACCGATGGTTTCCAATAATAAGATATAATATATATAATAAATGCCAAGGATCAAGAGTCACCAATTCGGTTAACCACCTTTTGAGAGGCAGTCTGTGGTGGGCAGTTGTACTACATAGTATCTAATTTGTCTTATAAATTGTATAAAATTGTCCGAGCCCGGGGCAGGGGTGTTACAAACCATACTCATATTAGCAAAATAATTCATGTAGCATATGAATAGGTCAAACTCAAAAATTACTAAGTTTGTATTATGTAATACCCCGTATTTCTGAAATTATTCGGTTAACCACCTTTTGAGAGGCAGCCTGTGGTGGGCAGTATCAGAGCCGACTTTCGACACCGAGGGAGCCTGTGGTGGGCAGTATCAGAGCCGACTTTCAACACCGAGGGTGTAAGAGCACACCGAGGGTGTAAGAGCACCAGATTTACGGCGGAGAGTATTTCACAGGTTCTTCACGATGAGTCGTGACAAGGCCTGGATACGGCTATGTAATACCCCGTATTTCTGAAATTATATAAATGATTTGAAATATATATAATGCAAAATGGATTTAACTTTGTCCTATAGAATATTTCTATGGGAGGGATTTATAAAAAAGTAAATGAATTTGAAAAAAGAAATGGATTCTTTGAATCCGGTATTGATTCCGGATTGGTTTGAAGAAATGATCTGTTGGAAAAAATGGATTTGATTAAGAAGGATTTGAATGGTTAGTTTGGATTAAAAACGGGAATGGGAGTAAAGATATAATATATGTAATAAATGCCAAGGATCAAGAGTCACCAATTCGGTTAACCACCTTTTGAGAGGCAGCCTGTGGTGGGCAGTTGTACTACATAGTATCTAATTTGTCTTATAAATTGTATAAAATTGTCCGAGCCCGGGGCAGGGGTGTTACAATGCTGACCCTGCCCAATTCCCTTCTTACCCTTCATCACCTTCCACTCCCCGTTCTCACATCAAGATACCAACTTAAATCTACATCTGAATAACTTGAAACAAGAAAACATAGGTCTTCATACCTAGATGGTTTAACTGAATCAGTTGTGTCGACTATATGAGCTTGTTCACCTTCTTTAGTAGCACTCTTCTGACTCAACCACTTACGACGGTCTCTCCTATAATGCCCAACTCCTCTACAATAATGGCAACGAATCTTATCCTTGTGTGTCGCATCCCTTCCAATTAAAGTATCACCATCCACCACAAAGCATCCTATAGAAATAAACCCTCTTTTGTGAGTCTCCTTTCTCAGTTCATCTTCCTTTAAACCCTTAATCACCCCGGCTACTATAAGTGTCTCATTGGATAACTTCCCGTGTAGCATGGTAGTTATCAAGTGATCATAAGAAGTTGACAGTGAATATATAAAGTTAAAAGCTTTATCCTTTTCACTAAGATCATCAGCATTAATCGCTTTCAGTTCAGATATTACCTTATTGAACTTCACAATGTGATCTTGAAGATAGGTATCTTCCTTCATTGAGAACCTAAACAACTTTCTCTTCTAATACATCCGACCTAGCAACGACGACCCCGAGTAGTCAGATTTGAGTCTCGCCCATAGACTCGCCGCACTTATCTCCTCAAGAATATTATACTTGACTTCGTCCGTCAATTGCAATCAGATTAAACTTAAGGCTTTCAAACAAATTTCATCTCACTTCTCCTGATTCATGTTGGTTGGCTTATTCTCTTCTAAGGCAATGTGCAAGTCCTTCTGAACCAAAACATCATACATGTCCACATTCCATAGATTGAAGTTGATCTTACCATCAAACTGCTTGATCTTCGTCTTTTGATCTGCCATCTCCTCCAAGGAACTCGAAACAAATCCACGAACCTGATTGCTCTGATACCACTTGTTAGGAATTTGAGGATCTTGTCGATTCTTTGACACAATCAACACAAACCACCAAGCAAAACTAGATCGCACCAATCACACAAAGCATACAAGAATTTTTCCGGTTGGGGCTTTCACCTTAATACGGGGAAGGAAGAACCGAGATATAATTCAACTAGAGAAGATACAAGAATCTTACAATTCTCACCCCGATCCTCTCTCAAGCCTAACTAGAACTTGATGCTGCTTACAATGGAGAAACTCTCCCACCCTATCAGATGAAGTACTATTTTCTTCTATTCGGCACTCAATAGAATCATATCGTTCTAGGAACCGTTTACATTGTATTTATAGATCTAGAGAAAAACCCTAAGTTGATATCTTGTTACAATAGCCATTGGAAATTACAGAAGAGATAACCCTACGATAAGAGCCACACGATCTAACTTGAATAGCAAGTTGGGCCTTTCACGAATCAACCAGACTCAAGCCCAAAACCCATCATGCCGCGAACAGTCAACTATACCAACAAGACGGTCGACTGTTCTCCATGCAGGAGGACACTGTACAGGGGTCGGCCGACCGCACATGAGTTGCGGTCGACCACAACCTCTTTCAACTGCTGCTGACTGTTTCTTTCTCGCCTCCACTCTGTCTCCAATCGTCTCGATCACTCCATCGTCTTATCGTCTTCTATTTTCAACATCATATGCAAGACATAAACCCAACAGAGAATACGTGAGGGCCACGTGGTGGGAGAGGTGGCAGCAGCAGAGGATGAGAATTGGAGGGAGAGGCAGAGGAGCTTGCACGTGCAAGAGAAGGCGGAGATGGCAGAGCGGGTGACGTTGTGGAGGGGGACACGTTGCAATGGCTGAGGTTCTCGGTGATGACTTTGTCGGCCATGGAGAATACCAGCTCCGACTTCCTTGACGTGGCATGGATCTCGTTCAGGATTCTAAGGATCTGCTACGTAGAATGCCAATCTTTATTAGAGTGACATGTGTGCACAGAATACACATGGCTGGGCTTTGGATTGAAATTTGGTTCTTGAAATTATGTATGTTTAAAAGCTAAAATAGGCGCTGAAATTACAATTGTGAATTAAAGTAGTGACTGTAGCAAAAACATTGATCCGAACACTTCAGTTTTGAAATTGAAATATCACGTATGATATTACTGGTGTGATGAAACAAAAGAAATTATATTATTACTCCAAAATAGATTAGGCCCATTCTGGACCAATGTTATCATAAGTTCTTAACTTAGGTATAAGAGATGCTAACTTGAGTAGTCATACATTTACTTTAATTTTAAAGTCATCTTTATACTTAAGAAAGATTAGGTAAGACTTAGGGCTGCAATCGAGCCGAGCCGAATAGCTTCAGCTTCGGCTTGATAAGGAAACGAGCTCAGTTTTGAGCTCGAGCTCAGCCCGGTTCGAGCTAGCTGAGCTTTGACCAAACTTTGACCGTATTCGAGCCGAATAGCTCGCGAGCTTAGCCTAAAACAAATAAAAAAAAAACCCAAGCTTGAGCTCGACTCGTTAAGAAAACGAGCTCAATTTTGAGCTCGAGCTCGGTTCGATCCGAGCTTTGACCGAGCTCAAGCCGAATAGCTCGCGAATAACTCGATTCGTTTGCAGCCCTAGGTAAGAGTGAAGATTTGATAACTATGATTTTCTCACCTATTAACTCCAAAACCAATCATCAAACATATCAAATCAAAGTTAGGATAACTAAAGTTTTTCCATAGTTATGAAAGCTAACTCTAGTTATCATAACTTAAGTCTCTATTCCCAAAAATAGCATGCAAGATTAATTATTTTATAGAACAATTGATAAGTTTCGCGAGCTGCATTGATTCATATATTTTTTCACCGGCACTGGAACTATTGATACTTATCTCTAATCTCTAATCTCTAATATTATAATGGTAGATATTATAATGGTAGAATGCCTTAGTATTATTTGTAAATCTATCAATACGTGTGATGCACGTACATAACTAATATGAAGGAGGTTTCAGGTTCGAGTCCTCACTACGCCAGAGTTTTTTTTTTTAAATATTATTATTATTATTAAGACGTACATTGTCCGTACATAACTAATATAAGTTCAAGTCCAGACTACGTCGAAAATATATATTTATTAAGACATGCATTACACGTGTAAATTACTAGTTTGTATAAACAAAAGCATACATGATATTTAACATGTGGCTCTTGGTTTTAAAAAAAATGTTTTTAACTATGTTCGATAATGAAGTTAAGTTAGGATAATTGGAAATATCTGTAAAAGAAAATTCTAGTTAGCATAACTTTGACATGTCTATGTACGGCTCAACTACTCTAATTTAAATTTTTTTTTCTACTTTTAAGATAACTATAAGTTAGAGGTAAATGTTTGACAATCAAGGTTAACATAGCTTGTACTTCCAAAGTTAAAGACAACTTTTTTGTTATCTCAACTTTTTTCCCAAATATGACCTTATAAGTGTATAAGAAAGCACTGAAATTTCTGCACAATCATGCCTTTCCTAAAATTTGTGCTCAAATTCGTTTAGCCCTGTTTTTCTTGAAGCTAAATAAACAATGTATAGAGTAATAGACTACAAGATTGCAGCTCATATATTTCCCAAAGCTAAATTACATGTGTATCTAGTCCATTCTTTAATCCAAAAAATTCCACAGAGGCATTGATGAAGAGCTGACAAATTTCAAACATTAATAGATTGCTGGATATGCTGGATCAAATGCATATTAACCCTAGGAGAGCATCAAAAGTAAATGATCCTAGATCAAAACTTCCAAGTCAGAAACATTGAAGAGGTCTCCTCAATGTTTTCTTATTATTAGTTTTGACAAAAAAAAGAGAGCCTGAAGTTGTGATGATCAAACAATTGCTGGAAGCTAAACAGAAACTAACATGCAGACAGTAAAGCTTACATGCGAGAGAGATCTTCGGATGCCAGTACTAGAGGGTGGCCACCCTGACTGCCCCTTGTCCAATTACTCTCCCATGCAACACTAAATCCCCGGCGGTCGCCACCTCCATCCCCTCCAGCCCCACCACCCCACAACCACCCACATCCGGCAATCCGCCACCTCCACCAATACTTGAAGAAGGCGACAACGAAGGAGAGCACAAATCCACGAAAACCCTAAGGATTCAAAGTTCAAACATTCACCCAAGCTATCAGCATCATGAAGTACTTAACATGGTCCACCGCCCACCACCTCTCTCCTCCGGCAGTGGGCTCCACAGTAGCAGCCGAAGCCAGCATCTTCGATGCCTTCCTCGCTGTCGACACCAGCATGGAGCTCATGTTAGATGATGAAGAAGGCCTTGCCAGCCTTGGTACCATGGCCATGCTCATGTCTCTCTCCATAAATTAATTATTCTCGTCTCCCCTTTGCTTGTGTTATATATAGAGAGGGGTTTCGGATGGTGTTGGATACTAAAAAGAATCACATACTAAGGAATACAATATGTACTATCTAATGTCCCTTACATGACTTTCCCCAATTTTGAGGAAATCAGCCGACAGTGCGGATCTTGAGAAGATTTAGCAGTCCATCCTTAGAATCTGTAAGATTTCATGTAACCCTTAGGGTACATTTTTATTTTTGGGTTTACGGTGTTATGTGTGTGAAAATGTGGGGAAAGGGTTTAAGAGGTGGTTTTTGGTTTGGTTTGGTTTGGTTTGTGGTGGGTGGAGTATTGGATCTTTGTGGGGAAGGGACATTAGGCAAAAATAAAACGCATGGGTAGTATGTCAGCACCTTTAATATGTTGTTTGCATTTTCTACTTTTTTGCTTTCAAGAGTTATGGATCTGGTGGTGCTTTAGGTTCACAGAAGTCGGTTTGTGAAGCAAACATTGTCAATTCTAGTTTGCTAACAGAAGCTAACATTTTTCATTTTGAAGTAAACAGAAGCTAACATTTTGAATGCAGCAAATGTGTGTAATTTATAATGTTGTGTATCAGGACTGAGCTCAGATTGAGCTCATAGCCCAGAAACTGTAGTAGAAAAGACCGGTGAGACTTGAACTTAAATGAAAAAATAAATAAATAAATAAAGAATTAAACAATGCTGATAAAAAATCTGAAAAGATATACGAGAGACTAGGAAATTGCATATCTAAAATCTAAGCAGACAAAGATTTGATGAATACTAATATGTTATAATTTTAGACAATGGCCGGTGTCTAAAATAAGAAAGTGTTATATATTGAGGTATCTACATATTCTTGAAGTAAATGCTAAAGAGCAGTAAAGAAACTAAAGCTAATAAGAAGATGGTACTAATATGAAAATTATAAAATTGTTATGAATTTGCTGAGATAAAAGATAAGTAGAGAGACATAGGAAGAACTAACCGGGCGATATATCCATTGATCCAAATCCAAATAAGAGAGCCACTAGAAAGGGAGAAACATTTGAGGGAGGATTTCACCACCTTTCACTTCTTTGCAGCATGTTTACTAAATATATCTGCCCAACCCTCACAGAATATCATTAAAGATTTTTCCCATTAAACGAGCTCCCACATTACAACCAACTCCTAATCCAGTATCAATCTTCTCTTCGTATCAAATTTATCATGAAAGCAATGGATAAGAGAAGAGCTTGATCTGAATCATTATAATTGACACCACCAGGGTTCTTCCTCGGTGCAACAAAAGGCTACAGCCAAACAAAATCAGTCACAGTTTCCTCACAAAATGTACAAAATTTCTCTTTTGCTTATTCTGATAATATAAAAAAACAGCCACTTAGTTGCATCTAAATTTTACAGTAGGCAAATACAAAACCCAGAGAACATATACTATGAAATTCCCCTTTCAGAATTTAGGTTATAAAGTGAAACAGGAAAAAAATTAATGCATAACAAAAGATGAAATCTTTCTGGTTCCTCATCCTGGTACCATCTCTAACAACCAATGCATGAACTTCAACGTAGAACTTCAATCTGAACAAACTGGGAATCTCAAAAGACTGGTACAGTGAGAAGAGCTGTGGTAATACCTGATAAAACAAGACATACCTATGTTAGAAATAACCATTTCTGAACAGAAGGGAACATAGCACAATTAATAAAGAGAATGGGCATTTGAAGTAAAAGAAGAGGATCATAGCACCACTCATTTGTAAGAACAATGCAATGAAAGATTTTAACAGCCATTATGTCTACGAGCACAAGGAGCACATAGAAGAAAGATTATAAACCTTATGCCAAATAGAGTTTGTTGGCAAGGCAAACACAAAAAAGCAATGAAGTGGAATCTTTTGCATTACACACTTCAAACTCCTTCATACATCTAAATAATATCATCGATTCCAGTGTTCATGGACCTGTGTATAGAACAAACACTTCTATCATAAAGTGACGCTAATGTAAGCACCTAAATGCACCCGTATGTAGCACAAACACTTTGTGGATACTCAGATACATGTCCAACATTCTCAGACATCAATTTATACCTTTTCATGTTCATTATAGTTTACACATTAGGCTCATCTCGACTATACAACTTTCTCATATATTGTGATTACCAATGGACTATGAAATGATTACTATTGAATGATTATTAGTTTCTATGAATAATAGATGGATTATTCTGATAATGTATCTCAAAATTATACTGTTAAACATAGATGTCATTTGGATTTAATTTATACATAATTATGACATACTATTCTCGACCTGTCAACAGTGTTTTAAATATCACCCATTACAACCGTTATACCGTTCGTTATATCATTTTGGATAGGCTAGCGTTACTGAAACTAGTGTTTTGAACGTTATTGGTCCGTTCTGAAATGTATCTACCTGATTCAATTTACGGTGTTATAAAAGAAAAAAGTCATAGACCTTTGGATTATGGTTCAAACCCAAATCCGATTAGACGCTAATGCATCGTATAAAAAGAGAGATAAAAAAATCAGCTAAAATACCTTACCGTCTTTCATACTTATCGCCTTTCATCCTTATCACTTCCTCTCCAAAAAATTTACCACTCCATCACTCCTCTCTTTTATGGTGTAACTCACAGAGGATATGTGGTCCTAGGAGGGTTTTCATTTATTGAATATGTGAAGAAGAGATTTACTCATAATCCTAATAATAATGGACAATATTGCGGGCATGTAATTATGTTATAGATTATAGATAGATGAGAGAAACTAAAACAAATTATGGTGGAGATATGACAAGAATACGCCATATTCATCCAGAACTCATGGACTATTTCTTTTCAAAATTACAAATTTGATGTAGGCAATTATATATTTGGTTATAACTATTATTACTTGCATTAGGTTGCTTGTATTTGTAATATATGTGTAAAAGTCATCCAAATCACAGTTATAACACAAATTTGCATCGAATATGTTTGTTGAGTGAATTATGTATGGGTGTAATATTGGATTGTTGGGGGTTCTACATTGTAAGTTGTCATAGATCTTGCCTATATATATGAGGCCATTGCCTTCAATGTATTTGCTGCATTTCTAATCTATACAATTAATTTCTCATTTCCTAACTTGGTATCATAGTCACTCTGCTCCAAAAAGAAACCCTGTATCTAGATCTGCAGTCATGAAAAGAAAAAAAAATCCTAATCTGGATCCAAATCCAAAATCAAATCCCCCCCCCAAAAAAAAACAACTATCCACCATAGTAGTAGCTATGGGCTCGGGCAAGTTCTACAGCAGCAACCCGACCCGACTCCGCCTTCCTCCTCTCCTTTTCCATTCCCAAATTCGATTTTCTAGGGTTTCATCCTCGAATCCCCAAATCGATGGCAGAGCAGAAATCGGAAGCTTCCAGACTCGACAAGGCGGAGCGGAGCATGTACTCGAGCTTCTACTCCGCTGCCAACTCCCTCTCTCTGATCTACACCAACGATGCCCTGCTCCGCCTCACCGTCGACTTCCTTGCGCTACTGCCAGCCTTGCAGCACTTTTGTCGTGGACATCAAAGCTGTCGACCTCTCTATGCCAACTCCAACTCCAAATCTCAAATCCAATCTAATCGGTAGCATGCAGCGGCCTTCGCCGCCGTGTCCGCCCTCGCTCCACCTGTGCTACCCTTCTCCGCCTCGTCGTCGACCTCCCTGCGCCGCCTCCAGTGCACCGCTGCTTCCTTCTAGGGTTTCATCCAAACCCTAGCTCTCTCCAGATCTAGAACCACTTCAAAACGAAGTGGATCCAACTCGATCTAGTAACCCGACATGGTTGCAGATTCCACCCGAACCCGCACAAGCAAACTGGATCCGACCCGTTGCACCTCTACCCGATCCGACCTGGTTCAACCAACCTGGGTCCACTCTTGCCCCGTCTCAACCAAACCAAACCCATTCCCAATTCAGATTTCGGGTCTGAACCAACCTCGACTTTGATCCTCTTCGAGTTTATCCGAACTAGAAGTTGCACCTTCTCATCTCCTTTCGGAGTCTTTCAGATATGCTTGTTTAATTGGATTCAAGATCTTGCATCTTCAAGTTTGATCAGTCACTTTTAGCTCAGTCGGTTGAGTTCATCTGTATCCAAACTCATGTTGGTTGATCCACCTTGAGTTTAAAGGAGACTGTTGAGTGTATGATGTATGTGTATAATATTGGGATTGTTGGGGTCTATATTGTAAGTTGTCATCGGCTTTGTCTATAAATACGACTATACGAGGCTACTGCCTTCAGAATATTTGCTGCATTTCTAATTTATACAATCACTTTATCATATCATAACTATGTTAACCCGATATTGTTTAAATATCGCCGATATATCACTGATGATAACCGGGATATGATATGAAAATTTGTCTTCCGATGTGATACTGATATCCGATTTTTAGAACATTGCAAGTCACCATGTCTGTGTGGCCTACTTTTTTACAAATTTGCAGTCTCATACCCATAGCAGTCCCCTGATCCATACTTTTACTCACACCCGTCTTTTCTTTTTAGACACAGACCTGACCTACTACACAAAATTAGTAATAGCCTGTTGAGAAACATTGGATTCAATACATGTTGAGCTTTCAAATGGATGTCCTTGTGTTTTAGCAGTATTCATCCAACTTCTGAATCACATAGCTGTTATAAATATAATAAGCGGAGCAATAACAGAGTAATAGTGTTTAGCTTTCAGTGCTTGTTCAGCCAGATGATGTTAGGCTGTTAGCTGTTCAGGTTGGATGGTGTTGGTGAGGCTTGTCCAACTGAGGTTTGTTGTTGGCAATGTTGGGTTCTTGTCTCAAATTTCCAAACCATAGTAGTTTTTTCGTGGAGCTCATCTTTCTTTTCTCTAACTCATTGAGTCAGTGTTCTCCAGCATTATATTCATAGGGAAGACCAGGCATCAGTAATAGTTTGACCAAGCATGAGACTGAAGGCAATCCAGAGAACATATTCATATGATATACTGCTATGGTCAGTCCTTTCCATAGGAAACCAGATGTAATAAGAGTAAGAAGTCAAGAGAATCATTCTCCAAATCTTCTTATGATTAAATATCAGCACAGCATCTTGACAAGGGAAAATTTTTGCAGGAAACATGTAATACTGAGAGCCAATACGGTTACTATGTATGTTTACAATATGATATGCCTTGGGCTTAATTTTCCATTCATAGCTGAAAACAAAGAGATCCCATAGAATGAGAATGGCTACACATTCAATACCACATGGAGCTAACATCAAGGAGCCAAAATTCAAAGGCATCAGTGTATGCTTTCCGAACATGAAGAAAATGGTATAATGAATCTCAATGTACACTCTAATGATCCCCCATCACACTAGAGAATCAAGCCAAGTAAAGACCAACTTGATACAAAAACATGAAATCGATCCCTTAAAAGAGCTTTGATGAAGATTATTGTTAGAAGTGGCAGATAATCACTGTAACTGCAGGTGAAATTACCTTCTTCATCACTCAATGTTAATAGTCCACTACTCCACACCAATATCATTCCATTCATGAAAAATTACATTATGAGCAATATGTACAGTACCCAACTACCACAACTGAAAGAGATATGGGAGTGGAAACTTTCAAAAAGAAAAACACAAGCTTCATCAATCAAAATACCCCGGGGTGGTGGTAGTTGGCTGGGCAGGTGTGCTGGAGGCGGGCCACTTAAAAGTATATGGTGCCACAATATTAGTTAAAACCCCTATTTCACTACTTGAGAGAATATTCAAACTGAACACCATCCACTAACCGTGAGAGACTTTTCATAGTTCACACTGCATGAGCTAAGCTCACTAAAAGAAAGGTAAAATCTTGACTCATGCACTTTCCAAGAAACACAGCGCAAGGGCCAATCCGACCAAACCTTCATATAAAAGACTACAGTTTTTGAGATGGCAAACTCCAATAATTGCAGTTTGGTCGGATATAGGGGTGGGTATTCTTCTACACCTTTTCCTTCTTAGGAGACCATATTCCTATGTTAACATCAGAGAGCAAGGATTTAATGTATACAGTAAATTAGGAGTGTAAGACTTTGCACTCAGATTAAATTCGTACATAGAAATAAGGCCCCGATAATACAATGGGCCACGGTCACTACTATTGCACACTGACATAAATCTATAAAACCAGGACTCACATGGCAAAGTTACTTTTAGAAGTTATTAATTGAAAAGGTTGTGGGGCAACTTAAATATAGAGGGCTCGAGGGAGAGCCGAGAGCATATGTTTTTCCGTAGAATTAGGACCTCAGAGGTTCGAAATGCTTTAGAAAAGATGAAAATAGGAAAAGCTTTAGGATCGGAAGGTATATCCATTGAAGTTTGGAAATGTGTTGGAGATATAGGAGTGGGTTGGTTAACAAGATTATTTAATGGAATTTTGAGGACTAAGAAGATGTCCGATGAAAAGAGAAAGAGTATTTTAGTACCTATATATATGAATAAAGGAGATATACAAAGTTGCTCCAACTACCGAGGGATTCAATTAAAGAGTCATACGATAAAAATTTGGGAGAGAGTGATCGAACATAGACTGAGACTAGAAACTACAGTGTCTGAGAATCAGTTTGGATTTATGTATGAAAGGTCAATAATGGAAGCAATTTATGTACTAAGGAGACTTATGGAAAAATATAGGAAGAATAATGATCTTCACTTCGGAACTCCCCCTAAAGTTCAACCTCAGAGAAAAAATACGTCTTATTTTCATGGAACACAATATCGATAGTCACAAACATCCTTTGAGTTGATGGATGATAACAACAATACCCCTTCTGATTCGTTGCATATCCCACGAAAACACATCGAACAGCTTAAGGAGATAACTTATTACACTCATGTGGATGCAGAATTGCAGATGAACAAATGCGACACACCCAAACACACAAGGTGGCAAGTTGACGAATGTTGGTGCATTCACAGCTTCAGTGAATGCCTGAAATGGCGTGATGAAATTTAGGATACTAGAAAAATCTTGATTGATTAAGTACGCAGCAGAAGAGCTTTATTAAAATATATGAGTGGCATATTGTCATGAATAAGCGAAATACAGACCACCTCGAGCAAATGTCTGTTTCTTCGCAACTCCATTCTGTTAAGGTGTATACGGGCATGTAGTCTAGTGAACAATCCCGTGTTCCACTAAATATTGTTGCAGATTCGAACTCAGGTACTCACCGTCATTATCGCTCCTAAGAACTTAAATCTGCGCTTTATACTAAGTCATAATCCGTTTGTGAAATTTCTAAAATAAACTACTAACTTCACTTTAAGACTTCATCAAACAAATCCAAGTCATACGAGTACAGTCATCAAAAAATATCATAAACCATTGTGCTCCTCCAAAAGTAGTGTTTTTGGATGAACCTCAAACATCAAAATGAATAATCATAAATGGGAGAGACCTTTTATTTATATTTGGAGGAAAAGAGATACTGTGACTTTTTGTTAGTTCACACATCACACCGAAAATTAGAAATATCCAACTTCAAAAATAAACTTGAAAATAATTTATTCAAATAACCAAAAGAAGCATGTCATAGACGTCGATGCCATAGCCAAATCTCTGATTTCTTTTTCTCCCCATCGGATCCTTTCATAAATAGAGCTTGAATCAACTTGCTTGAACTTTCAGATACCAAGTCCAGGTAGCAGAGCTTCCTGTGTCAATCGTCTTGTGAGTCCGAATATCCTTAAACACACAATAAGAGGGTCAAAAAACCACAATACAATGTAAGGCAGTAGTTATTTAAGCAACAAATAACAGATTAAAATTCAAGGATGGCACAACTAGCACAGGATTTAAGGTTAGATTTTGTGAGAGATATAGAACCCTCACCAGTAACAGTGGCAGGAACTCCATTGGCAGTGGACACTCTGGATTTGGTGGAGGGTTGTAAAGTTTAGACTTATCTAGAACCAAAAGTCATATGATCGGTAGCACCCGAATCAATTATCCATGCATCACTCATACCGAGAGGCAGAAGCATTAAAGACCTTACCGTCATTACCTGCAGCTGTAACTAATGCAGAGGCTTGTCCAACACTTTTTACAGCTCCATTGGCAACTCCAATAGCGACAATGGGTTGGTTGTAATTCTTCTTCTGAGTATCCATGCTATGATCTCAGTTCTCCAGACAGTCGATAATCTCATAACAGCGGGCTTTCATGTGACCGATCTTGCCACGATGAGTACACTTCCTCGACTCATAAGGTAGTTTTGGTCCAGATCGACCCTGGTGGCTTTTTGAAGAATGATTCTAAGCCACCATTGCAGCTGCATTAGAGGGTTCTGGGAAATTGTACATGGTGCTTTGTTTGCGAGCTTCACGGCGGACGTATGCATAAGATGTTTCAAGATCATGAGCGGAATCCTTTCGCAAGATATCTCCTTGAACTTGTTCAAACTCACCATCCAATCCTGCCAAGAAGATATGAACCCACAAGCGCTCAATCGATTTCTGATATATTTCAACATCATCAGGATTCTTCATGATCACCTTGTCACAGTGGTCCAGCTCTTGAAAAATCTAAGTTAATTCTCCATAATAAACGGAGAGTAACCTGTCATTTTGCCTTGCCGAGAAGGCTCTCTGGTTTAGAGCAAATACTTGAACCTCATCAGTTCCATCATAGAATGTCTTTGCGGGCATCTCAAACATCACGAGCAGCAGGTAATCGAATGTATCTCTTCATAATCTCGCATTTCGTGGACATCAATAACCAGCCTCTAACTTTCTGATTATCAACATACCTTTATCATATGTAACATCGTTTTTAGTAAGAGCTGTACTCTTTTCCCGAATACACTGGATTTTTTCACGTCCAGCAATATGCATCTCCATCAACTGAGTCCAAACATCATAGTTGGTTTCATCAAGAGTTATCCCAGTATTAAAACTAAAATTTTCAGATTGTACAATAATCGGTGTACAATCCTTAATGTTCGAAGTTCCATCAGTTTGTCTCATGGTGTGGTTGTGACAAGATAGATGTATGAAAAAACAACAGTCGATCCCAAACCAGAATCACAAAATTAGAGACAAACAATTTCTCCTTTTTTCACACACCAATATCAACAAAAAAAATTATAAACGAACTAATATCAAATCATTAACCTGATATCAAATTATAAACGAACTGCAGTGGAGGCGAAGATGGTGAGTAGCAGCAACGGGAGCGACGGCAGCAGTGGCAGCGGGTTGGCGCAAGGACAGCAACGACAGCGAGTCGGCACAACAACGGTGGCGGCGGGTCGGCGCAAGGACAACGAGTGACGGCGGATCGGCATTGGAGTTGGTGGGCAGTGGAATTCCGAAAAGGAGAGTTTCCGGAATCAACAGGAAGAAGAAGAGGGAGTCAGGACCTGAGTCAGGACCTTCTTCTCCTTCTTCTTCTTCTTCTTCTTCTTCACCTAGCCTAGGATATTTTTAGGCTCTGATAAATCAGATTTGGAAAAAATTCATATTTTCTTATTCATTTCCTTCTTCTGTGTATCTCTTTATATTTGTTACATTCTTGGAGAATAGGCTAATTTGTTCCAATAGATTTATGAGAAAGTTAAGAAGATGAGAGATTTGAGGGAATATGTTTCCTAATTTATAAGAAACAGCATATACAACTCACACCAACTATATTTTAACACTTACAACAGTGGATGAAATAAATTTTCATTGTAATAATGGGAGATAGAAATAAACCGTAATAATGCTACTTGTGGCGAACTATTATTGTGATAACTTCATAGGTACAAATAAATGGAATCATCTTCAAATTATGTATCCCAATGTTTTGCATTGAGCGGTGATATTTTTCTTTGCACGAATTATATCCAAAGTTGCAACAGGTTTGGTGTTGTAATGTTTTTACATGTAGGTTATTTCTCAGATAATGACGGATTAGTGAAAAACCCATCAAATAATTACCTCGCTGTTTCAATATATCCCCGAATAATGAGATTGGGGTTTACTGCCCAGTTCCACTTCCCGTACTCAAAATTTACACTATTACACGAATAAAGTTCCAATATTTAGCATAATTTGGGAACGAATAACAGTAGATAATGAATAAAGGGGGAGAAAAAAGGAGAGACCTTTAAGGTTTTGGTGGGAATGAATTAGTCACCGAATTTTTTGCGGAAATAGTCGTGGACGAATTCTCGGCGGGCCTGAGCGCGGGCTTGCTGAGGGGCGACGTTGACGTAGGAGAGGTGCGCCCCGACGGCGATGAGGGCGATGCCGGCGAGGGAGAAGCAGGCGGTGGCCACCAGCTGCTTTGGGGTTGGGGGGAAGTGCCACACCATTTTGATTTTTATTTTATTTTACTGTCTCATTTTTCCTGAAATAAAAAAGAGTGATTCTCGCGTATAGGTCATTCTGATAAATTATTGGGGAAGGCCAATCAAATAAAATTTTACAAAAACAATCCTACCTTTGAAGATATTTACATAATATTAAGAATAATAATTTAGATAACTTACTACTCTATTTAAAAACTATATATGCTACAGAAAATAAATAAATTAAGATTAACAAATCTAACAAATTCAGAATAAGATACGTTGATAGCAAACTAATAGAAAGAAAGCATATAATCGATAAGAAAATATTAAAATATTCAGTAGTAACAAATATAATCACTCAAAAACTGTCTAAAGAGATACAACAGGAAATAGTATACAAGGTATCAGATTATAGAAATGAAGAAGCAAGTTGGTATTACCAACACCTGTTAACATATAGAATATTAGGCTAAGTATGGTTAATAGTCCAAAAGTGGAAATATTAAATTCAAAAATAGAATCAGAAATTTATATGATAAACATATAAGAGCTGGAAGAATATTACAATGGTCAAAAGTTTGTAGGAACTATAAGAAAATATTTTTAAAACATAAATAAGAACATAAAAAAACTAGGTAGATATATAACCGAAGACACAGAAGAAGAAGAACTAGGGATAACGGAAGGTATGAAGGAGTTAGACGCCATAACAAAGCTTAATATAAACATTTTAGAAATAGCAAATTAAATGGCAAATCCTAATTCATATGAAGTAGAGGTTTCGTTGCAGTCATGAAATGCTAATGAATTGTATATTTTATTTTATTTTTTGCGTAGATGAAACATGATGTTTCGCCAGTGAGAAAAAAAAACAAAAAAAAATAGACGGACAAAACATCATGTTTCGTCCATCTCTTTTGCAAAAGTTCAAAAGGCGATGTTTCGTCCGGGTGTTGGGGCTTTTTTCCCGTTATTTTAGGCTTTGTTCGAGGCTTTTGGATTTATGAAATGACCATCTTTCCCCTTGTGTTGGTTCTATATATTTGGATGAATCTCTCTCAAGTTTAACAACCTGAGAAGCACTCCCGTTTAATCTCCCATCTCACTCTTTATTTTTATTAGCTCACTGATTCATCTCATCAATCTCAAAACATCACACCGACCCAAAATTCGTACATCAATTCCTCTACATTAGCGAATGTCTTTAATAAAAAAAAATATTGGTCGGATGAAATCAAAGCGTGAACATCGGCCAATTCAGGGCAACTCAAGCAACTAAGTAGAAGTAAAGATTTCGAGTGTCGACTCCATGGATCAATCCGATTGGAAACGGGTGGTACATGATTTCAATCATATTTATAAACATATTATTGTCCATCCTGAGGGCGGATTTTGTCAATTCAGATGAAAATGGAGGGAGTCAATCGAAATCTACAAAAAATACTACTGATGTATGGCATTAATTAAGATATTAGTCGAGCAAGTCGACTGACACCGTTTCATGAATATTGATACGAATAAGTCATCAATGTGGCTTGTCGAGGCTTTGGTAGAGACATTGTGGGACACAACCCACACTTTCCACCTACTGTGCGGTGAGTTGGGTTTCACTGCGCTGGATTGGGTAATGCTAACGGAAATTTCAATCTGTTTCGGTCCTTTGCCTCCGTGTAACGACGAGCCATACACATTTGAAATTATTCATACTCGCTTCTTTCCGGAGATAGCGAAAGATGATTGGATATCTCAAAGTATCTGCTACCCATTCTTCAAATGTTATTTTAATAATAGTATGATTGAAGCAGCTAAAACCGATCAGACACTTATAATGAGGATTGCACGAGTTTTCTTTCTCTTATTCCTTTGTGTGTTTCTTTACCCTAATGGTTATGGGGTAGTTAGATGTGGTTGGCTTGCCACATTTGAAGATCTTAATTTAGTTGTCCAATACGATTGGGGTAGTTCGACATTGGCACTGTTGTATTTGTCTCTGGACACATGTAGCGGACTTAAAGTGAGGTCATTTAACGAGCCGTGGCAAGTACTCGAGGTATCCGTGAATGTATTCGATATTTTTTAAGTCATGCTGCCATCATATTATTTCGATTGGTCCGCTTGTAACTAATTTGACATTCACAAATTGCTGTGTTCCAGTTATTGATAGGAACATCCCCATCGAGACTCACATGGAGAACGCCGACAAATGGCTGAAAATATTGCAATGGAATCGAGAAAATATGGATTTGGGTCGATCTAATCCGATTATGTACAATATTTTGATGGCTCGTGACCAGTTGGAAACACGCACATCATCCTCTATTATATGTCAGCCATATATTAGGTCGTCATTTAAAGGCGATATGAAATTGAAGTGGCAAATTTTATTTCTCTTCGTCGGCATATTTTTACATATTGCGACCATGTATATTTATTGTACTACCGGAGTATTAATTAGACTTTCACTAGTATTATTAAACTGGTTGGATAGCTGCTAACGTAGACATTTGATACAGGGTGTATGGTATCTTGGTGATCGTTGCTATCACCAACTTACTGGAATAGTTGTTATCCCAAAAGACACATCTCCTGTGTTGCATCTAATGTCATCGAATCTTTACGGTCTGCCTATTGAAGCTTCACATTTCATCACGCCAGTACAACTAGGGCTACAAACGATCTGAGCCACTCGCTAGATACTCGGCTTGAGCTCGGTCAAAGCTCAACTCGAGACGAGCTCAAGCTTGAATACGAGCTCGACAGCTTAACGAACCGAGCTCGAGCTTGGGCGTTTTGTGATTATTAGGCTAAGCTCGCGAGTACTCGGCTCGAACTCGGTAAAAGTTCAGTCAAAGCTCGACTCGAAACGAGCTCGAGTCGAGCTCGAGCTCGAAACCGAGCTCGATTGCTTAACAAGCCAAGCTCGAGCCTCAAGATACTCGGCTCGACTCGGCTCGTTTGCAACCCTAAGTACAACAGAACACCTACGATCAGTATTGCGCAAAGGTCTCAATTTGTCCCATAATGCCAACCATCTCGCTTGCAGTGAATATCGATTTCAGCGATTCGACAATAATCACTGATCCTTCTGCTCAGTTGCCCCATGTAGCTCTTCCATTTTTTTGCTTCCATTAGAATACCCAACACAACCCATTGTTGACATGTCAGCCATGCATGGTGAACCTCTAGTCAAAGCACCACTATTTTCAGGTTGTACAACTATCCAGAGTTTGGACGCTGATATTTATTGAAGAAAATAATTTTGGAGAAAATAATTCTTATTTTTCTTGTTGTTGATTATTCTTTACTGTATACATCTATATATAAGGATTACATTCTTGGAGAAGAATAAAAGAGATTTAGAGAAGATTGGGAAGATGAGAGATTTTGGGAATCTGTTTCCTATATTAGGAAACAGAATATACAATTACTATATTTCAACACTCCCCCTCAAGTTGGTGCATATATATCGAGCATGCCTAACTTGTCAACAAATTTCAAGAAGAGCCGAGTCGAAACGGCCTTGATTAGGATATCTGCGAGTTGATCTTCTGACTTCACTTTAGATATCTCAATAACATTCTCATCTAATTTTTCTTTGATGAAGAATCTGTCCACCTCTACATGTTTTGTCCTATCATGCTGAACTGGATTAGCCGCAATATCACATGCCGCTTGACTGTCACAATAAACCTTCATAGATTCCTTTGGACCATAGCCTAAGTCCTGCAATAGGAGTTTTAGCCATAAAGCTTCTGTTATACTTAAGGCTACTCCGCGATACTCAGCCTCTGCACTAGAACGTGCAACAACATTTTGCTTCTTGCTCCTCCATGTAACTAAATTTCCTCCAACAAAGGTGAAATATCCTGAAGTGGAGCGCCTATCGATTGTAGATCCTGCCCAATCAGCATCAGTATATGCCTCAACCTTCAAGTGACCATGTTTCGCAAATAAGACTCCTTTTCCTGGGGCAGACTTAATGTATCTCATAATTCTCATTACCGTGTCCATATGTTGTTCTCGAGGTGCATGCACAAACTGACTTATCACACTTAAAGCATATGACAAATCTGGCCGTGTATGTGCAAGAAACATTAGTCGTCCAACCAATCTCTGATATCTTTCCTTATCACAAGACACTTGATCAGCTTCGTTGCATAGTTTCAGTCATTCTTCCAATGGTGTACTAATCGGTTGACAAGCGAACATTCCAGTTTCCTTCAATAAATCCAGAGCATATTTTCTTTGAGAGAGAAATATCCCCTTTTTTGAGTGAGAAACTTCAATACCAAGGAAGTATCTCAAAGGACCAAGATCTTTCATTTTGAACTCTTGTGACAAGTAGTTCTTTAATGCCTTCATCTCCTCCAGATCATCTCCAGTTACTATCATATCATCAACATAAATAATAAGAGCAGTAATTTTACCTTCTTTCCTTTTTAGGAATAGAGTATGATCAGAATTACTCTAATCATATCCGAATGTCCTCATTGATTTTGTAAATCTCCCAAACCAGACTCTTGGCGACTGCTTCAGTCCATACAATGCTTTCTTCAGACGACATACTTTGTTGCTATGTTGGACTGGTCTGTTCGACCCTGGTGGAAGATCCATATAGACTTCTTCTGTCAATTCCCCATGCAAAAATGCATTCTTCACATCAAATTGCTCCAACAGCCAGTCAAGATTTGCAGCAAGTGACAGTAGAACTCGAATAGTGTTGAACTTTGCCACAGGTGCAAATATTTCGTTATAATCAATTCCACAAGTTTGAGTGTACCCTTTGGCAACCAATCTTGTCTTGTACCGCTCTATCGAACCATCCGAGTTATATTTCACTGTATAAATCCATCTGCATCCTACTGGCTTCTTCCCTGCTGGCAGCTCGACTATCTCCCAAGTCTCATTCTTCTTCAAGGATTTCATCTCCTCATCCATAGCTGCCTTCCACCTTGGAACGGCTAAGGCTTCCTGCACACTGTTAGGAATAGATACAGCAGATAATTGATTCACAAATGACTTATTTGATTCAGACAATCCGTGAGTGGACACATAATGACTCATGGGATACTTGACTTTACTAGTGGGATTAGGCTCATAAGTGGATTTTGGGATACCTCTAGTAGTACGGTTTGGGAGTTCTCTTCTTGGAGCTTCGGACAGCGATGACGATTGGTTTTGGGGTTCTGCTGGGAGTAGAGATAGATCTGATGGTACTAGTGGTGGAGATGGTTCAGATGATGCTGGTGGTGGAGATGGTTCGGATGGTGCTGGTGGTGGAGATGGCTCATCTTCATGGAGGTTCGGCACTGACTGTAGATCTTCGTGGAAATTTTCTTCCTCAACCAAGTCTTCATTCGAGTGGTCGTCATTACTTACATCCTGATTTTCTCCCCTTATATCTGATTGTTCAGTTTGAATAGTAACCACTTCATCATAGGCAAGAGTTTGAACTTTACTTCGGTACTCCCCCTGAAGTTCAACCTCAGAGAAAAAATACATCTCATCTTCATAGAACACAACATCCATAGTCACAAACATCTTTTGAGTTGGTGGGTGATAGCACCGATACCCTTTTTTATTCTGTGCATATCCCACGAAAATACAGCGGACAGCTCGAGGAGTTAACTTATTGCGTTCATGTTGATGAAGATGAACAAATGCAACACACCCAAACACACGAGGTGGCAAGTTGACGACTTTTGGTGTATTCACAGCTTCAGTTAATGCTTGAAATGGTGTGAGGAAGTTTAGGATATTAGAGGGAACTCGGTTGATTAAGTATGCAGCAGAAGCAATGGCTTCTCCCCAATAAATGAGTGGCATATTTCGATGGATGAGAGAAGCACGGACCACTTCGAGCAAATGTCTATTTTTCCTTTCTGCAACCCCATTCTGTTGAGGTGTATACGAGCATGTAGTCTGATGAACAATTCCGTGTTCCACCAAATATTGTTGCAGATTTGAACTCAGGTATTCTCCGCCATTATCACTCCTAAGAACTTGAATCTGTGATTTATACTGAATCATAATATGCTTGTGAAATTTCTGAAACAAACCACTAACTTCACTTTTCGACTTCATCAAACAAATCCAGGTCATACGGGTACAGTCATCAAAAAAGGTCACAAACCATTTGGCTCCTACAAATGTAGTGGTTTTGGATGGACCCCAAACATCAGAATGAATAATCATAAAAGGTAGGGAGCTTTTACTTGGACTTGGAGGAAAAGAGACACGATGACCTTTTGCGAGTTCACACACATCACACCGAAAAGACAGATATATCCAACTTCAAAAATAAACTTGGAAATAATTTCTTCAAATAACCAAAAGAAGCATGCCCTAGACGTCGATGCCATAGCCAAATATCTGATTTCTTCTTCTCATCTTTGGATCCTTCCACACTTAGAGCTTGAGTCAACTTGCTCGAACATTCAGATTCTAAATCCATGTAATAGAGCTTCCCGTGCCTAATCCCATAACCAATCGTCTTGCGAGTCCGAATATCCTTAAAGACGCAATGGGAAGGCCAAAAGACTACAATACAATGTAAGATAGTAGTTATTTGAGCAACAGATAATAGGTTGAAATTCAAAGATGACACAACTAGGGCAGTATCTAAAGTTAGGTTGTTTGTGAGATGTATGGTACCCTCGCCAGTAACAGTGGCAGGATCACCATTGGCAGTGGACACAGTCAATTTAGTGGATGGTTGAAAATTTTGAACTTGTCTAGAATCGAAAGTCATATGGTCGGTAGCACCCGAATCAATTATCCATGCACTATTCATAACAGAAGCAGAAGTATTAAAAAACCTTACCATCATTACCTGCAGCTGTGACTAATGTAGAGGCGAGTCCAATACTCTTCTCAGTTCTATCAGTTTGTCCCATGGTAGCGGCACAAAGGGGGAAAACAATGGATCTGATCTTCAGCAACCAATAGCAAACAACACAACTTGGTCAAGAACAGCTCCAAGTCTTCAACAACCAGCAAAACAGCAACAGTCCAACACCCAAACAGCAACTCCACAGCAGATCAAAACACCAAACACCGAGATCCAAATGCCAAACACAAGATCAAGATCCCTCCTTCACAAAACAAAACAGCAAATCAACTCCCCCTTCTTCTTCCACACACCAACAGCAGAGAGAGAGAAGGACTCGCAGCAACTAAGCAGCGACGACGGCATCACTAGCGGGGCTCGACGTCGACGGAAGGTCAATGGCGTGTGGGGACGGCGGCGCTCAGGGACAGAGACAAGGGCGACGCGAGGGGCTGCCGGCAACCGAAACAGGGAGTAGAGGTGAGGGTTTTGGGTTAGGTGCTCTGTTGAAGATGATGGCAGGGAAAATGAGGGTCGGGGTGTGACTCCTTGGTCGCTGGCGGGGTCGACGGGGGTTCGGCGGCGCAAGGGGGTGGCCGGAGAGGTCGGGGAAGGAGCTGAAAGTGGGTTCAGGAGATTTGGGCGGGATTTCTGTGGTCGGTGAGAGAGAAAACAGAGAGGATTTTCAAGGATGGGATCTGACAGGATCGAGGTCGATGATCGGTGACGGGATCAACAACGGGATCAGATCAAGATGGAGGTGATCAGCCTCCTCCTCTTCTTATTCGGTTGGCTTAGATTTGATTAGGCTCTGATACCATGAAGAAAATAATTTTGGAGAAAATAATTCTTATTTTACTTGTTGTTGATTATTCTTTACTGTATACATCTATATATAAGGATTACATTCTTGGAGAAGAAGAAAAGAGATTTAGAGAAGATTGGGAAGATGCGAGATTTGGGGAATCTGTTTCAATATACAATTACTATATTTCAACATTTATTTCATGTTTGATCCGCGTGGATAACCCTCGTATGTGAGTATCCAATATTCGTAATATTTATTTCAATAAATATTGTAGTATATTTTAATAAGTAGTCTAAGTGTTTATTAATCTATATTTTGAAAGGAGAAGTTATACAGATGTTGTCAATAATATTCCAAAACAGAAGCTCAATTACGGCGATTCATACTTTCAGACATGGTGTTCAGGGAGTCTGTTCCCAGTGATCTACCCAATGTTAGGATATCTGTATCGAAGAGTAGATCATCTACTTCCCGACATAGGAAGAGCGTCTGAATAGAGAGGACACAAAAGCGTCAACATCGACATCATCTTAATCTTTTGTTCCATGTACACAATCTGATGAAGAAGAGTAATCAACATTGGTGATAAAAGTCATGCACTAAATTGTCATTGGATTCCTGTATGTTTTTCCTTTTGATGTTTTTCATTTGTATGCTTTTCCTTTGTATCCAACTAAATATAATGTATGCTTCAGCATTGGGCTACACGATGGCTACAAAAATAAGTTTGGCACTAAGCTACAAAATATGATAGGGATACATTTTTAGCTATGTCCTAACATATTAGATATGCACATCTTTTGGCTTATGGCACTAAGCTACAAACATCAAACCTTACTTCCTTTACGTGATGAAATGATTGGACTTAACAATACAAACTGGGAAATTGTATCATCCAACACAATTATTTAAGCAACCATATCTTGCACCACTTCAATCTGATAAACTCTTTTTTCTCCTATTTTACCCACTGCAATTCAGTCTTCTTATCCATGGCTCATTTTAATTATTCATTTTCTTCGACTTCGTCAGATGAATCAGAGGAGCATCAGGATGAAGTCGCTAGGAATATAAATAACTGTATGTTATGGATAGGAATGGCAGTACAGTCAAGTGCACAAGCCACTCGCCGCCGATACATTCGTCGTGAAAGAGAAAAGGGTAATAGACGACTATAGAGGGATTATTTTTCTAAAATTCATATTTACTCCGATTCAATCTTCCGTCGTCGTTTCCGTATGCGCCAAGACCTCTTCAATCGGATACCGAAAGCTGTTGTTGGATATGATCATTATTTTCTTCAGCAACAAGATGCCTGTAAAAATCTTGGATTAACTCCACTTCAGAAAATAATAGCGGCGCTACGTTGTTTAGCGTATGGAGGTGCGGTGGATGTTGTTGACGAATATGTATGAATTGGCAAAAATACCGTCTTGAAAACTCTACATCGATTTTGTTTTGCAATCGTCACTATGTTTGGACTGCAATATATAAGGAAACCAACCCCCACAGATGTAGAAAGACTCCCCGAAGAAAACAAGCTAGGGGATTTCCTGACATGTTGGGTAGTGTAGATTGCATGCACTGGAAGTGAAAAAATTGTCTAGCAGCATGGCACAACCAGTATACTGGACATGTTTGGGAACCAACAATTATTCTCAAAATAGTCGCTTCTTATGATCTTTGGTTCTGGCATTCATTCTTCAGAATGTCAGGATGCAATATTGATCGCAACGTGCTGAACCGTTCTACTTTAGTTGATGAGATTCTTGATGGTTGTGCACCTCCAACAAATTGTATCATCAACAACCACAATTACAACATAGGATACTATTTAGCAAATAAAATATACTCCCTGTTGGCAACTATGGTGAAAACTTACTCCGCTACAGATACTCAAAAGAAAAAAGAAATTTGCGGAAATGCAGAAAGGTGCCAGAAAAGAAGTAGAACATGCTTTCAGAGTCTTACAGTCACAATTTGCGATAGTGAAGGGTTTATCGCGTTTGTAGGATACATATAGTTTCTCATATATCATGAAAATATGTATCATTTTACACAACATGATTATTGAGGACAAACGGGAAAAATGCATTGGTGATTATGATTACGATCAAATACCTGACGCGACCGTGATCGTACCTAACAGAGGTGGACCGACTGATCAAGGAGCCTGAATCCTTCAAAATGTGATTCTCCATGATTGACAATAACATCATGCACTTCACAAGATTTGGTGAAGCATATTTAGTCCCAATATGGAGACGATGATTAGGGAAGTAAATATTTATATGCTAATTGTATTATTGTTGTATTTGCTATTTCCAGTTAATGTTCTACTTTGTATTTGCATAATAATCACTCATACTGTAATGCGATGTAATATTTGAATGTAACACAATGTTTTCAATATTTATTTTTGCTAAATTGCATTAAAAGTACCAAATACAGGCACATTAGAAATAAAGTAGGGTACACTGATAAAAATAAAGCATACTGCATTGAAAATAATAAATACTGCTTACATTGGATAATGCTTCCATTAAATGAAGTTGTGAAAATAGTTTACCCCCTTATTGTAACCTCGTTTTTGCATAATTTCATTATGTCTGCACATGAAATAATAACGTTAATTATCTGGTAAACTACTAAGGTCGATACTCATAATGCGATCTTCCTCCATTCGTTCTTTAAGTTCGTGGTCTTTCTGTTTAATGACAAGCTTCAATTCCGTGGCTAAATTCCTCATATCTTGTGTTTCTTTGCAAAGAACGTTAATTTTTTTTGTTTCTTCGACAATTTGAGAATAATATGATGGAATTCGGCCATCCTTTTCCCTTTTCTCTTCTATGCTTTTCGACCTGGTGGTCGGGTGAGGGGTGTAGGTAATTTCATGTCAACCGGTATGTCTGAACCCCAATTATTTAGTGAGGGAGAATTTTGACTACTCCCACCTTCACCAGACTGGGAACTCGGGACTCAATCGAAGACTTGTGTAGTACGCAAAGAAAATTTTCGCTGATCTTTAAGTACATCATAACATTCCTTAAATTTGAAAGCTTTTTTCCAGATGTTTGCATATATTCTACTCTCACTTCGCACATCTATGACAAAATTTCGAAACAAAACGTTATTATTTACAAAATTAATTTAAAGCAGGAATTAAATTCAAATTTTTAACATACCTTGTCGGTCTCGATTGTTCCACTAGCAGCTCTATTTGTTACACTACCCAGCTTTGCAATAAATAGGGCAACTTCTTCATAAATTAATTGGAATCGATTTGCAAGGGAGCTCATTGTTCTGTCAGTCGGAGTTCCTAATAATACCACAAATGTTGATAAAATACGTTCCCAAAATTGTGCGTCAGATTGATCAGTACCAACCAACAGATCTTGCGTTATACAAATACTAATCCAACTTTGAGATAGAGGTACATCTTCCTGAGTTATATATGCTCTCCCTCTTAAACCACAGCTGACCATTTTTTTCTCACAATTTTTCAGTAGGAGACAGAGATGGATTTTGTGGTTACTTGGGAAGATATGAAGGGAACAAAATTATGTGAGTTTTTTTTTTTTTTCTTTTTTTCTTTTTTTTTTTTTTTTTGAGTGGAGTGAGTATATATAGATAAAGTTAGAAAAAAAAACCGTTATAATATAGAAATAGCCGTTGGGTAAAAATGGCAGAATACCACACGACTGCAACACTCTCATTGCTATAAAATAAATTTTATCCATATATATCACACAACTGTGGATGCTAAGTGTTGTGTTCGAGAGGTTAAAGTTTGTGTGCAATGGTTGTGATCGTAATTCTTTAATGGTAGTTGTAGTATTATGGATGCTTTCTAATTATTATTTTTCATTCTAATAATATGCAGAATTTGACTAACATATTTCATTAATAAGTAAAATAATAATACAATTCCAGATAAACCGAAAAAATGTGTGCAATATGACCACCCTCTTTCTCCTACTCATGTTTGGACTTTTCAGATTGGACTACTTATTTTGTTGATTATTTGTTATTTTGTTGATTATTTGTTGTTTGTCTAGTCCTTACTGTTAGTTCCCTTGTTAATCTCTACTATTATAATGGGAGAAGGCCTTAGTGTAATTTGTCCATATCCTAACCTGTGCAACGCACGTGCTGGTAGAATTTTTTTTTTGCCCTTTTCATTCCCCCCCCCCCCCCCCCAAAATTTTTCCCACGTGCACAGCACGTGTATAATACTAGTGAAACATAATAGTGTGTTTAAGCATTCATGATTTTTAAAATTAAAAAAATGTCTCGAAGGTGGTTGGGCGTTGGGCCTTTTGCTGACGTTATTTCATTATCTTCCATGAATGAAACATAATGACCATGTCACTTAATGACTCTTCAAAAAAAGAAATTTGTGTTGTGGGTTGCATGTTTATGAGTATGAAATATTTTGTTGAATGTTAGATTGGATTCATGAGGATTTAAATTAGAAATTCTATATCAGTATTATCGGTAATAGTAATACATGCAATAGAGAGTATACCTTTACATATTGTTAGACCCATAAGGAGTTATGTATTATCTGGTACACTCTTCTTTTATTTGTATGCATTTTTCATTGTTTCTCTAGTGCATGGTTGTTGTTTAGGAGAGAGTGTGATTGTAAAGATAAAATGTCTAGAGTAAAAACATGTAATTATATATGAGAATTTGATCAATGGTTGAAAAGATGTTCTTAAAATGTACCTAGTCGAAACTCTGATAGATATATATTGCTTAGTGCTTCAGTAACATTCATTTGTTTTTTTCTGGACTTCAATACAATAAACCATGTTTCCCTATTTACATTTTTTTTTTTTAAGGTTAAAGGTGGAATAACGCCACCCTGTATCATTAATAAGAAATTAATAAAACAACCCGGTGTACCGAAAAAAACTATTTACAGATGTTGAAGACTCATAAACCATTATGTAACATGTCCTAAATTATTGAAGCAATCCACTAGATGAAAGTGAGTAATTTGTAAAATGTTTTTCAATTACATAGTACAAAATATTTTCAGTAAATAAATCAACTACAAAGGAATTTAAAGATAACATATAGACTACATTTGAAATCAACTATCAAAGAATCTAAAGGAGATACAACAATGTACAATTTCAAGTAGCAAAATATTTGTTGTACTCATCTTTAACCTAAAAGGGATAACAAATCTAATAAAGTTTATTGTTCATCATATAACATGCAACTATATACAAAATATGAGTTACATGTAGAATCCATTCACATTAACAAAAGAAAGTATCCAAAATATAATGTCCATATAATGTGGTGGATTTTGTCACAAAAAATACAAAATAAACAAATTTTTTAATTTTATTTTTGAAGTGAAGGTTGATTAAAAGTGCAACATTTTCAGAACAAAATCGCCATTCGTTTCATCACTTGTGGGGTATCGGAAATATTTGAAGATGTTTGGAAACTTATGATACTCCAAGCCTTTAATGGACAAAAATGTTGGGAAACTTTCAACAATTTCTACCATGAATCAAGTGATTTGTTTGGCCAACAGATGCTTGGACAATAGAACACAAGAGACAGACATCGATCAGCAAGTATATGCAGATCACATAATTGTAATCCATTGTACATTTTACAAAATTGCTCGCAATGAAAGAATTTAGTGCTGGCAAGAGGTAATATTGCTGTCATTGAAAATTCACAATGAAAAAACTCTCCAACTCCTACAAAATATGCAAAATCTTCAAAAACAGTATAAAATAAGCACAAAATTAATACAAACAACAAGGGACAAAAGAAAGTCGAACATAGTTTCACATGTAACAAGCAAAATGTTCAGTATATGGGTCTCGATATCAGATGCAGCATTTCTCTTGGTATGGATGGTTCTGTTACATTCTGAACTTGCAACTCTGGCCCAAACTCTGTACCTAGTTCCAACCAACAACAAAAATAAATATAATATAATGCTAACGATCTCAGTTTATTTTCAACAGCAGTCTTTTCACTGAATTGGACAGCAGGTATAGTTGTGATACAATAAACATCAGGCAGCACGCATCGAGAGAGTCCACCCAAATGGTTTAGCCTACAGAACATAATTGAACAGCAACGAGATTAGAACCACCATGGAAATTCAAGTAAATGAAGAATTAGCAATAATAGCACTGAAATGATGTTTATCAGTTCATATGACAAATGTTAATATGAATTTCTACATGGTCTCCACAGGAAAAATACTCTCTCTTTGGGAGAGGGGGGAGTGTTGGAATTGGTTGACACAGTGAAGCACATGAGATTCATCATCAAACTAGTGTTACATAGTACTATTGGTTACATATCGATAATATTTTGTTTGAAAACTTTCAACAATATAGTGGTAGACTGGCGACTGGCAAATAGCGTTGAAGATTAGTTATGAAAGTAATTACCAATTGAAAATGAGGAGATTATCAAAGTCAAAAATGAGGAGATTATCAAAGTCAAACATATAAATGCTCAATTTATTCACAAAGATACTATGACCACACAATTGATTGACTGATACTAGAAACTTAAAACACAAATAATTACTTTACTTTCACTTTTGTTGTTAGCAAGTCAAGATAAGAGTAAAAGAGATCAGTGAGGTTTATACAAACAAGAACAATCATTATAAAATTTTCGCAGCTACTCGCATTCTGAACTGCATCCGACACTATCATCATCCATCATAGTGTCAAGATCTGACTTCGTCTATCTGAAAAATAGTCCCACTATGTGCACTTCAATAAAACACCCACATTTACATATCAAAGAAGTGAACATTCAAATACTCAATGGATTGATAAATGTTCGATGTTCCATTTAACGGTATGAAAATAAGTACAACAATGAAATCTAAACATAACGCAAAAAAAAGACCAGTTGCAAAAGAACTATGCATGGGTGGGGTTCATAATTTAATCTGAATAGTAAATGCACTTGTATACGCACTAGTATAAAAAAGACCAGTTGCAAAAATACCAGAATAATTTAATCTAGACTTCTCATTACAGAATCTAACAACTATTGAGGCAAATACTTGTTTATACTTAATATAGTTTGGAGTCAAATCTGCACAGTTATTAAAGGATAAGGACTATTAAAGATTCGAGTGAGAATTGGCATTTGGCATATCAATGTACATGATATGTATGTCAGTTAACATAACCATAGCCTATGGTATACTAATTTTTCTAGAATTACCGTATCGTTGTATTCAAGTGTATCATCTAGTAATCCGCCAGTTATATACCATGCACTATAGTGGTTATAGACATCACTGCCAAAGCTCAAAACAATTACTCCACTCCATGACACTTAGATGCAAGTTGCACTTTTGGACATGGCACAACCACCATAAGTGTGCCATTCCCAATTCTCAGCACATGCCTGAGCTACTAAACTGCAAAAAGAAAAAAGAAAAACAAAGGAAAAAATGAATAAAATAAAGAAGAAATTTGTTTAACTCCTTAATTCACTATGATTTTCCATATAGACATCACTACCAAAGCTCCAAACATTTTCTCCACTCCATAACACTTAGATGCAAGTTGCACTTTTGGACATGGCACAACCACCATAAGTGTGCCACTCCCAATTCTCAGCACATGCCTGAGCTACTAAACTGCAAAAAGAAAAAAGAAAAACAACGAAAAAAAATGAATAAAATAAAGAAGAAATTTGTTTAACTCCTTAATTCACTATGATTTTCCAGAAGAAAAAAAATATCCCAGCAGGAGCTACTGCATTCTTAAGCCCATATCCAAGAACTTAACCAAGCCCATTGTTATGGAAAATGAACAAAAACAAGGTATGCATCTGTGGCGTCATATTTCAATGTCCGAAAAAAATACCCACCAACCATTATATCAAAAGAGTTTCAAAAGAGGACAAACAAAATTATCATATGATCCTTAAAATCCTACTAACAAATTTATCCTACTTCAAATTTATCCTTTCCCCATTGAACCGAGTTGATCTTATGGTAACATGCCTTTTAACCTAAACTCTACAATTCTAAAAACCTTTCCCAATCCCACTTCTAACAGAACATTATTATTTTTTTAAATCTACAGAAAATACCCAACACGATCTAAAATTTACTCGGCGGTGACTCTGTAAAATCCTTTCTTTATTATGAAAGTACTGTAAATGAAGAGAAAAACATGAACTTATTCTGAAACAAGATGGAGAAAAATATATACTTTCATAAGATAGCCACTGTGATCCGACCTTTTGATGTAAACCTCTATTCTAATTAAGAAATATTTCTCCAATCTAAATTCAATAATTTTCGAAGTCTACTTGTAATGCATTTTAACTACATATAAGCAAAACGTAATCTCCAATCTAAACTCAATAATTTTCGAAGTGTAGTTATAATGCATTTTAACTACATATAAGCAAAACGAAATACTTTCTGTTCAAGCACTAAAAGAATGCAAATATATTGCAGTTATAGAAAATCAGTTAATATATAATATTCTCAGAATACTATTATAAAAGAAGACTTTAAGAGTTTAGCTTCTATAAAGATGGTGAGCATGTCCAAAGAGAATAATATGCAAGTGCCTAATAGAAAGAGGAATTATAAAATTGCAAGCAGAAGCAAAACATCTCTTTCTATGGAAACTTGAATTGTGCCTTATTTCTAGAAGCCTGTATTACTATGTGCCTTGCAGTAGCTTCATTTTCTAATAGACATGTAAATTTGCATTCATTTGCACTAAATATTTAAGTTAGGAAAATGCTTTTAGAATTAAAGGTTCTAATCTAAACTGCTAAAATCAAGCAAACTATTTATCACTTAGTCTACCTATAATTGGCCTAACATGCTATATTACTACAACACTCGGTGTTTGCCATAATTATACTACTACTGCCAAAAATATTTATCTGTAAGATAATAACTAGACTGATGCAAACAATTATATAATATACTACTTAAAGATAACATACATAACAATTCACAATTCTGTATAATATTATTCAATCATTTTGTAAATTATGATAAATTCTGTATAATATTATTCAATCATTTTGTAAATTATGATAATTTTGTCACAAAATATTTTTTTATCAACGTAATATTTGGTTTAGATGTTGATTTCTTAGCACATTATGGACAATAAGATCATTGCACAATATATTCCATGTAAAGTATGATGCATAAACACGAACAGAACACAAAAAAAACATGAAAACCCACCAATCTTCAAAAAGAAACAATCACAAGAATAACTATATAATGTAATATAATTTTCCCATACAACTTGATTAAAGTAAGATGATTTTAGAGAGGAGAGAGAACAGATATTGGCCAACTACCAAAAAGTCACAAAAGTCAAAACACTATTACAAATAGCTATTACAAAAAGAAGGCATGACCTTGTAGACAAGTCATCTACATATGGTAAGGTATCTCTAAAATCTCTCCAATTAGAATCTGCATCAAGGATAATTATGGACTCCAAATCTCATTTTCTCTTGCCCTTAATTTCTTCTAGGAACTTTGCACTAACTAAAAGAGGGTTGATTTCAATTCGGATCCTCAGATATTTCCAAAAAAAATGTCAGATCTGAAACTCTGAAAAAATATACACAAAATTTTGAAGTACAATCCTAACTATATAATAACATTAACTCAACAACACAACAGAGAGTCCATCCCAAATTTGAGGTCAGCCTCAGTACTCTCCTTCCTTCAACTCTGGTAATGACATTTTCTCCTCTGTCCAATAAAGTATGCACTCTCCAAAACTCAATTCATGAACAAATTTAACCTTTTATTGGTCTCATTGCTGACTCGTAACCCACTTCCTTTATCCTTTCATGGGACAAACAATCAAAACACTGGAGACTTCAAGCACAATCAAAACACTGGAGACATCAAGCACAATAATGTTTTCAGTGTTTTATATGGAGGATTACAAAGGCTTGTGTGACTCATCATGATTTCTATGAACGCCGGACCAATTTAGTAGGGTCTATAAATAGTTGTATTGAAGCTATTTCCTCCACTACGTATGCATTTTTCTCTTTTCTAGGAAGTTCCTCATTCCCCCTATGAAGCATAGATACAGATACGAGTTGCGGGTACAACACGACACGGGTACAAGCATACGTGATTTTACAAAAAAGTAGGATACGGGTGCGTTAGTGGGTACATTAAACATATTATATTTTATATCTTACATATTGAGTCCCTTTCCGTTGTGCACTAGCTATGGTGTGCACTCGGCCTTCGGGCCTTCGTATCGACGATCCAAACCGTTCACATTGATCTACACGTCTAAATTAGTCTAACATGTAAAATCAAGTCAATTGAAATTCATTTGCCCATGCATTGAAGTGTTACAAAATTGTATGGTTAAATACCATTTTTTTTATAATGACATGATGGATGGGCAAATGAATTTCAAATGACTTGATTTTACATATTTAGACTAATTTAGACGTATAGATCAATGTAAACGGTTCGGATCGTCGACACGAAGACCCGAAGGCTGAGTGCACACCATGGCTAGTGCACAACGAAAGGGGACTCTTACATATAAATAAATATTTATTTATTTTGTTAAACATGCAAATATTTGAACCATTTCATAAAACTATAAGAATACGTTGAGGGAAAAAAAAGATGATCTAACTATCAAAACATTGGGTATACTTATTTTGCGTTTGAGCGTAACTTAAAACATCAAGTTTTTTAAATTATATTAGGGCCCAAACATTCATGTAAACATAATTGTGTCAAAAAATTGCAAACAAGTATTACAAAAATTGGATGCTCCTTGAGTGCGCACCCGGGAGTACCCAAGAAGTATCAGCACCCGATACACACCCGCCAAGGGTACGTTAGCCGTTTGGAAGTACTCGTGCTTCCTAGCATTCCCCATTCCCCATTGTAGTCTTCCTCCTTGATATATGCCTAATGCTAAAAATAAAGATGAATTATAAAAAAAAGGGTTAATGATTTGAGAAATCCCGAAGTTCGACATGTATTAGATAATCCTTTTTCGAATGTCAAAACAAGAGGATTATCTCTAGGGCTATCGTTAAGTAACTCGTTTTCCATCAGCCGTGGTTTGGATATGTAGCCTCTAGACAACTGACGAAGATCATCGACATCAAATGCCTCAGCTATAAAAAGATCACTGAGACAAGAAAACAACAAAACCTTCTAAAAAATATTGCACTTGAGCAAATTTTGCTTCAAATTACACAATATTCTGTTCTAGAAGCCACAAAGAAAAAACTAGTTTAATCTGGTCATACCCAAATTTCCATCTATCAGATATTTGTGGATATTCTCAATACCATCTTCCTGGTGTACATTGCAGATCATGTTGAGGATTAACTCAAAAAACATATCTGCACAATTTCTCATTCCTCGACTAAACTTTTCTGAAGAAAGCTCAATATTAGGCTACTAAACTGATGATAATTGATTTAGCTAGTGAATATAGAGTAATACTGAATAGTGGAAAAAACTAATAAAATCTTCAGGATCTAAACAATAAAGCAAAGATCTAAACCTCAAACACGAAAAAAAACTTTAACAACTATGTAATTAGACAAGGAAATCATCATTTAATCATCATTATGTATCATCTACAAAATCAATGATCAATGTAAAGAATGCCTCAGAAAATAACCAACCTTTTCTTTTTTCACTATTGACAATGAACATGATATGCCAATCTGTATGATTGCTGCCAGATCCTTAAGACTATGAGCACGAGGTCATTAGACTTGTAATACATAACATAAAAACAAAACAGCTAGTTGCAGTAATCAAGAAAAAAGACCAATTTTATGGCCATGCACGACAGCGCAACTTTTCATTTCTCTATCCTGAAAAACAATGGGGTTGTCACGTTCACTTAAAGAGGCTTCTCTTCATAGCACAAAAACACCTGTTTAAACTTTAAATTAGCCAAGTAGGTAATATTATGCCAAATGTCACGCAATAAAAAAAATCCTTCAAAAAGAAGAAGAAGAATGATTTCAAATATGAAAGCCGAGTAGATAGATTAAAACAAAAAAAAAAATAAGTTCATCCAGAGGTAATAAAAGGTACTTCGATTGAGAGAATTAAGGATACTTGTCTGAGATGACTGAACATATGAAATTACATCAAACAAGAAAGTCGAGTAGATAGATTTTTTTTTAAAAAGTTCATCCAGATGAAAAAGAGGTATTTCAATTGAGAGAACTAAGGGTACTTGTCTGAGATGACTGAACGTATGAAACACTGAAACTACATCACTTGCGGCAAAAGATCATAATTGAAGATACTACTAGGACGAGCGCAACAAATAGACGCTGCAGTAGGCTCCCAGGCTCCCGAGGAATACTTGAAAGTTAGTAGTTTAACTGAAGTGATGGCAGGTATGAAGTTAATGAAGCTAAAAAGATTGATATAACAAATTACAGAATTGCCAAAATAAAAGAGCATGAGATGTCAAGAAAGAACTTCAGGATTTCTATGGGAATGATAAATCCACAAGTTATACTTTGGAAACATATAGCTTGATAAAAATCTTAGAGAATAACCATATGTCACTTGTGCAAGTAACAGAACAGCAGGATCTAAGATGTTGTCTTCTGCACAATTAGAAAACAAAAGGATTAAAAGCAGACTTGGACAAAAAGATTAGAAGCAGACTTGGGCTATTCGATAAGGAATATGCATAACCAGTATGAAGGAAAATTTTGAAACTGCAAAAATATTTTAGAAAAAAAAGAGAACCTGTAAAGCTTAAGATTTTGTTAAGAGTGTGACACTCCAAAGAATCAAATACCGTACGAAAGAGGTTTACTTAGGTTCTAACCGAAATCCACCACAATCAAAGATTCCAACACCTCTCCTAACAAAGCATACTTTATAATATAGTTACATCCCTCACAATACCTCAGACATAAGCAACCATCTATTCTGCAACATCATGCACCAACCTAGACCTGAAGTCCTACCAATAAGTGAAACTACAATATGAATCTAACTAAACAGCAACTTTCTAAACATCAAGAATTTGAAGTAAACCAGTTGACCTTGACAAGGAAAACATTATTAGACACCAATTCATCTTCTGGCAAGGAAAAAGAAAAATAGGGTAGCATACAGTGTAAGCGGCATGAATTACTGAAATTTCGATTGATTGATGCATACCCTTAAGTGATACAACAACAAGAGAACTAAAATTTTAGAACAAAAACAAACTAAAATGAGTATTTTGTTTCTTGCAAAATAGAAAACAGGGACAACATACATAATATAACCTACAAAACTACAGTAAAATAGTTGTCCTTTTCACAGGTTTGTGACCATCCCTTTCCCCTCTCTATTAACTCCCTTCTCTCTCCATCCATTGCATATTAGGCATGCCCTGGGAGAGAACATCAGAACAAAATATAGTGTGGGTAGATACTTTTTTAATACAAAATATGGATAAATAATGTAGCATATAAAGTTAAAAACTAATGTAAAATAACAATGCCACTTCAAAATAAAGTAAAGCTACAACAAACTAGAGGAACTCCATCTCTATAGCAAGTTTTTCTTGCCAGGAAGTACCAAGCTACAAAGAGCACTATATTAAACAATGCTAAATGGACATTACCGACTCACGTAGAGATATAAAATACCAATTCCATGCATATGGAAAAATATATATACTAACACAATATGCATCCTAAGTCAAACTATATAGCTTATATACATGCAAAATTAGTCACTCGCATAACTTCATTAACCCAACATGCAAAGAAACACTCGACAGTTCTTCGGTCCTAACCAACCACACCAAAATTTCAACAAAGCAATTGAATGAAAAAACATTACAGAACGTTTATTACCTCCAATAACCCTCAATCCAAGTCCTCTTGCCGAGTCTCCCCGGACTCTCCACCACCTCCATTCCCTCCACTCCCACTCCCACCACTCGCATTACTCCCCTCACCTTGCGACCCCAACCTGGCAAACGGCCACGGCAGCTGAATGCTAAACCTCCTCTCTGCCCCTCTCGGACTATTCCCATCTCCTCCTCCCATTCCCATAGCCCCCGCCAACCCAACCCCCCCACCTCCCCCTCCCTGCCCCACTCCCTCCCTCCTCCTTCTCTCATAATCCTGATCATCCGTTGGCAACTCAAACCTACACACCGGACATGAATTATGCAACTCCAACCACGGCAAGATACAATCTTTATGGTACAAATGCTTGCAAGGCATCTGCTTCGCGTCCTCCAAAATCTCAAACTCATCTTTACACACCGCACACTGCGCCCCATCATCCGACTTCATCAAACCTTCATCAATCTTCACATCGGGAAGCGAAATCACAGCCGATTTCGACGCCGGCGGTGTCCCATACCGATTCGGATCGTTCTCCGCAAGCTGCTGAATCAACTGTTCAAGTCCCGGACCAATAAAGTAATCGCCTAGGTTTCCGGCGAAAGGGTTGCCGCCGCCGCCGCCGGACTCAAAGACGAACTGGATGTTGCCGCCGCCGCCGGGGCCGGTGCCGTCGGGGCCAACCATGGATTGGATGTAGTTCTGGATGAACTGGAGTGGGTTGAAGGGCTCGATGGATGACGTGGATGTTGTGGTACGGATGGCTTGGGGACCGGCGATGGCGGCGAGGAGACCGGCGAAGTCGGAGGCGGCGATGGAGGAGGAAGACGACGAGAACATGGGAGGAAATAAGGCGTCTTGGGAATCGAAGGAGGAGAATAAGGGATTAGAATTAGGGTTAGGGTTAGGGTTTGAGTTGGGGTCGACTTCTTCGATGAAGCCGCCGTTGCAGCTAGGGCAAAGGAGGTCGGAGGAGGAGGAAGGGGGGATGGTGACGTGGCGGTCGCACTTGTGGCAGAAGTAGAGGGGAGGAGCGGCGCCGGCGTTTGACGCCATTAAAGAAAAAAGTTGGTTGGATTTGAGGGATTTGTTTTGAGAATGGAAGATTTGGGGAAAAAAATTCGGAGGTAGAGGAGAGAGAAGGAATATGTAGTCGAGTGAGTACGGGTGGTGCACGGGGTTGTATAGTGGAGTGTGTGGGGCTGCATGTAGGGAATGTTGTTATTATTTTTGGGTGGGGATACGATGGTGATGTGAATGTAGAACAGGATATTTTTTTTTTTCTTTTTGAAATATAGCAACTTGGTTGGCACTGAACAACAGGTTGCTAACTGCAGATGTTCTGAACAAGAGGAACTTGGCCGTAGGTCAATTATAATTTTTTTGCTCTACCGGTCACGAAGACGCTGACCATCTTTTCCTCAAGCGCTCCTTTATTCAACCTTTATGGAGCATCAATGTTTTAGCTTGGCAAGCGTCTTATCTTCCTACCGACTTCTCTTCATGCTGGATGTCTAGTTCCATCAATAAAGTATTCCGTAAATCTTGGATACTTTCTGTTATTTCGATCATTTGGGTAATCTGGTCGGAACGGAACAAATGTATTTTCTCGCAATCCATCTCTTCGATTGATAACATTATCGACAATTTTATTTTTTTCGCTAATTTTTGGCAGTCCACTTTATGTCATGATAAAGTGGAAGCGTTACACTTATATTGTCTTAATGAAGCGATGTGCATTCTCCGCTCTACTATTCATTAATTCTGTGTTTCCTCACCTGTTTCTTATTGTTTCCTCTTTGTTCTAATGATTGCAGTCTTAATTGTTGGATGGTATCAGGCCTTTTGCTTTGGAGGTGGTAGGGATGGCAAGTGGGCCGGGCCAACCGCCGACTCGCCCGCGACCCGCCGGTATAACCCGGCCCGCGAAACGACGGTTCGGGTTCGGGTCGAACCCGTGAACAGTAACGGGTCGACCCGGGTCACCGAAATAGCGGATCCAACCCGCCCAACTCGACCTGCGAACCCGGTTAAAAACCCCAACCCGCCCGCCAACCCGCGGGTTGCGAACCGTTAGACCCGAACGGGTCGCAAAAAAACTGTGCCCAACGGCACTGTTGTCCAGAGCCATTCAATGGCCGCTTTTTTTGGGGTTTTTTTGTTTGTTTGTTTTTTTTGTTGTTGTTATTTTAACCTTATAAATACCCCCCAAAACTCTATCAAAAAATTCACAAAAAACTCTCTTACTCTCTCTGCTATTATAACTCATTTCTAAGCAATTTGTGAACAATTGAAGTATTCAAGGCATATACACGATCAAATTCCGATCGTATCGAAATCAAAATTCAACAACGTCTTCAACTCTTCAACTCTCGTCCAACTCCAAGTGATCAAGCCTTCAACTCTCCTTCAAGCTCTCCTCAACTCTTCAATTCCGGAATCACTTAATTCTATTGTGATGGATCCTTGTATCAAAGTAGGAGGTACGAAGAGTTCGATGGAAATATTTTTTACTTTACTTGGGGAAGTTGAATCTGAAATTGATTGCGGAACATTTTTAACTAAATTTGAATCGACATTAAATAACTTGTATGATTATTATGATAGAAGTTTTTCATCTAGTAGTACTACTACTTTAGTTACTTATTCTGCTACTTCTACTTGTAAGGGTAAGAATAAATTAGATGATGCCATATTTAATTTACTTGCAAAAACTCAATCAAAAAAAGCTAGGACTAATCAACCAAATGAATTACATTGGTATAATCAATAAGATTCTGAAAGTTTTACTTCTTCACTAGATATTTTACAATGGTGGAAAGACCATGAAGATACTTATAGTATTCTTAAACATATGCCTAAAGATCCACTAACTCCTCCTGTCTCTGCAGTTGCTTCAGAAAGTGCATTTTCTATAAGTGGCAGGTATCTAACTGATTACAGGAATCGCTTGAAGCCCCAATCGTTGGAGATGCTCGTATGCACAAAAGACTGGATGAAGGCCGAAGATAGGACTCAATGAGTAGGGTTCGACACGTCTACAAGTGGAAGCAACTCGCCGGAAGAACAACAACAACAACAATAGCAGCCAACATGAAGAATTGAAGATCAACAACAACAACAACAAATTGAAGACCAACAAATTGAAGAAAATTGTAAATGTATAAAAAATTGTATAAAATCTTTGTTTGTTATAAAAATTTAGGATAATTGAAGATAATTAAAATTGTATCGAAGAAATTTGTTATTGTATAAAACAAATTTGTAGGAAATCTTTATTTCTTATTACAAATTGGGAAAATTATATAAGTTGAAATCATATTAATAATATATACATTTTTTTTGGCAATTCCACTCTTTGAGTCTTATTATCATTATTTCGTTTTTTTAAAAATTAAAATTACAATTTTTAAAGTGATTTTTATTAAAAAAATAAATGGACCAACCCACGAGTCAACCCGACCCGACCCAACCTGGGTTGGACCCGAATGGGTTCGCGGGTTGGGCGGGTCGAGTTTTTGCAATTCTGACCCAGCCTGGCCCAGCCCGGTTGCTACCCAGACCTGACCCGAACCCGCCCTAGTTGGGTTCCAATCCGGACGGGTTCGATCTGACCCGGTCCGGTCGACCCGTTTGCCAACCCTATGATAGCAAGCGGAAAATCATAAACTCATGGTATCCCACGCCCCTACATGGTTTCCTCGTTCACTTGTGTCAAAACACATTGTTTGAGAAGATAAATGGCTTCTTTGTTTTTTTTAAACTTATATAATATCTCGCTTTCAACAACTTGCTCAGTGGTAAAGAGACTTTCTAGTAGACTTTAGTGACAGACATATTACACACGGCCGGCCTGGAAATCCAAGTTGCCCTAGCCAAACTCATGTTTTGTTCTCCTTAGTAAAATTTTTTTAATAGTAACAACAATAAGCAAAAGTAAAAGCCCATGTTTTTGTTGCCCTGAACTGCCCCCTTTTAGGTTGAACTGGACTGACCTGGTGGGCTGTGAAAACCCAATTATGTTGCCCTTATATGTTATATATACATAGGATCTTAAAATTGTCCCATAAGAGCATCTCCAACGGCTAGCCAAAATAAAGAGGCATAGCCATATCTGGAGAGTCACACTCATTTTACATCTCCAACGGTTAGGCATAATGACTAGGTATTTTGCCTAGCCATGAGCATGAAGAGGCAAAATGGAGAGCAAGAGGCAAAATATAGAGAAAGAAGCATGGTTGGAGATGAAGCAAAATGGCTAGCCAAATTCACTAGGCAAAAACACTATTTGAACAATTTGACTAGCTATTTTTGTAACACCCCGAATTCCAAAATACAACTATATTCGAGTTCCACAGGATCTTTACACTTCTTTCGTACAATTTTACAAGGAAATAAAAACTTTTCTTTCATCAGAGTTACATTACACTTTTACATTATCACAGCGGAAGCAATTTTACAATAAATTACATGAACAACATTTAAATCAATCTTGAGGAGCATGCATACTTCAATTGTGTCAAGCATCTTTACCCTGTATATAAAACTGTGGGTGCGTCAGTTCATTCAACTGACGAAATATTATACGCGACCATCCTCTCTATGCCGGAAACAGTATAACGATTCTCATTTCTTAACCAACCACAAACTTGTCACAAACAAAGCTAAAGGGGACTATCCTATTGATGTCGTATTGTGAATATGTACTTAGTCCTTAATGCAATTATTTATATTATATGACACTAATGCGCACTTGTTCAGAGTCTATGCAACCCATACTACATAGGTTCGAGGGCAAGCCTTTAACCGTTCTTCATCTTATAGGGTTCAATCCCTCATCATGACTTAATCTACTACTGTAACTACAGTAAGTATCCTAGATGTTTTCTGACCTACGAACTCATGTCTAGGCGCCCTGGAGGGAATCCCAACACACTGTCACATGACTCATCATGCAGGCATCCTGTGGTAATTCAGCTCCTACCATAGACATGACACCACCCGCAGTCGTCAAACACCCACGAGCGTCGCCACCGAGACGATACTCTGACGCAGTATCCATGCCCTATCATGACTCATCACGGGACATCCTGTGAATACTCTCACGCCGCCAATCCAATGACCCTCATACTCAATATTTTTCTCTTACTTTCATCACATCTTCACTATGTATCTAATCCTTAATTTAATTAAATCATGAATAAAATCAATCTCTTAGATGTAGCACTTCTACTATACTGGTCTTACTCATTTAATTTCACATGACCCAACCTTGGTCTTCTCATTTCAAAATATCATTTCACAATTCTTTCTTTGCCGGTATAAGGCTTGGCTGTACCCTAATTCTCAATTTCAACTCATAATTACAATGTCATACTCATAAGATCTTTTTATGATTAATCACAGTTCATGTTTCAAAAGCATAGTACTCATGTATTCATATCTTTCATAATTCATCATAATCTATAATTCAATTTCACGTGCAATCCATATGCAAGAGTCAATTTCAATTAATAATCACCAATAATTTATGTGTTCCACACATCTATTATTCACATATCAAATCTTACTACAAACACATTTTTGTAATTCCATTTAATCACACGCGTCACAACTTTCAAAAATTCCACTTTTATAACCCAAAATCTTCATTTATTTTTCTTTTGTTCAAAGCGTAATTTAATTTTAAAAATGAGTCATTTCTTGCAAAAACCTCAACTTCTTATTCACACTTCTTCAAAAGTTGTATAAATATTTCCTAATAAGTTCCAATAATTTTTCAGAATTTAATCCATAATTTTTCTGATTTTTATTCTATTTTAAATGTCCATTTTAATTCAAAATCCTACCATAGACATGACACCACCCGCAGTCGTCAAACACCCACGAGCATCGCCACCAAGACGGTACTCTGACGCAGTATCCATGCCCTATCATAACTCATCATGGGACATCCTGTGAATACTCTCACGCCGCCAATCCAATGGCCCTCATACTCAATATTTTTCTCTTATTTTCATCACATCTTCACTATGTATCTAATCCTTAGTTTAATTGAATCATGAATAAAATCAATCTCTTAGAATGTAGCACTTCCACTATACTGGTCTTACTCATTTAATTTCACATGACCCAACCTTGGTCTTCTCATTTCAAAATATCATTTTACAATTCTTTCTTTACTGGTATAAGGCTTGGCTGTACCCTAATTCTCAATTTCAACTCATAATTACAATGTCATACTCATAAGATCTTTTCATGATTAATCATAGTTCATGTTTCAAAAGCATAGTACTCGTGTATTCATATCTTTCATAATTCATCACAATCTATAATTCAATTTCACGTGCAATCCATATGCAAGAGTCAATTTCAATTAATAATCACCAATAATTTATGTGTTCCACACATCTATTATTCACATATCAAATCTTACTACAAACACATTTTTATAATTCCATTTAATCACACGCGTCACAACTTTCAAAAATTCCACTTTTATAACCCAAAATCTTCATTTATTTTTCTTTTGTTCAAAGAGTAATTTAATTTAAAAAATGAGTCATTTCTTGCAAAAACCTCAATTTCTTATTCACACTTCTTCAAAAGTTGTATAAATATTTCCTAATAAGTTCCAATAATTTTTCAGAATTTAATCAACAATTTTTCCGATTTTTATTCTATTTTAAAAGTCCATTTTAATTCAAAATCTCAAAAAAAAACCCACCAAGATTCGAACCAGCAACCAGCAGTGAGGCAAACAGCGCACAAGACCAATGCACCACAGCCGCCCATCAATTTAACTAGGGATTATAAGCCTTATGTGTTCTGTTCTCGACGATTTGGATTTTTAACAAAACAACAAAATAAAACACAGCTTCAGGGTATCGAACTCGAGACCTCCAACTACTGTAGCAAACCCAAGTCTCTTCCGACCAGTTGGTCTAAGTGGGCATATCAATTGGAAGGTAAAAAAAATAAGTTTTGATCTTAATTCTCTGTTCAAGCTATACTTTAAAAATTTCTCAAAAACGAGTTTGTCTCTTTTTTCTCCTCTTTTGAAAACAAAAATGCCCACAAATAAAATACATTTAATTTAACAACAGTCAGTATATTTAAAGATATTTTCCCCTCTTTTAAAACATGTATTTAGCCTTACTTTGCGTTTTATGAACACTATTTCGACATTTGAAAACTAATACATAATTGTTCATAATTAAAGATGATTTCACACATAATTTACTACTATGATGTTTGCTTACACATTGATAACTAAAATATTTTTAGAGCACAGAAAATTAACTTTATAAGTGAGTAAAGACTTCCATTTTTATTAATTAGTTTACACATGATATATTCATTTATTTGTATGCAAAAAGACATTCTTTTTCATTTAATCAAATCTTTCACATGATAAATATCGCAATTAGGAATTACATTACATCTATTAACAATCAATTCAATCAATTCAACTTTAACACACTATTCTACTCTAGCATTTTTAATCAATAAGCATAGTTCAATTTCTTACTAGCGAATTTCACACAATTGCAATTTAAACATAATCAACATGCATTATAATGTTTATAACAATGAGAATATATACTTTTACTCATAGTTAATAAATTTAGTAATCAAATAACACACATTTACTATTTTATCAATTCTCTTCTAATTAGGCGAGCATGCATTTTATTTCAACTAGTAGCTTATAATAACAATTCAATTTCATTGCCTAGCATGATTTATACTTAGAAGTCATGAGAAACACCCACATTTTGAAGAAAACCAATTAAGAAAATCCCCTAGAGCCTCCTAGAATGCGAGAGAGTGCCTCCTTCTCCTTGATCGCGGTGCAACGAACTCCTTCCCTTGCTCCTTGCCAGAAACCGAGAGCACCAAGTAGAGATGGCCGGCCTCCAATGGGGGTACACACATACACTCACACTCACACACTAATATATATATCCTATATAATGTTCTCTTCTTTCAATAGATTATTAATGTAGAAAACAAGTATGAGGGGGGGGGGGGGGGGGTTTATACTAATTTTAGAGTAGATTTGAGGGCTAAGATTTGTTGGATAGTTATAGAATGGAGGGCTAGGATAAGAGAGGAAGTTGTAGCAACTACCCATGCACAAAGTAACCACCCATACACACACACCCACACTCTCCATCTCTCCTAGCACATCCCGGCCCCAAAGAGTGTGCATGGCACACTACGTGCATTGCACGTGCCACCTACAACCCCTATTTAGAAGTTTGTACAATTTAATTAATCAAAATGTTCACCATTTGTCTCTACATGACAAGTGTGACTATTTAATTGATTTATTAAATTTGTGGGCTTCACAATTAGTGGGCTTAGGTTTGTGGGCAAAGACAATAAATTAATAATTTATTAAAGTGGGCTCAAACAAATAAAATAGTGTTTTAGGCTTTAGAAATAGGCTTTTAGAAAAATAAAGGAAAGAAAAAATTATTGTTCATACTAAAAATGAAATTATATATATAAAATAAATGAATAATATACACATGAAGTTTGCACGTGCACAACACGTGAAAAACAATATTTTTATTAAAATGAAAGTTTAGGGTATTACAATTTTAACTGGTATGGTCGAAGAAAATGAGAGTTGCCCAAACCAAACCTGTTGGCCTGTTGACTTACTCCTGGGCCGGCCATGATATTTCTACAGACCATCCAGGAGTACTTGTCAGCTCTAGATCCGCCCCTACTCCGCACAAAGTCGATCTCTTTGGCATCACATAAATTACCTAAGGTCCCCATTTTTAAGGAGATCCAACGGTTCATTACCCAAATATCACATCCACTTAAAAAACCCAGCCCACTCACCACTCCCTCCCCTCAAAAAACGAATGGACTTCAACTCCCCTCAAATCCTCTCCTAAAATAACCACCAAAAATTAAAAAATCAAAAAATTTAAAAATCAATGGCTTCCATCATCTCCACCGCCACCGCCGCCACCCTCTTCCTCTCCTCCGCCCTCCCCACAACCACCACCGCCACCACCTCATCATGCCTCCGCTTCAGCCGTCGTATCCCTCTCAGTTTCCATCCTCACCGCTGTAATATGCGGTTTCCGATTGGTAGTGGTGGCAGCGGTAAGTTGACCAGATTCCGGTGCTCGGCGGTGAAGAAAATCGGGGAAAGCGAGTTCTCGTCGGAGGTGTTGGCGTCGGAAGTTCCGGTGTTGGTGGAGTTCGTTGCGGACTGGTGCGGGCCATGCCGGTTGATCTCCCCCATCATCGAATGGGCCTCTCAGGTTTGCTCTTATTTTTAACTGAAGCTTATAAAATTTGGTCAACATTATACATCTTAAGACTATAAGTGGTAGAAAAATGTAATGACACGTGGAACAATCATATATTGTATTATGCTTAAGAGGTAACTTGACTTTTGGTGCATTCAATAGGAAGAAAAAGAGAGAAATTGTAACTGCTAAGAGCATCTGTAGTCGTTTGCCATTTACCCATTTTTTGAAAAAAATGAGGAAAAAACCGCTCTAGTCGTTGACCATTTACCCATTTTTGGGTCTGACATGAGTTGGCCAAATATGGGAGCCGAAATGGCTTTTGCCAAAATATAGCTAACGAGGGATAATCTTTCGTCCGTTTAATGCGACGAAAGATTATCTTTCGTCGAAGAAGTCGGACGAAAAATGAAACACCGTCCCTACACAATCGCAGCACAAATTAAGTCGGACGAAAGATAATACATCGTTGCTTCACTTTTTTGTCTGACACTTCGACGGACGAAAGATAATACATTGTCCTTACAATTTTAATTTTTTTTTAAATTAAAAAATGGTCGGATGGGAGATGAATCCCCATCCGTTCCAATTAAAAATAAAAAAAAACATGAAATGAAATGGGACGGGAGATAAAGCCCCGTCCCATACATTTCTTTGTTTAAATTTTTTATAAAACAACCCTATAATTATTTCTATAGGTTAAAGTTAGGTTTAAAAGTTAATTAATTAATAATTAAGAAATAATTAGGATTAATTTAACATTTATTATGGAATTAATTATGATTTAAAGTTTGTTTAATTTTTTTTAAATGAGACGGACGGGAAATCATCCGTTCAAATTTTTTTTTATTGGCATGAGACGAAAAATAATCTTTCGTCTGAGATTTTAAATAGTGAAAAAGCCAAATTTTGGCTTTCGACGACTGCAGCGCAATGTCATTTTTTCCATTTCCGTTTGTCATTTTTTCCATTCCCATTTGTCATTTACCCAAATTTTGGCTCTCAACGACTACAGATGCTCTAATAAGGCCGTGTTGGGAAACATAGTTTAGATACCTTTAGACGTCTTTTTCAGTGAAGGTAGAGGTGCACAGCGTATCAGTATTTTTGCCTATATCTACAAAGTTTAGATAGCTATAGGTAATTTTTTAGTAGAGGCTGCATTTGGGTTTGGAGGTAAGATGACAAAGTTTTTTTTGGAGGTGAGATAACACGAGGTATCTTATCTATGTTGTTAAAACATAATAATATTTTTATTTGTATAGTCATATTATATTAATTACTATTAGCCATCTATCTCAGATAATTTCTTGCTATCTATGCACGTGTTCACATAATGTGTGTAGCGGAGATGAAGATGTTAAGATGGATGTGTGGTAAAATAAGGAATGATAGAATTAGAAGCAAGTATATACGAGACATGCTAAAGGTAGCTCCAATCCAATATAAGTTAAGAGAGAATCGCCTCAGGTTGTTTGAACATGTCACACGTAGACCTAGTAGTGCTCCCCTTAGAAATAGTGATTTTATAAATATTGATGGTAGAGTTAGGGGTAGAGGAAGACCTAAACTATCTTGAGTGGAAACGGTGAGAAAATATATGATAGCTAGTGACCTTACATAAGATATTGTGCTAAACCAAGCAGAATGAAAAACCATGATTCATATAGTCAACCCCAACTAGTTAGGAAAAAGGCTTTGTTGTTGTTGTTGTTGTTGTGTAGTATTGTGAACAACTAAAATTAGGAAAAGGGGGTATTGGCCGAAGGGAAATGCAAAGTAATAATGTTGTATATTATCATATTCTATATGTTAGTTCTGAATAAGTGAAGCTCGAGGCATATGTGGTTTTATCTGCCTAGATGGTGAGAACAGTGACGTCTCTCTCTAGATTATTCAGGCTTGAGAATACTAGCTGAAGTAGAGTTGGGATTGTCTCTCATCCAGTTGAACCTACCATGGGATTTGTGCTTGTTTTTGTTGCGTAGACCACATTGAACAAGATTGGGCATAGGCTTTTTGTGCCTATACTATTCATTGGTTTGAGCATGGTTTATTGTAATGTTGATGGAATTGTAGTGCATGTTTTATCCTCGGATGACTCGTGGAAATTCAAGCCAGAGTGGAGGTTTCTTGAGCGCATGCCTAGTATTCTGTGGATTTTGGCACATTAGTAACTGACTTATATTATTTTCATTAGGGTTGACATGTTAGGTTTGATCCAACAAAAATGTAAACGGGTGTTTCGGGAAATGGGGATTCATTAGTAAGGGTTAAGATTTCATCGTATATAGTGTTTTCTAGAAGCCTAGGGTATCTTAGGTTTTATCATGTATGAGAGGATGAGATGACGAGGAAATGATGAGTGATTAAAGTGGAAACATCTTTTTTAATTTTCTTCTTTCTCATTATAGTGGATCTCTCGCATTCTTTGCCTGGTGGGTGTTGGCCTGCTTTCGTTGAACCACATAAATCTTGTGTGTTTTGTCTTGGATTTTTCCTCTTTAGGTACTTGAGGGTTTAAGTTCATTATGATCCACAGTAAAGGGTCCAGGCTTAGGAGAGAAGCTACAATATAATTGCAAAAAGAAAAATTGTTGCAAGAAAGGTGATGTAAAACGTAATCCTAAATAGAGAATTTCCAAGAATCTTAAAGGATTAATTTTACCAACATGTAATGCGGATCAAAGTTAGAATTTTTAACAATTAATCGGTATGATAGATTTTCAAGAATTGAATTAAGTTTAACAAACCCAATTAATAATTCAGTTCTAACAATCAATAATTAAATTCCTAAGCATTTTTAGCAAGTAAAGAGTCAATATTGATTCGTACTCTAATTAGGCAAGTGGAACACTCAATCTCGATATTTGTGGTTGACAGTTAAATTAAATAATATAGTAGACATAATAAAGCAGTATAACACAAATATTTGAAAAGTGAAAAAAGTATACCGAGTTCAAAACAAATCGTGTAAGATCTCGAGTGGTTGCAGTGGCTGGGCAAGGCAGCGGGCAACGCTGCGGGGCAGGAACGACTGCGGTTGTGGTGGTGGTGGGCGTCGGTGGAATCGCAGACTGGCCGTCGATGGTGGTTGACTGGGAGTGGGCAGACAACAAGCGAGGAACGTCGACGAGGGGCTGTCGACAAGGAGGGGTTTCGGATTTGAGGGCTGGCGTCGCTGGGTAGGGGTAGAGCCGTCGACGGGGAGGAGACAGGGGCTCGGGGTGGTCGACTGAGGGAGAGAGGGGTGAGTGGGTGTCGGGATCGATGGCGGGTAGTGGCGATTGAGATCGACGGTGGCACAGTACGATGACAGAGCGGTTTGGGTCGGGATCGAAGAAGAGAGAATGAGAAGGAGATGAGGGCGAGAGGGTTAGGGGTTGGAGATGGCGGCGGGTAGAGGAGGTGGGCTGATGAGGCTTGGTGTAGGGTCTTGGTAGAGCTCGGAGGGAGAAGACGAAACAGGAGGGGATTTGGGTGATGGGTTAGGGATTTCGGGAATCGATGGAGAGGGGAAGAAAAAGGAGAGAGAGGGTTGAGATTAGGGTTTTATTAATTTGGGGATTAGGGTTAGGAATTTGTATTGGATTTGGGGTAGTTTTAGAGTTTATCACAAATCCTAAAATTTTATTAGGATTTATCACAAACCCTAAAATTTTATTGGGATTTATCATAAACCCTAATAATTGGATCTCAATTGTATCACACAAAGGAGAGATGAAGAGCAAAACTCAGCACAATAATTTTTTAAATCAAGAATGATATACTTTCTCATTAATCTCAAGGCCTATATATAGGCTCAAAACAAATCTTGATACAAATCTCAAAATATTCTAAAATCTCAGAAATATTCTAATGCATAAAAAAAAGATTACATATGGTTATAATTGCCAAAAACAAATATGGTATTGAAATAAAATACTAAACTAAATAGAATGGATGTCCTCATCAAAAGGTGTCGTAAAAGCTCATTAGTTGTTTGCCATATTCTCCAAGCCTGCGTTTAGGGTCTTCATTGGTACTTGCAGATGGCTGACCTGCTATGGACTTGACACAAACTAGTATATCAGCCACTTTTAGTAGTATAAAATAGGTCACATTAACGGACACATTTTAAGTTTGGGTCAAACTGGGTTTGGCTTTCCGTGTAAAGGACTTATCCGAATCCAGAACTGACCGGGATGCTTGTATGTTTGGGTTAACTGCATGTCTACTCTCTCCTTGATCCACTCTTCGAGCGGACCCCTGGTTTACCGATAAGGGATAAAGAAAGGGTACGTTCAATTTGGGGGAGATCTTCTTTCCTATGGGTTCTGAGACCCTTCATTCTTCTCTTGAAATCATCTCATCTTATCAATGAGGGATTCACTTCAAGTTGTATTCGGGTAATATCGTCTGCTACAACATGCATTAGATGTAATTAATTTCCGTAAGTTAGTTTATATCATACTTTCTTGTTATTCCATGTTTATCAAAGTTTTATATGCATGTTTAAATGCTACATATAAAAATTCACCATGAAACCATATGGTTTAATTCTCTTTATCACATTTTCTATAAAATTGTTATTTGTTTAGTAGGGTTGGATCAACCCCACATGGCCGAGACTGCCTAGATCAGGGCTATGCGTATTAAATACCTAACTCACAGACCGGGGCCTGGGCCTCTAATACAGTGAATATAAACCTGAGCGGCTGAGCCCATAACCGTGCATGCCCTGTAAGGGGTGTTGTCTCCTTCGAGGCCCCCCTTCCCCCTCCTTTCCTCCTCTTTTTGGGATTCATGTACTTGTGTGTGAGGAGTTTGATTGTTAAATGCCTTATTGATAGTTAAGTGCCAATATGTCGACTTCGCTTTCACTTTGTTGTGGGTAGGGTTTCTTAGGTACTCCAATTTAGTAAATGTGAGTTTTTTTATAAATATTTTTCTTTTATTTATTTAGTAAAGGAAAATGTCAAGCTATGTTAAAAGCTAAAACTGCTGAAAGGCCTAAAGCAAAGCCTTTTGATCATTTTATGCACAGTACTAGTATTAATGTTTATATACCAATTCCAGGAATACAAAGAGAAACTAAAGATTGTGAAGATCGACCATGACGCAAACCCTCAACTGATCGAAGAGTACAAGGTGTACGGCTTACCCTGCTTGATTCTCTTCAAAGCTGGGAAAGAAATTCCAGAAAGCAGAAGGGAGGGAGCAATCACAAAGGTTAAGCTGAAAGAATACCTCGATCCCTTGCTGGGCTCTACCACATCTGTAGTCTAATATACAATCCCTCTATAACTGTAATTTTTTTGTAAAAGCTCGATGATCCATAATCCATTCATCATGTTGTAAAAGTATCAGAAGGTGTACTGTTTTCGGCTTCAAATGGAAACAAGGAGAAATGTGTTATGGTGACGGTACATAATTGAGAGCTTGTCAATTTGTAAACCCATTCATTTGTCATCTGTGATAATAATTATAGTAACTATTATTATCTACTTTAACCTCTTGATAATACTTTGAAATTGCCATTTGATTATGACAAAGATAAGATTGTGTTAACATATTTTTATTCGTGGGTTTAGGTTTTATTTCACTATCAATTAAAACTGAGTTCGGTTGTTAACAAATGAAATTGCTGCTTCAATGTGGAATTTTCACTGGAATTTGTGGGCCTAATTCGCGAGTTGAGATTGGGTCCAAGAAAGCAAAAAAAGTGGGTCTCGGTCTTTTTTCTCGTTAAGTGGGCCCTCGGTGGGCCACTTGAGGACCCAAATGGGCTTTGTTTCGGAAGTATCCATCACTTACTAAAGTTGCGTATGAGTGATATATCGACCAGTAATTTACACGTGCACTTACATGTCTTAATAAATATAGTTTTTTTTAAAAGTAAGAATTCAGACTTAGGTAGGTTACACACCAACACCTCATTTATAATAGTTATGCACGTGCGTTGCACGTATTGATAAATTTACAAATGACACTAATGCCTTCTCCCATTATAATATTATTACTAGTAATTTATATGTGTGATGCACGTCTTAATAAATATAATTTTTTTAAAGTAAAAATCCAGACGTAGTCTGAGTTTGACCCTAAGACCTCCTTTATAATAGTTATGCACGTGCGTTGCATGCATTGATAGATTTACAAATGGCACTAAGGACTTCTCCCATTATAATATTAGAGCTTAGAGCTTAGAGATTAGAGATTAGAGATTTACACTTGCGATACGCGTCTTAATAAATATAGTTTTTTAAAAGTGAAAATTTAGAAGTAGTCTAGGTTTGAACCTAAAATATCCTTTATAATAGTTATGCACGTATGTTGCACGCGTTGATAGATTGACAAATAATACTAAGGCCTTCTCCCATTATTTAAAGATTAATTAGAGATATATTATTATAATATTAAAGATTAGAGATTTACACGTATGATGCGCATCTTAATAAATATAGTTTTTTTAAAATAAAATTCAAATTTAGCCTGAGTTTGAACCTAAGAGCTCCTTTATAATAATTATGCACGTACATTGCACACGTTGATAGATAGACAAATGACACTAAGGTATTCTCCCATTATAAAATTAGAGATTAGAGATTAGAGATTATCACAATCCAATAGGTCCTTGCTGACACTGAATTTAAAATTGTAAAGAGTGGAGAAATAATATTTTCATTTTGTCCAGAGAAATATTTCACTTTCCTGTTAAACTCTTAATTCCATAGATACCTAGATGGATTCGGGTTGGATTCAATAAGATCCGGTAAGGATCTAACATGTAATCCAGAGGACGCGGACAGTTTCTGTATGATTAATCGACGTGAACATTAACCGAATCAAAATAATGTGACATATTCGAAATAAGACTATATTCTCGGATTGAACACCTACCTCTTAAGTAAATCACTTGCTTTGATTTTTCAGTAAACAATGCCTCCCTATATGATATCATCCTGAATTTGGAGAAAGCCATGTAACAGTAAACAAGTTTCGAGAAAATTCAAAAACAATTTCTTGCTTTTTGTTACTACTAATATTTTTCACGCGATGCACGTTTTGATAAGAGTTGGAGGATTTTCACGTGTAATATGTGTTAAAAAATAATTTTGGAGTTGGACATGCATTGTACGTAATTGAAAAAAAATATTTTAAAGAAAAAGCTACGTTTTGTACGTGCAATATACATGTTATAAGTAGAATTTGAGTTGTACGTGCAACATATATGTATATTTGGTGTTAAGAAATATTAAAAATTTATTTTGCACGTGCATTGCACATTTTAAATATGTACAATTTTGTTTGTTTCTTAGTTTTTTATTGTAATTAATAGAAAAGTTTGAGTTGTACACTTGTACGTACAACGCATGAGTTTGCATATTGACAAATTATAAATTCAAATCTCCTATTATATATAGACTAGTAATTTACACGTGCGATGCACGTCTTAACAAATATGGTTTTTTAAAATAAAAATTTAGACATAGTATGAATTTGAACTTAGAACCTCATTTATAATAGTTATACACATGTATTGCACGGGTTGGTAGAATGACAAAATATTTACAAATGATACTAAGGCATTCTCCCATTATAATATTAGAGATATATAGAGATATAATTTCCAGCGCAGAAATAGCTGCTTCGACTCGACAAGTGTTCAAACTTCACAAACCATAAGTCCACCTCACATCATAATCCCAATCATTACACGAACAAATAAGCATTACCCTCACGCATAATCCGCGATTTTGTCATGTAATTAGCAAATGTAACAAACATCAAGAGGATAATGAAGTTTTTTAAAAAAAATTAACGATAATGAATGACTTCATTCACCATCTATCTATTTGGGGATAAGTATGGCGCCCACCTTTAGTTTGCTTGTGTTCCTACAACTTTAATTAAAATCTAACAACTAATAATTAATTAATTCACACTATTACCTTCAAATTATTGTGCTAATTAATTACAAGATTAAATTAATACAGTAGGATTATATATACTAATAATCCTGATTGGAGTTGGCAGGACTGTGGACGTCATATTATTAGAATATTGGAGACTCGACTACTACCCATAATTAAGAATGTGTGCTTATTATTATATAAGATTGTGGCTAATTTTTGTCATAGTGATGCTATGGTGATTAAAAAGGGGAATAATTGTGCATAATCATTTTGATCTCTCTCTCTTTCTTACTCTTTTATTTGTATTTTTAGACTGAAACAGATTCACTTATTGAATATGACAATTTGAAAGATTGAGACCTTTGTTTTTTCTTTTCTTTTCTTTTTTTTTTTTTTAATCTGTACTACTATAATGAGAGAAGGCTTTAGTGTAATTTGTCCATCTACCAATCCGTGCAATGCACGTGCATAACTATTGTCAATAAGATTTTAGATCAAATTCAGACTAAGTTTGAATTTTTACTTTTAAAAAAATTATATTTATTATGACATGCATCGCACGTGTAAACTACTATTAGCTAATTAAGTGAAGAAGGTATGTCGTCTTTGCATATATTAACAGTTGGTACTCCGAGATACTTCCGCTTTTTTTGGTATTTGATATGGCTAAAAATAGGATTAAATCGGGACCGTTCACATCGGACTCGAATCTTAAAGCTCAGGGGTAAAACGGTAATTTCACATACAAATGGGTCCGAAACAGGTACTGGGTCTCCTTCTCACAGATCCAATAACCCGCGAACGGATCCATTTCAACTGGGTACGGGTCCCGACCCGATGCAAACCCAGTCCGACAGGATAGAATTAGGGTCTCTGATTGAACCAAATCAGCGGGCCTGATTCGCGGCTATCCTCTCACCGGGAATTAAGGGATTACATTCCTAATCTGATTACGAGGATTTTACTCCTTATCAGATCACAGGAACTACATTCCTAATCTGATCCCTAAGGCGGCTATAAATACCCCCCACCCATCTCCATTAAGAGGTAATCAATCTTTTGCCAATTTTTGCGCTCTTTCATAATCATCCCTGATTACTGACTTGAGCGTCGGAGGGTGTGTCGCTGGGAACAACCCCGGTATCTCGCACTTTTTGCAGGTGTACGGCGAGAGTCAACGGTCAGACTCCGGCGGAACAGGTAACAGGCTTGCTATTCAGTTTTCCTAAGAACCCACAAATACTATCTGTTTTCCCCCACCGAATTTAGTAGCAACAGATTGGCGCCGTCTGTGGGAAACAAACGAATAGCGGCCTCCCCTCTTCCCGTTGGTCAGATCTTCTCCAGCCATGCATCCAAAACAGAAGGGGAAGGCAGCGGTCTCCAACCGAAGAACCACTTCTCTTCCTCCTCTCCCTCCTCCAGTTCAAGGTGCTCCTACTCGACAGGCCCCTCCAGGGTCTCGGGGGGCTGCCCAGGGGCGCTCCCGTCAGAGTGGTCCAAAGCAACATCCTCCTCATGATCAAGTCGCGGGTCCCAATCCTTCAGTTGAATCTGTGGCCTCTCAAAGCCCTCCCGAGCGGGATCTTCGTCAAGTGATTGCCAACCGTCAAAAGGGGGTCGACCTCAGAACTCGCCTGAATGGATGGCGAGCCCTGGGTGGAGTCCATCAACCCGAGAACTCAGGGGCTTCAAGAATCCGAACCCCCCGCCGACCGAGGACTAGAAGATCCCTTCCCCCGAGGAGGCAAAGAGAGTCCCCTCAGCATCATCGGCAGAGAACTCATTCTCCAATAAGCCGAGTCACACATAGGGACCGCCAAGTTGGAGAGGCACCATTCACAAGGGCAGATCTTCAAGACTTCCAAGCGACAGTTTTACGGGCCCTCACTCTCTCCCTAAAGAACGACCAGAGGCCACCTACTCATGAGGAGCCACCGCCTTCACACTCTCAGTCCTTGTCCTTCTCCAAGCTACCATCGCCGCAACCGCAGTCCATCCTCGTACGAAGATGAGTCCCGGGGCTCGGCAAGATATGATCAAAGAGAAGACTCAGTCTACCAACGTCTCCACGAGATGGAGAGGCGCCTCGGCCGAATTGACAAGGAAGAAGAGCAATGGGTGATAAATCTCCGCCCAAGCAGCCCTCCATTCTCCCGCACCATCATGGAGGCCCCCATCCCAGACAACTTCAAGCTGCCTCACCTCGAGACGTATACCGGGGAGTCGGACCCCGCAGATCACATAGAGAGTTTCAAAACTCTCATGATGATCTACCATGCTTCAGACGCCCTCCTCTGCAAGATCTTTCCTGCCACGCTGAAGGGGTCTGCACGAGAATGGTATTCTCGACTCGCCCCGGCCTCCATCTTCTCATTCGATCAGTTCGAAGGGTTCTTCCTTACTCATTTCGTGAGTAGCCGCCGAGCTGAGAAAACAAGTGTATCTCTGGTGACCCTCAACCAAGAAAAGGGTGAAGGCCTAAGAGATTACGTTCGACGCTTCACCGCCGAAGCCCGGTCCATTCGCTCCCTCAACCAGTCAGTAGCCTCTGCCGTATTCGAGCGCAACGTCACTAATGCCAACCTCAGGGCATCCCTTGCCAAGAAGCCTCCTCGGAACTTCTCAGAGCTCCTACTTAGGGTGGAGAAGTACATACGGACGGAAGAAGCTCTCAACCCCCTTGCTCTTGAGGAGACATCTTCCGGGAACAAACGGAAGAACACAAGTGAAAAGGGGTCCCAAAAATTCCAGAAGGACAGTAATGGCCAGCGCCGCTCGACTCCACATTTTGAGAAGTTCACCCCCCTCATTACTAATATATCAGAAGTCCTTACGGAGGTGGACAAGGAAGGACTACTCCGTGCTCCTCCTAGAATGAATACCCCTGGCAAGAAGAGGAACAAAGATAAGTGGTGCCGCTTTTACAGGGACCACGGCCACGACACGGATGATTGTCGGGCTCTGAAGGAGGAGATCGAAGAACTCATACAGCGGGGGCACCTGACCAAGTTCGTCCAAAGAGAGGGGGCTGAGCTTTCCCCCTGAGGAGCAAACAAGCGAACAAAAAAGCCCGCCGAGCCTCAAGACACAGAATCTCCCAACTCCTCCCAAGAGGTCTTCACCTTATTGTAGAAGTAGGATCTTGATTTTCAATAAGGCCGATGCTTGTAACTCGGCCAACAGCATGTAATAATGGCTCGCCCTATTGGAGCGGCCACTTAGTTTATTTCAATAAAACTTCACATCTTTTCATTGAAAATTATTGTTCTTGCTTCTCTATCTCTCCGAGTCACAACTCGTTAAATGGTGAGTTCAGAGTCCAACTTTTTCTACGTGGCTGCTCCCGTAACTTACTAACCTTTAACAACGAGTTTGGAGTCCAACACTTGGCTCGATTCCGCTTCAAATAACTTGCTCTTCAGCAAGTTAGAAGTGGTTCGCCATTTGGAATTGCTCCCACAACCGTTGAATCCCTCTAACAACGAGTTCGGAGTCCAACACTTGGCTCGATTCCGCTTCAAATAACTTGCTCTTCAGCGAGTTAGAAGTGGTTCGCCATTCGGAATTGCTCTCACAACCGTTGAATCCCTCTAACAACGAGTTTGGAGTCCAACACTTGGCTCGATTCTGCTTCGGATAACTTTCTCTTCAGCGAGTTAGAAGTGGTTCGCCATTCGGAACTGCTCCCACAACCGTTGATACTCTCTTAAACGACAAGTTCGGAGCACAACTCTCTCTTAGAGTTCCTCCTCACACTCGTCTCACAAATAGGCTCTCTCCCAGAGCCGAGCTCTTCACTCCGCTCACCTCCGAAGCGGACTTCTTCTTAACGAGTTCGGAGCTTACAACTCTCCCCTAGAGTTCCTCCTCACACTCGTCTTCCAAATGGCTCTTCCCCAGAGCCGAGCTCTTCACTCCGCTCGCCTCCGAAGCGGACCTCTTCTCAACGAGTTCGGGGCGCAACTCTCTCCTAGAGTTCCTCCTCACACTCGTCTTCCAAATGGCTCTCTCCCGGAGCCGAGCTCTTCACTCCGCTCACCTCCGGACCTCTTCTAAACGAGTTCGGAGCTCACAACTCCCCCCTAGAGTTACTCCTCAAACTCGTCTTCCAGATAGCTCTCTCCTAGAGCCGAGCTCTTCACTCCGCTCGCCTCCAAAGCGGACCTCTTCTCAACGAGTTCGGAGCTCACAACTCTCTCCTAGAGTTGCTCCTCAAACTCGTCTTCCAAATGGCTCTTCCCCAGAGCCGAGCTCTTCACTCCGCTCGCCTTCGAAGCGGACCCCTTCTCAACGAGTTCAGAGCTCACAACTCTCTCCTAGAGTTGCTCCTCAAACTCGTCTTCCAAATGGCTCTTCCCCAGAGCCGAGCTCTTCACTCTGCTCGCCTCCGAAGCAGACCTCTTCTCAACAAGTTCGGAGCTCACAACTCTCTCATAGAGTTGCTCCTCAAACTCGTCTTCCAAATGGCTCTTCCCTAGAGCCGAGCTCTTCACTCCGCTCGCCTCCGAAGCGGACCTCTTCTCAACGAGTTCGGAGCTCACAACTCTCTCCTAGAGTTTCTCCTCAAACTCGTCTTCCAAATGGCTCTTCCCCAGAGCCGAGCTCTTCACTCCGCTTGCCTCCGAAGCAGACCTCTTCTCAACAAGTTCGGAGCTCACAACTCTCTCCTAGAGTTGCTCCTCAAAACTCGTCTTCCAGATGGCTCTCTCCTAGAGTCGAGCTCTTCACTCCGCTTGCTTCCAAAGCGGGCCTCTTCTAAGCGAGTTCAGAGCTCAAAACTCTCCCATAGAGTTGCTCCTTACACTCTCTTCAAAGAATGGGTCTTCCCATGGCTCTTAAGAGGATCTTCCTAGCACATCTTCTCCACCCCTAGAAATGGAGCTCCTCTTCAAAAATCTCCAAAACCAAACAGAGCATCACCTCTTCCATATGCCGACCCATCCCCTTCATCAACTCGCCGAGCTTCTCCTCACGCTCGAGCCGTCCGAACTCCGAGCTCCACTACACCGAGCTACTATGGGCAGAGGGTGAACTACCGAGTCATCGAGCCGAGTGGACAAGGTACCGACCCCCACATATGGAGAAAAATTCTGCCGATCCCATCTCACCGTCGGATCGTCTCAGAAAACGTGTTAGAACATGATGAACGGCTCAGATCGTGCCCCGTCTCCACAAAACGACAAGATAAAGTTTTCTCGAAATGTGAGCCTCTTGTCTTGTGATTCGCACCACGATCGTGATCAACCGTCCAGATGGAGCCACGTTACTCGGATCTGAAATCCGATCTACCGAACTGCAAAGTGGCAAAAATGCACCTCAAAATCCGTGCTCGGATCTGCCGAACAAGACGCATCTATCGAGCAGCAAAGCAGATGAAGATGTAATATCCCGATCGACTATTAATAATATTATTTTATTAGTATTCAACTACTTGATTATTTTTATTTTCCTCCATGAAGAGTTATCTTTTAGCCATGACAACCTAATTGATAATTAGGAATTGTTGGATAGTTAAACCTAGGGTTAAAAGACACAAGGGATTAAGGAATTCTTCTAGAACTCTCTCTCTTCCACATCACCCTCCACCTCACCTAAAACACCATACCCTCACCATACCTCCACCTCATCCACTCCTCCCTAGGCAAAACCGGCCCCCTTTTGTGGGAGGACTTGTGTGCATTTTGTGCATGCACATTTGCACTCTCCACCCTTTTTCCCACCTATAAATACCCCCTCCCTCCACCTTTGTCTCATTTTAGAAAGACAAAAAGAAAGAAAGGAAAAAGAATGAGTGAATTACTAACTTCAGAGTTTTTCTTTGTAGGTTAGTAGAAGTTCTAAGAGTTTAAGGGAAAGAGTAGGAGTGCTAGCTAGTTCTTCCATCAAAAAAAGGATTAAGGTGGGGGTTTCTCTTTTGGTTGTTTGTTTGTTTGAATTGTTGTTTTGGTGTTCCTTCTTCTTCTTATCTTCCTTGTTTGTTTTTGTTCTTTTATATGGGTGTGTTTGTAGGAGTGTGGTTGTATGTGTTTCTTATCTTGTATGTTGTAGCATAACCACCAAAAAGGGAAAAGAGTGATAAGAACTTTAATGGAACACATAAGAAGGAATTGTTAGTAGTTATTGTTTTGACTAATAAAAGAACTAACTACTTGGACTATTTCACTAAGCATATGGAACAATGGCATAAGAAGATGAATGGTGGAGTTGATTGTGTTGTTGAATGAACAACTTGACATGAACATATGCATATGTGTGTACATACCCATTGGGATGTAGAACTCAACAAGAACTTTGACATAAGCATAGTAGAATTATTATATGCATTGAAGATTGTGGACTCAATAAATAAATCTTTTTCTATTTTGATCTCTACTTGAAATGCTAACTTTTGGTTACAAAAGAAGAAGGAAAAAGAAGGGAATGCTAAGTAGGTTTGTAACTCATTATGTGTAATTGTAAATCATAAAGAAAGAAAGAAAGAAGGAAAGATAAATGGCCCTTGTAATAGCTAGTAACTAGTTAACCATGCTTAGATGATTAGAAAATACCGTGCATAAATGTTGTTATGCTTGAGTTAGTAGGTATTCATGCTTAATGGTATTCATGCTTAATGATATTCATGCCTAAAACATAGTAGATACTCATGCTTAAGTTAAGGTAACTATCCATGGTTAGTTGTAGTAAATTTTATGTTTATGTTCTATACATGCTTAGAATGTTGTAGGATTTATGTTAAAAATACCTACCATGTTTAGGAATGATGTAGACCCATGCTAAGTATATATACATGCTTAGAATATTGTAGGATTTATGTTAAAAATACCTACCATTTTTAGGAATGATGTAGACCCATGCTAAGTATATATACATGCTTAGAATGTTGTAGGATTTATGTTAAAAATACCTACCATGTTTAGGAATGATGTAGACCCATGCTAAGTATATATACATGCTTAGAATGTTGTAGGATTTATGTTAAAAATACCTACCCTGCTTAGGAATGTTGTATGTTCATACTAATTATATATCCATGCTTGGGTTGTGGTGATTAATCATGTTAAGTAGTGGAGATTCATGCTTAAGGTGGCAGTAGAGATATGTTCTAAGTAGTAAGCATCCATGCTTAAGCTATAACTTATGCTCAATTGTAGTAAGTTTCATGGTTAGATTGTAGAACCATCCATGCTTAAGATTGTTACAAGTGCATGCTAAATCGCATTCATAATTAAGAGTGTTGTAAGTTGATGGTTATGACATATATACCATGATTAGTTGTTGTAGGTTGATGCTTACAATTGCATACCATGCTTAAATTGCCATAGGTTAAGTAATAAGAAAGAGTCGTGTTGAAATTGTAGTAGTAACTACCTTGTTGTAGTTAATGTTAGTAAGGAGTCATACATGCTTGAATGGTATAGTGTAGCATCCTAGTTACATGTTGAAATGTACCCATGTTTATGTTGATTGGGAAAAGAACCCATGGACTCTAGTCGGGAGGTTCTAATTTGAGATGGAACCATAGCATGTGAGCACTTTCATTTAAAGGTAATAAATGTTGGAAAGTTCTAATAACTGTTAGCTTGATAAAAAGCTAGTCTAGGGTCTTCTAATTACCCTAGGGGTCATCGACCATCAAGACCGCGTCCTACCACCTTAGAGTAAATGGATAGATCTCACCTCGGGCATCGACGGATCTTAACCGATGTAGGTTGACCGTGGGCCGAAAGTGTTGGTAGAATCCAAGTTAGGGGTAGGGATGAGTGTGAGAGATCTCGTTACCAGAGTCTTGGATCGAGAGACCACGAGTTGGACCGTGTTAATCTAAGTTGGAAACTATGTAAGATTGCGTAGGAGTAGTAATATCATTAGGATAGTGACTTAGGAGATCATTACTTAACCTTTTTGCCAGAAAGAAGGGGAGTTGGTAGTAGGGTGCACCGTACGACCAAACCTTTCTTTGGGGCCGATCATAGGTGGTGTTATTGGGCTGCACCTTCCTGTCAAAGGGATACGTACGATGCCTTCTCACGAGTTGGGAGCATGGGTTGCGTATCTTGATTGTTAATTCCTGAAGTGCCATGATAAGGCGGGCGGAGCTAGGGGGATGGACCCCGGAACTCTGTCGGGTCCTATGCCAAGAGGGCGAACAGGCCATGGACTACGGTCCGACCAGGGGGCGGCAGGGGGCTCCCCTGTTAGCAGTAACCCCGACGGTTCGTCAGGTTTTTGATTGAGGTCCGGTGAGCCGGGTAGCAGTGGCAACATGGACACCACTGGCGGACTGCATTAGTGGGACTTGACCACGTCTGCAACCTCATCAGTCACGTTGTATCTGTCAGGAACAGGTTGCGTACAATTAGAATTCATAACGCGGGTTCCAATCCCTATATATGGAGAAACGGCTTGAGAAGGGTCGCATGTAGTATGGGCTGCATGTTGCTTCGGAGACTTGCTGACATTAGAATAGGAGCATCCTAGTTTAGTTGACATTGCATTAGAATAGGAGCATCCTAGGTTAGTTAACATTTTATTAGATTCTAGCCACTGCACTCACGAACACTTAAACTACACCGACATACTTTACCCTGCTTGTATATGTTGTTTTTGGAGATTCGCTGCTATGATATCAGCCTTAAAGCGTCAGTGAATACTGACGTCCCCACTTTAATAGGTTGTGGATACAAGATCACGAATTGGAAGGACTCTAGTCGAGGCATGATCTACAAGTGAAGAGGCCAATGTTTATCTTTTTCATTCATGTATACTTTGATGTAATTTATTGTATTAATGGGAACACTCGGCCTGTAATATTGTGTTGATAAAAAGTTTCAAAATTTTCCTGTTTCTGTGTATTGCGACTAATTGAATGAAAAGGTCCTGGCTCGTGTCTCGGTTTCCCAGTATATGGAAATCGGGGCGCTACAGAAGAGGAAGAAAGAAAAAGAGGCTAACGGGTCGGGGTTGGATCCGATACCCATGGTCCGACCCATACCCTTCTTAGCTCCTTCATTCTTCTCCTTCTTCTTCAATCTTCCCGCCAAAAGTACCCAACACTTCTCCTCTTCTTCACTGTGCGAAAGAACAAGGCAGAGGAGAGAACCCAAATGCCTCTCCTCCCCTTCTTCTTTCTTCTCAGGGCCGAGCTCCGCCATGGCCAAGCTGCCGAGCCGAAGGGACGAGGTACCAACCTCCACATATGGAGAAAAATTCTACCGATCCTATCTCACCGTCGGATCGTCTCAAAATTCATGCTAGAACATGATGAACAGCTCAGATCTCGCCACATCTCCACAAAACGACAAGATAGCGTTTTCTCGAAATTTGAGGCTCTTGTCTCGTGATTCGCGCCACGATCGTGATCAACCGTCCAGATTGAGCCACGTAGCTCGGATCTCACATCCGAGCTACCGAACTACCGAACTGCAAAGTGGCAAAAATGCACCTCAAAATCCGTGCTCGAATCTGCCTAACAAGACGCATCTGCCGAGCAGCAAGGAAGAGAGAGAGAGAGAGAGAGAGAGAGAGAGAGAGAGAGAGAGAGAGAGAGAAAAAGGAGAGGCCGGGTTCGGACCCATTAAGAGGACCCAAACCCAAACCGAGCCAACCCCTGCTACTTCACTTCTCTTCTTCTCCACTTTCCCGCCAAAACAAACCAGTGAAAAAAAAGGACCCAAAGCTTCGTTGCCGAACTCCAACGCAGGGCTCCACCTCGCCGACCGCCGAGCTCCCTCACTCCGTCGTCAAACTCCCAACATCGACTCCATCACCATCGTCATCCTCAGAGCCTCCCTCAACAACTCTGAGAACCCAAGCTCCGAACCCACTCGCCCGTTCGTCGAGCTCCACGTAGACCTCGACCCTCCGTCGTCGAGCCCTCCTTCCACCTCGTCGAGCTCTCCTTCTCCCTCGAAGAGCTCTTCTCCTTCCTCGTCGAGCTCGTCTCCGCATCACCGAATCCACCGAGCTCCAAGATCCTCGCCACCTTCACCGGAGAGGTCCTCGCCACCTTCTCCTCTAGATGAGCCCCGAACTCCGAGCTCGCCTCTTCTCCTCGCCGAGCGCGCACCAGCAGCCGAAGCCCATCATCGAAGCTCGGAGCTTCGTCGAGCCCACTCACGGTCGCCATTAACCTCCATCGTCGAACACGAAGCTCTACTACAGGACCGAGCTCCACCCTCGTCAACTCAGCGAGCTCACCCTTACGGCAGCCGAGCTCGAGCTCCGACGTCCTCTTCATCGAGCTCCGAAGTACCGAGCTCTTCAAAATGCCGAAGCTCCATTCCGTTGGCGGAGCTCCATTGAATACGCCGAAGCATCGAGCTCCGACGTCCCACTTCGCCGAGGCTTTATTCCCGTCGAGCTCCTTCTCCAAACTCGAACCCACCTCCATGGCCGAGCTCGTCTCCCTTCGCCGCCAGCTGCCTCCGCCGCCAAGCTCACAGCTCTCTCGCTCCGAGCTCCGCTGCAGAGCTTCGAGCTCTTCTCCTTCGAGTTCCACGTCGCCAAGCTCCGTCCCCTCGTCGCCGACCTCCCCGCCAGACGGAGTCGGAGAGATGGAGAACTTGGGGGCGAGACGGTAACGACGAAGGAAAAGAAGAACGAAGAGCCGAAGAACGAAGAGCAGAAGAAGAACGAACAGCCGAAGAAGGGAAGAGAAAGAACAGCAGCAGGGCCAGAAAGAAAACGAAAAAAAGGGGGGGGGGGCACGTGGCATCATTTCGAAGGTCGGCAGATCCAAGCCGCCGCGCCGAAGCGCCGAGCCGAAGTGCCGATGTACCGATCCTGTAATTGGAGGAAAAAAACCCGCCGACCCACACGATCCGTCCGATCTTCTCAAAAATCGCACTACGACACGATCGACGCACAGAAATGCGCCACGTGTCCAGAAAGTGATATGCTTTGCGATGCGCGCACATTTGATCATGATCGACGCTCAGAAACGCGCCACGTGTCCAAAGCGTGATCTGCTTTGCGATGCGCGCCATCTGATCACGATCGACGTCCAGAAATGTGCCACATGTCCAGGCAATATTTAATTTATTTATTTATTTATTTATTTGTTTTAATTATTTAAAAAATCCGAAAAAATAATTAAAAAATCGAAAAAAAATTAATTAAAAATTCTAAAAATAATTATTAATTCAGAAAAATTATTTTTAAATTCTAAAAAAATAATTATTAAATTAGAATAATTAATTAATATTTTTGATAATTAATTATTTAATTTGGAAAATGAATAAAAAATCCAAAAAAATGAAAAAAAATTCAGAAAAATCTGGAAAAATCACCAAAAATCCAGAAAATTCTGAGGATATTTTTGGGTATTTTACAAGCCCAGAATAACACCGTTACACCCCAAGCAAGATTCCGAACTCCCTTAAGAACACCGATAAAATCCCGTACGCCATTAGAACAACAAAACTACTCCTCGAAGACTGTAAAACTCAGTCTCCAGGAGTGGAGGGCTCGTGATATGGCTAAAAATAGGATTAAATCGGGACCGTTCACATCGGACTCGAATCTTAAAGCTCAGGGGTAAAACGGTAATTTCACATACAAATGGGTCCGAAACGGGTACTGGGTCTCCTTCTCACAGATCCAATAACCCGCGAACGGATCCATTTCAACTGGGTACGGGTCCCGACCCGATACAAACCCAGTCCGACAGGATAGAATTAGGGTCTCTGATTGAACCAAATCAACGGGCCTGATTCGCGGCTATCCTCTCACCGGGAATTAAGGGATTACATTCCTAATCTGATTACGAGGATTTTACTGCTTATCAGATCACAGGAACTACATTCCTAATCTGATCCCTAAGGCGGCTATAAATACCCTCCACCCATCTTCATTAAGAGGTAATCAATCTTTTGCCAGTTTTTGCGCTCTTTCATAATCATCCCCGATTGCTGACTTGAGCGTCGGAGGGTGCGTCACCGGGAACAACCCCGGTGTCTCGCACTTTTTGCAGGTATACGGCGGGAGTCAACGGTCAAACTCCGGCGGAACAGATAACATGCTTGCTATTCAGTTTTCCTAAGAACCCACAAATACTATCTGTTTGTCTCCACACCGAATTTAGCGGCAACACTATTATATATAGAAAGTGAGAGCGAGAGGAACATTAACACCAAAACTTAATAAACGAATTATTTTAGCTTTTTGAGTGCTGAATGAATATAGTTTGATATGGAAACATGTCATGGAAATAAAATGGCAATAATACAGTGATGGCACTTAATAAGTACAACCAATGCTTGGTCACAATGAGATGGAATCCAGATCACAATCAAGAAGATTTTGCGGGTCATTCAAAATTGACCCATGTTTTTTTTTTTTTTTTTTTTGGCTATTAATTAATTTAGTATTGGCCAGTGGGGCAAAGATGCTTTTTTGGAATTATTAACATATCTTCCCTTCTTTAGTTGTTAATCATGTTTAGAGAGAATCTTTATGACTTAAGTGCTGGTATTTGTTTACCAGCTAACTAAAATGGCTAGAGTATGACTGATTGGGTAAAAATCTTATTTCATAGAACCAAAAAAAAGGAAGATAAGACTAAGAGAATCTGTAGTAGTAAAGACTCAAGATTTTCATATTAGCTTTCAGAAATATAAATTTTGAGTACGAACTTGTATTTATTGAAATTTAAAATTTGAACGAACGGTGGATGATCTTTGTTTTCTTCAATCTCAGATTTTGATAATTTTTTTAAAAAAATTGGATCCAACATATTTGTATGCATAGGAACACATAACAATTCCTATAGAACGGTTCCATCTCAGCCCTTGATCAAAAAAACCAAACCAATATCAAATTTGATTTATATGCATAAATAATTCTATAAGCCTTATTTAATAGGGGGGAAATCTAGATTTGAGTGGGAAAAAATGAACGGATGCAAGAAGGTCTCGCGTCCGTTTGGGATTTTTTTTTTTTTTGGGGGGGGGGCGGGGGGAGGATTTCTTCCTATGCGTCCATTCTTGGAAGAAGTTATTTTTTATAAAAAAAATTGTCAGACGCAAGATGACCTTGCGCCCGACGACTAAAAAAAAAACGATTGAACGCAAGATCATTTGTGTCCGATACCATTTTTTATAAAAAATTTATTTGATCAAACTCAATATCAACTTGCGTCCAAATTTTTTTATATAGAACGGACGCAAGATGATCATTCGATTCCTATATTTGGGAATTTCCTATATATTCTCTCAAATATATACGGCGACTGTTCTTTTTTGTCCAAAATTTGAAAATATAGAGAACAACTACAATGTCTCCTTCCTTATATCTTTTAAATTTTGAAAATATAGAGAGCGACTACAGATGCTCTAACCCGTCAAGTTTCATACTTTAGCAAATCAGCTCTGACCTTTAAAAGTGACTATTTTCAGCCATTATCAATTATTTTCTTGACAACTTCATAGTTCATATCCTTTTTTTTTATTTTTTATTTTTTGTGGATATCACGAATAAAGTCTTAAGACTCCAACCCAATATATTGATATAAAGTAAAAATACAATAGAATTTTACACGACGTAAAATTAGCAAAAACCAATAAAACACAGACCGACAGAGACTCGACAAAATGGTAACGCAACTAATTGCCGAAACAAACAGGGAATAGGAAACAATAAAAGCCAAAGATCTAATAGTGCCAACATCCAAAGAGAGAAGACCAACGAAGGCACGGGGAGGAAGGAGCTGGACCAAAATCTGGAGCAGCGGAGAACCTTTGCGCAGCACAGCGACAGGAAAAAGTCCCAAACGCCGCAAGCCCGGTCAGAAACAGGAGCAGCGACGGCGGAAGAACAGCAAGTCCATCGCCAATCAAAGGCCTAAGCTCAAAACGAGGACAATTATGAGCACGAAGCCAGCGACCAACCAACCCAAAAAGCTGGCAGAACAAACCCCATTCCCATAGCAGGAACCAACGCATAGAGAGTGGCAGCCCATCCCTCTACAAAACAAACCTCCAGCCGAAAGCAGCAAGAAAGGAAATAACCGATCAAACAGATCATGAGGACCATTAGAAGAATATCACTGAGATAAGTAGCAGCTAAAGTCGCAAAAACGAGATACCAGCTGCATTGCTACGACGAAAAAAAAAGCTTCAGGCAAAACATGAGCTGTAGACAATTGAACCACATGACGCAAACAAATAGCCAGAATAGGAGTCGATGCCAAACCCCGTCTAGCCAGCGACCTGGGGGGAACAGCACAAAACTCCAAAACTCTGTCTAAGCACGAGCAGCCTGAAGGCAGCAAGATAGAAAGCGGCTATCCCCGCCCTACCAAGAACACTAAAACCACCATCACAATAAACAAGAGAACGGAGCAATAAACCAAAACTAGCTAATCCAACTCTCAAAAAGACAATAGAATCGAACAGTGAGGAGAGAACTGAGAGACGAGTTTAGGATACATTAGTAGTAGAACATAAAGTTACAAAATCATATACAGGTACCACAAAATAGAAGCAAAGTAAAGAGTATAACAAAACATTTCCATGAGATGCATTTAGGGCCGCTAAACAGATGCGACCAGCCCCCATAAACGACCAGCTTAGCCAAAACTATGGGGAGCAAACCGTAGCTCCCCCAAAAACAAAGTCCAGCCTTCAAAACAACTTAGATTCATATCCACCTTCAAATCAACCCTGCACAAAGAGGTCACCAAGACTAGAATTAGGGAAGAACCATATATGCAGGCGTAGTTTATGAGTTAATTGAACGCAGATAAAGAAAAGCCTCATATAACCGATGAAGATGCAAATTTTGGACCTTGACATTAGGAATGTAAGAAGGCCAATGATTCACAAAAAAATAAAAACTCGTCTATAATTGTGTCTATAAGCTTGGAGGATTGGTTGAAGATGCGATTATTTCTCTTCATCCAGACAACCCATATACTAGCCATGGTAGACAGGAACCAAGATTTGCGGAACTTTTTCCTAATAAAACGACAATTCCAGATATCCATGGAAAAGGAAGGAAGAGAGAAACCTTGCCATGACTTAAGACATATTTGCCATAATTGCTGAGTAAAGTCGCAGTGTAAGAACATATGCTCTCTATCTTCGTGACAATGGAGGCTTAGCACACATAACTGACCTATCGCTAAGTTCCTCTTGTTGAGGATCTCAACGGTAAGGAGTCGGTTATTAATAGCTAGCCAAGAATGAATTCTGGCCTTTAATGGTGCACAACAAATCCAGATGCTTTCCGCGAATGGAGAGTTGACACCACCATTATTGAGGAAGTTATAGAAGGATTACACCGAGAATAATCCGGAACTAGTCTAACGCCAACAGACGTCATCCTTGGATTGCCACTCATAGCTGTTTAAAAGGGAAATGAGGTGAGTGACATCAGACAGGAGAGAAGGAGGGAGAATACATAGTTCATATCCTTTAGTTTAATTTTTAACTAAATAGTTATATATCTTTGTTGAAATATTACAAACTATAAATTTATTTCGACAGACCGTCACTAATTCTCTTAAAATATGGATGACAAAAAGGTTCTTTGGTCTCAAAATAACATTTGGAAGAACAGTGACAAAAGAGGGGGAATCAATTGCCAAGAAAATCCGTAACAGTGGGATTTGTAGGATTATGATTAGTAACATATTAATCGAAAATTTTGCCGCACTGCTCCACTTTTTGAAAATATTTAGCAGTCTGTCCTACTTTTCAAAACAATTAGCGATATATCCTTGTTTAGACCACGTCAGCAAGAAACGTTATTGAAAAAAACGGCATAGGTTATTTCGATGCCGTTCTTCCCAATAACGGCATCTGTTTGAAAAAAAAATTGCATGCCGTTATTTGGAATAACGGCATCAGTATATTTGTCTTACAAGTGTGAATCTTCTAAGTTTAAAAAGTTCTAAATGTGAAAAAAACTTATAAACAATGCCATTATCCTGAATAACGACATTCGAATGACTGATACTGTTATTGTATATATCATTATGCACTCTTGCCGTTGTTTAGAAATAGAAAGAATTAATAAAAAGTGAAGAAAAAAAAAATGATAACTGATCCCGTTATTCGGAATAACGGCATCAGTTATAAATTTATTATTATTATTATTTTACTTATTCATTAGAAAGGATGAATAATAAGTTACTTTTTTATTAAAAAAAATTTATAACTGATGCCGTTATTTCAAATAACGGCATCAGTATTTAGAATGCCGTTATTTGAAATAACGGCATCTGTTATAAGGTTTTTTATATTTGCAATTTTTTCTCTAAGTGGAGACTACAAGCTCTCGAAAAACAAAACAACCTATGTCGTTATTCCAAATAATGACATGCAATTTTTTTTCAAACATATGCCGTTATTGGGAAGAACGGCATGGAAATAACCTATGCCGTTTTTTCCAATAATGTTTCTTGCTGACGTGTCCTAAACAAGGACATATCGCTAATTGTTTTGGAAAGTGGGGCAGAACGCTAAATATTTTCAAAAAGTGGGGTAGTACGGCAAAATTCTCGATTAATTGCCACACCATTTATTTATTAAGGTTTTAAGTAATCATTATAGGCAGCTGACCATTGGGTTTATAACTAATTACCCTTTTAAGTGCAAAAATAGGATGCATAGTATTATGCATACATATGGCGTTCACTTGCATAGCTACAGAACTTATCTAAGAACTAGGTTTGCCCGTTAACACATGCCTACGGCACGTATTCGGCACGGTGCATTTTGTTTGATCATATAAAATAGTTTTGGAAGTCTTGCAAATTAATTGAAGTAGCAAACATAGAGCAAAAAATATATTATATGGTTTTTTTGAATTATTTTTAAAGTTGTTAAATTTTTTAATTTTTTAGTTTTTAATTTTTTTTTCTTCTCATTTTTTTGAATAGAGGAGGGAAAGAGAAAGAAAGAGAACAAAAAATAATTAAATAAATATAGGAGTTGTTTTGGGTGGGGATTTTTTTGATGAATCGGATAGAGCCAAAAGGCTCCAGCCATCAAAAATATATTAATCAATAAAGCAATAATAATACAAACAAGCATCAATGGTTTTACAAGAGGTAAAACAGAAATAAACGATAATAAAAGAAATACAATAACATTTAATAATCCATCCAGAGAGCGACGCCACGGGAAGAGGCACTATACTGTGACCTGCAATAGAAACAAGCAGCCCAGAGACGCGAAACGGCCGACCGAAACCAAGAGGGGGAAGATCTCTCTCCACGACTACAGCAGACTCCACTAGCAGTCTAGAAAGACTCTAGAGGCTCAAAGGCGAGAAGACACAGCTATCACCGGGGAAGTCAACTAGCTGTCGCTGCACGAAAGAGAACAGGCTGGAAAGCAGACACGGAGCCTGCTTTCCGCGCAAGAAGCTGAGCACTCACACGAGTCTTGGAAAGATCGTAAACTATCTTATTGTAAATGCGCTTGACAGGGGGAAGGGCAGGCCTAGCCGAAGGAGCCACAATCGCCTCAAGGTCGGCAGAAGAAAAATCTACTGAGATGGGATAAGTGGGGGAATAGAGGCAGCTGGGAGTAGTCATCGAGACAGAAGGGGAGGTCTTGATGGTGCCGGCCTCTAGGATAGATGAGGTGCCATCAAGACAAAAATTATGCATAGGGGGAAGGGAGAGCAAGAAGGATTTTAAAGCTCTCAGGGTCAGAAATAGCCATGCCTGAGCTCCTAAAAGTTGGTACCAGGAGAATAGTGATCCTGGATGATGAAACGAGATCGTAGAACAAAAGGGATGAGAGAACTTCAAGGCACAAGGATAGACGTAGTACAGAGAAGGGGTCTTAAGCCCGAAAGAAGCTCTGTCTTGATGGAAAGAGGGGGAAAAGGTGCGGGAGAGAGTAGCAGTCATCGTCGCACTGCTACACAATGAAGGATACGAAGAAAAGGATTTAACACAATCAGGAAAATAGCTCAACCTCCTGACCAAAGACGGAACCACTGGGATAAGACGGGGACGAACCTTGAGAGAGGCCCGGCGAGGGAAGGCTACAAGGTTCGTAAAACCAGTGCGCTCCTTAAAAAGGAGAGCCAAGTTAGGCCGGTCAAGAGGGACAATAGAAGCGCGGGGAGAAGGACTAGATGGGGAGGAATTCGATGCTGCACTATCGGCCAAGACAGAGGAATCGAGACCCTGGCTCTCAACCCTACTGTAAGAACTAAACGATCTATACAGAAGCTTAAGTTTTAAGCGGGGGTAATTAAGGAAGGATAGAAATTTGGCCGGTAAAGTGTGACCTCTGGGCCATCCCAGAAGTTTTTGAAGGGAAAAGCATCGGCTACGAGAGTGACCGAGCTTATCACAGAATAAACACTTCATTTTATTCAAACATTCACGCTTGAGATGCCCCGGAATGAGGCACTTGAAGCAAACTCGATGAAGATCGGGCCTCAAAGGCGACGAAGACAAAGGAAACCTTTGCAAGTCCTGAATCGAAGCAGAACAATCAGAGATCGCTACATCCTTGAAACGATCCATACAAACAGTCCTACTAATATTGGGCCAGGACAAAGCTCCAATAATGGGGGAGAGAAAATAGGAGCGTGAGCAGAGTGTAAGCACTCCGACAAGAAGAAAAAGATCAATGGTCAAACGAAATCAGATCCTCTTCTAAACTGAGAATCTCCAAAAAAAAGAGCCTCACTCTTCAATAGTAGAACAACGAAAGGAGAAAGTAGAGAGGAAGAGAGGAAAAGATAGAATGGGCGCAATAGAAGAAAACACAGTCAGAACCCTGACTAGAGATGTGATAGTCACTAGCAAAAAGTCCCCAGCGAATGGGGAGCACAAAGCTAGCACTAATAATAGCAAACCCGAACGATCTAAAACAATATATAGAACACTGTACCGATCGAAAGATCGGCAGCACCAAGCATAGAAATGAAACCAGTGAACCACCCAGATGATCAATACGACCAGGAAACAGCACCAGCAAAGACGTCGGAATACTTACAGAGGTCGGACGCGACGGGAAGAAAAACTCCTGGCAGCCACCGTACGCCAAGCACAGGACCACTGGAGAAGGGCTGAGGAGACGCTCCACTCAGGGCAAAGAAGAGGCGTGACGAAATCAAGCCAAAACGACCGCTTGGAACTGGCGAAACACCTAGCGGCCACACGGAGAGCGTGAGAGGAGAGAACGCCACGCAGCGCCAACCGAAGCCCAATAATCGCGGCCGGCGGAGAGAGAGGACGAAGGGAAACCAGCTCAAAGACGAAAAAAGAAGAGATGGGTCTGTAGGGAATGGAGAGCTCTACAATGTTTATAGAGAGGCGAGCTCGAGATGGACGGCGGATCGCCGGGATCTGGGGAGAGAAGAGGCCGAGGAATAGGGGATTTTTGAGTTTCAAATCGCTTTTCGAATCGCCCGTGGGGATTTGAATTTGAGTTTTGGGGAGAAACTTTTGGGAGAAATATATATTTTGTGAGGTTAGATCTAGGCCTTTGATTTTTAGAGGAATTGAAGAAGAGCCACTTGATAGCTTTCTTTGTGTTTTATTATATAGATAAACAAACATAACTAAACATTTGACAAATTACAGAATGCAAAGATAAGCAACACAGAAGTAAGAATTGGTAGCTCTGTAATCTATTTTTTTTATTTAAAGAAACGTAACTCTCTAATCTATCCAAGTATATAATAATACGGTTTATCTGCCGTTGGAGATCAAATACGTGTATTATATGTATTTTTGTTGTTCATTTAATTGACCTCATATCTGGTCTCTACTATTTTAACGTGGGAGCTTGTCACCAAACATACTTTATTTGTAACCAAACAAACACGTGCATTATAATTCTAAAAAAACATACAATGCACTGCATAACTAATATAAAGAAGTCATGCATAACTATTATAAAAGTGTTCTTAATTATTTTTTTTTAAATAAATATATTTATAAAGACGTACATGTGTGTATAAATCTCTAATCTCTAATATTATAATGGGAGAAATCCTGTGTCATTTGTGAACCTATCAACGTGTGCATTACACGTGCATAACTAATATGAAAGAGATCTCAGGTTCGAGTCCTCACTACGTCAGATTGTTTACTTTAAAATATTTAATTTATTAAATGTGCATCACACGTGTAAATTACTATCTATCTATCTATCAATAATATAATATATATTCTACTATTTTATTGGAAGAGTTGAAGTTGTAAATCTACATACTTACGTGCAACGCTAACTCTCTCTTCCATTATAGTCTTCACATTTACTTTTAAAAATATACAATCTTATTAATTAAGACATATATCGCACGTGTAAATTAAATTTTGCTTTAATTTTTTTTTACAATTTAATGATGCACGTGTATATTACTAGTTACTAGTTAATTATAATATATAAGTGATCAACATCAACATCCCATCACCTAGGTCCCACATTTCCTTGTTCTTATCTCCCCCGCCCCTCTTATTTTCTCCTTGATCAAATTATAATACGTAATTAGTTGTATATTTATACAGTTTGAGTATACACAATTCATGGGTCCCACTTGCAAACATGAAACAGGCTTGAGAGCATCTGTAGTGGTGGGCTAAAAACTCAAAATTTGGAAAATTTTCAAAAAAACGAGCTATAGTCGTCATCCAAATACCCAAATTTTGGGTGTATGAGGAACAGTGCGTGACCAAATATAACAGACAATTTGGCCAAATGCAAAATATAGCGAACGAACTATTTTCTTTCGTCCGTCAGAATTGACGAACGATTAAATTTCGTCTGTAGGTCAGACGAAGGATTAAATAAAAAAAAGAAGGGACGGACGATTATACATCGTCAATCTTAACGGACGAAAGAAAATCTCTCGTCCCAGGTATTTTTCCCCTTTTTTTTGTCTTTTAGTGCTCTAAAAAAAAAATTTTTAAAAAAGAATGGGACGGTTGATTATACCTCGTCAATTTCATTGGACGGAGCATAATCTCCCGTCCGTGAATTTTTTCCTTTCTTTTTTTTTTTTGTCTTTTAGTGAACTAAAAGACAAAAAAAAAAAAAAAAAAATTAAAAAAAAAACTGGGACAGTTGATTATACCCCGTCAATTTCATTGGACGGGGCATAATCTCCCGTCCAAGTATTTTTCCCTTTTTTTTTTTTTTTTTTTTACTGTAGCTTTTTGTCTTTTAGTGTAAAAATTTTTTTTTTTAAAAAAAAAAAAACTTAGGGACGGACGATTATACCTCGTCATTCTAAATGGACGAGTAATAATCTCTCGTTTGGCTATTTTTAAGCTTCAAACGACTGCAGCAACATTCTCTTTTTCCTATTTCCTATTTGCTATTTATCCAAAATTTGGCATGAACGACTACAGATGCTCTGATATCAGAAAATCATAATGAGTTGGATTAAATTCACTTTTTATATTTGGAAATATATTGATTTTGAAAAGGGAATCAGCAAATCAACCTAAGTTTCTACGAGTTTGCAGAAAACCCCACCCCATATCTTTTTTTAGTTGTTTGTTATAATATCCGACAGATTAATTGCAGTTTATGATTTACTAGTATTTTCACGTGTGGTGCACGTTTCGATAAAAAATTAGAGTTAAACGGGTGATGTATAAATAAATCAACAATAATTAGCACGTGCGATGAATGCTTTAATTTTTTATAAAATAGAGCTGAACAGGGAATACACGTATTTTTTAAATATTAAGAAGGAAAAATATTGATGTCTACGTGCGATGCATGTATTGAAAAATAGATTTGAAGTTGCACGTGCAATGCATATGTTTGTTTGTTGACAAAAGTGATGTTTTTTTTTGTGACAAAAAAATATTTAAAATTGTTTATTTTTAACAAACTCTTCCATTAAATAGTAAGTAAATATATTATATTATAGATAGATAGATCTAATATTATAATGGGAGAAGGCCTTAGTGTCATGTCATTTGTCATTTTGTCATTCTACCAACATGTGCAACGCACGTACTTAACTAATATATAGAAGGTTTCCGGTTCAAATCCTCTCTACGTCAGAGTTTTTATTTTTATTTTTTGAAATTATTAAAACGTGCATGGCACGTGTAAATTACTAGTAGATAGATAGATGGATAGTAATTACACATGCAATGCATGTTCAATAAATAAAAAATATTAAGTCAAAAGTCTGACCTAGTGAGGACTCGAACATGAGACCTCATTCATATTAGTTATACACGTGTGATGCATGTGTTGGTAGATTGACAAATGACACTAAGACATTTTCTCATTATAATATTATTAGAGATACTTTTTCTCCATTAATTTCAATGTGTTTGGACCGTTATACGCATATGATAAGTGATAACAAAACATTCTCTCTCTCTCTCTCTTTCTCTTACAGGTTATTTTTAACAATTTTTTAATTCTGTCTCTAATATTATAATGTGAGAAGACCTTAGTGTCATTTGTAAATCTATCAACGCGTGCGACGCACGTACACAACTAATATGGAAAAAGGTTTTAGGTTTGAGTCCTCACTACGTCAGTTTTTATTTTAAAAAAACAATTTATTAAGACGTGCTTCACACGTGTAAATTACTAGTTTTCTGAAATAGAGAAGGTTTAATTAGGGTTGGTTAATTATGAGTTAATTATATCTCTAATCTCTAATATTATAATGGGAGAAGGCCTTAGTGTCATTTATTATTTTGTCATTCTACCAATATGTGCAACACACGTACATAACTAATATATAATATAATAAAAACTACTAGAGTAGTTTAGAAAGAAATTCTTTTAAAAATGGACAGAACTATATCTTTGAATGGCGTATGGTATCTGTAATTGCTCTAGCTCGATAGTATAGCAAACTGGCATAACTGGCACTAGTATTTTATACGTGCAATGCACGTCTTAATAAATATAGTTTTTTTAAAGTAAAAATTTAGATACAGTCTGGGTTTGAACATAAGATCTTATTTGTAATAGTTATGCATGTGTGTTGCACGCATTGGTAGATTTACAAATGACACTATGGTTTTCTCCCATTAAAATATTAGATAATAGATAATATTAGATAGAAAAAAAAAAGGTGTATTCACACAAAATGGTTTGAGTTTTCTGAAATTTTCCCGAAAAAAATTATATTTTGATTTGCTGGTTTGACGGAAGCAAAGAGAGAATTGGTGGGAATTTTACAGGTGGGATCCAGCTGGCATGAAAGATGCGGTATTCCGATTCTGCCCCTGAGATAGCGAGACTGTACTGTTTGGTTGTTGGGCTCAGAAATTAATGGCTCACGTAACAGAGGAGAGGGGAAAAGGGTGACAGCGAGAGCAGTAATTAGTACTAGTATCCACTATCCAGTACTGTTTTCATCATATTGTAGAGTATATATTTGGAATTTTTTACCAAAATATTCCACTTTTTGTAAGTACGTACCAAACTGACCCAGTTTGAAAATTTAATACCAAAAAGAAAATTTAATACCAAAAATTTCCTATCGCTAAGAGCATCCACAGCCGTTCAATGTAAAAAATGGTAAAATACATATTTTGTCCATCAAATTTGATAAAACGCTGCAGTCGTCGAATAGCAAAAAAATGCATAAGATCGTTAAAAAAGAAACTCATGTTTCGTCTGTAATTAAAAAAATAATTTATACTGATAAAATATTAATAAAAAATACGGGACGAAACATGATGTTTCGTCCCAAAAAGGAAGTAGTTTTTTTTTGCCAAAAAAATTTGCAAAACTTTTTTTTAAAAAACAGTTTGTAAATAATATTTGCAAAAACAAATTAAAAATTTACAAAATAAATTTAAAAATTTGCAAAAACAATTTAAAATTTTACAAAATGTGCAAAAAAATCACAAAACCGGAGAAACATGATGATTCGTCCGGATTTTGCGGAAGTTTTTTTTGCAAAAAAAAATTGCAAAAATAATTTTAAAAAATAATTTGTAAAAAATATTTGCAAAAACAATTTAAAATTTTGAAAAATCAATTTAGATAATTGCAAAAAAAATTTAAAATTTACAAAATTAGTTTTCTAAATAATTTTTTTTAAAAAAAATGGATTGGGACGAAACATGATGTTTCGTCTCACTTGGGACGAAACATCATGTTCATTCCCACGCTTAAATTCATTTAACCGGTTATTTTATTTGGTTTTTTTTTTTTTTTTTTACTTCGGACGAAACATCATGTTTCGTCTGATCAATTAAAATAATAATTAAATAATGCAGACGAAACATGATGCTATAATATGCATTTTGCTATATCGAATGCTATTTTTCCCTTTCTACTGTAGCCGATTTACCAAAAAATGGCAAAATAGCTCACGACTGTGTGAGCTACAGTAAAAAAAAATGGAAAAAATGGCAAATAAGCAAACGACTGAGAGCATCCACAGTGGTATTTCTCATATTCTATTATATGGCAACTACAGTAATAGCATATGGGGGACGATCGTGCAGTGGTGGTTTGTTAAATTTTTCTCATTTGCGTGCGTGGCAAAAATTAAAAGTTAGAGACGGCAAAAAAAAAAAAAAAAATTAAAACTACTTGGACGGGGAATGTTATACCGGACGGGGTATGTTTCCCCGTCTGAGGAGCTTTTAAAAAAAAAAAATTAGGGAAGGACAGGATATCATATACCGGACGGTATATGATATACCGTCCGACCCTTTTTAAAAAAAAAAATTAAAAAATTTAGAGACGGTATATGTTTTCCAGTCTGACTCGATTAAAATATCTTAAAATCGGAGCGACGGTATATGATATACCGTCCTTTATAATTTGAGAATGGGTACTTCGTTTCTCATATATGAGAAACAGATATAGCGAATTTGCCGAAAATTGGCAAAATAGAAAACCATTGCAAAGCTTCGTTTGCTATAAAATGGCAATTTGCCAATTTTAACAAACCACTGTGGATGCTCTAAGAGCATCTCCAGTCATTTGCTATATTTGTCGATTTCTTATTTTTTTGAGAAATGAGACGCTGCAGTCGTTTGCAATTTTGCTATTTTATGACAAAATAGCTACAGTGCGTTATCATTTTTGAGAAACGAATTTGATATTCTCAAATTATAAGAGACGGGACAACATGTATCGTCCCAATTTTTTTTGAATTTTTTAATTGGAGTCGGATGAGACAATTTTTATTTTTTTTTTGATCGGACGGTCTGGATGAAGAGAGAAAAAAAAAGTTCAAAAAACGTCTCGGATGAGCCAAGTTGTCCCGTCTCAAGCAAAAATGCTTGGGACGGGAAAACATGTCCCGTCCCGAAGATGTGGGCAATTAGATTAGGCCAAAATAGTAGTTTAGTTAGTTAATTATTAGGTTTAGGTTATATTTTATTATATAATTTATTTCATTAAACTATTTTAATCTCTAATCATCCAATTAATTAACCGTAAAAAAAAAACTTTCGACGAAACAACATGTCTCGTCCGTCTCAAATTTTAGCAAAATTATAGCAAACAACGACTACAGACGATTTTGCTATTTGCTATTACTGTAGCTGCCATATTCTAAAAAAATGAGAAACACCATTGTGGATGCTCTAATTGAGTTAACGCGCGTAGTATTATTCTTCGCGCTTTCTCACTTAGCGTGTTTCCAGGGAATACAACTTTTTCCTCAAGTGGGGGTGTGACAAAAAACTCACCTAATATAAGAACGCTAACTCAGTTAGCACGCGTATTTAAACCAATCGCGCTAACGGGGTTAGCGTTCGTAGATGGGACACTAGGGAAGCATATCCTCAAATAGGGGTGTGGGATAAAAACCCCAAGTATAGGCTCGCTTACCCCGTTAGCGTGCCTCTTTATATCAGACACGTTAAACGGGTTAGCGTGTGTCGTTTGGGCAGGTTTGTGAAGATTGGTACACACGTTAACTTAGTTAACGGCCTTGGTAAAAAGAGGCACGTTAACTGAGTTAATGTGTGTGCGTATCTCAAATTTTCAGAAAGTTTCAACTTCCTGAAAAATTTGAGAAGTCAAAAGTCGTTAACTCAGTTAACGACCTTGGTAAAAAGTGGCACGTTAACTGAGTTAACGTGTGTGAGTATGTCAAATTTTCAGAAAGTTTCAACTTGGGGTCTTTTGCCTACATCCCTATTGGTCCACCTATCATGCTAACCTCGTTAGCGCGTGTGGTTTAAACAGGCACGCTAACTGAGTTAGCGTGTCTATAATTGGTGGTTTTTTCGCAAACACCCTGCTGAGGGAAAAAGTGTTATCCCCTAACACACGCTAACTGAGAAAGTGCGAAGAAAATTACTAGGCGCGTTAACTCAGTTAGCTACATGAAGTTTTTGTTATTAAATTTTCAAACAGGGACAGTTTCGTACATACTTACAAAAAGTGGTCTGGTTTGGTAAAAAAATTCATATATTTGGCTCTATTTTTACCATAAATGTTGTACTGAAGGAAGTTTTTTTTTTTTATATACCACTTTGCGAAATTATTCGCAAGAAAAAAATATTTGTCAAACTGGTAGACTTAATAACTAAATTTGTCATTTTTAATGTCGAGTTTAGTTGTTGCTCGCTGTTGGAACATAACGAGTGTAGTTTTGTTTTTAGAAACTTGTCATTCCCAAAGGCGATATTAGTTCAAAATTTTCAATGAAAACTCGCCGTTCTTAACGGCGGTGACATTTACACTAAACTCACTGCTGGAAACGGCGAGTTTAGTTCAAATTTTTTTTTAGACTCGCCATTCCCAATGGCGAGGACATTTCAACTAGAGCTGCTATTGGGACCAGCGAGTTTAGTTCAAATATTTTTTTAAAACTTGCTGTTCCCAACGGTGAGGACATTTACTCTAGACTCACTGTTGGGAATGGTGAGTTTAGTTTTGTTTTTTTTGTTTTTTTGTTTTTTTTATTTTTTTGCTTTTTTTTAATAAAAGATTTGCTGTTCCCAATGGCGATGACATTTACACTAGATTTGCTTTTTTATAGAAATTTTATAGCCTAGGCCGTTGTTGGGAACAATGGCCTAGGTTATAAAAATTGATAACAAGGCCGTTATATCAATTTTTTTAGAATCAGTGAGGTGAAGAGTTATTTGGGAGGAAATTTCCAAAATAACCCTCCGCACAACAATTGAAACAGGTGATGGGGAGCTCGATTTGAGCCGCTGATCACGATCATGAGCGATCCAACAGCTCAGATTGGTGTTTTCCAACCCGTAAAAACTAGACCCGTTTTCAATGGAGCATTTCCCTATACAACAGCTCAGATTGGTGTTTTCCAACCCGTAAAAACTAGACCCGTTTTCAATGGAGCATTTCCCTATATATATATATATATATATATATATATATATATATATATATATATGGGAAAAAGGGGTATGAGTAACTTGCTCATTTAGTAAATAAGCAATTGATGATGTGACATACATGTGATTGGAAAATCATTAAAAAGGTTAGTTGTCCAATGTATCACATGCATGCCACATAATCAATTGCTCATTTACTAAATGAGCAAGTTGCTCATATCCCTTTTACCATATATATATATATATATATATATATATATATATATATCGGACGCAAGATGATCTTGCGTTCGTTCAAATTTTTATTTTATTTTTTAGTTAAAACGTGTCGAACGCAAAATCATGTTGCGTCTGACACAAAAAAAACACAAATGGTGATCGGACGTAAGACGCTATTGCGTCTAACCAAATAAATAAATAAACCGAAAGTGATCTGGCGTCTTTGAAGATTTCCCCCATTTTGAATTTTTTTTTCTCTGTGAAATATGGCCTATAGGATTATAATGCACATAAAATAAATTTGAGATTAATGTGGATTTTTTTTTATCAAGGCTTGAGATGGAATGAGAATATAGGAATTGTTATGTGCATGAATGCATATAAATTTTTTTACAAATGTGTTTGACGCCATATTTTATTATTATTTTTATTTGAGGAGATTAATGGCAGAGATTAAAGAAACAAAATATCATCCGCCGTTCATTCAAATTTTGAATTTCAACGACTACAAGCCAACTCAAAATTTCTATTTCTAAAAGCTAAATATAGAAAAATTGTGTTGGAACGAGTATAGATGCTCTAAAAGTCTTAACGTAGGATAAGTACTAGAGTTTTTGGAACAAATTTAAGTTAACATGATTTATCTTGCATAAGTTTAGCATGTTTAGAGCATCCACAGTCGTGTGCTTTTTATGCCAAAAAAAAACATTTTATAGCAAACGACGAGCTGCAGTCGTTTGCTATTTATGCATTTTTTTGCATAAAAAGCAACAGTATACTGCTATAAATGGCACAAGATATAGCAAAATGCATAACATAAGAGACACAACTTCAATATGCGTCCGACGAAAAAAATTAATTTTTAATTCGTCAGACAGAAAGTGAAGTTTCATCCGACGTATTTTGTTTTAAAAAATGGAATTTAAAAACATATAGTCTGGCCACTTCTTGGACGCAAAGAGGAGTTGCGTCCAAGGAGGGGCCCACCTTTTTTTTTTACTTAAAAATATTTTTAATTAATAAAAATCATAAAAAATTCTTTAAAATCGTGGGACGCAAAGTCAAGTTCCGTCTGAATTTTTTTATATTTATTTTTTATGAAATTGCTATAAAATATCATTCGATGACTATCCCAAACTGTTAAAATGCTATATATAAAATATGCATTTATGCATTTTCTAACAATCACGATTGTGGATGCTCTTATCACTCATTTTGAAATTAAAATAACTTCAATAATCTCACTCTAAAATGTAGAATTATCTAAATTCTACTCACCTGACTAATTATTATTACTATTATTATTATTATTATTTTTAACCTGGAAGACAATTTTAAGATGGAACTAGTTGTAAGATAACTAAAGTAAGCCTACTTTGCACCTTCAGAATTAAAATAACTAGTAAGTTTCACGGGCGATGCACGTTCTAATAAAGACTTAGAGTTAAACGTGCGATATACGCAAGTCAGTAGTAATTAACACGCGCGATGAATGTCTTAATTAAAAAAAAATGGAGTTGAACGAGCGATACACTTAAGTTTAAAAGGATGTTGAAGAAAAAACTTTGATTTGCATGCATGATGCACGTGTTAATAAATAAAGTTGGAGTTGTACATGTGGTGCCGAGTTTGTTTGCTGAGAAAATTGTATTTTATTTGAAAAAGTTGGAGTGAAACGGGTGATACACGTGACTCCAAAAAAAAATTAAATAAAAACTTTGAAAACTTTGATTTGCACGTGCGATGTACGTATTAATAAATAGAGATAAATGGAGATGGAGGTGCGCGTGCGATGCATGGACTTGATTGGTGAAAAATATATTTAAAAAATATTTGTTTGTTTGAAAACGTTGAAAAGTTTGATTTGCACGTGTGATACAAGTGTTAATAAATGGAGGTGGAGGTGGAGGTGGAGGTGGAGGTACACGTGTGATGTTCGGGGTTGTTTGATGACAAAAAAATAATAAAAAATTGTTTGTTTGTTTGAACCCTAACTTTCCCATTAATACAGTAGAGATTTTGGTTATCTTAATTTTATAGTCTTATAGAGTTACTAGGTTTGCCCGTTGACACGTGCCTACGGCAGGCACGTCTTCGGAACAGTGCACCTTGTTTGATCATATAAAATAGTTTTGGAGGTCCAGCAAATTAATTGAAGTAGCAAACATATTATATGAGAATCTTTTGGGGGTCCATCAAAAAAAATATTATATATATTTTTTTGATTTTTTTGAATTATTTTTAAAATTTTTGAATTTTAAATTTTTTTTAGTTTTTTTATTTTTTATTTTTAAAAAATTTTAAAAATTTTTATTTTCTTAATTTTTTGAATAGAAGATGGAGGAAGAAAAAGGGAGAGAAAAAATAATAATTAAATAAATATAGGAGTTGTTTTGGTTGGGGGTTTGAATTTGAATTTTAAGAGGAAACTTTTGGGTGGAAAAATATGTTTTGTGAAAATCAATCTAGACCATTAATTTTAGGAAAGATTGAAGAATAGCCACTTGATAGCTTTCTTTGTAATTTATTATATAGATTATTGGTCAAAACATAGTTTTATCAACTTCGCAGTACATAAAATCTTAATTTAACAGTCTTAAAGCAACTCCACCCATAGTGGATTGGCATTTTATTTTTGGCCATCCAAATAATAACTTTTCTCAAAAACAGCTCTATGTTTTACATTCATAGTTTGTCATTTGGATTGTCAAATATGTATAATAAAGTGTATAATAGTGTATATACATATATATATCTATATAATAAAACACAAAGAAAGCTATCAAGTGGTTCACATTCAATCTAACCCAAAATCAACGGCTCAGATCTAATCTCACAAAACATATTTTCCCGCTCACAAATTCAAACCCCACAAATTCAAACCTACTCAAAAACTCTCTTTCTCTTTCCCAAAATACCACCGGTCTCTCTTTCTCACTCCGCCTCTCACTTTTCCCTCTCTCTCTCTCTCTCACTGACTCACTCTCCCCTTCTCTCTTACCGCGCTCTCTTTCTCCCTGCTCTCTCGCTGTCTCCCTACCCCCACCGCCGGCGCCTCTTCAAAGCCCCCCCACCTCCAGTCGCCAACCCCCAGCGACGCCTCCTCATCAACCAATCCCGACTCATCTTCAGCGACGCCTCACCGTCACCGACGCCTCTTCAGCGCCCCCCCAGCTCCGGCGCCTCTTCCAGGCCACCCCCCAACTCCGGCGCCTCTTCAACGCCAACCCCGACGCCATCCAACTCCGGCTCTACCCCTCACCGTCATTTTACCATCTCAGGTATACAAATTTCCTCTTTTCAAATTTCATCTAGGTTTGGGGTTTACAAATTTCCTATTTTCTTTCAAAGAGGCAAATTGGTCTTTTTTTTCACCGATTTCACCATTTAGGTCTTTTCAAATTGTCAAATTTCCTCCTTTCAATTTGCTGAAAAATCATTCAATTCTAGAATGAATGAATGAGTGAGTGAATCTGGATGGTGATTTTCAAGTGCAACTTCTGATGTATAATATTGAAGAGGTTCAGTTTAAAGTTTAAAGCTTTAGGATTATTTACTTTTAACTCTTACTGGTGTATTTGGATGCATAAAAAAATATTTTATGCCATCTAATTGTGTAAAACAACCTGACTTTCGCAAGTCCAGTAGAAATAATGAAGTAATTAATGGAGTTTGGATCAACCCTTTTTGGAGTAAATATATAGAGTTTAATGGGAGATTTGTTCAAAATTGGTTGGAGAGTGGATAAACCACGCAGCCCCTATTTTGGACCAACAACGAAAGAAAATTTTAGGAGATAATGTGTGAGGGTGTTTTAATTATTAGGTGAGAACAAAACGTTGACTGGATTGAGCTATTTGAGTGCCTGCTGTAAGAATGAGTAGTTGGTAAGGTGTATGTTGTAACTTTGTGCATTAATTAAGTGAAGGGTTAAATTGTTAAGATCACCCTTCCATTGTGAGTGTTCAAAATGAATTTTGTAGTTGCTAAATTAATGAGGCAGTAATATATATTTTGTAAGTTCGTACAGAGAACTTACTCCAAGTTGAACGATGTAAGTGCGGCTGTTTTAAGAATTTGTTACTGGCAAGGATTCGCATGCATTTTTAGTTATGTAAAATGTATGTGGGTGCCCTTAATTTGATTTTGAAGTATCTGAAATGTTGCTTGAATAAGCAGGAATATTGTGTCAACTGTAAATTTGGACTTCAAGTTGGATCTAAAGTTCATTGCCCTGCAAGCGCGTAATGCAGAGTACAACCCCAAGGTATATACATGCATCTTCAATTTATGCTCATTACTTGCTGTCTAGATATTTTTGTGGTTATTGTTCTGTCCCTAAATGTTAATGCCATCATGCGTTGATGTAAAAGCTAATTTTTTACTGGAAATAGAAGAACAAATGTCATTCTGAGGCATTTTTTTAATGTTATTGAAGTTTTTTTTATATCTGTTTTCTTATGAAGGAAGGAAATAGAAGGAAATGCAATGAAGAGAAGAAGGATGTTGTTCTCACCTATGTTGGCAGGTGTTGTAAAGAGAGAACTCAGAGATACTCAAGAATTCTTTTTCATTGTCTCTACATCTCAGGTATTGCGTTCGTTTTGTTGGGTTTGTGTTTGATTGATACTGTTTTGCATCTAATTTTAAGATTGATACTGTTTTGCATCTAATTTTGCATCTAATTTTAGGATTGATTCTGTTTTGCAGCTCTGTCATCCCAACTTTCACCTCAGCGCAGATTTTAAGATTGTAAGTGTTATTCGAAATTGATATTGTTTTCCTTCTATTTTTGCATCTAATTTTAGGATTGTATTGTTTAGAGTTGCAGATTTTAAATTTTTTAGTATTCCCGTGGATATCTGATTGTATATGTTATGAGGGTTGATGCTAATATTTGTTGTTCTAAACATTTCGAGGTTACTAAGTGCTATTTGTTCTCTACAATAAATCGGAAATCTAATATGGTCGAATCAATAAAATTAATCCAAAAGACTTCATGCTCGACTTGAGTCTCCCATACATCTTCCAACTAGAAAACGTGTGGGTCATTATTGCTCACAATTTGGATCTGGTTTAGAAATGGTTTCATTATAGTTTGAGTTGAAGTAATAATAGGTGAAAATGATCTTAGAATCAACTTAACTATTTGCACCGACGACTATTGTATATGCCAGTTTGTGGATTAAAGGTTACTTTTTAGTGAATTTGCACCAACTATCCAAGACTATAAGTATCACTGTATGACATCCATATGTAGAATCACTTGATAATGTTATAAGCATCAAGCTCAAGGGGAAATTAAAAAGCCAAGGATTGAGCCATAACTTAAATGTAGCAATATAGTATGTTACCTTCATCATCATCTTGATAACTCCTTATAGACAATTCCATTTCCGGATGTAAAGAGCCAAAGACTCAAAGCAAAAATGTGCCAGAGAAAACAGAGGATTAACAGTTGATATTAGATTGAGCCAAAACAGCATATTCAAGTAATAAGTATCACTGTATAAGCTATGCCCTTTGCAAAAAATATTTATGTAGTGAACACTCCAGACCTCTATCTTGAATCTTACAGTCTCTTCTAGGCTTCTCCTCAGGTTAAAGAAACTTCAAATTGAAACCTTTCATATAGTAAATCAAGAATAATGACATCACTAATAAACTTTCTTAACAGATGAAACTAAAGTAGTCACAAGAATTCCGATAGAGGACTGAACTATAGACTTATAGTACAACCAGGTAAAAATACAAGAATTCCGTTTGTTCTTTTTTGTCAGGTAATTATCGTTTTGATCTCTGCATGTTATTTATTACTTTTTGGTTAATAATAGTTTAATTTGTCAAGTTTGTTGGTTAGGTTAGTATTTCCTATTGTGCTTCGTCTTCTTTCACTTTTTTTTTTAATCTACTTATGTTGTGTGATAAGTAAACTTTACAGAGTTAACTTCGCAGATATTTGAAGTCATTATCAAAGGGAGGGTTGTGTACAATGTGCTTGGTGATTGTGTTTAATTGGTAGATTTTAGGAGGTTATGGATTTCGAAGACATTACTGTATTTATGTTTTTGAAGAGGGTAGGGATGAATTCATTCTATAGCTTATAAGATGTACTTTTCTTTCCCTAAATCATAATTATTAATGGAGAAGTGCAAAAACACTGTTCATCGTGGGCTCCTACGAGAGTTTTTGGATTTGAATTTATTGAACTCATGGGATTGTCAAATTCTCATTGAATCTGACAGCAAGTAATGAGCATAAATTGATATCAGTTACCAACTTTAGAATTTCAAGCATTATTTAAACATTGAATCTGATAATGATTTCGAATCATCAAGTTAATAAATCTATTGAATCATGTGTCTCTGTTCCGTTAGCAAAAAAGTTAAAAATTTGGAATATATATAAGCTTATAGACATATTTATTTAGAACCTTTGGTTTTAATGTTTCATGAACATGCATCCTGTGTTTTAATTCCTTTATTTTTAAATTAAAATGCCCTGATTCTTTGTAATTATGTTGTTCCTATCCATTTTTTTAGGGGGTAAAGTATGACACTGTGAATAGGATTTGGGATAATTTGCAGGAGGCTTCAAACAGTGAATGAATGTTTCCTTCTTTTGATGACCACTATGCAGGTAACCACTTCCATCTTATCCATGCTTTACTTTCTTTTTTCTACTTTAATGTAAACAAAAGAAAATTTGGTTTTTCTTTGTCAACTAATTGGTATGGGATTTTTGACAAGATCTTTTACTCTCGCATTTTGTTTTTATCTGGCTAGAATTCTTGGTGACCCTTAATTAGAAATAGATGTTGAAGTCCCAATAGATTAACGATCTGTAGTAACTTATTTCTTTTATCAACCAACTTTATTATTTGAATATAATATGGACCGACTGAAAAACATCGCTCAAGCCTCAGTTGTATGATGTTTTATGTTCAAACTGAGTAGCATTTAACTGAAATTCTAATTCAATCTATGTCTTTTATCTTTCTAAAGTGACAATTATCTTTCCTGTAGAGTTTCTCCATGTTTCGGCATGTTCAGCATGTCGTTTTCTTTGCTTGCAGTTAGTTGTTTGGATTTCCACTGCTTGCAATTTCCCGAAGCATTTTGAAGGATAAAAAAAAGGATAAATATGCGTATATATGGGTGTTCTCGCTGATTTAGTCTGTAGGCATTCATTTCTATCAATTTTCTACCCATGCATACTGAAAAATCTATAATAGGACTACTAAAATGTATGGCTACATATGAGTTTCGTGATATAACTACATGTGATTATACAACAACAACAACAATTACATATCTTTATATGGATTTTTGGTTACATGTGTTTGTGGTGACCTGTATTTTATGTTCTCTTCTTAGAAAATTGCCAACCATTTATTGCTATTTTATATCTCTTACCTTTCAGGAAATCTTTGAGAGGAGCATGACTGACACCATATCCTTGCTATAACAACTACTGCAGGGAAGACTGATTTTATGTGATGCATTTATAACGAAGACAACTCAATGATTAATATAAGCTTTTCACCAAATAGCAATCAAATAGGGTATACATCTTATCTAAATCCAATCGATTATTCCTTTTCAATTTTTATTTAATTTTGTTGTATTTTTAATATTTGATTGTTTTCGATTCTGAATCAGTGGTTGAAGTGGGTTGGATCGAATCATGTTGCAGGGCAAGTGAGAGGCCAATAAGATGTATGTTTCTATCAATCTATGTTTTTTGATCTTTTTTTTTATTATATAGATATCTATAATTGTTGTTTATAATTGATGTGTAGAGATGTGACCATTCTTTAGTAATTGTGTAGGCTTGACGTTTACATATATGATTATATGATAAAGCATGGCTGAAGTTGTTCATGGATCCAGTAGGTAATTAATCGATCTCTTTTTGTCATTGCGGTAATTGTTTCGGTTGAACGCGATAATGTGAATTGTTTTATAGATTGGACGCACGAGGTTTAGTTAAGTATTTAGGACTGATAAGTTAATGTAATCGAAGAACAAGGGCAAAACGATAAATTGTAAATTGCCCATATTGAGAATTGAGAATTTGAACATGAAATCAATGAATGAGGCAATAGTGGATAGATACGACAAGAGTGTCCCTTTGATGTCTTATAAACTTTGAAATAATATTAACATAAAGGTGAACATTTGAGTACTTGATTCTTACCACGCAGCACATGAGCACGTAGCACGTGAGCTACAACTCAAAGATCGAACACTGAGATATTTGAGTAAGTTAAACTAGCTTAACTACTCCCCAGACTTAATTGCTCAAAACTTAATATCAAGAAAGTTTTATCAAGACTAATGAGTCAACTAATTAAGCACTTCTGCAATCTACAAACATGTAGTGTATCACCATATCTAGACGAAATAACTGTAACTATTGAAGAATTCAATTAAAAGTGTAAAACATTTAAAAGTCATTGGTTTGGAAAAAACTGTGCAACTTAAATGGCAAAATGTATGTTGTATTACAGAAGTTCATTTTAATATTGAATGTTCTCTCACTCCTGCATATTATTGAGTATGATAAATAGATATGAGAAGTTATAGTCAGCAAAGGTTGAGGCAACTGAAGCTACAACCCAAGCCCTCTAGATGAAAACAGAAATATTTTCAAAATAAGATAGTGCAATATGTTTTCAATCAAAAATGTTTATTTCATGATTTAGTATTTTAATTTTGATGGGTTACTATCTTTGAAAGTAAGTGCCTCTTTCAAAATGATGATACCCTATGTGTGTTTCAAATTGACTATGTTTTCCACTACAGGCATCAACAATACATTGGAAAAGTGAAGCATGCTGTTTTCCACACTCAGAAGACAGGGAGAAAACGTGTTGTTGGTTCCTATTGTAGAGAAAGGCTGCCATTCCTTTTCTTTGAAACCAGTATCCGAATTGAAGGGTCATAAACCCTTTTCTCCGTGGACTTCTTTCCCTAAAATCGAAGATTCCAAATCTTCCATTCTTCACAATTGGGAAATATATATATAAGGCTCTTTCTTATTTGAGTTGTCTCTTTGTATTAGTTTTTACTTTATTTGTGTGATTTCTTCGTTGACATTGTCATTTTGTTTGTTTTTGTAGCAATGTACTTTTGTTGGGTTGAGTAGTCAATCAACTTTAGCTGGTCCAGGTAATCATATCTGATGAAATTGAAATCGAGCTTACTGATCTTCCATTTTAATAGAGATGTTAGTTTTTCATGCCAATTTTTATATAATCTATGTTGATGTCTCTTCAATTGAGAAATAGTTGAGTGCCCGTTTCAATATTGAATAAAATGAGCCAAGTTGTTATTTGAGAGGAGGTGGAACTTGAAACTTCCATCGTGGAAGTATGCCATCTACAGTTTGCAGTACTCTTACCTTTGTGCAGAAATACTTGAAGTTGTCTTTAATTAATTTGTTTGGATGCAGAATTGAGCAAGAGGAGGACGGGGAATGATAGTGAACAGATAGCCCAAGGAGGAGATAACTGGGTGATACCTGCAGGTACATCACATCTTAACGCTCCTTCCAAACAGTCTGGAAAAGATTCGCATAAATGAATGTTGAACTGAACCTACATGCTCTTACAACAATTTAATCACAAGAAACTCCATATTGCACTAGAGCTACCATTTCTGAAATTAAATACAAGCCAATTTTGCAGTACATGTTAAATAACAATAAATAGTTTCAATACACTGGAACGCTGCAGCCTTTTCCCCACGGCAATGCATCCTTAGATCCAGTTCGATTCTACAGAATGGTAATATAGTACATGATTCTATTGGCTAGCTATCCTCAGTCTTTAGCTAGCTATCATTTAGTTGTCAATCCTCTTCAGCTCTTCTGAATCATGTTCATCCCCTTATTGATCTATTAGAACCTGCAGTTTGATGATTAACTGGCTTTCTGACTATGCTCCATTTCGCTGTTCTTTTCTCCATTCCCAAGGCTTCTCGGGGTTTGATGAAGCCCACAGTCCTACTCGAGCAGATCAGTGTGGTTTTCTTAGATATTTTATGTTAATACTGATTTGGGGAAATTAGGGTTAGGATTAATCTCTAGCCGCTTAAGATATTATACCCTGCTTATCAGTATTGGAATATCACAGAGCACTATCTCTAGACCAGCTTATAAAGAGATTAGACTGGGTTTAGGGTACTGGGCTTTTAGCCCACTCAACCCGTTCCAATAATTAATACATAACACGTGTAAACCCGTGTTGCCCCATAGAACAATATACACAATATTATCCTATTATATAGAGAATATACATATACATCCAACAATCTCCTCCTATATTCTCAATATATTAGGCTAAGCAATGTTATAATATTGGATCACAAAAATTCAAACATTATTGAATCATAAAGAACATGGATAATAGACTAAATCAATTATAACTTGAATAGTTCAAATATGACTAAACCAAAATAATCAAATAGTTCTAAAACCATATCAAAATAGAATAGTTCACAATGACTAAACCAACTAGAGAAACTGTCATAGTTTCAAAATCAACCAAAGCAAATAAACTTCAAGAACAAAATATGAGTTTTAAGCTCATGAACACAAGAGTCTTAAACTCAACAGAAGTTTTATCAAGCAAGTGGCAAATTTATTCTTTCGATAAATAAACCAAAACTATATCCTTGCAAACTGCTTTATGTTTACTCCTCCATTTTGAGCAAATCATTATTCTGAAATCTATGTTGACAGATTTAACTCCTCCATCTTTGCTAGCTTATTGAAGACAAGAATATCAAGAGACATATCTCTAAGAATTTTAGCAAATTTCATAAAGTATCTGGTTCTACTAAAGAACTTAGTACAATTCAACGATAGCTTAGCAAAATGTAACGCAAGCATCACAATCAAGTTTCTTTAATAAAATAAAGAACAAGAACTATTATAGTTTCCACACAAGAACTATACTATGTTTCATATTGGAATGATAGAACAGTCAAATCAATTATGGTTAATTCTGAATCATCAAAATTGGAATGAAACATGAATCCATAAAAGAGTTATATCATCAGAATTGGAATGATATAACAACCATTCTAAACATCGGAAACACATCGACAAGTTTTCATGCTTTCTTTTGGAATAATGAGATGATTCTAAGTAAATTATGAAAATATATAGCATCATCAAAATTGGAATGAAATTATATATTAACAGAATTTACATAGAACTTTTCAAATTATCTAAAGCATGTCAACTGCCTAAAATTGATGCTTCAGTTTGAACTTCTCTATGGCTCCAATTGGATTCTAAATTTCAAAATAACTTGGATGTTAAAGCTTTTGACTCAATAGCTTTTAACTCCATTTCCCCCACAGTTTTGATAATTAGATCACTTTCAAGTCTCTTAGAAAGAGCATTGGCCATACTTGTCACAATTGCACTTTATCTATGAGAAAGTTCAACTAGGCTTCTTTCAGCCTTAATATACTCCTCTTACTATTATAGAGTGAGTTATGAGCTACAGTGCATTATAGCTTGATAGTCGCTTAACAGAATAGAGAATTTACATTAAACTTCTCAAATGGATGATTAGCACTAAGTCATTCAATCCACTCAACCTCTTCCCCTGCAGAGGATAACACATAGAGGTCTGATTTCTTGGATGAGAACGCAACACTTGTTTGCCTATTAATCTCCATAATTTTTTTCCTGCTCCTACTAGCGTGAACACATATCCACTAGTTGTCGACTTTCACAAAACTTTGAGTAGCATAAAGCAAACTCTTGAGTACCACTCAAGTATCTCATTAGTCTCTTAAGGACACTCAAATGTGTATGGGATTATTAGTGAATCTGCAGATCATACCTACCTCAAAGACTATGTCTATTCTAGTGCAGATCTTTGTATACATGAGACTTTCAATTCTTTTAGAAATTCTTTTAGAATGATCTACATGTCTCATAGTTGCACCATCATTAGGTGTCAACCTTTTTATCATAATCATAAGGTGTTTCAAAACACACTTTCAATCACTATATCCCCACTTTTGAAACACATTATTGATTTATCGAGTTTGACTAAAGGTTATCCCTTGCCAACCAAAACTCACCCTTATACGTAATATGGTGACCACAATACTTAGGTGTTTCAAGCTAAATTTATTTGGATAGCACAATTTAACTCCATTTATAATAGAGATGTCACTTCCAATCAACAATCATGTCAATAAAACCAAGTAAATAATAGCCATTATATTTGACACACCACAAAGTTAAAGGCACTGATCTGAATTACTTGATTCATATACGAGGCTCTTCGAAAAATTTATCAAATTATTTATACAATAGCTATATTACATGTTTCAAAGCATACAATGATTTTACTAAATTGTAAATCTTGTTCACTAAACATATTAGTCCAAAACTTTCCAGTACAAAATTGTTCAGTACAAAATATTAAGTACAAAACTTTTAAATATCTTTTATGAATGACAAAATTTTGAATAGATGTAAGGGTAAGAAGAATACTTATTGTAGCAATATGATAAGCATGTGAGTAGACATCAAATAAATCTACCCCATTTTTTCAGTCATCTGTTAGCTACTAAAAAGCATTAAGATTGCTATTGAATAATCAAAATTAAGTTTCTTCTACAAAATCCCACTTACTATAGTTTTAGCCTCTTTTGGCAGATCAACTAAATTGAAGTATTATCGTATGACACAAAATCATCTCATTGTCCACTAAAGACTCTTCTTAGTTCATTTGTCATTCAGGTTTTCAAGTGTCAGTAAGGCTGGTTCCTGATTCCAGCTGTGAATCATTGAACGTGTTTGTAGGACTAGACTATTTCATATATTTATCTTTGATGAACATATCCTCAAAGAACTTTGCAAATCTAGATTCTTCTAACACAAATTAAATAGATCCAATATCTGTCCACAGAGCTACATTCTGCACTTTCTAAACACACAAATATTTGTTGTAGGTCATACTTTAGGCCTTCTAGGGTCATGTACTCTAACAAATGTATCACAACACAAATTTCCACTTTAACAAAATTATTTGTGTTTTCATGCTATGATTTACAAGGTGTATTCAATTTAAGGTGTAGTAACACATTAGAGATATGATTAACAATACAACATCACTCATTATTATACAAGACAAACAACAGTCAATAATATAGAATTCAACATTTCACTAAGAGTTTGATTCTAACTTTTATCAATACTGTTTGATTGTTGTAAGTAGAGTGCGGTGAAGATTATGCCCAATGCAAACTTCTCTAAAGTTGTTAAACATATTCACCACCTCCATCAACACTGAACCCTTGATTTTTAGCATTTAACTAGATTTTAATTTATCACAATAACGAGTGTTACAGCCTCCATATGTGTATGACAAACATTCACTAATCATCTACATAGGTGATTAAATACTTCTGACCAACAATCGTCTCATATAGTCACAAAGCTACTGAGATCACAAATATCAGAATGTATTGACTCAAGAAGTTGTGTGCTTCTAGAAACCATACTAAATGATTTTCTAGTAATCATAATCTGAGCACAACTTTTATATTTGTCATATTTAATGAAGTGTCATTTGGCAGAGTTATGAGTTTTAACAAGAACAAACAAATTAATATATAGTTCGCAGTGATTCTAAATTTCAAAACAACTTGGATGTTAAAGCTTTTGACTCAATAGCTTTTAACTCCGTTTCCCCACAGTTTTGATAATTAGATCACATTTCCTCACAGACAATTGAATATATATTTCTCAAATCCTAGCCAATTATGCTAGGTTCAAGAACATAATTAGAACTATTATTATTAATTGTCTCATTTGTTAAACTCAACTTATACATACGATTGACAAGAGTTAATACAAAATTACTCTATCACATTTTTCAAAAATTATTTGCTTTCTCTAATGGTTTTAACAATGTCCAATAGCTTAAACACATTGAGCAAAGAGTTCTTTCTTTACTCGTTCTTCATCATCTTCATAACGCTAAATGAGATAATGACTAACATATTATAATTCAACTTTGCACACACAGTACAATGAACGAGAGGGAACACAATGTAACTAGTAGAGTCATATTCTACATTAAGAGATGCTCTCTCCTAAGTTACAGACATTTGTTATACATCTCATACAATTTTATTTTATTTTAAATTTTAGAGAGGCAAATATGTAATCTCACACAAACTGCAAACAATGGATTTGTCAAAATATCTATACACGTAGTATGATAAGACACTTAACAGCCCTAAACATGCTAGTTTTCCAGAGCGAGAATAACTATGATCTAAAACTCTCAATCATATGATTAAACGCACAAAACGTTAACACGTTCATCACATGAAAAATACTGAGAAAATTAAAGTAGATCATACCGACACTTCAAGTTAGAAGTGGTTTTCCAAATTCGATGGAGAAGCCCGCGTAGTGCAGACTTATCATACCATGATGCAAATCCATCGTCTCCAACATACACAATTTGTAGGTAACATTAAAGTTCCTACATTCATCAAATTGTTAAAGATTAGCCAATTAAACAAATTATTAGCACAATCTAATTCTAACAACAATTTAATTGGAGATACAAATTTATAGTCAACATCTATAATTTAACTTATCAAAATGGATATTTGATTTTTAGCACATAGCTAAAACAATTGTTCAAATTTGCATTTAATTAACCAATGCTTAATACGAACAAATAATTAAATAACAATTTAAATTTGGTGAAGAACTTATCTTTAATTTAAATCTGATCTAACAGTCCAAACACCAAACAGCAATCTCCAACCAATAGAGTAGCTGTTGGACTGGATCTAAATCTGGATCTGCTCCAACAACCTGAACACCAAACTCCAAATTCTCAACCAATGAGAATTCTTGTTTGGTCAGATCTGAGTCAAACTCAACTGCCAGGATCCCCTCTCCAGCCCGAACACAGAACAGCAAGATTTGAAGCCAATAGCCTTCTTATTTTGTCTGATCTGAGCCACACAGCAATCAACAAATAATTGCCTATCAAGCCCGAACACTAAACACCAAAAAAAGGCCAATCGAAAAATCGGATCTGGCTTCTCCCTTTCTTCTCTCAGTTGCGCTCGAGAAGATGGAGAAAAAGGGGGAAGGAGGTTGCTGCAGAGGAGGTCGTTCGCTGTGGCATGCGGCGATGTCGGAGGCAGGGGCGGCGACGTTGACCAGCGTGGCACCGGTTGCGGTTTCCGACGCACGTCATCTTCGACGGCACTCAGCGACGGCACCAGCGACGTCGGAGGCAGGGACGGCACCAGCGACGACACTCAGAAGAATTGCAGCCTTCCACCAAAGGTCGAAGCAGAGAAAAGAACCCTACCAAATCGCCATTAGCGCTGATGTGAACCCCTTCCAAAATCGCAGGTAAAACCCTAAGAACTGTTCTTCGAATATCGATCAAATTCAATCGAGATTCCAAAAACGCGGAAGCTATTTCTTCTTTTCTTAATCTCAAAAACTAATGCTAATATCTTAAGATTGTTAATACTGATTTGGGGAAATTAGGGTTAGGATTAATCTCTAGCCGCTTAAGATATTATACCCTGCTTATCAGTATTGGAATATCACAGAGCACTATCTCTAGACCAGCTTATAAAGAGATTAGACTGGGTTTAGGGTACTGGGCTTTTAGCCCACTCAACCCGTTCCAATAATTAATACATAACACGTGTAAACCCGTGTTGCCCCATAGAACAATATACACAATATTATCCTATTATATAGAGAATATACATATACATCCAACATTTTACAGATCCTATACATCATTTTCATCTTCCCAATGCTTCTCAACTTCAAAACTTTAATAACTCTGCTTTGGATTGTTGGATTCGTTCTCAAATTATTTTTCGGACTTTCCTAGCAGAGCCGTACGGGTTCAATGACTGCATTAATCATATTTACTACTATTGGTATGAACAGCCTGAAGTTTGGCCTGGTGTAGCTTACAAAGCTAACTGTGTGGCTTCCCATCCCACACTGTTTGAGTGGGCGCTGTCATTTAGTGAAGCTGATGGCAGCCTTTCTCTACAGTCTGAAGAAAACATAATTGCCTCCCTCAATCTTCGTAGGGGTGAAATCTGTATGTTGGCTTCGACTCCTTTCAATTATTGTTGGTTCCTATTTTAGATAGCTGATTTAGGTATTGGAATTAGTGTATTTGCAGTTCCTTAAATAGCTTACTACTTCTTATGAAATAGGTTTCCAATCTTTAGTTTATCTTTAATTTATTTTCGCCAAGCTAAATTTTTATTCATTTCGGATTGATGCAGTTTGGCGGCATGTCCTTGGAGAGTGATCTTTTGGATCAAATCAACATTTCTCCTAGGAAATGTAATTCTTTTGAACCTTTCTTAATTGATCCTCTTAATTTTGGGTTGTATATTGGTTATTGTTTGTATTTTAGTTCTGAAACAATTGTACGCTTGAATTCTTTGTCTGAAAAAGACATAGTACAGTGAAACTTGTGTGAACCTCGAGTGGGAACAATGACTTAATTTCTAGACCATTTGGAAACACATCAAGATATTATGAAAGATAAGATCAAGTAAAATTTCCATGAACTGTGGAGAGGCCTTTACTATATGAGCATAAAATATGCAATACAGTGTTGAAGATTGATGATATGCATGATAAACCAATGTCATTTTCATGTCCAGGTGATAAGTTGACAACGATTTGAAGAAGGAAAATAAATACATGTCTAATTTTAGAAAGGAAACAGTAATATTTCTAAAGTCAAAAGGAATCAGTGATAAGAAGATTCGACTAACCAAATCAAAAGGAAGCCCTCGAAACAACAACCAACTGAGTCCTACTATGACAAAATCCTGTCACAAACAAAAGTGCAAGGAGTGTTCTCATTTTCAAGGAAGAAAAAAAGGCATGCGTAAAAGAAGGAAGGTAATTATGGGTTGGTGCTAATGAGATAAACAAACCTTTAGATTTCCGCAGATTTGAGGGTAGTGTTTAAAAATATCGTGTAGTTTAAGAAAAATGCCATTATACATGAAAGGAGCATCACCAGCTGCATGAAGAGGAATAAGACACATATAAGTTAGACTGAGGTAAAGTAGTGGTTCAACAAGTGGCAGGTTTTAAAATAAGTACATTTTTTTTGCGTAAAGTATCTAACTGAACTTAAAATTCAGCACTTCAAATTAGTTCAATTGTATATTATGCAACTAGAACCTGATTGAGCTGTTCTTCATGTAGCAAAAAACACTGCATTTTCTTTTTTTTTTTTTGGAGAAAAAGATAAGATAAAGAAAGTGTTATCTTTTCATAACTGATTAATTAAATAAGAAATCTCTGTTGCATTTACATAAAATTCAAACCACATCAAACCAATCAAAAGTACGTAACTTCATGACAAACACAGATCTTTCCACTCACAAGACACCAGTATCTTTAGTTCAAACATCTTACCTCTCAATATTTAAAAAAAGGAAAGTGAACAAAAAGAAATAAATGAAGATACCCTTAATAGAGCTGACTGAATGTGTTTTTTTACCTTTTTTCAAAGAGGTTCCAAAAAGTTGACTCATTTTTTATTATTTCATGCAAAGGTTTTTGTTTGCTGTTTATTGTTAGTTATTGTTTGCTGTTTGTTGTTAGTTAGTTTTAAAACTCTCATTGTTTTGATTGATTAATGTAAACTCTTACTGTTTTTTTAGGTACACTGTTTGGTCCCATTTTTGAAGACTTGAAGCATTGTATTTTTCTACAACACTGTAAATTTTTTTTTGTCAGTCGGTTGGTTGATGTATATTTTGGTGAAGGTTGTAATAGTTGTAATATTTAGCAATTTGGGAGATTATGTAAGTATCTGTATATAATCATGATATAATATAGTTATGTTAATACCCGTACCCGCAATTTTGTGGAGTATTGGGTTCTGTGTTTGGTTTTTGAAAGGTTTTTCGAAGGTTTTTCAAAAAATCCATTATGTTTTCAAACAAATTTTTGGTTTTTATTTTGTATCTTGCATTATATTATGAATTTTTTCCCCAGAGCCTTATATATATGATGCCTGTGTGATGTTGCTCGGTTTCGCCTGGGGAGGATTGATATTTATTGCCTGTGATGTCATATATTTAATTGTTAGCAGAATTCCGTAAGGAATTTCTGTAAAAGGGCTAATATTTTAGGGGAAGTTCTGTCAAAATTTTTACTAAATTTTCTAAAATCTATTATGTTTTCAAACGATATCTTGGTTTTTATTTTGTATCATAGTCATATGAAGATTTTTTCTTCCCAGAGCCCTATATATATAATGACTGTGTGATGTTGCTTGGATTGGCCTGGGGAGGATTTGTATTTCTTGACCGTGATGATAAATTTTTAATTGTGAGCAGAATTCCGTAAGGAATTGCTGTAAAATGGCTAATATTTTAAGAGAGGTTCTGTCGAAATTTTCAGAAAATTTCCTAAAATCTATTATGATTCCGAACTATATCTTGGTCATTTGGATAGCGACATGTAAAATGGCTAATATTTTTTTTTTACAAATGAAGTGTCAAACAGAGACAGAGCATGAAGTGTCAAAGTTTGTAAGCTCAAAACTAATACAAACAGATCACGAAGTATCAAATTTTGTAAGCTCAGAACTAACACAAACAGAGCATGTAGTGTCAAATTTTGTTAGCTCAGAACAAACAGAAACAGAGCATGAAGTGTGTAATTTTGTAAGCTCATAAATAATACAAACAGAGCCCGATGTATCAAATTTTGTAAGCTCATAACAAACACAAACAGAGCATGTAGTATCAAATTTGGTAAACCCAGAACAAACAGAAACACATCATGAAGTATTAAATTTTGTTAACTCAGAACAAACAGAAAATGAACAGCAGAAACTGAACATGAAGTATCAAATTGTGTACGCTCAAGACAAACAGAAGCTGAACATGAAGTTTCAAATTTTGTAAGCTCAGAACAACAGACACTGAACATGTGGTTTAAAAAAAATCAGTAGGCTCAGACCACACTATTCATAACTAGGGCTGCATTGGGGTGCCGCGCCAACTAGGATATGATAGATATATAATCAAGAATAAATACAACAAGCTTGAAATAATTATTCAGATCATATAGTGTTTTGCATCATTGCCTACACCAACACACCAACGGAGAGAATCAACCACCAAAAGTCTTAAATGAGAATCAACAATATAATTTCAAAGGAGGCTTCTATTTCAAAGGAGGCCTCTATATAATTTCAACGGAGAGAATCAACCACCAAATAAATTTATATGCAGTTCCGAATACGTGCCGTAGGCACGTGCCACGGGCATACCTAGTAATATACATAAATATATTATATATACAAGTTTGGTTGGAAAAGAGAAAACGAGAAGCGATGTAACATTTAACAATAAGTATTTTGTTTGCCAAATTTGAGAAACAAAATGACATTTCTCATATTTGGCAATCAAAATGCCTAGTTGATGTGAGAGTTTTTTGTCATTTAGATTGTCAAATATGAAAATGGCAATCCAATTAATTATTGGTGGAGCTGCTCTGAGATAGCTTTCATAACTTCACTCAAATATACTTTTGAGAAAATTTTTTACTTTCTTTCTCTCCTACAACAGTAAACTTTAACTTTAGCTGGTTTGCAAAAACATGAAATAAAGTTAGAATTTAAGTTGACCTTTTTAATGTAGGCACATCTCTTATCTCTAATATAATATTATAATGGCAGAAGATCTTAGTATATTTGTCAATCTATTAATGCGTGCAACGCACGTACGTATTATTATAAAGGAGGCATTAAGTTCAAACTCAGACCAAGTATAAATTTTTACTTTTAAAAAACTAAATTTATTTAAACGTGCATAGTATGTGTAAATTACTAGTATGTGATAACTAAGTCCCTAACATCCATTTTCACTATTTTTTTTGACTGGTTAAAGATAGGGTAAGTCCCTACCTCACAAAATATATATTAATATAGAAGTAAAAACAAGTACATATACACAAGGATTGAGTTGGTTCAGCTTACAAACTCTGCCGAACTGTCGATCACCAAAAGAAGCACAGTAGAACAGTTATGCTGAATTAAAGTTCATTACAGTACTCAATAAAACTTCCAAAAAGACAAGAAAATGCACTAGAATAGATGAGAGCTTAACCCGAGCAACTATCTCCACTGCTGATATGGCTAAAAATGGGGGTTAAATCGGAACCATTCAAAACGGTCGCAAATCTCAAAGTCCCAGGGGCAAGATGGTAATCTCGCCTGTAGACGGGTCCGAATTGGGAACCGGGTCCCTCCTCTTGGACCCGCTAACCAATGAACAGATCCAACCAGTTGAAAGCGGGTCTCAACCCGTTAGGGTCCAGTTCAACAGGATTGGAGGAAATTCTTGTTCCCCTTGATTTAGAGGAGGTGGTTATAACCACTCGTATCCTGCCACACCAGGAAGTAGGGATTCTCCCTGATCCTGAAGGAGATCCCGTTGGCGGCTATAAAACCCCCCTGATCTCCCATGGTAGAAGGTGATCACACTTTGCACACTTGAGCTTTTTTTTTTCTTTTTTTCTGTGTATTGACTTGATCGTCAGAGGGTTTGTCGCCGGGATCCATCCCGGTGTCTCGAACGTTTGTACAGGTTGCAAGGGAGCACAAAGGAGCCAGCCAGTTTCCAAGGAAGAAGAAGGGGTAGATCTTTGTGAGTTCCTCAAAAACCTATAAATCTCATTTGCTACCCCCAAAACTGAATTCAGCAGCAACAGATTGGCGCCGTCTGTGGGAAACTCCACTCAACAAACAATCTCCTCTTCCTCCTTCAGCCCATCTAACTCCTAGCCATGCCTCCCAAAAAGAGACCCACGAACTCCAACCGAAGGACAACTTCCTCTCACCCTCCTCCTTTTCCTCCTGCGCAGAGGGATCTCCCTCCTCCCAACCAGCCGACCAAACAACTCGATCCTCGGGCTCCGCAGTCCATCCAGCAGCCTTTGGGACCCCAGGCTATAGTGGGGGAACCCTCCCGAAGGAGTCGTCACAAACAACCTGTTCATCAGGTTTGGGTTTCCATCCATAATGCCGACACCGACTCTATGGCGTCCTATACTCCCCCCACTCCAAAGGACCTGCTGAACGTGATCAACAATCGACAGACCGAGCATGGACCCGATCTTCGTACTCACTTGGAGGAGAGACAGGCCCAAGGGTCGAACCCTCGCCAGGAGCAGGCCAGGGACCGTTCACCAACCCGATCAAACCGACGGAGGTCCAACTCCCTCCATAGGCAAAGAGTGTAACGCCCCGAATCCCAAATACACTGAATTCGAGATGTTTTACAGGATCTTTTCACTTTCTTTAGTACAATTTTACAGGGAAATAAAAACTTTTCATCATACATCAGAGTTTACATCATAATTACATCTTTCTTTTGCACAGCGGAAGTAAAATACAACAATTAAATACAAGTACAACAGCTTGATATAATCTTTAAGCATCCAATCCTCTTTAATCTTTAACATAACATTTACCTGCATATAAGACTGTGGGTACGTCAGTTTATTCAACCGACGAACATTATACACGGCCATCCTCTCTATGCCGGAAAATAGTATAACTTAACTTTTCATATTTAACAAACACAAACTTGTCACAATTCAAACTAAAGGGACTACCCTATTGATGTCGTGTTGTGATTGTGCACTTAATCCTTAATGCATTTATTAATGTTACATGACACTAATGCGCACTTGTTCGGATTCTATGCATCCCATACTACATAGGTCCGAGGGCAAGCCCTTATTCGTTCTTCATCTTTATAGGGTTCAATCCCCCGTTATGATTTAATCTACTACTGTAATTACGGTAAGTATCCTAGATGTTATCTGACCTACGAACTCATGTTTAGGCACTCTGGAGTAGTATCCTCACCCAGACGCATCATGGGAATTCCTGGGATACATTCTCACCATAAACATGACACCACCCGTAGTCTTCAAACATCCCACGAGCGTCGCCACTGGGACGGTACTCTGGAACAGTATCCTCACCCAGACTCGTCATGGGAATTCCTGGGATACGCTCTCGCCGCTACCCAGGGCCCTCATACTCAATGTTTTTCTCTTACTTTCATCACGTCTTCACTATGCACTAGTCCTTAGTTTTATTAAAAATCATGAACAAAATTAATCTCTAGAGTTAGCATCTCCATCAACCGGACTTATTCATTCATTTCATCTTGACCAACCTTGGTCTAATTTCATTTTATTTCATTTCTCGATGCCGGGGAGACTTAGCTACTCTATTTCAAATTTCATTTCACAATCTTCAATTCATAAAATTTTCCATATCGAGTTCTCAAACTCACATGTATATTCTCTTTCAATTCATGATTTCTCATTTGTTCACAAGTCCATCATTGCACAAAATAGCATATACTTATCAATTGTCACATCATGATAGTTTCTCCTTACCAAATAATATACACACTTCACATATTGTGAGGAAATAATTGCATCATGTCACAAACCACATTTCTTTTTGCCAAGTTAACACTTAATGTGCCAAATCACTTATTCTTTCAAGTTATAGTTTCATATTAATCATCCACATAGAACCATATGTCTATATATGCATTTTGTCTCCAAACCATAATTAAATTTATTCAAATAACACCCAAATCATTCCTATAAAATTCCTTACATTTTTATGAGAATTACCATATTTTTTTCACATTTTTTGGACATCTAGAACTCTCAAAAAAAATATTTTTTATAAGTGCCGAGGGGAGGAATCGAACCCAGGCACAACGGGAAGAGAGCCAAGAGCACCCGCCACATGGCCGAACTGTGCTAGTGGTATGAAAGGGGCGAATTAGGTGTATATGCTTTCGGTCGACAGCTGTATATATTTTCAAATAGGGTGAAAAAAAGGTGGTGAACACAGGATTCGAACCGCACCTCTCAGAGAAGCCAGCCGCACTTAAAGACCGCCTGAGCTAGTAGCTCAGGTTGTCACAGTACCAAGTTAAAATCCATATGAATCGTTTTACTACAGTTGTTAAAACAACTCGATGTTCAAGTCAATTTTGGTTCGTATTGCCTTTATACAAACTACTGAAAAATTCCAGATTTAATCTCCTTTACTAGATCTTCATGACAGTAAGTATAAAATAATTTTTTTGTACTAAAAACATAATTTTTTCCACACAATTTAATAAATTGTTCATTAAGACTACCAAATCTTTTATTTTCGACATTGAATAATCAATTAGTCTTCTAATCCCTTTTTATTCACAAATTTCTTGTGATAATTCACTGCTATAAGTTCTCATTCAACAACACAATATTTTGGATTTATCCATACCCATATCAACATGAATGTCTATTTAGCACATGAATAGGCAAAACTCAAAACTATTAATTTTTGAGTGGTTCTTCTTTAATGACAACAAAATAATTTCATTAGTTCATCTACGTCACAAAGTATACTATTACTCATTAATTAGTATAATTGCTACTCAATCATTCATGAAAAATCATTCTTTTCAAATTAAAGTGTACTCTTTTCTTAATCAATTTCATGTTTCAACCATACAATTCACAAGCGATCTAATTGGAGATTTTCATGCATCATGCTAGCAATATTCCACCATCATTCATTCAAATTAATAATCATGGAGAATTCTACATACAATTAAATTTCATGCTAGAATTTCACACACAAGTTAATCACATCATTTCAATCCATTCGTACACTAACTTTTCAATTTAAGAGTGTTCTTATTAGTATTTTTCATGCATAGTGTTGATAATTAAAACTAGCATAGATTCCTACATTAGAAATATGAAAGTTTTACCCACCTTGAATGGAGAGAACTAACAACACAAGCCTTGCAAATGAAAGCACCTCCTCCTAGCCAAAGCGCGCACAAGCTCCAAGCCTCCTAGCCAAAGCCGAATGCTTCCTAGCCCAACCGAATGCTTCTCCTCCTTTGTGATGCCGGCCACTCCAAGCAAACAAAACCCACACAACTCTCTATCTTTTATAACTCACACTATTACAACAATAATACTATAGCTTGGAAATATAATTTGCATATCAAAATAGCCATGAGAGGGGGGTATTTATACTAGAGAAGAGGTGAGATGGAGGGCCAAGATTGAGTGGTTGGTTGTAGAATGAAGGGCCTAGATCAAAGTAGGAGTTAGAAAAACTACCAACAACTAAGAAACTACCCCCATGATCACCATGCCAAAAATCAAAATTCCCTCCAAAAGAATGCATCCCGGCCACCAATAGAGAGTGTGCATTGCACGTGTACGTGTAGTGCACGTGCATGCAACTAGGCCAAAATTTGTACATTTTTAATTTGTATAAAAATAAATTAGTTAAAAAAAAGTCTTCTACATGACAAGTTTAATTAAAAGAGATTAATTCATGGGCTTTCTTTTTGGGCCAAAATAGTTTATTAAAATAAATAAAATAAAATACATTTTTGGGCTTTTTAAGAAAAGGCTTTTTCATTAAATTAAAATAAGGCTTTAAAGAAAGGCTTTTTGAACAAAATAATTTGAGAACACCTAATTAAATATTTATACACATCATTATAAAAATAATTCAACCCAAAATATTGCACGTGCACACAACGTGCAAAATAAATGATTTTTCATTAATTGAAAAATCAGGGTATTACAAAGAGAGTTGCCCCAACATCGCCCAAGATGGAGCCGTTCCCCGGCGAGTCGTCAGGTGCCACAGGACCATCATGAGCAGGAGGCCCCCGTCATAAGAGCGGAATTCCAGCAATTTCAGGAGGCAATCTTCCGGGCTCTCGCTGCCCCTAACAATGCCCGTAGGGCCCCCAGTCCCCGACCGGCTCTTCGCCATCCTTGCTGATCCTGCAGTCCTCGACCGGCTCCTCGCCATCCCACCGATCCCGTAGTCCTCAGCCGGCTCCTCACCATCCTCACCGATCCAGAAGTCCAAGGCAGGCTGCGAGCCATTGTCGCCTCTTTCTCGATCATCGTCGCCTCTCTCACAGTCCGCGACCTACCCCAAGTCACCCTCGTCTCTCGGTCAGTCCACCTCCTACTCTGAGCTATCACCGGCACAGCCCCAGTCCTCTTCGCCATGAGAGCGAGTCTCGGGGTTCAGCCAGACAGGACCAGAGGGAGGACTCGATCTATTGCCGTCTCCACGAGATGGAGAGCCGCCTCGGCCAGCTGGACCAAGATGGGGGGCGACTGGCAAGGGACCTTCGTCCGAGCAGGCCCCCATTCTCCCACGCCATTATGGAGGCTCGAGTTTCCGACAACTTTAAGCCTCCCCACTTTGAGACCTATAACGGGGAGACGGACTCCGCAGATCACATCAAGAGTTTTAAAACTCTCATGATGATCCACCATGCTTCCGACTCCCTCCTCTGCAAGACCTTCCCGGTCACACTCAAGGGGCCGACTCGGGAATGGTACTCGCGCCTGGCGCCAGCGTCCATTTTCTCCTTCGATAAGTTCGAAGCTCTTTTCCTCATGCATTTTGTGAGCAGTCGGCGCGCCGAGAAGACGAGCGACACCCTATTGTTCCTCAGTCAAAAGAAGGGTGAACCACTGAGGGATAATGTCAAACAGTTTACGGCCGAGGCAAGGTCCATTGCTTCTTTGGAACCCTCGGTCGCCACCCTCGCCTTCCAGTCCAACGTCCTCAATGCTGACCTCAGGGCATCCCTCGCCAAGAAGCCCCCTCGGAACTTCTCAGAGCTCCTGCTTCGGAGCGAGAAGTACATCCAAGCGAAAGAAGCCGTCTGCCGCCCTACCTTCAAGGCCTCCTCTTCCAAAAATAAGCGGAAGGGTGCAGAAGAAGAAGGAGCTAAGAAGCTCCAGAAGAACAACGGGGGTCAGTGGCGTCCCCCTCCTCGGTTTGAGAAATTCACTTCACTTAACGCGAGTGTATCTGCCATCCTCATGGAGATAGGGAACGAGGGCCTCTTATCGCCTCCACCAAGGATGAACACCCCAACAAAGAAGAGAGACCGGAGTAAGTGGTGTCGTTTCCATCGGGACCACGGGCACGATACTGATGAATGTCGGGCCGTGAAGGATGAAATCGAGGCCGTCATCCAGCGAGGACAACTCAACCGGTTCGTGAAGAGGGACAGAGCCGATCCGCCCCCGTCGCCTCGGGGAGCTAACAAGCGAAATGAGCAGTGCACGAAGACTCCGGAGGCCAAGGTGGAGGGCATCTTGCACTTGATTCACAGAGGCCCAATGGGGGGAGATTCCAACTTCTCCCGAAAAGCCTTCGTAAGGGAGGTTAACTCCGTACAGAGCCATCCTCCCCCAAAGGGCCTCGGGATCCCGGTGACGTTCTCCGACAGGGACCTGGAGGGCGTCCGTACGCCTTACTGTGATGCCCTCGTTATCAATCTTCACATGGCAAACTTCGAAGTTCGTCGCATCTTAGTCGATAACAGCAGCTCCGTTAACATACTCTTCTTGGAAGCCTTCAAAGGCCTCTCGCTGTCCAGGAACTGGCTCAAGCCTGCGGGCTACACCCTTTACGGGTCACAGGGGTCCCGGTTACAGTCGAAGGAATTATAACCCTCGATGTAACGGCTGGAAAGGCTCCGATAACTCGTATGGAGTAAATGGACTTCATGGTGGTCGACGTTAAGGCTGCCTACAATGTTATCCTGGGTAGACCAGGCTTGGCCGCGCTTTAGGTCATCCTTTCAGCCTACCATATGAAGATAAAGTTCCCCACTCCCTCAGGAGTGGGAGAAGTGAGGGGAAGCCGGAGGCGGCACGGAAGTGCTACATGACCTCCTGGGGGGGTCCAGTTCTCTCGTTGGAAGCGCTCGAACTTCCTCAGGAGGGAGGCCAAACCATCTCTGAGCCCGTCGACGAGTTGGAGGAAGTTGCCTTCTCTAAGGAGGACACCACTAAGGCGTTCTGCGCCAGCAGAACTCTCTCCCCCTCCATAAAACAAGACATCTCCCGGTGTATACGGGAGAATCGTGACATCTTTGCATGGACTGCAGTGGACATGCCCAGGGATCTCGAAAGAGCTCTCGATGCACCATCTGAGCGTTACCCCTGGGGTCAAACCTGTCCAGCAGAAGAGGAGAAAGTTTGCCCCCGAGAGGCAACAGGCAATCAAGGAAGAGGTTCAGAAACTCCTCACGCATGCTTTATTCATTAGGTTAACTACCCTGAGTGGCTCTCCAATATGGTAATGGTCAAGAAGGCCAATGGAAGTTGGCGGATATGCATTGACTTCACGGGTCTCAATAAGGCATGCCCGAAGGATCCCTTCCCTCTTCCAAGCATCGATGCCCTCATCGATGTGACCTCCGGGCACGAGCTGCTCAGTTTTATGGATGCCTTCTTGGGATACAACCAAATCAGGATGTTCCCACCGGACATCCCGAAGACCTCGTTCGTGACGGACCAAGGCCTCTAATGCTATCGTGTTATGCCCTTTAGGTTGAAAAATGCGGGGGCTACCAACGCCTGGTGAATAAGGTCTTCCGAGACCAGATTGGCCGAAACATGGAGGTCTACGTCGACGACATGTTGGTCAAGAGCACTCGAGGGTAGGAGCACACCCTCGACCTTCAAGAAGCCTTCGAGGTGCTCAGGAGGCATAATATGAGACTAAATCCGAACAAGTGTGCGTTCGGCATCTCATCGGGAAAATTCCTCGGGTTTATGATCAGCCAAAGAGGTATAGAGGCCAACCTCGAGAAAATCTAAGCCATTCTCAAAATGGCTTCCCCCTCCAATGTCAAAGAGGTGCAGAGGCTTACTAGGTGCCTCGCGGCCATCGGGAGATTTCTCTCCAAGTTCGGGGAGAAGTGCCTCCCTTTCTTCAAAGCCCTCAGGGGTGCTAAAGGCTTCGAGTGGGGGCCGCAGCAGCAGCAAGAATCCTTTGATAGACTCAAAGAATACTTATCCAACCCCCTTCTCCTGAGTAAGCCTGCACCCGAAGAAGCCCTTTACCTCGCAGCCTGGGACCAAACGCTCAGTGCGGTCCTCATGAGGGAAGAGGATAAGGCGCAAAAGCCCATTTACTACGTGAGTAAGGTGCTCCGCAACGCCGAACTCCGTTATCCGAAACTGGAAAAGATGGCCCTCGCCTTAGTCATGGCAGCCCGAAAGCTTCGGCCCTACTTCCAATCTCACTTGGTGGTAGTCCTTACCGACCAACCGTTGAAGCAGGTTCTTCACAAGCCGGAAACGTTCGGGCGGTTCATGAAATGGTCTATCGAGCTAAGTCAGCACGATATCCGCTACCAGCCCTGGATGGCTATAAAAGCCCAAGCTCTGGCCGAGTTCATCGTAGAAAATACCATCCCCGACTCATGCGAGTCGCTGGCCGACCCCTCCGTCTGAACCGTCTATGTGAACGGGTTCTCCTGTGCCGATGGAAGCAAGGTCGGCGTCATCCTGACCGGCCTCGACGCCTTCGTCCTTCAGTATTCCCTTCGCCTTAACTTCCTGGCGTTGAACAAGGAGGCAGAGTATGAAGCCTTAATTGTGGGACTCTGCTTAGCTCACAAGGCGGGTGCCGAATAGGTAAGGGTCTTCAGCAACTCCCAGTTAGTGGTCAATCAAGTGACCAGGGAGTACGAGGCGAGAGATGACCGAATGGCCAGATACTTAGCAAAAGTAAGGGAGCTTCTCACTCTCTTCATAGATGTTCAACTCCAGCAGGTTCCCCGAGAGGAAAACGTGCAAGCAGATGCCCTCTCTAAGCTCGCCTCCTCGTCCCTCCAAGGTTTGGAACGAACTGTCCTAATAGAAGTTCTTCTCAAACCTAGTATCAACGGAGATGGCTCGGAGCCAATGGAAGCCTACTCCCTGACACTTGGGGAAAACTGGATGAAGCCCCTGCTCCAGTATCTCCGAGACGGTGTCCTCCCCGATGATCCGAAAGAAGCAAGGAGGATCAGGACATGGGCAGAGCGGTACACACTCCTAGACGGGGTCATGTACAAATGCTCCTACACCTAAGTCGATGGGAGGCCCTATCTAAGGTGTGTCTCTCCGGAAGAGGCGCTTTACGCTTTAAGGGAAGCCCACGATGGTCTATGTGGTGCACACTTGGGGGCAAGATCACTTGCTCAAAAGCTTTTGAACTACAGATACTTTTGGCCTACACTATTAAGTGACTTTGAGGAGTATGTCTTCCAGTGCAACTCCTGCCAAAAGTTTGCCCCAATCCGCCGCCTGCCTCAAGCGCAACTTGCCTCCCTGGCAAGTCCAACCCTTTCGCAATGTGGGGGATGGATTTGCTCGAACATTTCCCTCCGGCACCAGGTTAGCTGAAATTCTTGGTGGTAGCAATAGACTACTTCTCCAAATGGATAGAAGCCGAGCCTCTCTCAAAGATCACTGAGAACAAGATCCAGAAGTTCTTCTGGAAGAACATTGTCTATCGGTTCGGGGTACTTCGCATCCTCGTAACCAACAACGGGACCCAATTTACAGGAGCTGCATTCCATGACTTCTGCACTGATCTTGGGATCCAATAATGTTTCTCTTCAGTAGCGCACCCCCAGTCTAACGGCCAGGCGGAGAACGCGAACCGTCAAATCCTCTTAGGTTTGAAGAAGAGGCTCGACAAGTCCACCAAGGGGCAATGGGTCAAACAACTCCCCAATGTGCTTTGGTGCTATCGCACCACGAAAAGAACTCCAACGGGTGTATCCCCTTTCAACCTCACATACGGATAAGAAGCTCTTATCCCTTTGGAGGTGGGTCTACCTTCACCTCGTCTCATAGCTTACAACGAGGCATAGAACGAGATCCGCGAGAGAGCCACAATCCGCCAAGAGATCTACCATCGTAGGATCACTCAAGCCTACAACAAGAGGGTACGACCGACCAACATAAAGGAAGGGACTTAGTGCTGAGAAAGTTATCAATTTCGGATCCAAGCAAGAGAGGCAAGCTGACACCTAACTGGGAAGGACCATACAAGGTCTCCAGAGTTATACGCCCGGGCGCATATCAACTTGAAGACCCGGGGGGCAGGAAGATGCCAAGGACTTGGAATGCTGAGCATTTGATGAAGTACCGAGAGGGTGTCTAAACGCTGCTCCAAGCTACTTCCCAGGATTGCAAAAATCTTACTTGTATCTTCCTTTTTATCGAAATGTAAAAGGCGGTCTGCAACTTAGAAGCGGCCGCCTAGTTGTTTTCAATAAAAGAGAAATTTTCCCCTTGCAACTTATCTATCTTTCGTGTAAATTATTTATTTTTGGGTAGTCCAACTCTACTCACAAATTCTTTTTTAACGACGAGTTCGGAGTCCAACACTTGGCTTGACTCCGCTTCTACTACTCGCTCATAAGCGAGTAAGAAGTGGTTCGCCATTCAGAATTTCTCCTACAACCGTTGACTCTTTCTTAAATGACAAAGTTCGAAGTCCAACACTTGGCTCGACTCCACTTCTACTAGTCGTTCATAAGCGAGTAGGAAGTGGTTCACCATTCGAAATTACTCTCACAACCGTTGACTCTTTCTTAAACGACGAAGTTCGGAGTCCAACACTTGGCTCGACTCCGCTTTTACTACTCGCTTACAAGTGTGTAAGAAGTGGTTCGCCATTCGGAATTGCTCCTACAACTGTCGACAATCATAGATGTTAACAAAACACACAAGTGCAAATAAGAAAACAAGTTTCATTTCTATAAATCTTGAGGGACAACTCAGATTACAAGACCAACTACTCATCTCTACAACAAGTTACAAAATTTGAGAAGCCAAAAATACAAGACTACTTCAACGCCTTCTAGTAGGGGTGGGCATCGGTCGGTGTCCGACCTAATATAGACCATCCACCACCGATCCAAAGAAGATCGGTTTTTTAATTTTCTCATCCGCAACCAATCCGAATCTTAATTGGATTGGTTTTCATCCAAGCCGATTAAGCTCGGTTTGGATTGGATTGGATGGTCGGTTTAGCATGCTACTTTTCACCTTCAACATCATTCATAATTTTGTTAAAATTTAAAAGATCAACTTCAATCAAACTTAAAAAATAACCTGTTATTTGTTATTTAAAAAGAAATTTAAAATGAAGATTCATAAAACCACAAGTTGTTAATGAATTTTTCACTAATTGCCTAATTGTTTGAGATGATGACGTTTAAATGTGTGAGATAAACTGCTTTTTCACTTGCATACTTGTGTAATCTTAGTTTATTATCATAAAAAAAAAATCAATAAGCATAGCTAATTGAATTTCAGGTACAATAAAAAAATTAGAAAATAATTTCTGCTTGACTTGATTAAAGTAACTACTAAAAGTTACATCAGCTTCATGATTCTATTAAGCTGGGCCACACTGTAAATCAAGCATTTTTTAACAACATAACACACAGGATTATGGAGAATCAAAACATAGGTAGAATAACTGCTCGGTTTATATTAAAAAAATTAAAGAAGACTGTTTGTATCTCCAAGAAAATGAGAAATTACTATTTGTATATTCAAGAAATTAAAGAAGAAATATATTTTTTATGGACTTATGCATAGAGGTACGGTTGGTTCGGTTTCATCGGTTATTTGAGAGCCCCATCCAATAACCGAGCCGGTCCAGTTGGTTATTAAAGATCAAGAACCGGACCAGCCCAAACCCCCAATTGGTTCGGTTAAAAACCGGTCGGTTCGGTTCGAATTAGTTCGGATTGGTCGGTTCGGATAATAGTTGTCCACCCCTACCTTCTAGCTAGTGGGATACTCCTCTTTAGCGACAAACGGGGATGGCGAACATTTTGTCGCTGCAACCCCGCACTCGTTGAGGTCCCCAAGCCGGCGAGCCTAATGGTGTCCCTGATGAACATAATATTATTCACATTTAAGAGCAATAATCTTAATGCAATTAGATATTTGAAGGCTCTATATGTGGTATTTAACTCTTATTTTCTCTTTTCCATAGGAAACAGCCTAAAACAGAGAAACGAAGCAGATTCAGGATTTTAAGGATGATACACAGAAAACTGCAGATCATCGGTCGACTGTTCCCCACAGCAGGCGACTGGGCAGAGAAGTTGATTTTCCACAGCCGCTCGACACAGTCGACTGGTTCGAAGACAAGTCGACTGGTAGGTGGCAGAGTTAAAAGATAAGATATTTGAAGATTCGTCCAAATCTAATCCAAATCAGAACAGAAAAGGAAGAATAGAAGAAAAGAGAAAGAAATAATATGCACAGCAACGAGGGAGGAAATAAATAAAAGAAAAGGACTTTTCTATAAAAAAAGGAGTGCAAACCCTAATTCTCTAGCCGTGATCTATAAATACCAACCAAGAAGCATTATTCGGGGGCTCTCTCTCTCGCACTCTCTCTCTCTCCCTCCCTCACGCTCGTCTGCACACACCATCAGCCGGATCACAAGAGTTTCTGGAACGCCAAGTCATCAACAAAGAGCAGTACTATATCAGCATAGAAGAAGGAGAAAGGAGATCAAGTACTAAGAAGAGAACGGCCGGTCGACTGTGTGACAGCCAGCCGATCCATCTAGCCGAACTACATCAGTTTATCCCTTCTCTTTCTAATTCTTTTATGTTAATCATGTATTTGAACTTGTTGATCAATAAAAGTCTTATTATGAGGAACTAATTTCATAGTTGGGTAGATTGAAGCCGTAGTTATGTAATGCTAAATTCTTCTGAATGTCACTCTTTTACTTATTGATTAAACCTGGTTGAAAGAATAACAATTTACATGAATCAAACTTGTTTGGATTTCTAAGGACAGTCAACTGAAGTGACAGCCAGTCGACTGACATACAAAACTTGAGATTATCAAGTTGTGCAGTGTAGATCTGAAGCTGTTATATGAGCATATTGAGACGACCCGTATCTCGTGTTCATAACTTGTAACAAGGGAATCCTTAGGGGTTCTTGGTTTAATCAACTTGAGGGATCTAGATCTGATACCAATTTCTAGAACCTTGAGTGTTTGTTCGTTTCCACTGTTCTTATGTTTTCCTTAAGTGCAACTTAGTAGATACCATGCTAAATACTTAATGAAAGAAACGAATTAGAGTAGATACCATGCCTAATTCTTGGCTTAGGGAAACATTAACTTTACGGAGTAGATACCATGCCCTTAAAGAGAACAAACATGAGTAATGAGAAGAAGTTCAGAAGGTGACTTAGCATTATTGACTATTGGTGGAGATCTAAACCCAACTACTTAATAGATATTTGTGATTCAGCATTTCTTAATTTAGTTTTAATCTTTTCATTTCTTTTAGACTTGTAGAACAACTCTTTATCATTCTCACTCTTTTTATTGATTAGTAAGTTAATTTCTACAATCTCTGTGGGATCGACCCTTGCTATTGCTACACTTCTATAAACGATTCGTACACTTGCAAGGTTTTAATTTGTGTCTAGTTTATCTATTTATTTAGATCGTCTAGATTGCACAACAAGTTTTTGGCGCCGCTGCCGGGGATTGTTAGCATTTTGACTTACAAATCAGTAAATCTTTCCTTTTATTTTCTTTTCTTTTATTAATAAATATTTCTTTTAGGTTACAGGATTTTGGTGGATGCACGGAAGGAGATCACTTCGTCCAGAGCTACTACCTATTGACGCGGAAACAGAACGCACTTTGCACAGACTTGGTCGGCTGTCTGCGACCAACCAGTCGACTGCTACACGGAACCAGTCGACTGCACAGAGACCACATTCACGAGTAACAATGGCTGAGGAAATACCATATCGAGTGCCAATGCAGGACAAATTCACGCCGAAGAATATTGAGCAACCTTCCTGCATTGCTTATCAACCTAATGTCACAGGGAATATGCATCTCTCTCCCCAATTACTTAGCATGGTTCCCCACTTTAATGGTAAACCAGACGAAGAGCCTCACCTCCATCTGCAAGACTTCTTTGATCTTTGCAGAACACAAAGCGTCCAAGGGCTTACCCCTGAACAAATCAGGTTAATCTTGTTTCCATTTTCTTTAAAACTTAATGCTAAACTATGGTATAATTCTTTGGAACCAGGATCAATCAATTCATGGGAGCAATTGGCAACAAAATTCTTGAAAGAATTCTTCCCAGCCCAGAAGACCAAACAACTGAAAAGGGAGATTCAACTCTTCCAACAAAAAGATGGAGATTTATTCTTCGAAGCATGGAAAGATTTCAAGAACAAGCTTCTCAAGTGTTCTACACACAACATGCCTAAAGATGATCAGGTACAAGCTTTTTATGAGGGTTTAAATGATACTAACAAGGCAATTGTGAATTCAGCTTGCAACGGGATCTTGATGAGGAAAAGTGGTGAGGAAGCCATCGAATTATTTGAAGAACTTAGCGAGAATTCACAGCAATTCTCAACAAGGGGAAGAGGCATCTCTAAAAAACAGGGAGTTTATGAAATTTCTGGTAGTAATAACATACAAGTGGAAATGGCAAACATGAATAAAAAAATTGATATGCTTGTTAATGCAATGACAACAATGGGCAATGCGAAAAATCTAACAAAAGAAATTTGTGCAATTTGTTCTCATAGTGATCATACAACTGATACATGTCCCATGTCTTCATTCACAGATTAGGAGCATGCAAATTATGTGGGGCAAGGAGTGTTTCCACCAAAGAACAACCCATTCTCGAGCACATACAACCCAGGGTGGAGGAACCATCCAAATTTCTCATGGAGCAACAATCAAGGAACCCAGTCTTCACAAGGACATGCACATAATTTCCAAATGGGAAGTGGGTTTGATAGGCCTATTCAAGAACAGAAGAAGTTGGATTTTGAATCCACCGTTCTTCAATTGCTCCAACAACAACACCAAACAAGCAACCAACAAGGGCAAGCAATTCAGAAATTGGAAACTCAAATCGGACAAATCGCAAAGGAGTTGAGTGAGAGAAAGGCAGGAGAACTCCCTTCACAAACTATACCAAATCCTAGAGGCCAAGAACAGCTCAAATCAGTAACAACTCTGAGAAGTGGTAAGACAATTGAAAACAAGGTTGGAACACACACTGAAGAAACAGAAACACAACCATCAAAAGTTTTGGGATCCAACAAGGTAAGTGAAAAAGAAAGAACAGTTTTGCCACCATTCCCTCAAAGGTTAGTCAAGCAAAAGAAAGAACAATATTTATTTGACATCTTTGAAACTCTCAGAAAGGTAGAAATTAATATTCCCCTACTTGATGCTATTAAACAAATTCCTTCTTATGCTAAATTTCTGAAAGAGTGTTGTACTCACAAAAGAACATTTCAGGTTAGGAAGGATGTGGCTTTGACAGAAGAAGTGAGCGCTATTTTATTAAGGAAACTACCTCCCAAATTAAAGGACCCAGGTAGTTTTACCATTCCTTGCAGGATTGGTGCGCACTTCTTTAAGAAAACATTACTGGACTTGGGGGCAAGCATCAACCTCCTCCCATACACTGTTTATGAAAAACTAAGATTGGGGGAACTCCAACCAACATCCATCACGTTGCAGTTGGCGGATCGCAGCATCAAAAGACCTAGAGGTATTTTGGAAGATGTCTTAGTTCAGGTAAACGATTTCATTTTGCCTGCTGATTTTGTTGTGTTAGACATGGAGGACTCTTCAATGCCATCTTCTCTACCAATCATTTTAGGTAGGCCCTTTATGAGTACGGCTGATATAAAAATTTGTGTTAAAAAGGGTACTATAAGCATGAAAATAAATGGAGAGAAGGTTGAATTTAAAATGTTTGATACACTAAAATTACCACATGATGATCATGAATGCTATAATGTTGATGTGGTGCAGGAGATTGTTGATCAAACATTTCAGGTACATAGCGTAGAACCACTACAAGCTGCAATTACACAATCTCTAACTTTAGATCATGTTGAACAGGAATACGATGACGGCAAGACTGCAGAGACAGTACATCACCTTGAAAGTCCAAAGTCATACTCAGGTAAACTTGCACCTGCATTTGAAAATATTGTGACTGATGATATTTGTGTTCCCTCGGATCAGTCGACGGGCGCTCAGGATAAGTCGACTGACCCGACCACAACCAGGAACCAGTCGACTGTACCCAGACTTCCAGACATAGAACTTAAGCAGTTGCCCAACCATTTGAAGCATGCATATTTGGGCGAAAACCAGACGCTACCAGTGATAATTGCTGCAAACTTAAGTGCACAGGAAGAAGAGAAGTTGCTGAGGGTACTACGAGAACACAAAGGTGCAATAGGATGGACCATTGCAGATATCAAGGGAATAAGTCCATCCAAATGCATGCATAAAATACTTCTTGAAGACAACGCAAAACCAAGCAGGGAAGCACAGAGAAGGCTTAACCCACACATGAAGGAAGTGGTAAGAGCAGAGATTTTGAAGCTACTAGATGTTGGCATCATCTACCCGATCTCAGATAGCAAGTGGGTGAGCCCTATACATGTGGTGCCTAAGAAAAGTGGAGTCACAGTGGTGAAGAATGAAGAGAATAAGCTTATCCCTACGAGGGTGACCACAGGATGGAGGGTCTGCATTGATTACAGAAAACTGAATAACGAAACCAGGAAAGATCACTTCCCTCTTCCTTTTATTGATCAAATGTTAGAAAGATTAGCAGGATATAGTCATTATTGTTTTTTAGATGGTTATAGTGGCTATAATCAAATTGCTATTGCTCCAAAAGATCAAGAAAAAACCACTTTTACATGTCCTTTTGGTACTTTTGCATACAGGAGGATGCCCTTTGGATTGTGCAATGCACCAGCTACATTTCAGAGATGCATGATGAGTATATTTTCAGACATGGTGGAAAGATTCATCGAGGTATTTATGGATGATTTTAGTGTTTTTGGATCTTGTTTTGATGAATGCCTTAACCATTTGCAGCTTGTGCTTAAGAGATGTGAAGAATGCAATTTAGTGCTGAATTGGGAAAAGTGTCATTTTATGGTACAACAAGGTATTGTGTTGGGACATGTGGTGTCAAAAAGAGGCATAGAGGTGGACAAGGCAAAAATTGACATCATATCAAAGCTACCCCCTCCCACCACAGTCAAGGGTGTTAGGAGTTTTCTTGGACATGCAGGGTTCTATAGAAGATTTATAAAAGATTTCTCCAAAATCTCCAAACCCCTTTGTGACTTGTTAACTAAGGATGTTGAGTTTGCATGGACAGAAGAGTGCACAAATGCTTTTATTACATTGAAAAATCTTCTCATTTCTGCACCTATTGTCATGGCACCAGATTGGAGCCATCCTTTCGAGCTGATGTGTGATGCAAGTGATTATGCTTTAGGGGCTGTTTTAGGTCAAAGAATCAATAAGATACCCGATGTTATTTACTATGCTTCTCGAACTTTAAACGATGCACAGCTAAACTATTCCACAACTGAAAAAGAAATGTTAGCTGTTATTTTTGCTGTAGAGAAGTTTAGATCATATTTAATTGGTTCTAAAGTTATTGTTTTCACTGACCATGCTGCTTTGAGATATTTGTTTGCTAAAAAGGATGCTAAGCCTAGGTTGATCAGATGGGTGCTGTTGCTTCAAGAATTCGATCTTGAGATTAGAGACAAGAAAGGAAGTGACAATGTTGTGGCAGATCACATGTCCAGACTACTGCATGAGGAAGAGAGAATTGTGCCCCCACTTAATGAAAATTTCCCAGATGAACATCTATTTGAAATAAACATATCACCGGGACAGTCGACTGGTAACAGAACCAGTCGACTGGTATCTCACTGCTCATATTTTCCATGGTTTGCAGATATTGTAAATTATCTCACTGCTCATGTTTTCCCTCCAGGTATGACAAGTCAGGAAAGAAAAAGACTGGTGGCCATGTGCAGGCACTATTATTGGGATGATCCTTATTTGTTCAAATTTTGCCCTGATCAAATTATAAGAAGATGTGTGGCAGAAGAAGAGCAAAGGAGTATTCTACAACATTGCCACCAATATGCATGTGGAGGACATTTTGGACCAAAAAGAACCGCACTCAAGGTATTACAATCTGGATTTTACTGGCCTAATGTATTCAAAGATGTTTTTTCTTTTTGCAGGACTTGTGACAAATGCCAAAGGACAGGTAATATCTCTTCTAGAAATCAAATGCCACTGCAAAACATCCAAGTAATCGAGCTGTTTGGCGTTTGGGGAATCGACTTCATGGGTCCCTTTCCTAACTCATTTGGTTATTTATATATCCTTGTGGGTGTGGATTATGTGTCTAAATGGGTCGAGGCTGTCCCCTCAAAAACTAATGATCACAAAGTTGTTGTCAAGTTTTTGCAGGAAAACATTTTCACTAGGTTTGGTACACCACGGGCAATAATTAGTGATGGAGGGAGCCACTTCAATAACTTTCCATTTGCTTCTTTGATGAAGAAATATGGTATCACACACAGAGTGGGCACCCCATATCATCCTCAAACTAGTGGGCAGGTGGAGATTAGCAACAGAGAAATCAAGAGCATTTTGGAAAAGACAGTCAACACAAGGAGAAAGGATTGGTCGCTGCGCTTGAATGATGCATTATGGGCCTACCGAACAACATACAAAACACCCATCGGCATGTCACCATACCGTTTGGTTTTTGGAAAAGCTTGTCATCTACCAGTGGAGTTGGAACACAAAGCCTATTGGGCCATCAAAAGGTTCAATTTCGATATGAAACAAGCTGGCGACAAAAGAAGATAGCAACTAAATGAGCTTGAAGAGTTGAGGCACGACGCATATGAAAATACAAAATTGTACAAGGAAAGGACCAAGTTGTACCATGACAAACAGCTAGCAAGAAAGGAGTTTTATGAAGGACAGAAGGTATTGATATACAACTCAAGATTAAGACTTTTTTCAGGCAAGCTTATGTCACGATGGTATGGCCCATACATTGTCACAAAAGTCTTTCCACATGGGGCATTGGAGGTGCATAGCAAAGAGAAGAATCAAACATTCAAGGTGAACGGGCATAGGGCGAAGCCATACATTGAGATGAGCATAGAACCGCAAGAGGAAGATGTGCATCTTCAAATCATTCAATACATTGCATGACCTCATCAAGTCTAGCTGAAGACAGAAAACACAGCGCTTATTGGGAGGCAACCCAATTTTCAGTGGAGTATTTACACTTTCCCTTCATTTTCTTTTCGTTATTCATTTTTTATTTTTGGTCTCTCCTTCATACTAGATGGTGACACATGCTTATTTTAAAATTTTCTTTCGAACATTGAGGACAATGTTCCATCTAAGTTTGGGGGTAGTTATTTATATTTAGAGTCTTTTTGAATTTTTTTTAGGATAAACAACTTCTTATAAAGTAAGAGTAAGGATACTTATTTACTTTAGGATTGTTGAGTATCATAATTTCCTACAAAATTATATGAGTCATGCGATTATACATAATAAACAAATGTGATGCTTTTTCTGGTAATTATTCCCTTTAGATCTAGTCCTAAATTGAGTTTAAGTAAATAGAGTGATAAAATATATATATATATATTTGAATAAAGTCAATCTACTCCAATGTTTTGGGTGCTTAGTAACTAGGGGTATTCATCACCAATGTTTACCTTTACGTCAAACGGCAACTTGAAATATGAGTATGCAAAGCACTTTAAAGTTTGTGACTTGCTGAGTAATCGGGTGGATTCATCACAAATGTTTTGCATTCGCGTAAAAAGGCAAGTGACAACTTTAGAGAAGAGACAATAAAAGAAAAAAAAAAAAAACACTCTAGTTTGCTACTCGGTTTGTAGTAGAGAAAAGGAATAATCACAGATTGAGTAGTCGCATACTATAACTACATTAATTGCATGACAAATATGATGAAGTTTGGGAATTATGAACAAATAATCGCACTAGAGAAAGTGGGTATGTTTAGTTTTACTTTATCTGAAATTGTTTATATTTTTATATGTTGATGCTCACATAATAAGAATTCTTGGTGGTTGAGGCTATCATTATTATTCCCCTGTTCATAAATTCACTTTTTGCTTGAGGACAAGCAAAAGCTAAGTTTGGGGGTATTTGATGAACATAATATTATTCACATTTAAGAGCAATAATCTTAATGCAATTAGACATTTGAAGGCTCTATATGTGGTATTTTACTCTTATTTTCTCTTTTCCATAGGAAACAGCCTAAAACAGAGAAACGAAGCAGATTCAGGATTTTAAGGATGATACACAGAAAACTGCAGATCATCGGTCGACTGTTCCCCACAGCAGGCGACTGGGCAGAGAAGTTGATTTTCCACAGCCGCTCGACACAGTCGACTGGTTCGAAGACAAGTCGACTGGTAGGCGGCAGAGTTAAAAGATAAGATATTTGAAGATTCGTCCAAATCTAATCCAAATCAGAACAGAAAAGGAAGAATAGAAGAAAAGAGAAAGAAATAATATGCACAGCAACGAGAGAGGAAATAAATAAAAGAAAAGGACTTTTCTATAAAAAAAGGAGTGCAAACCCTAATTCTCTAGCCGTGATCTATAAATACCAACCAAGAAGCATTATTCGGGGGCTCTCTCTCTCGCACTCACTCTCTCTCCCTCCCTCATGCTCGTCTGCACACACCATTAGCCGGATCACAAGAGTTTCTGGAACGCCAAGTCATCAACAAAGAGCAGTACTATATCAGCATAGAAGAAGGAGAAAGGA